>JACBWW010000002.1:8341016-8556462 GCA_020086605.1 Lanius collurio
GGCAGGGGGGCCGCAAGGCCGGGCGGAGGCGGCCGCGGCCGGGCGAGCGGGTTCGGCGCCTTCCCGAGCCTCAGCTCCGCGGCCGGGCCGGGCCGGAGAAGGGCGGGCCGTTCCCGAGGGAGCAGGGGGACACCAGTGTCAGCACGAGTTAATTGCAGAACCCGGCTGCCCGCCGGTTTTCAAGCGAGAACTACAATGGGTCAGCAACTACGGGTTATAATTTCCTTGCTCGGAGGAAGGCTGTGGCTCATGCGGGCCCCCGCGGCCGGCGCTGCCAATGGGCCGGCTGAGCAGGTGCCTCCGCCCCGGCGGCGGGAGCGCGGCCAGGGACACCCGGGAGAGGTCGCGGGGGGGTCGCGGCTCTGGCCGTGCGCCCTGTGTGCCACTGCAGGGCTGCTCTCCGAGTGTCTATACCCTTCATCTGTCAATAACCCACGTGTACCCATACCCTACGTATGTCCATACAGCTGGCCCGCCGGGCAGAGCATTTGTTCTGCCCTTCGTGGTCCTGAGGCACCTTCCAGTTTCTCAGTGTTTCCACTCATCCCACGTAGACGTTTGCTTGAAGTGGGCTCTCCAGTGCCTACAAGCCCTGTGAGATGGGAGCCTCCTGCTCCCTGGGTTGAAATGAGGTACCAGCATTATATGGCATGATGCCCTGGGACATCATGCCAAGGGACTGGAGCATTTTTCTTACAACAAAACGTGTGGGGAGCTGGGCCTGTTCAGCCTCAAAAAGTGATAACAGAGAGGGCAGCTCATCAGTGTTATGAGTATCTTAAGGGAGGGTGCCAAGAGAATGGAGCCAGGCTCCTCTTGGTGGTGCCCAGCAGTAAGACAAGAGGCAACAGACAGAAACTGATGCACAGCAAGTCCCACCTGAGTATGAGGAAGAGCTTCTTTACGGTGCAGGTGACCGCACACTGGAACAGGTTGCCCAGAGGGGTTGTGGAGTCTCCCTGACTAGAGATGTGCGAGAACCATCGGAAAACAATCCTGTGCCATGTGCTCTAGGATGACCCTACTTGAGCAGGGAAGTTGGACCAGATTATCCACTGTGGTCCCTTCTAACCTGACCCATTCCATGATTCTGTCCTGTCAGCAGAGGTTTGACCACCACAGGGAGAAATCTGATACTAGGAGAAATCAAGGGGAGGGGCTCCTGTTTTGACTCCTACACCTTAAGAAGGAAAGCTCTTAAGGTGGTTGATTGCGGCATAAGTATTAAATCGCTCCACCATCTGGAAAAGTTATTTTAAAGGCAAACCTCCCTGCCCCAAGCAGTGATGTCTGGGCTTGGATAGACAAATCACTTCTATAAACACCATTTCCATACATCTGTCTTACAAAATAAATATTTGAACAATAAGGTGCTTCATCATAGTTAAGCTACTGGAAGGCAAAAAGAATCAATGATTGTGCAATTCAGTCCCTGCTTCTATTCCACTAAGTAAAGTCAGAGCTCTTTTCATCTGATATCAGCTGTGCTCAAGTTTTGCAAATATGAAGGGCTTTTAGGAGAACACATGCTAGCAGCTATCCTCAATGAATTCAGAGCTGTTCAAGGTCTCTTCTTATGCAGAGGAATCGTATGTTGCATATATGCATGTACCAAGAATGCTCTAGAAGCATGGAGCATGAATTTAGCACCAGATGCTTTAGATAATCTTATCCGTCAGTTCACAGACCCAGCAAGCACATTGGGCAATAGCACCTTTGTTGTTTGTGGCACATATTTTAGTCTTGCAGGCTAAAAGGGTTTGGTCTCACCAAAGCCTCAAGGTGCAGTGTAAGAGTCACCTGAGTGTAATATAATGGTGTGCAATACAATGGGAGACCAGAGTAGTCACATTGTCAGTGTGACCCAAGAGAAGGGAATCTGTAAAGCAGCACAGTTGCTGGTGAGGACCTGATGCCTGTTCTGTGTGTATGCAGGAGGTTTCACTTCTCCGGATCTGTGAATATTCGTTAGTGGCTGAGGTGTATTAAGTGAAACCCTGGAGCACATCTCTTTTGGTTTTATTCAAAAAGGAGTCCAGCTTGCTTTCTAAAACTGTGTCAAGTTACAAAAGCTCCCAAAAGGAAGTTCCTCTGAGCAGAACTACAGCATGACTGATTACATATCCATGCACACCCTTGAGTGCTGTGATCTGCCTCTTGACAGGAAGAGTTTGGGGCTGTCTAAGCCTTAGGCAATCTGTCCCCTACTTTACTCCTGCACCACCTCCTACGATGTACAGGAATTCACTCCTTCAGTCACTGTCACTAATGAGGCACCGCAGACACTAACACTCACTGAACACCTTCAGCAGTTTGCATTTTAGTTGTGTGTAGTTTAAGGTCTCCAAGGTTACAGCACCCTCAGAACTTTAAAACTGAAAAGCTTCCCAGGCTTTTTGGAGCCCCATTTGAACATTCTCCAGTTTTACCCTCCACTTTTCAACAGACATTTCAGCCATGCTCACATAAAACCTTAACTTCTTTAAAAAAGCTTTCACTCAGCCTTATAAGTCAAGGTGAAAGTCTAAATGAAGCAGTGTTGTACATTACAACACTCTTGTTCCCCCCCCCTTTTTTTTTTTCTTTCAGTGAAGAAAATCTCAAGGCAGGCTAACCAGCCTGCCAGACCCAGCCAAGCTTCTTCCAGGTCAAAAACTTATCTTTATTATGCATTTCTAGACCTTTGAAAGGAAGCATAAATCCGTTGTGGGTGGGTTCTTTGAGCCTGTGTCCTTTCTAAAGGAGTATCTGATGAATCTATGTACAGTATTAGAATAAGGACTAGATTAGATTGGAGGCTGCCATTAGCCTGTATGTGCTGATGTGCATATGTGATCTCTGTTTATGGAGGGATAATCAGGAAGGTCTTTTGTGACTGTCATGAAGTTGCTTTGCAGTGGATTTTATTTTCCTTTGGATTTGGTCTTAAATATTTTTCAACAAAGTAAAAATTAGAAGTTTACTGCTTTGCCCTTTACATTGCTGTATGAATGCAACTTTTTTCTACTTTGGTAAAATGCTTACATTTCAGGTTTTGGACTAAGTGCTGAAATCACAGTTAGGTAGACTGTAACCATGTAAAATCAGATATTCAAAATGACCCTGTCATTTTAGAGATCCCAATGTTTAAATACTTGTTTGTATGAAAATTGTGAAAAGGCTCAATTTTCATTAGCCACACACTGTAAATTTACTTCAAAGTGAGATTTTGACACAGGTCATAGTTGTCATTCAGTTGAAATGAGGGATGGCATTAGAAAGGGAGAGAGAGTTCAAAGTGCTTGTGTGTCCGGGATGGGAGATATTATTAGGAGCTGTCTACTAAAGAGGAGGAAGCAAGATGCCTAAAAATCTGTTAGAGAACTGAATGGAAAGAAAATAAAAAAGGGGGGCCCCCATCCAATTATGTAAAATGATTAGCATAGTGTTCTTGCTACTCAGCACCTTGACAGACTAAAGTGTAACAACTGGGAGACCAAGTTTGGATCTTTTCTAGGCAGGCTAGCAGATAAGAGTGCTGAAGGATTTTTTTTGTGGGTTTTTTCTTTTTTTTTTTTGAGGGGGGGGGTGGTGGTTTGGGTATTTATTCGGCTTGTTGTTGCTGTTATGTTTGTTTGAATTTTTGTTTGGCTTGGTTTTGGTTTAGTTTGGGGTTTTTCAATAGTTTTGGGTTTTGTTTGCTTCACATTTTTTTGAACAAATGACATTTGAATTTCTGAATAGCATTTTTTGTGAATATCAGAAGATATTAGTGAATTATCTCTTGAGAGAGATTTTGAGACCCACAAGGTGCCTTTCCTTAATTGCTTTAAATGCAGATTAGTTGTCTGCAAGGAATTATGCCACAAACAGTTCCCTCCAAAGCAGCAATAATAATAATCAAACATAATAATGAATGGTTGCACTGATAGAGGATTGGTAATACTGCCTCAAACCAATGTGCTCATGGTGATGGCACCTGATATTGCAATTTCTAATATCTGAGGCATAGTGTACAAACTGTGCCAAGGTAAGCACTTGGATGTGTGGGAGTGTGACTCCCACATAAGCAGACATGCAAAAGTTAAGCTTTCTTGCAAGGAACATAAGTGAAGTTACTGAAACATTGCAAGTTAAAAATCAACAGGAAATTATTTTAAAACTTTCTCAGTGCCTAAGAGAAGAGTTTTTAGAAATGTTCTTGGTTAATGTGTATGTCTTTAGTGTACAGCTCTTCAGTCAAATGAACTGCCACTTGGGTAGGAAATGGCCTCAAATCAGGGGAGGATTCAGCTCAAAATGTTTGGTAAAGACAGCTGCTGTAGCTAGGCCTATTGTTAATAGTACTAATAAAATATAGGCAAGTTTTTTTTCTTCATTTACTTTGAATAGGTATAAGTTACCTATATAATAATGATTGAAGTATGGAGGAAAAAATAATAAAAATTAAAAGACTGGTTTCATACCTGAGCAGCAAAGTGTTTAATTAGATTTCTGGAATCAGTTGGTTTTCTGATGATTGATTGTTGCCAATTTACCTTCACTTATAAGTTTAAGAATTACAGTGAAGTTAGTAATTTGGCATATTTTGTACTGCATATTGTACTATGTATCTATCTATATGTATTTAACAATGAGGAAAAAAGCTGGAGCAGAGATGACCAGGAGACTAGTGAAACTAAGCTAGGGGCAGCTGGAAATTGAGTCATCCTCTCTTCAAGTTAAACTTGGCTTATCCTGACAAAACATGATCTTTCTTGCTATAAAGATGAAATGAGTGAAAAAACTCACTATGTTCATCTTCCCTCTTAAATTATAGTGCCCCAAAGGGATGATTTTATAAAGAAAAAGCCTTATTGTACAGATCAGGAATTTTGAACACGTTAGTGATGCAGAGACTGTGTAAGCAGATTAACTTTTCTCCACGTTTGGATCAGATAGTTTGTGTGCAGCAAAGCTGTTTCATGGTCAGGATTTAATATCTCAGTTTCAGATGCTTTTTGCTGAGTACATTGGACAGTGTCAGGGCAGAAAGATGGCAGGTAACAGGCCCTGAGGCACAGAGCTGTGCCACTGACTGGGACTGTTCCACCTGCCCACAGATCATATGGCCCTCTGTAAACCAGAGCAAATGTTCTTCTGCTGTAGCATGCAGTCTCACAGAGGGATGTGGCTTTTAGAAAATGGTTTAGGAACGTGTAGTGCACAGTTACAAATTTTCTGCTGTCCTGTTTTAAGAGCTTATTCCTTCTGCTACACATCTACCTATTGTCAAGTTCTTGGAACAGGCTGGATATTAGCAACATCCTCTAACCAGCTGAGCTAATCTGGGGGTTGAAAGATTCACTGCATATTCAGAGTTGGAAGGGACCCACAGGGATCATCAAGTCCAACTCTTGAGTAAATGGCCCATGGAGGGATTGAACCCACAACCTTGGTGTTAATTAACATTGGTGGATATGCATTGTTGTTTAGGAATATCAGTGAACAGTAAAAAAGCAGAACTGTATGCCAGGGGAAAATATGAGTCAGCTTCTTACTCATTAAAAATGTACAAAAGAAGACAAACCAATTTTCCATAAATACTTGTAAAGCCAGAAAAATTAACCCCTTGTGGAGCTGCACACTAAGGGTCTGCCTTCTCTTCTTTTGATAGAAGACAATCCTGGCAGAAGAATTCTTACTAGGTACCTTTGAAACACATGAAGTCCCATCTGAATGTAAGAAAATGCTGTTTACTCTCAGATTGGTTGCACATGGGAACAGGTTGCCCAGATAGATGCTACATCTGTGGCGGTATTCAAAATCCATCTAGACATCGTCCTAGGCAACCTGCTGTAGCTGACCCTGCTTGAGCAGGGGGATTTTCAATGAGATGTTCTCAAAAGGTCCTTTCCAACCTCTACAGTTCTGTGATGTGTTAGTGTAAATGGAGATACATATGTGACTAATGCATAGCTCACCAAGTCTGCCTGAACCTTGTAGATTAAAAGTTGTTAAACTGCAATTTTAACAATTAATTTAAATTGCTAACTTTAAAAATTAATTTACATTCCTAAGTTTAAAAATTAACAATAAATTAAATTGTTGATTGTTAAAATAATTTCTCTAATGGCTTAAATCCCTGAAGTACATCACCGTGCTACCGCCTCTGAACACCTGGGCAAAGGAGTTAGTAGGATAAGAGGAAATGGGGGTGGTGCTCCACACCACACCACTTCTGTAGCACTGCTTGCATAAAAAGTACTTACATAATTGTTGATTTGTGCTGGAGACTTAATATGTGTATTTGATTAATTGGAACAAATCCCTACCCTGAAATTGCCCATCAAAAGTTATAGAATTATTTGTCTGCACCCTGTCTGTACCCCAAATTCTCATCCATAAATCTGGACTAGTAAAACTTTATGTCTTGTGTCCTGACTAAAATTTCATCTCAGCAAGAGCTATTTGTTAATTTACTTTGAAATGATAAATATGTAATTTTACTTCACCCAGTTACATACATGGAAGAAACACGAAATACTAAAAAATACTGAATTTTCTTAAAGGAACAACATTATTTTCTGTGACAACCAACTCATAGGCAGCACTGGAAAATAGAGTAAACAAAAAATATCTTCTGTTGTGAATGACCAAGTTTTCTGGTTCAGGTGCAGTAAGATTTAGCTGATCAAGGGAGAGCAGGAATACACATCTAATACAACAGCCAGGACACAGAGAGAGCATTTCATTCAGTATCAGAGACAGCACTGGCTATTAAGGACAGGAGTAACTGAATACCCATCTCAGAGATTTGGCATGGCCTGTTTTTTTAACTAGTTTTGCTTCAATGATTTTGCAGAAGCTTTTATTGTGTTTGGGCTGCCAAGCAAACCTGGAGGTGCCTCCCATCATCTGCTAGCCCCCCTGCAGGGGATGCTGATCATTGCCAATTCCTCCTCTCTTGGTAGGAGTGACTCTCAGCAGAATGCCACACTTCTGGCTTTTTGCTATCTGCCAGACAATACAATAGCAACCAAGCTCTCTCTGTCACCAGCTGGAAGCTCTTGTTCTATCTATTTTTTTATTCTAGTGCTTATCCTCGAAATGTCTTTCACACAACTTGTGGAAACTGTAATTTTTCAGTGTGTATCCTTTGCAATGATAGAACCTGCTGCTGAAGGCTCACATTTCTCTGGGCTAACAATGGTAGGGGGTCTCTACCATACTGTGATGATATTGCACTACAGATGGCTCCATAGGATGGCTTTCCTGGATACTAATGCTTTCTTTGTTTTGTTTTCTTTTGTTTTGCCTGTCCAGGTATCAAAAATGTTTCATATTCTGGAAAATAAGAACATGAAATCTTCAGGAAAGGTATCTTCATTGCCAAGATCACCTTTCACTCAGGAATCAAGACAAAGGTTTATGGATGAGAATTTGGGGTACAGACAGAGAGCATACTCTTTTCCCTGCCTTTTTAGTTCAGTCCATGGATGGATTAAACTCCTTCCCTGTTCACTAATTTACACTCTTCCAGCCTGCTTTCAAATCTCATTCTTAGACACACAAAGCCACTGTGGAAATAGTAAACAGAAAACTATTCCTGTAGTTTCCTCACTTATTAATCTGCCATGTGTCTCTGTTTCCATAACTAAAACCCTCTCTTTAAATCAGCTTGAAAAAATTCTACAATAGAAACCTCAAAATGTAAGTAAAAAAGGAAGGAAATACACATACTGATGTGACACCAAAAGTGAATTGCTAACTGGGTTTAGGGAAACAACCATGAATAACTTCCTCCACTGTTTGTTCAGCCTTGTGTGTTTTTATAGTCTGATGATCATTTGAGATTAATTGCAAAGGATGGAAAGATAATATGTGTTAAAGGGGAAAATGAAGGGAGAAGCAAGAGGTCTAGACTAACCTCCAGAAAGAAACTAGTTATACACTATTGCATATTTGAGTGCTTAGGAAAATTGCCACAAATGCAAACAAATGAACATGCTGAAGTTACTTCAGACTTTCTTAAAAAAAAAACTTTTCCATGTTAGGATTATTGCTAGCCGCTTGCTAAAACAAGAATAAAAGTCAAAACAGTTTAAAACTATTCAAGCTAAATCACAGGAATTTCTCTACAAGTCAGTGAGATAATCATTATCCTTGCTTTCCTGCATGGCAGCAGTGTTGCACAATGTTCATAACCACTGCAGTGGACACACTGGAAAAATGGGTGTTTGCAAAGAAAAACCTAAGTACTTAATATCCTCAGGAAAAGTTTGGCTGCCAGAGCTCATGCCCGTGAATCTCAGACTCACTAACTGAATGGACTACCCACAAGTCACTTTGCCTTATTTGCTGTTTATAGAAGGAACACAAGTGTGTACACTCCACAGATGCATCATGAAGAGACAGCAGTTTAAGCAGGTGTGGAGCAGCATTACTGTAAGGCTTTGCAATGCGATTACTAGCTAATAAAGTGCAATTGAATGAACCAGAAGAGGCTGAATTAGGATGTCTTTGCTGGAAGTAACCCTGGAGACTGTAAATATTATAATTAGAATACCTTTGAAAATATTTAGGTGCCTTTTTGGCGTATATAAACTGGTAAATCTGACTAGCTGTGCTAGTAATATTCAAATGCTAGGGATAATTGAAAATGCACAAGACTGCAATTTTTAAACCAAAATATTCATGTGAATGAGGGTAAAAGAAATACTGTTTATGAACATTTTGCAAAAAAATATAATCTATTCCCAAGCATCTTCAAGCCTTGCCTGAACTTATGCAGCCACTGTCCTAGCAGCTTTATAATTTATGAGCAGCCCAGATGGCACACCATGATTCAGAATACAATCTAAATCTTTGTAAGAGTCCATTTCATTTTGGCTGATTTAGATTAATCACAAAACTGTCCTCTCTATGTTTTCTGAACCTAAGCAATCCAAGCTTTGAGAGGGTTTTTTTATTTTTGGTTTGTTTGTTGACATCCTAATATAGGAGATATCCTTATCAGAGTAAATTATATCATGAATATTTTCAGAAATGATTGAAAAGAGGGATTTTTAAAATTTCAGACATTTCTGATGGCAGCTGAGGAAAATTTTACATTTTTCACCTTGTCACAGAAATCATACCCAAGTGTGTCTATTTTCCTTGTAAAGGATTCACTGCAGGACACCAGTTTGCTGGTTACAAAAGAATTCACCAGCTATGAGGGGTTCACACGGAAGAAGTACAAAAGCTTCTTTCAGGACCAACATACCTAGTTAAAAACCTTAACTGCAAGATATAATGATTTGTCTCTTGGGAATTCCTGGTCTGTGGTGAGGATAGGGTGTAATGCAGGCAAATGCAAAGGCTAACATTTACCATTAGTATAAATTCTAGATGGTTACCCAAGTCTCTCAGAATGCAATTCTCTTAACATAGAAGTCATCTTTTTAAGATGTTTAATATAGTTAGAACAGTTAAGGGCTTCTTTTCCACTTATTTGATATAATTTTCTATCTTTCATTAATAAATTAGCATGCCTAAAAAATCTTGTGCTACTTTTATTAGAATTAATGTCTAAAGCTTTCTGATTCAACTAACCATCTAAATTTTTGTCCAATTTTAACACCTTTAGTGGGTCTCCAGGTGAAAATTTGATGCTGTTTCTTCTGAATGTAATGATACAGCTTCCACTGATAATGATTCATGATCAGGCCTGAGCTCATGTAACTGATGTCTTCAAGGCCAGAGTTCTGGTATCATTAAAACATTAAAAACGATGCACAGAGTGTGGTTCCTATGCCACAGCTGGAACATAGTACATTGTGAGTAACGTAATTCTTCTCTTGGTATGAACAGATATTCTTAGTTTTCACTAATGTGCCAGTAAGTTGAGAGGGAAAAGAAATAAATGAGCAGAATATTAAAGCAAAACAAAAAGCGTCTCAGAATGAAAAGCGTGCATGCAAATGAAAGTATGTGATAATAGCAGAAAGTGATTGCATCCTAAGTCTTCTGCCTTTTTTCCAGGTTTGCTTTATTCTTTAAACTCTAAAATTATAGGGATGGACCAAATCATTTTCATAAAACCAAAACAAAACCCACTGTTACTAGTTTGAGCATGTGGAGTTTGTTACCATTTGCTAATTTTCAATTCATTTATTAAGATCAGCTCTCATTTTTTAATTTTCAGTAATCAGTGTCACTCTAGTTACAAAAGCACCTCTGCAGTCTAGACAGTAAATACTCATTTATGTGATAAATAATAGATAAATACTGAGTGTGCCATTAGCCGTTAATGCAGTAGATTGATTCCCTGCAGCACAGACTCTCCATCCTTGTTTTAGCACTTATGCCACCTGTCTCCTGCACTTACTGTATGATGCTTCAATAATGTGAATGGGGTTCCCTGATCATTCTTAATTTAGCTCATTTTATCTTCTCATAGGTAGGCTGGCATTGCTCTGACAGATGTGCAAATCAAAAGGTGCCTCACTAATACCTTTATGATTGTTGTGATTACCCTGCCCAATGTTTTTAGCACAATGCAGATTGTATGTGGGTGACTGGATAGAATCAGTAGACCTATTTTCTTTCCACAGATTTCCATTTTAACAAATCACTACTGATTTGGCTATGTGGCTGAGAAAAAGACAGCTTACTTCAAATCCCTGGTCCCATTTCCTTCAGCTATAGGAACAAGGATCCAAATGGAATTAAATTAAATAGACACTTATCCATAAGTCACCAGAGCAGGTTGGCATTCAACCAAGATTTTGAAGGAACTCAAACATTTAAATGCAGAACTGCTGGCCAAGTTGTCTCACAAATCTATAGAAATGGCCACTGTGCCAGATTGCCAGTGAAACTTCCACCCACAGGTAGAAATTTGTGATTGTAATTCATCAGTACATAAGGGACATTATGTACTGATCAACAGTATTTACATATAGATTTGTTAAAAATGTATGTCTATGATGCAGTGAAATACAATTCTTCCATTGTAGGTTCTATCAATTTGAGTTGTCCTTACATAACATCTTTGTTTTCACTTTGATGCTCCTAAGATGCTTTTTATTTTTGATAGCCCACTGCATTTAACCTTTATGTGGGTAATATAATATTCAAGTCCTGCTATCCTGTTTTGCATGGTTCCTCCAAGTTCCTCGTGTTCAAAGTGAGAGGTCTGTGGCTGCAAGTGGATAGCAAATTGCCATCTAACTGCTGGTCTGTAAGGGAATATGCAAATAAATGTGAAAAACCTTTTTTATTTGACCTGAAACATTATACTGTGGGAAAGATGGGTGAGAGAGAGCAAAGAATGGACACAAGAAGCTGAAAGAGGAACATTTTTCCTCAAATAATCCAGAGGTTACAGAAATCATGAAGTATATGGGAAAGATTGTTTTAGTTCTTCCCACTAGCAGAACAGACTATAATCTGCAGCTTCTGCTTCTTGTTCACTCCAACATCTTAGAGGATATGCTTGAGTGGGGAAGGGTTCTAATTATTTTTGGTGACTGTACTATTTTGCATAAATAGTAAAATACTTTATTTTGGAGATTAATGTTCAGGTTTCACCTATGAAGCAGGACTGGGGGTGTATTGTGACCTTGGCTGCTGACAGCTTGTTTCATGCAAAGGGAAAAGTATCATCTGGAGAAAATTTAGCTATGCTTTAGCTTAGCCATTAAGGCTCTCATGTGATGATAGTAAGGGAGCAAGTGTGAATTTACTCTCTGCCTCATATCCTGTTAGTCATACTGGTCACTTGCATTAGGGCTGGGAGCCAAGATTTGGGTTCCCATTAATAATAATGTGTTCTTCCTTGGTTAAGAGGAATCCCCAGACATGGCCGGGGAATTGATACTTGACACTATCTCCTCCCTTGGTAACAAAAACCTCCTTGTCTACATAAAGTTTCCCTTCTCATGAAAATATAGAGTGGATTAAGTGGTGAATATGCCACATCAAGGCTGTTGACAAAACCAAGAGCAAAATTTCTGCCTGTTCAGATGACCCAGAAGGTGCCTGGTCTGGTTGCAGCAAGTTCTGCAAGAGATATTTCCTCACCATCAGTTCAGGCCTATGGCCAGCTGGCTGGATCTGCCCCTGCCTAGATTCCTGCTCTTTCAACTGTGGTCCTGCATGCCTGGCTTCCCCCAGAGCAGCTCCTCTTCCCTGGGAGTCTGGGCTTGGGGTGAGCCTCAGAGTAAATCACAGGAGTCAAGATCCTGCCTGTAGTAAATCAGAAGAAAGCTAGTGGTCCCACTGTCCCCTCAGCTTTCTTCTTTTCATTCAGGAGGGAAAGAGGTATAGGATCACACTGTGAGCCACAGCTACAGGGCTCCTGCTCAGCCTCACAGAAACCTCACTGAAGGAAATCAGGGAACATATTTAGCTTTGCTACATACATCATAAAGCATATTTAAATTACATAATTCAGTTGCTCACTGAATATGCTTCTGCTTTAAAAGAAGACTAAAAGAGGAACAGTAAATGAAGTAGACATGACTCTGTCTTTATAGATGCATAAACTGCTTTGACTGTAGTGAAAACATAGCCAAAAAAGATCAGAATGCAAGCCCGTTCAGTTTAACCAACAAAAGCTGTTTCCTCAAAGGACTGTCAGAAGAGGATTCACTTCTGTTTAATCTATTCATTTTGTGGGAGAAAGCTACACATCTTATCCTCAAATTAAATTTATTTACCCATGCATGAGGGAAAAACAGTGAGCCTGAGAGATGCCCTGTGATTTAAAATTCAGTAGATTTTGCTCCCGATTCCATTAGGATATTTCCTTCTTGAATTTCAAAGACTTTTAAGCAATTGAGCCATGCTACATTAGAAAATCTTACAAAACAATCTGACTTTCAGAAGAATGTTATGGGTGAACCTTGGAAAAAGGAGTAAGAGGCTAGCTTAAACTACTAGGTGTATCTTATTGTCAGCTTTATAACACTGAGCTAGGTTCACTCTACTTTTCTTGGCAGGTTTTTGCATTCAGGAGAGCAAAGTTGTTTCAGGCTGAAAAATAACGACTATTTATGTCCTTCAAATAGCACAGCCCATGTATCTTTACTGTCAACTAATCTGATTCATGTATAAAAGTTATTGCCCTATCAGTTTGTCAGAAAGGACCCAGTCTTGTATTGTCTCACTTCAGGAGAAGATCACAACAGCCTCAAGAAAAAACTTGTGCTGAGTACTAAGATACAGCAGATAAGAGAAAAATGGAAGCAACAGGAAAATGAAAGCAACAGAGCCCCATTCTTCTCATGCCAGGCCATCAGTGCCTCAGCTTCCTTTATCCCTGTGGACTCCTGACACCCTGTGAACCTGGATATTTGTTCTGGTTTCTTACCCATAAAGAATGGAGTAAGGTATTGGACTGCAGGAACTCAGCACTTCTGTACAACAAATCATTATGATTACACAGAAGCTTTAAAACTCTCTAAAATATGCCTCACCTCTTTGGGCATCATACAGGAACTCATGCACCTTCCAACTTTTACTTAATACCTACTTATCACCTCTTTTGTGTATTTAGCTTACTTATCTTATACTTACACATTTTACTTACTTTTACATACATATACAGTTCATTTACTTATATATCTTACTTTATTTTTACCTAACACAGTACATACACATATTACTTACACTTTTCACTTAACACAGTACTTCTACATAACATAGTACTTATACATTTTACTAACTCATCCATAATACAGCACATGTACATTTTGCAACTGCAGTGCATGAGATTATACATTACTTGATCAGTCCCTCTACTTTGCCCAAGAGCTCTGGACACACTTTTCAGAAAATAAGACTAGTTTTAGTCCCAGGTAGAACAGTCTTTTTTTAATGTCTTCCTTGCTGTCTTGGTACTTAGTTTTTCAGCTTAGCACAGCCTACCTTTCAGTCCTTGATGCTCCAGATCCAGGCAAGTAGAGTCCAGATGATGGCAGCAACACAACCCAGCCAGCAATCAGCAGCCAAGTTAGTCCAGGAAATCCAAACAAGACAGCAAAGGAGAGGGACCAGATACAAACCCTTCCTACCTCTGTCCTCTTCTTCCTTGCTGAACTTTCTTACTGGGCTTAAAAACCCTCCAGGAGCTGATCTGCTACACCTGAAGGTGGAAGGCCAGGTGAAGCTGGTGAGGGTAATTGCAGCCTGGTCTCTCTCTGAGGGCTCCAATAGGCATAACTACAGATGGTTTGGCTGGGGTACACTACCATAATCCAAAACACCTTATAACATTGTACTGAAATTAGGGACCAGTTCAACTTGATGCTGGTCCTACCACATTCATTTCCATTAAAAGCATTCAAGGCATGATAAAAATCACCATTAGTGGGATTCAAACAGCTTATCCCACCTTTGTCCCTGTAAAAGCATTGCTCTACTTCATGAGGAAGAGTGCTGGGAAATAATTTTTTTATATCTATGTATCTCAAAATATATAGGATGCAATTGCTGATTATGACGGTAATTGCTTAACATCTGACTTCTGATAACTAGAATCAAGTTCTTGATTCATCTTGCTGTCCTATATACAAACCCCACCAAAATATAAGGTGGAAATATACCCAAAGGGAGGACATTGTATCCACTCTACAGAAAAGGTCACAGAAAGCACCAGGAACGTCTGGTCTTCCACATTTTCTTGCCTGCCAGTGCAAAATGAAGTAATAATCTTTTACCTTCAGCTTCCCATCTGTAAAAGAGGTGTATTTTCTTGCTTATACAGGGGGCTGGGGAGAATAATCTTTTTAGAAGCAGTTATATACTAGAGCAAGAGTAACTGCAATAGAGCAAGAGTAACTGCAATAGACTATGCCTCCACTGGCATAGTCTTTGGGGGAGCCTCGCATTCCCTTTTAACTGACTTCTACGTTTTATCATGCATTACATGTACACAATATTTAGCATGTGTAGCATTTACAAGAAATAGCAGGCTTTTAAAATAGACAAATAATTTTAAATTAACGGACAAAAAACAGTACCCATGTCCTTAGCAAGATAAGATAACAATTTAACACTTTCTGTCAAATAGTAAAAAGTCCGTACCTCTCTTCTTAAAATTCTCCTTAGTGAATCTGTGACTTTATTCGGTCACTACTAAATAGCTAAAGTTTTTTTTGAGGAGCAGTGTCAATCCTAGTTTGTCCCAACAGACTAGCACAACCATGCTCAGCCAGTGCTAGCAGGGCTCCAACTCTGTGGGAACAATGAGAACACATTAGTTTTGTAATCTAGAATATCCGTTTAGCATCCTGTTTTTTTCAAGTATTTTATGTTTTGTCCTAAGAAAAAATTCCTGTTTTCTTTAACATAAGTCCTGAAAGATCTGAAGGAAAACATACATAGTTACGTTTTACATTGATCAAGGATTATCTAACTGATGGAACTGAAAATGCCTTTTATCCCCTAAAGAGAGAGAAAAAAAAATATTGATCACAGACCCTATGAAAACATTCCAACAATTCTAAAATGTTTAGCTGTTCTACATGTTATAAAAGTCAGTTTATAAGAGATATAAATAATAGTACAGCCCACTAAAAGTCAGATTAATGCATAGTGATCCCAAAAGCATTTCATCAAGGAGTACAGACATTTGGGTAGATAGCTTTAGTCAGTTTATTACTAACCTGATTGGACACTCAAGATACTTATAATGGATTTAATTTGGTAATAACAAAATATTACTTATGCTAATGGTGCTATCCAGATTAATAGGTTTTAAATGGTTAGTGCTATTTTATTGTCTCATCCTGACTAATGAACTAGTCTTTATCTGCACTGTACATTGAATGATGGAGACCAATAACTTAAACAGTATCATACAGCGGTGTCAGTATGGGACATCTGAACATTTTTTCCTTAAACATTGAAAGGTAAAGTTGAAGTTTATGAAAGAGAAGTGCTCTCCATTTTTAATGTGTGCAACAGAAACTGTAAATAGCTGATAGAACACTGGGAAATTGGTTTAAGTGCCTCACCACTCCTCACTCAAACCATCTGTCAGGCACTTCTTCGGTATAAAAAGAACAAACACAATTTTTAGAAATGTTTGTTCTGCAAACGCAAATCAATACTTTTAAATTTCTTTTAAGTCACCTTGATGGATATGTATCTTACAACATGTCTGCATGGAGATATGATGCCTATTTAACTACTTCAGAAAAAGGTTGTGAAGGCCCAGGCAGGCCATCCAAGATACATTTGAATTCTCTGTTTAGCTTTGCTAAAAGAGGATCTGAGTGGCTGAGGACACACAGAGTACCATTTGACAGGTGTCTTCAGTTTGTGTCCAGCCCACTTGCATGTGCTGAAAAAGCCAGTCTTGCCCTCTTCCCCATCTGCTCCTGTTCTCCAGCCCCCATTGCAAGTGCATTGCTGATGCTGCTGACAGTGTAGCTCCCACAAGTACTAGTGCCAGGAGAGAAGAGGTGGTGGAACAGGGCTAGGGACATTGGGAAGGTTCACATCTCTCGTGGACTTACATCACTTTAAGCAGCTTGTTGGAACTTCACTGCAGAGCCCCAGCTCAGCAAGATGCTCAAATATGTGCCTAACTTGAGGCACACAGGCTATTGGTAAGAAAATACTGAAGCATATGCTTTATTTTTAAACACATTATTAAGAGCTTCCTGAATTGGGATAATTTCCTTCTCAGTATTTCTCTTCCCATCCAGCATAACTTTATTTTTTCACTTCCTGCCAATATGTACTTCATTTCCCTCTGCACATTGCCAGCCAGCCCTCAACTTGCTGGCTGGCATCTTTTCATTCTCTTAGGTGGAGTGTGTGTGGTGCTGCACTATTTTGGGAAGGCATTAAAGATACAAGACAATAAAGATACAAATCCTCAGGGATCAGGAATGGGCCCTGGTTCATTGACTACTATAGCTATAGCTTTGTTGTCTTCTGTGTTGTATGAGTCATGTGGAAAATTAAAAGAGAACCTAATTAAAAAGCCTAAATATCTTTAAATAAGTTTGGATTCAGATTTCCATACTAACCTGTTCTGTTGTCAGAAACTAGGAACCGAGGAAAAATCTAGTTTTACACCATTTCTCATTGCTGTCCTGTCTCCTGTAGCCTTGGAGAGGCAGATGAGCGATATAAAAAGGCTTTTGTGTCCTGCACTGTAAGTCAGCTAGTAGGTCCAAGACAGTGGAAGTAAAGATCCAAAACGGTAGGCAAGTTAAGTTCATTAGCTACCTGATTTGTTGGTCCCAAACATTTCTTTAACCAGAAGACTTTATTCATGATTACACTAACAGCATTTCACTAAAGCCAAACTTGAAACTTTCTGTTTTCTCAGTACTTACAAGTTTGTCAGGCATTCCACAAATGATCTTCTTCTTGAACAGTACAGAGTATGTAGGCAGTATCTTGTTTTATTCATCTAAATGGGTAATACCTATCAGTCTCTGAAGTCCTGTTGTGATGATAATGGATGACCAGTGCTGAAGCAGACTAAGGATGATCTCTTAGGTTGGTTTCAGTGATTTTTTCCCCCCCATAATATCTACCACTTTTTATTGTATCTGGCTTCTAGAATATTTTTTATGTTGTATCTTTTGACCAAAACCAGAGTTAAATTACACTTCAGAACATCAGTTGCCTACAGTCATCTTCTGGGTTTAGCTATATTTTGGTTTGTACTCAGAAACTGAAGATGCAATTCTCATCTTTTGAAATAAAATAATTTCACCTAAATTATTTAACAGAACTTTACACCTACCTGCAGCAGAGAAGGTTGCTTTTAATTTGTTATATGTTGTGAGTGCCTGTTGCTCACAGTACACAGGGTTAGCTGCTGCCAACTTTTCTGCAGTTTCAAAAGTTTCTGGATTGTTGAAATATAATTACAGTTTAAGTGAAGATGCCACAGAACTATTAATTTGCTCTTTTAGTAGTTTCTACAGTCCAGAGACTGTGAGCCAGGAATACTGCTGGCCATGCTGTAAGCCCAGGAATTAATCTCTTTTTATACATGTTGGTATCCACCAGCACACTTTCCCCAGGCTCCATGCTAGTTCCTTGCCAAAACATTGTAATTGAACTGGCAATTTCCATTCTTAGTTTTAGGGTAAATACGCTGTTTAAACAGTCTGAAAATGTCCTTATTGACCAAGAAGACAATTTGACTCCTTTCCCCCCACTCCAGGAGTAATTACTCATACTGAGATTACTACTGAAATTGTTAACAAACAGCCTCCAATAAATGTAACCTGTTTGAATTTAGTAGCGTCCACCTACTTGGAAAATCTGAAAAGTCTCAAAAAGTAAGAAAACCCTGTACTTGCACACTAATAGTCAGCTAGAGATGGGGGCAAATTGTACATCTTCTCCTAGAGGTGAGCAAGAAATGTCACTTTCTCTAAGGAGGGAGGGCACAGGATTGTGAAGTCTAGAACACTTAAGCATTTGCTTAACTTTTAAGCCCAAGAGAACATCACTGAAATCACTAGGTTTATTCCTGCACTTAACACTAATTATTCCTTCGCACACCAGCTTGACCTCAGACTTGTCTGTACTATACTGACTATGTAACTTTACCCAGCTCCCATTGACCAGGATCACTGTGCTCCCCTTAGTGGGTCTGAGTGATATTGGGTGTTCCATTAGAGAAACATTGTTTCTGTTACAGTTTACAATCTTAACATTTGAAAACTATCATTAAAATATGTAGCATTAGAACATACTTTTTTTCATATATGTAGCAGATGGCTACTTACTGGCAACTGGTCATGTATTAATTTTTCAGAAACCTGTTTCCTGAATGTGATTAATGACTCACATCCCCCTCATATCTCTTAATTCCAGATGAATGGTATATGGATTCTGATATGCAAGACATATGCTGAACACCTACTTGGGCTGCCAATGGCCCAAAAATATTATAAGCTCAAAAACTCAGGTAATACAAAGTTTATTGCCTGGGTATTCCACATTTATAAACCTGTGGTATTCAGGAAATACAGTTTATATTGATATGTTAGCTATTAGAATGGATTACATTATGACAAATCAGTATTTTGTTGGAGATCTTTTATAGCATTTTTATTTTTAAAGCAGAAAATATAACATGCAATGTCTCTTCCGTTGTGAAGAAGAAAAAAAATTCAAGGATGAACTGAAATTTTCTTTGAATGCTTCCCCATATAATCTTTGAAACTGAAAATAGTTTCAAAAGCCCGAAAGTTGTCATACATTTGCAGAAAGGCAAGTTGTGACTGGAAAAAGCCCCAAAAAACAACCCACCATAAATTAGTAGGAAGATAAGAGCTGCCATTACTGCAGCAAGATGAGAACTTCATGTAATCTGTTGTCCTCAAAGTGCAGCCAGTTACATCACTTAGGGAAAGCATTTTGTCTTTTTGTCTCCTATACTTTTTCCTATGCTACACCCACTCCTGCCAGTCAGTGAGTCATTTAGGGTTTAGGGATTGACCCCTAAGCATCTGCATATATATGATCTTGTTTTAATAGGCATTCATGGACTATCTCACAGCTAATGAGGTGAATCTTGTTTTCAATGCATTTATAGTCTGGCACCCCATAGCATTCTTCTGTCTCACATCTACACCTTAAACCATGTGCGGTGTTAAGTATAGTTAAGTAGGGGGGTTATTTTGCTTGTTTTAAATCTGCTAAACCTCATCATTTTCTTGATGGGAGGAGGGCATGGCACCATAATATTTTTCAGATTGTTCCTGAGCAGAAGAGTATTTGGTGTGTGCCACCTAGATCTATACAGGTGTAACACTTCTTTATTCCTTTTGCTTTGGAGTTACTCCTGGTAATGGTGCTTTCATTGGTCACTCGGCTGATAGTCTTGCAGGAATGTCTGCAATGACTTGCAGGACTTCTTTTACTTAATGGTAGTAGGTCCAGACATGATGGTGAGTCTAGAGTTAGATTCCTCCCTGTTTTGTGCTTGCTGACAATGATTTTTTTCCCTTCTATGTCCTACACATTTGAAACCTTGCATGGTACAGTTTCAGGTATTACAGAGATGTTAATGTACTGTATGACAAGCTGATTAAGACTGACAAAACTAGAAACACTTCAAACTTTTAGTATACACATCCTCAAACTGTTAATCCATTAAGATATTTTTTCTAACCACATTATTTTATTTCTTGCATTCCAGCAGAAGTTTTGATGACATTCTTACTGAGAATTATTGAGAACAATATTTCTTAGAAACAAATTGACTCAATACAGAAGTATGAGATACTTTAAAGTAATATATTATCTGTTAATTTCAGTGAATCACAATTTTAGAAGTTTTGATAATCTACTGATGATCAAATATAATCTACATAATAGGATTTAAACTGCTGACTCAAAAGTGGAAGGCTCTGATGAAGCTCAAAGATGAAAATTTTTCAGTTAAGAAGATTCACAGGTATTAATAAAAGAAAATGGTCTTCCTAAATTGTTTATTTATGATCCACTATTGCAACACTTGAAACAACACTGATATCTGTTTCAACCTTATTGGTAGCTAAAATGCATTACTGTGCATGAATAGCTCAGTGGTGTGAGACACAGGTAATCAAAGGATACTCTCAAGGTGTGTCAAACAACAAGTTATGACAACAGCTGTGTAAAGTTTCCTTTGAGCTTGTTCAACCAAATGATTAAGTGAACAAAGCACACTGTCAGAGGCAACTACTGCCTGGCAGTGAAGCTGTTCACTCATTTGTTAAAAATGCCTAACTAACATCTAAACTGTAAATACCATGTGTGTTAGTACTGCCAACTCAGCCATGTGTTTTACTGATTATCTACAAATCTAATATTTTCTTACATTTTTAGAGATAATTCTTGATATTTATCCCACTTCTGGCAAAAAGTGGTGATGTAGGAGTAACACACCTGCCTTCAGACAGAAGATTTATCAAATTATGCCACTTACACATGAATTAGCCTGGATCACATTTGCTCATATCCATATTCATGACCTTCCAGTTGCTGAGTTTACAAACTTTCATAAACCAAACACTAATTTCTAATTCAAATCAATAATGTGAAAGCCTGGAAAGTTCACAAATGGGAAAGAACTTAAGAAAGTCCAAGACATATAGAAAGTGGCTGAGGTCCTTCAGTAGGTGGCACACTTCCCTCTCAATCAGTTGTGAAGGAAAGTATTTGCAGCATGCTTGGGGCGCTTGCCTGTGGGAAGATTCCAGAGATGCAAAACCAGGAAGGCAACCAGTGTGGTTAGGAAGGTTCCCATGACATGTGCCAGAGGAGTAAAGGAGATAGAATAATATGGTCAAATTCTAGGTAGCTGCAACTTAGTTAATGCCATTTTTCTTACCCAAAGTGCCCCCATCCACTTTGAGATGTCTTCTTTACTCTGTTTTCAAGTTGTCACTACTCACTGTTGTGAATGGTCTACCTCTCTGCTCTCTCCAGCCCTTACATGAACTTCTCTATGCATGAAGCACTGGTGGTTTCTTTGAAATGGAAGATGATGCAAAAGAGTTGATTATTTGAGAAGAATGCTAAATGAAAGGCTATCAGGGCTAATGGGAATATAAATAGGTAAGCTTTTTGAAAATTAAGTCACTTAGTAGTTCAGGTTATATATAACTCAGAAGTTGCTAAATCATGCCATGCCTTTGGCAGGCTCTTACTTCAGTTTTTCCTAGAAAAAATGGGGCAGGGGGAGGGGGAGAACTGAGTACAGTACACAAAGTCTGTAGGAGCTAATACTTTATATCTAACGAGAAATAACCAGTGCCTGGTAACATGTTCCACTTTGTCAGCAATGCAAAATATTTTTACCAAATGCCTAAAAGTCTTTCAAAATCTTAATTGGATTGTTTGTTAAAAGGGATAATCAAAGAGAACCTGGCTATAGTACTTACAAGCTTTATTTATCTCACATGAGAAGTGCACATAGTACCTTGCCTGAATTTCTAGTCAGCACTGTAGATTTTCCTATTCAGCTAGTCAATTAGCTATGAAAAAAATGAAAATGACTAAAAGTAATCAAATTTTATTTAAAAACACTTTCCCAGGATCCATGAGCTTTAAAAAAAATATTCCCATGAAAGGGCATAATTTCAGAAAATTCTTCCTTTTTCATTTTTCCCCGTCTTCCAAGGTCAAGTGATGAAATGTTATTATCAAGCTGTTGATGCACACAGCATGTTAGTTCTGCATCTGGAAATACTTTATGTGGAGAAAATCACTGTATTTTTTTTAAGGAAATCTCAAGATAGCAGAAAAATATTTTTCCTTCAGGAAATACAGCCATTTGATCATTACCAGGCAAATAGGACTCCCCTTCCTTTGGGCCCTCTGCCAGAGTTATTTACACGCAGGCTTGTTCAAGCTAACCACCTTGGCTTCGTGCTCCTTCACACCGTTTGATACCATATGAGATTGGAGCTGTTGTGGATAAAGAAGTGCTTCACTGTGACTCCTTTGTGTTCTGTGGAGGAGTCATGGGCACACTCCCCTATGAGGAAAGATTACCCTTGTTTACGTAGGAGGGTAGACAAACAAGATACTGCAGCCTGGATTCAAGGAACACATAGGAAGAGGTGTTGAGAGAGTGAACTGGCAGTGTCTTTTTCTCTTTTCTCATGCAATAAGATGGCACTTGAGCAAAATGAAAGCAATATGTACCAATGGGAAAGAGGAATGCTGTGGCTGGAAATACATTTTATGGTATTAAATGATTAAAGGATATGTGAAATTCATAGCTGCTAGTTATCTCTGAGAAGAGCTTGAAATGGTCAGTAGAAGGTAGATATCTCTCAAAATAAAAAATCAGTTACCTGTATTAGTACTGCTCTTCAAATTGATTTTGTGATGCATTTGACATCCAAAGTAAAACCGGATGCAAATGCAGCCCTTTCAGTACTCTTGCCACCTCTTCTGATCCACCTCGGTCTCCCTTCTCACCCTCCTTGCTGGCCCCAGGGCCACTGGGTGTGCCCTGTCAGGCTCTCCATGCCTCCCTGAGAGTGACTGGTGGCTGAGACCCTCACCCTCGCGGGCCGTTCATCGCCCAGCACCCAGCCGAGGGCCCTTCTCTCTCTGAGAGGGGAGAAAGAGCAGGTCTTCCAAAGTGGAGAACAGAAGAGGGAGTATGCCCTCCTCTTCCAGCATTGGAAAGCCAGCTCTGAGTAACTTGCATATTTTTCTTCCAAGCACAAGGAACACTGAATGTGATGAGTGCATTTGTGAGGCCAGAAGGGACACCAGACAGTCAGAAACATTAGAGAAGGAACATGGGAGGAAGCTCCTGTATAAATAAGGACAATGTGTTTAAACATCATTGGTAGGAAACTACTAGTATTTGTTTATTTATGAGGAAAGCCTTCACAGGCAGTTTCCCATAGATTTTCTCACTCAATCAAACCTTAAGAAAGAGGATTGAAACAGCAAAATAACACCACTAATTTTGTTTTGCACTCCTACCTTCTGAGACTTTCAGAAAATTGGATACATTTGGTCCATTTTGCTTTACACTGCTCACAGTGAAATCAATAGATAGGTATCAATGCCTTATATAAAGGAATTATCTCTTGCTGTAGTTCTATCTGTGAAAACTTTGTGAAGAATGGTAATGAGCTTGTGGGTACAGGTTTGGGGACCAAGTAATTTTTTCTTAAGAAAGGATGAATTGCTTTAAAATCATTAGCTATTTTAGGAATGGTTGTTAAACATTCCAATTCAACTGCACTATTATAGCAAAATTATATAATGCTTTCTCTTACCTACTTTGAGAGTAGCATAGTTTACAAAACAAAGGGATTCTGTGTGTTCTGAGATCAAACCAAATCTTCTGAATAATTTATAGACTTTAATAATCTGTGAGCATCATTGCTGAATATTATTATTCTGTATTGTGTTTGCTGTGAGCTGCAACTGTGATGGCCAAGGTGCTTTCCAAGAAGCAAGAATGACTTATTTTTTGATGAGTCTGCAAAATCTGTACTTAAATAACAGCTGTAAATCTTACATCTGACAGCTCTCTTAGTTCTCATCTTAGTTTGTTAGTGTGATAGTTTTATTAAATGCTGGGCATAAATGTTAAAAAAAAAAAAACTTACAGAGGGAAATGCTAGGATGGTATGATGCAAGGACATCATCATTAAGCTATGTTATTGCCATGAGTAGGCGAGAGAAAGTGATTCACATATCTGCTGCCTCTCTGTGGAGTCACTGTCAGGAGTTTGGGAGGAAAACTACCCCAGCATCCCAGCTGCAGTCCTTCTGTGGGACAGTGCTCCTGCCTCATGTTCCCTGTGGGAAGGGAAAGGGGCATCGGTTGGGGATGAAGGTCAGTCTGTACTCATTTACACCCATTCCCCTACAAATATGCACAAAGCAGGAGAGGGCTAAAGGAACCATGTGAAGACCTCCTCATCTCTATGGCTGGGGAGGTCTCCTCCAAGTTAAGGACCCTTGCAGCTGCAAATTGTGTGCAGCTTGTCAAAACCTGCTCTGGGGCTTGAGCCAAACAATTTTTTTACAGCAGTCAGGGTCTCTGAGCACAGGTGTTCATGGGCTTCACTCTCTTCCCTGGCAACACCAAAGCTCCGAAGAGTTGTAGCTCCAGCACATACCTTGTAGAACCACACTGAAGGAAATGGCTGTGGCTCAGAGGTGCAATACTGATGGAATGTGGGAAAGCACACACACTATAGCTTCTTAGGACAGCCATCATAATTGGAGAAAGGCCCTTATTTTGAAAGGCATTATGGAGAAACATTTTTTTATTTTGCTTTGTGAATGAATGTACATAAACTCCTGTTTTGAACACTGAACCTTGTTGCAGTACCTTCTGTGGACTGGTTTCTGTGACAGTAAAAATGAACATCTGAAGTCTTGCAAGAGGGAGGAGAGAGGATGAAAATGCTGAGCATATACAAAGAAGTCAAAGGTGCTGGTCAGGAGTCTGCAGTGCCCCAGACGGGAAGATACTGGCAGCTGTCATTTGGGGACAGAGATAAATGTCTCTGTTGTAGAAAACAGCAGGATGGGAAAACCTGAATTTGAAACAAATCCTAAGCACTCCCGTATCCCACTGACTTATTCTGACATGACATCAAATAGAGATCACAAGCCCGAAGTCAATATGTCTGTTCAGACAGAATAATTCCAGTCAAACAATACTCGGTGTCAGGAATGACAGTATCGCTTACACCAGACTCAGGAAAACAAACACAGACATGCTCATGGACCTAACAAGGAGCAAAAAACTCTTTGTTCAGCCATCTTACTATTCAACATGCTTGTAGCAGCAAGCCTTCTTTGTAAAAGAAGTCATAATTTATCATGAAATTATAGTGACATGACTTTGTACCCATATCACTTGAGGGAAACTCCAAGAAATCCCAAGACACTCCTGCACCTCCTGGATTGAACAAAATGAAGCACTATGACTGACTCAGAGATCAGCAGTCAGCGGGGGCCAAGGACCACAGTAGGATGACAAGATTTTTATTTATAAATTCTATGCCCTTTTATATCCCTGGATGGTCAGCTCTGAGCACTGAATTGTTATTAGTCCCTAAAAGATGCAGGAACAACTTAAAATTCTTAGCTACTAAAATTACGAAATAATTGTTTTATTTACCCTAGCATCCGACCACTGCTTTCAGGATTTATGTATATATTTTTTTTTCCTTTTCATCCATGGGGCTGATTTTTTTCTTGACTGCAGTCAAAAGAATAATCTCAGATGCCAGCATGACTTCCCATGTCACCGTGACGGTGCTGCGAGCTGGCATCACTTCGAATCAACTTACAGTAGTCTGTATACTCGGCTGAATGGCTTCCCCAAAATAAAATTTGCTCTGAAAAGTAAGTGAAGACCTGCTGTCAAAACCACAGCGGGCACCGGTGCCACGGCAAAGCCAAACCAGGCGAGGCCAGGCAAGGGACCTCCTGCTGCCGGAGCGACCGGGAGAGGGAACCGGCTGGCTGATCCTCACTCTCCGAGCAGCCGTGGCAAATCTCAGGAATACAAATACGCAGTTCCCCGGAACCGCTCTCAGGCTTAACTAACTCAAACCCAGTGTCAGCGGCAGGACCCGGGGCGTGTGTCGGTGCGGGACCAGGGCCGGGGATTGCTTCGGCGAAGGTTCCGAAAACCGGTGTTGGGTTCCCGACCACCGCGGGAGGGCTGTGGGAAGTTCCCAGGAAGCACGAGCACCGCCTCGCCCGGCCGGGAGGGTATTCCCCCTGCAGCGCCTCTGCCCCAGGGCCAGGGGCTGCAGGGGGAGAACGGCCCGGCCCCGGCCCGGCCGAACCCCGCCCCGCCGCCGCCGGGCGCTGCGGGCCCCCATTGGCCGCGGGCGGCCCCGTGAGCGGCGGCGGGGGGATGCGAGCCCCGTTACGCGCCGCGGTGGCCGCCCGTGTCCCCCGCCCGCCCTCCTGGCGGCGCGGGCCGCTCCAGGGGCCGGCGCTTCGCTCCGCTCGGCCGCGGCGCTGGCGGCGAGCGGGTGTTGCAATAAATGCGTGTGTCTGCGGCACAGCCCGGGGCGGCACAGCCCGGGGCGGGCTCCCTCTGCCCTCCGGGACGGGAGGGAGCCCGCCGGGCCGGCCTGATGCGCACCCCCTCCTCCGGGGCCACGTGCTGAGGGGTGAGCTAGGGTCGGGGTGGCCCCCGCCCGGGGGAGACCCGGCTGTGAAGCCGGCACCGGCGGCCGGCACGGGGAGCCCCGGCGGTGTATTGTTCTCCCTGACAGATAACGTGATCTCGGCCAGGCGAGAGCGAGGGGGCGGAGGGGCCGGGGGAAGGAGAGAAAGGAAGCGGAGGGAGGGGAGGGGGCAGGAGGATCCCGCGTTCTCGGAGGAAATTCTCAGGCCGGGAGGACGCGCGGCTTGCGCACGGCAAGCCGGGACTGGCTCTCCTGGGAGTTCCCTCGGCGGGGAGGGGGAGGGGAGCGGCGATCTCCGCCGGCGGGGAGAGGCCGCGGCTCCGCGCTGCGAGGCCCTGCCTCCTCGGTGCGCGCCCTCCCCGCGCGGAGCTCCCGCGGCTCCCACCCCGCACAGGCTCCCAGGGCGGGCAGCGCCCAGCACCGCGCCCGGGAGCGCTCCCGCCGCCGCGCGGGGGGACCCGGTGACGTCACGGGCGGCGCGCTCCCCGCGCTCGCTCCGCGCTCGCCGCCCTGTAACTTCTGTTCTGGGAAGTGGTGCCAGGAATAGCCCGGCGGAGCCGCCTGCAGCGCGGAGCGCTCCCTCCCGCCGCGGCCAGGGCGGGCTGCGGCTCCCGGGCCTCCGCCTCTCCCCCGTGCAACACCAGCCCCTCCGCCACTGTCAGGGAGATGGTGATGAGCCTTTCCAAAAAGAGGGAAAGGAATGACCTGCCTTAAGATAAACGCGTGAAGCGGGCGCCCCTTGGCCGCTGGAATATCTCTGTCTGTCTTTATATATAAAGAAGCACCGCGAGCCGCCTCACTCCGGGCGAGCCCTTAGCGAAGGAGCAACACGAGCGCCCGGCGGGATCAGCAGCAGCAGCAGCAGCAACAACAACAAGGGCACCGGGAGGGCTTCCCTCCTTCCTCCTCGGTGACTTCCCAGGTGAGCAGCACTGGCTGCTGCGGGCAGCCCCCTCCTCCCTGCCCGCCGCTCGTCTCCTGTCACCGGCACCAGCTGACAGCCGCGCCGGGGCGGCGGGGCTCGGGTGCGGGGCGCCGCGGGGCTGGGGTCGGGCCGCGGCAGGCAGGGCGCTCGGCTGAGCGGGGGGGGTCTGTGGCCGGCGCTCCGAGTGCCGCCCGGTGCTGCAGGGGTAAATGGAGGGCAAGGCGGCGGGAGGGCGCCGGCGGGGGAAGCCGGCGGGGCTGTAAAACCGCCGGACCGGTAAGTCACCTCTGTGGCCGCGGCTCCGGGCGCTGGCAGGCACCGGCACCGTCCCCTGGGCACCGCGGCCGGCGGCCCTTCCCGCTGAGCCGGCGCAGGAGGGGGACACGGCAGGGACAGGCCTTTGTCGGTGACACGCCGTTAGGAAATGTGGGGAATACCCGGCTTGTAAGTGTATGCAGATGAGGAGAAGGCTGCCTTGCGTAATCCCCTCCTGCGGCGGGGAATGGGCATGGTCACCGCCGGGGAGAGGCGCCCGCGGGGGGGCCGACCCGACGGGGCTCTCACCGCGGCCTCCGGCGCCCCGGGATCGGATGGGGGGGGCACCAGGGTAGGGGGGCGCCCGGGGCCACCTGGCGCGGCGGCGGGCAGGGCGCTGGAGGGAGCGGAGGGAAGGAGGGAGGGGATGTGCCCTGGCTGCCAGCGCATCCCCGCAGGGGTGCCGGACACGGGGGGCGTGCGTGTGTGTGCGGGGACACCCGGCACCGCGCCGGGGTGCGTGTGCGAGAGTGCGTGTGCGCGCTGCGCCGCGGTGACTGTTCCCTGAAGTGGGTGGGACGTTGGCCCGTTCCGGGAATGTTCCATGACGTGTAAACGCCACAGGAAGGGGGTTAACGAGGGGCTCGGCCGGGGCCGCCGCCGGGTCCCTCCCTCTCTCCCTCCCTCTGTCCCCCCGCCCGCCGGCGGGGCTGCCGCGGGAGCCGGCGGGGGCACGATCCCTTATGTAATGCGGGGTACGTGTGCGGCCGGCGGGGATTATGTAAGCGGTACGTCCGCGCCTGTCGCATAGGATATCGCATAGGATACACCACCGCAAGCCGGCTCCGCGCCGGGAGGCGGGCAGGGGCGGCGGGCTGCCCCGCCGCGTCCCCGCCGTGTCCCCGCCGTCGGGGTCAAGCGGCGTGGGAGAGGCGGGGGAAAGCCCCGGGTTATCCCGGGTCATGCCCCACAGCCCGCCCCGATCTTCCTGCCGGAGGCTAGCGCTGCACGGCCTTCCCCTCGTGAGAGGGAGCCCGAGGCGGAGGGCAGGGAGGGTGATGATGTCCGTGCTCCGGGTGGTGGGTGTCCCCAGGAGCTCCAGCCCGCGGGTGGGGAAGCCGGCGGGAGGCCCCGCCGCCCCAGCACGCCTGGCCCGGGGTCCCGGCCGGCCGCCGGCCAGCACGTCTTGTCTCCGTGGGCAGGCGGCCGGGGCTCGCCCCGGGACAACGATAAACCTCCTCAGAGCTTAATTTCCCGGAAAAGGGTTCTGTTTTTCTTATTAGTTGGCACTAATGGTCAAACTTTTTTTTTTTTTTTTTTTTTTTTTTTTTTTGTATGATAGTTGCAGAAATGAAACTTCTGCTCAAACACTAAAGAGTTGGGTATTTTTAGGCAATAATTTTAAAATACTTTTTAAGGTTAAAGTAATCGAAATGCTAACTAGTTTCAGCAGAAATATTTAACTAAATAGTTTCCCTTGTCTCATTTTAAAGTGAAGCCTGCTTTAATATTAAACCTGTCCGGATTTGTACATTCTCAAATAATAGAGGGGGCACTAAACATTTTATGTTTAGTCAAGGGTGTTACTTTTTCTTTTTTCTTTTTTTTTAATCTTCTAATGAATTTATACTGAAAATTATTACGAAAGAAGTAAACAAAGTGGTCAGAGTGGCAAAAGAGAAGCATTGCTGGCTAGGTCTGTATTTCTCTGCTTCCCGGAGCTGCGGGTGAGGCATGTGTTCGTGCAGCTCCCAGCGCAAGGGGGCCCCGGTCATCATCAGGAGTTCTGGGGACACCGGGTAATTAGAGTAATTTCTAGATTAAAAGAACTACTGGTCTAATGAGGTACAAATTCAATGGGCCCAGTTTTATATTCCGTTGTTGTGGATTACCACTGACTACAAGAGGAATTTGATCCTCAGGTTGTCAGGACACGGTGTGGAATCCTCAATATTTTGATAGTGAAGATGATATGCTGAAAAAGTGCATCTGTTTTTCAAAGATAGGAGAGTCTCTGCCTGTTAGATTTGCAGCACGTGGACATATTTAGATAGATGCAGTGTAACCCGGGGGTTATATTTATTTACACTTGGATGTTAAATCTTTCCTGATCCTTCCACTCAGGAGATATTTCTGAAACTTCAGGCATGGATTATCTGAAACTTTCTTCATTGTTTTTTTTTTCTTTGTCTCTCTTTTCAAAAGGTTAAGTATTGTAGAATAGGCTGAGAGTTTTTTTTGTGTGTGTTTTAAGAAGTTGCTGCCGGCATCTGTGAATGTGTTTAAGATTACTGTGGCTTTCAGCTGTGCAAAGGCAGCCGTGATACAGTACGAAGCCAGTGTGTCATTACTTTTGTTGATCAAACAATCCACATTTTTAGTGTATTGTAGTCTGTTGTGTTGATGTTATTTTCTAATGGCCATTGTATTCTATACCTCTAATGTATTCGTACATCTTGACTGAAGTGACTTGTTAAAACCTCACTGCTATGGATTGGAATAAAATTGAGCAGCACTTGTCCCAAAGCACAAACGTAGAGGACTTTTAATTGTGTATCTAAGTCCAATTGTGTGGCAACAGTGCAAAATGCTTCTTTATAAAGGCAGATTTTTAGATTCTCAAGTGACTAGATTGCCTCATATGTGAGATCTGTTTACAAACCTTCTTGTTACTATGAAGACAAAACAGAGAGCCATATGCATTCATGTGGTCCTTGCTGAATAATGGTACATGTGTCTACTTGAGTGTTTGGCAGTATATCATGTTTAGTTTATGTGGTGGCACCCTGCAAGGCTATTCTTTTTTGGCTTTTAACTATTTCTAATACCACTGGCTGTACTCAGTTGTGTGAGCAAATTTATGACCCTGGTCCGCATGTTTGTAACTAAGCTGGACGTTTTTAAATCAGGACATTTATTGTTGAGCATTTTGCCAAACTTCTTTGCTTATTCATTTATTTAGATGCTTGATTTAAAAAAAAATCAAGGTGAATTGAATTTAAACAGAAGTGAAAGTACTTAGTACCATTTTGTATGTCCCTCTGCTCATCATTTTCAGTCAGCAGCAGGGGTGGTTACTGTTACTGCTTTTGTAATTTAACCATATTGGGTAAGGCAGTGGGAATATAGAAGCTGTATGCCTGGCAGAAGTGGTTTGCTTAGTGAAATACTGCAATACTTACCCATCAAAGAGAAGAATGCTTGTGATCTAAGAGTATTCCTGTAGAGTATACAAGTCATACTAAGGTATAACTCACAGTAATGTGACCTGGATTATGAAATACGGCACGCCATCTTTCAAATTTGAGTGTGGTGGGGTTTGTAATAAGCTGTGGTTGGTTATATTGATAGTTATCTCTCCAGCTCTGTAAGTACAACTCCAGCAAGTACTACTTTCTTGTAGTTAATTTTGCCTAAGAGTTGCAGGTAAATTGCCAGAGCTGAGTACTGGCTTCCTCTGTCTTAGGTCCCATCATAAATCAAGCCTGTGAAAAGTTGGTTCTTCATGTCAATGGTCTTCACACAGGGTAAAGAGAAAATGTTCTATCCATTTTACCTCAGACAGTCAACGTGTGGTTTTAAATTATTAGTCCTCCAAGCAGGAGGAATGCATAATTATTATTAATCTTATGGGTCAAAGGCTTCAGGAAGAGTTAATTGCTAATACTTTTGAGAGTTGAACAGAAGTATTGAGTGCAGAGGCTGCATACTTTTATTATTTGAAAACACTATTTGAAAAAGTTCTGCTAAGTTATGAGGACACTGCTTTAAAAGTTCTTTCTTTTTTAAAGAGGCAGGTTATTATTTTCTTAAGTTTTCTTAAACAGCATGTCTGAAGTAGTATGTTACAGATTAAATATTTTTAAGGTTATTTGGCTTTCTCCTGTAGTTTAAAAATTTATTTGTTGGAGGTTTTTTTGTTTAGTTGGGTGATTTTGGGGGTTGGTTGATTTGGTTTTTTGTTTGTTTTTGTTTCCTGTTCAAGAGAATATCTAGCACTTGGCAAAGAAGTGAAGAAACAGCAAGGGGAAGTATAAGATAGATTGAAAATGGAGAGTAGTATTTTTCACAAATTTAGTCAGTAGTTTGGGATGCTGCATTTAAATAAAATAGCACAGAGTTATCATAGAACAATGAAAGTTTCAAGCTGTTTGTGGCATTCTGATAGGAAATAGCTTTGTACAGCCTTGTTTCTCTTTTGGGTGCTTAAACAGTTTTTATAAGACCTTGCAACAACTCCCGTATTTCAGCAGGAAATATTAAAAAGCAGTTCATTTGGGCCATATTTTTCATTCTCTAGTGAAATTAGAACTTGTGAAAGTGGTGGTCTGACAGCCTGAGAGAAAAAATCTACTGTAAATAGAAATATTAGAAGTTTTTCTGTGACAACCAAGTAGCAAACCCCTATTTGGACCATAAGAAATCATTAGAGAAATTAAAGAATATGTTAACGTCTGGAAACATCTGGGGCTTTTAATTTTTTTTTTCTTTTTATCGAACTAGTCAGTGAGAGGTACCATGCACGTCTTACTTCACCATTCTGCTTCGTTCATAGATTAAACAATTGGCTTTACCCTCCATACACATTTGTAGTAAGATTTGTCCCTGAGGAATCTCTCTCGCAAAGCTATGAGCATGGAAGAGGAGTGAGAGGATATGGGTAGGGGCAACAACCTTATACAGTGTTTCAAAATCCCCCATGTAGAGCAAGAAGAAGACATTCAAGTACCATATGCAGTTTTGTCTGTCAGGAATCTCATGCCTTTTTTTATTGTCTTGTGATGAAATTCTCGCCATCATTGGTATGATCTAAACATAAGAACTTCTTCTTGCTCAGCGGAAGTGTTGTGAGTTCTGGGGGCTTGTTTTCATTCGTCTTTCAGGCACATTCTGCACATCTGCAAAGTGGTCACTCTGTTCTCTGAATGCCAGGGGAACAGCAGCAGAGTGTGGACCACACTGGTTTTGGTCATAATATTGCTTGTGTTTCCATGTTTCCTTGTTCTGCCCTGGATGTGTCTCTTTTATTGTTTTTTGAACCTGGATATCACCTTTTACTTGGATAAGCAAAAACTTTGCATGCTTTTTTCCCCCCGCTCCACTTTCTCTGGATGGGAGTCTCAGGGCATACCTACCCAAAAATGTACCACTTGGGTGGTTTTCTTGAAGTCATACAGTGCACAAATATGGATTTAATTATCTGATGTAAATTCCCCTGGTACATGGTTATACTGATATGGCCAGTTTGTATAGTGATAATATCCCTTTCTTCTGAGTTTGTTTATGCACATTCTATCGCTGTCAGTGTAAACTTGGTCTCAGCAGAAAAGTTGTTTCTAAATGTGACATGGAAACCACAAGTAATGTAATAATGTAGTATGTAATGAGTTTTTGGCCACCTCAGATACACATTGATTTGTTTTGTTGCACCTCAATTTTTAAAGAAAATTATTTTCTTGTTTTGTTTTTTTTTCTATTAGTTGATAGTTCTGCCCTAATACACTTAGAGAGTCTGAAAAATGCGACTGGTATACAAGAAATTTGATCCTGAACACCCAAAAAAGAATAGTAAAGAATACTTCTGTTCTTAAACGTGTAAGTTCACTTAATTGCAACTTAAGTGAGTTGTAATAAACTGCTGCAGCTCTGGCTAAAATATTTGATTTATGTAAGTTGGAAAAAAGGGGAGAAAAGGAATGTACAGTATTTTTTGAAAGGCATGGCTTAATTGCTGTTGTGTCATACAGGAGAAATTCAAGGTTTGACTGCTGCAGAAAGTTTCTTTTTCAAGTAGTAGTTTATTGGAAATTCCATGCAAAGAAAAGCCGTTAGGTAATTTGCATGTATCATTCAGTTTAATAGAAAAGTGAAAACTAGAGGAGCTAACAGGAATTCAAATTACAGGGTCAGGTGACATTTTAAAAGTAATGCAATAAAGTAGAGTTTGACCCCCTTCATAAGAAACTACTCATAAAAAATGAGCAGAAAAATCCCAAGTTGTTTTCTGTAATTTATGGTGAGGTTTAGACTTTTGTGGCTACAGAGAATAGTATTGTTAAAGAAGTGTAAAAAGCTGAAAGAAAATCCTCACTGCACATTGTAAGATATGATATAACATCAGAGAATTTTATTTAAACAATATTATTTATTGAACAGTTTTTCCATAGAGCAATATCTGTGCTTAGGCAGAAAGGAGCTTTAAGTTTATTAAAAGCAATGGCACAGGATCAGGATTATCAAAATTAGTCTTATTAGACAGTGGGGTTTTCTTGCATGTTGGTGTTTTTGTTTGTTTAAATAAGATAAATGTCCCAATCTCTGTATTTATGTATTTTGTGTTTGTGGCTTGCATTCAAACAAAACGTGTAGTGTGTCAAGAAAGGATAGTACGAAATAATAACCGAGGTTACTCTTCCTTGACAACAAGACGTGACACTATTTAGTTAGAGCAAAAACTAATTAGTTTAGACCAAAGTCAGTATTCAAGAGAAGCTTAAGTTGCTGGCATCTATTAGCAATCTTAGTAGGTTAGTGTAGTTAATTTTTTGAGTGGTCAGCTTACAAAAGTTCTATAAGTATGTGGAGTTTTATGTTCCTTGTCTTTCAAAGACAGCTAAAATAAGTAGTTCAGTTAGCTGAAAAATAGTGTCTTTATTTGCTCTTAGCTGTTGTCAATTTTTGTGAGGACTGGATGTGATTTTCCTTCTTTCCACACAAGCATTAGCAATGAAAAAGAGACGCCTTAGAGTGTAGCGCAGGCCTGTGGTTCACTGACACCTCTGCACTCTGACAGTGTTCAGCTGAGTCCTGTGTGACACCTGCAAAACTCTGATTCATCTTGAGCGTTCTATTCTAAAACTGTTTTGTTAATGTTTTAGAAAAGAAAATCAAGTACAAGTCATGGTCTTCTGTAACAATAGAGATGGACAGATTTTGACTTTTTCCCATTTAAAATCAGTTATATTTATGGATGCAATTTCTGAAGCTGCTTATAAAAAGCCTTTTAAGTTTATTTGTCTGAGGTAAAATAGTTCTTTACTGAAAAAGGCATTTATTTTTGTCAGGACATTCATAGACTCCTACAGCCAAATTCCCTGTCCTGTGTAAGTCAATAAAAGTTTCTACAGTTTAGTAAAAATAGGATTAAACTATCAACTATGAGACTAAAAAGTTGGACATCTTGATGCTGTCTTGATATGATAATTGTTTTGATCACCAGGTGAGGCTGTGATACTGGGCTGTTTGAGTAAAGAGATTTTGCTTTAAAATGTCTGCAAAGCTATGTGAATATAATTTCTTCCAACATTCATAGTAAATTTGTGTCCAACAAAACTTGCAGTCTGTTCCATTATTTTGTTCTTGGTCCCGCAATAGTAGCAAAATCCCTTTAAAAGTTAGTGAATATTTTCACCATGCTGCTTGGCTAGAATGTTTGATTTCTTAAGGCTTAAATGATGGATAAGCTACATGTATTTAATTTGTGAGGTACAGTTAAATTTTGACACAGGGTTAGCAGGGTGTTACTGATACATCTGAAGAAATTTATGATAAGTGTAAGGGTAGGAGTCATTTATATAATACGCTTAGGAGGAAATGATATTCGTGAAATACAAACTGACAGAAAGGTATTTGTTTTAGAGCTAGAGTGATACCAAGTACAGTGCTGCTACCTCTGCAGCTGTTGTTATGGCGGAAAATGTTGGGATCAAGAGGACAGTGAAGTTGGTCCATTAAGATATCTGTTGTGTTTGAGATGTCATATATTTTTAATCTCTGATTTACTTAATTACTAATTAAATACACAAATTGTGCTCATCTTTGACCTAATTCGTTGTAGTGAGTAATGTTAATTATTAGTGAAGAACTTCATAGTCAGCCACACATTAGTAAAACTACTACATGATTTGGAGTAATTAGTAGAACAATTTTGAATCGGCTATTTTTTTCTAAACAAGTAAGGTCGTGAATTGGAACTGAAATACAGTAGTATGACAGCACCTTTCTTTGGTCTGACAGGACTTTGGTCAGTGAAATGTTGGGAGGCAAAAGGATGACGTGCAGTACATTCATTTTCTCTGTTTTTAGCTCAGCTGATATGGTTGTTCAGTGATTCTATTAAATTAGTGATATCTTTATGGAAAAAATTTAATCACTCTGTATCTTACCCTTATGAACAGGCTTGAAGGAGAGGTGAGAAAATAATGGAGAAGGGAATGGAAGCATGTTGGGTCTTCCAAATTTTTCTTTTGGAGCAAGGACAAAATGTGTTTACATGTCACTTTGGAAATGCTTGTTTTGCTTCTGGGTTGTACAGATTTCCTCATCCAAGGCTGATAAACCTGAACCCTCCATGATGGGAGTTGGACTGGGCACATTCACTCGTAAAAGATGAGTGTACACGAAGAACCTTTGCTTTAGTTTTGGTCTATGTCCTCTGTATGATGCTTTATAGTGGTGTGTCTGGGGTCTTTTCTCATTCTTCTGTAGGAACAGTGAAGTAGCTTACAGTAGATGTACCCTGACTTTCCTTCCCTTGCTCCCCAGATCAGCCTCTGCATGGCAGGAAAGAGAAAGACACATGGGACGATGGAGTTCCTTTATGCACACCTCTCCAAAACTTCAGTGCAGCATATTTTCAACAATTTGAGTGAATATGAGAGAAACCTTTAAATTTTTTTTCTCACTCACTACCTTATTAATTAAAGAAGAAAACTGTGATGTTAAATACACAAATTTGGTTGTATGCTGGTTGAGGATGAGGCTTAGAAGGGAAGATCAGTAAGATGAGGAGGAGAGGTTTGAATGTGACTGACAGTGGATTATAATTGCCTACAGGAAGTTATATTTATCAGATCAAGTCTCCTTTTAACGTTGTCCCCAACCTACAGAATTTCAGTAATAAATTCTTTAGAATCCCTGTCCAGTCTCAAGTCATACAAGCATGTGTTGATGAGTAACTAAGATTCTATAGAAGGTACATTCAAGGATACAGTGGTAACATCCTCTAACTTCCAACTTCTAACTTTGACATCTCCACAGATAGCTTGCACACAGAATATGATGCTTCTTGTCTTGCTCAGTGCTTGAAGGTATTTATTTTTATATTTGCTTATGCACAGTTTTGATTTAATTTATTTGCAGTATCATTTCAGCCCAGTCGATAGTACGACCGACTTAACTAGCAACCTGAGGAATAAATGGAACTAATTTTGACTCTGTCAGTCAAGTGGATTTTCTGGCGAGCCAAAATTGTAATAAATACATATGTCTTTGATGGCAATTTACAGATTTACGCTCCAGAAAATAGAGAGTGGTGTTTCAGTTTCATTGCCTAATTCAGTGTCAGATGCAGGTGATGGGATTATACTTGTCCTTTTATCTCTGCCAAAAATGCATTTTTTTGGCTCCTGTTTTGATGCTTTCCCATAAAAATGAACTTATTATAGCAGAAAATGGAGGGGGTTTGCCACATTGTGTGAAGAAATATTTAAGAATGCATGTTTAAGTATATACATCTAGACTTGTGTACGTACAAGTGATCACAGCTTTTACCTTTAGTCATGTTCTGTCTCCTTCATAGTACAATATACGTGGAATAATTTCATGCGAGTCCCTGGTTGGAGGTCTGGCTCATTTGTTACTGGGGGGAAGATTTGTCCTAGATTCCATGTGGGTTCAACTTCTGTTTGTTTAACTATCAAAGAAAATATTTTAAATAAATAAATTTATTTGAATTATTTATGTGTGACTGTTAGCATTTATTTCACAAGTGTCTATATAGATGCATATGCACAGCCGCATTTTGTTGAATAAGTAACAGTCTTACTAGTTCTTAGTGATGAACTGCTGTGGTCTCCCTTTGGTGAGCGTGTATCAGAATCTGCCCAGGGTGTCTTTCAAAAATGTTATCCGCTGTTCCTGGTGCTCTGCTGCTAGGAGGATGCAGCAGGATCAGTAAGTGAGCATGGCCCATTTAGCTGCTTGTGACTGACTCAGCCATGGTCCTGTCTTGTTGGACCATGAAGATGTTTGCCTTTAAGCAGAAGCACTTTGAATTCCTTTTACATCCTCATGTTTCAGAGGGACATAGTCACATCACCCTCAGTCTGCTCAGAAGGTGAAAGGGTGGTTCCTGAGGCCCTGTCATCGGTGGTGCCTGACATTCACTTTGTGCATGGTGCTCACTGAGCCTTGCTCGGCTGGTGGGACACCCACCTCCACACCACGGCTGAACTAGTGCTGCCAGCTCTCATGGTTGTAGGGAAATGACCAGAAAAATCCATCCATCAGCAGACTACCTGTGCAAATAGATGATGGAAACAAAAGCTGTCCTAAAAGGCACTTGGGTTATGCCAACCTGGATCTTGCTGCTGGACTTTCACTTTCTCTGGAGCCAACACAAAATGGTCTTGCCCTCATCTCACAGTTTTCTAATCAGTGTCCCACATCTGAGAAGATGACACCATGCTGTGCCTGGCACAGCGTATGACACCATGTGAACTGCCTTGTTTCTTGTGAATATAATGAAAATTCTGTCATTTTGGGTTGTGTCCTGACCAATAAAAGTGCAGAATGGGAAGTTGTTATTGATTTTTGAATTTTTATTTTTTTATTTTTTTTTATGAGGCCAGGATTTTGCCATCTTCTGTAGATAGGACTTGTACTGCTGAAATAGTGCTCCTCATGCCTGTCTCAGCCTATAAATGGAAACCTTCAGCATGTGAGGTTTGCTTTTCATTGAATATAGTAACACTGGGTGAGAATGTTGGAAAAAGCTGTCTACATAGAAACAGCCTCTGGATACTTCAGGCAGAGAAGACCTACAACAAAAGGCACTCTCAATATAAATGATCTTTACATTGCCAGATGGTATGAGGTAATTTAGAAAAAAACCCAAAACATTATGTACCCCAAGGTGCTTTCACTGTGATTTGAATATAAAGTGTATGAAGTGTTGGGTGCAAGTGTTGCCACTGACAGTGGCTTAGAGCTGTGGTTTTAGCTTTTTTTTATGTTCTTATTTGTAGTTATAACCCATCTGAAAAAGGAACTTGCTTGGAGCCAGAGCTGTATCTTACTTGTCTTATATGCTTCTCTCCCCTGTGAAACCCCATTATTTGGTTTGGGAATTACTAAGATGTGAGAAACTTGCATTTAATTTCAGTTTGTGTATAATGTCCTTTTTTATTTTTTTTTTAATGAGGTCTGATGCCTGCTTATTTCAAGTGGCATGCACCATTTCAAAGGTTTCTGGGTGTTTTTTTTGTCTGTTTCTGGTACAGTTCAGCATAAAAAGAAAGATAAAACAATATATACAAAAGGTTTTCATGGTTCTAGTGTGATGTTTCATTCTGGTGTAATCTACCTGTGCTATGTAACTGCTTCTCCATCTGTAGCCCAGTAGCGCCAAACTGAATTAGGTTATCCCTGATAATGGAGTTTTTCTTTGTCCTTCTCCATTTTTGGATGTAATGTAAAAAAAAAAACCAAACTTGCACTTCATCGGATGCATGGATTAGAGGGGAGATAAGCTTATTTTTTTTTTTTAACAGTACAAACAAAATAAAAAAGGAAAATGAAAAAGCCTAGTTCACTGAAAGCTTATGACATGATTCTAGAATGCATAACCCTGGGCAAAAAGGGCCAGTTATTGGAGTAGTTCTTGAGTAACCTAATTGTTTGATAAGGATCCTTGCCTGTTTAAGTTGTTGTTGGTTGTTGGAAATATTCCATTTCTAAATTTGTGCCTTACTGCATACCCTAAGGTATGTGTACAACCCGCTGTAATTGCAGAATTTATTATTTTATTAATGAGAGCTGTGATAATGTGTTGGCTCATGAATTCCCTCCAGTCCAGGTATGGTCTCCAAATTGCCCAGGGTTCTGCAATTCCGTCGTTTGTTCTGGGGATGGTGACGGCGAACACAAGCAAATACTTTACAAGCATGGTTTACAAAAGTCAGACCTTGCCCTAAAGCCTGAGTTTGGTGTGATAATGCAACCAAAGTCTGGAAAGGCCGGATACCATTTTTAACACGCACGTAATGAATAACAATAGAAGCGGCAGAAGGAAATTCTTAGTACATAATCCTGAGTACCTGAGACTTTGCCAGCTGGAAGGAGAGTGCTGTACACCTTACTTGGCTTTCTTAACCATAACAGAGCACCCCTTAGTACTTCTTTGATCTGGGTCTGCCTCTTTGCCCAAGTGGCTGGAAGACACTTCATTTGCTGTGAGGCACAAAACAGCGAGCAAGCATCTGGCGTGCAACAGCAGCTCCTACTTTCCATGTGCCTCTGGGGCAGCAGGCGTACTAGGGTGCCTATTCCCATGTTCTGGAAACTATTTCTGTCTTCTGATCCTAGATCCACAGTACAAGAGAAGGGAGCAGCAGGAGTGGAGGTGTAGTCTGTGGAGTAGTTGGGGAAATCCAGTTTACTGCGTCTGTAACTGTGGAGACAAAACTTTCCCGTAAAAAGTCATGGCAAAACACCACATCCTCAAACAACTAGCACTTGCTCTGCAGTGCGGCCCGGCTTTCCTGGTACACTGTAAACCTCTGACCCTGGGTTTGCAAGATTTGGGGATCTCTCTGAGGACTTTGTGGCAGCTCGGGTAACCCCAGCCCACAGCATGGGGGGACAGCGATTCCCACCGAGTGTGTCACAGGCTGCCTCCTTACTGTGGTGGCTGGTACGGTTTTCCACAGCTTCTGAAACTGCTCATTACAGAACTTGGCTCCTCTACAGGGGCTTTTCATAGCTGTAGCCCCTGTGGCTTGATGCAGCATGCTTTTCTGGAAGAACAGATGGTATATTGCGTAGAAAGTTACTGTATTTTTGTATCACTGGTTTGTATTTATTTATGTCGCTCTCATCTTTTTTTTAAGGTGTGCATATAGGGCAGGTGCAGAACTTGGAATCAGTACTGGATTTGCCTTGGATATATTAAACTTTATATTTGTGTGTGAGTGCAGTATTTTACACTGAGAAGGGTGTGCTCTCTGAAGTTTTAGTGAACAGATTTTCATCATTTGGATTGAAATTAGTTCAAAATACTGCAAGGGGAAAAAAGCATTTTCCCCTTAAAAATAAAATCTTTAAAATAAAAAGTCAATATCTTTTTAAACTAGCTTTGTGCTCACTGAAGTATGGTTTAGTTTTTAAATCAGTAGATGTGTTTTCTGTATCTAATCTTTGTTTTTTTAATTGATATCATCTGGTCAATTTGAGTGAAAATGCTATTCCCATAAGAAAAATATTTATTCTAAATATTATTGTTGCCTAGGATCTTGTTGAATTCGTGAGGTACAGGAGCAGTCAAGTTGATTTAATATTTTTAACATTTTTAAAGTGTTTTCTGTTTGTTTCCATGAAAGCAGTTTAAATAAGTATTTTAGCAATTGCTTTTGGTTTCTAGAAATTAGGTTACCTATTGTTGAAAACTTCAGGTTCTTAAACATTGGTTTCAGATCTGCTTTGTCTTGATTAAACATTTGAAATAAAATATAAATACTTGAGAAAGCCACAAAATAAGAGCTTGCCTTTTCCCTCACTTAACTTCCAGGACTTAATGTGTTTTCCCTAAAGAATGTCCGTAAGCCATTACTTATAAAAGATAGTTACAATCACAGGGTTTTGGTACCACTTAGCCAAATCACTTTTATTTATTAACTGCTAATGTGAATATATATATATTATTATACATATAGATGTCTATATATTATTTTGTATCTATACACTCACACATGCACAAGTGTATGTATGTAAATATATATAGGCACACCACAGACACATATGCACTCCCACACTGTGTCTCTATGGACACTCACACACATCTGCACCACATGGGATCATCCCACTTCAAGTTTAATGTTTTCATCCTAAACTCAATCCTTACCCTGTAATTGGAATGTTACTCTTGGCAGTGTGGAATTTTCCCAGTAGCTTCTGGGTGGGAGGCTGCTCGTCCCCGTGCCTGAGGACCCCCTCAGGTACCTGGCACGAGAGACCAGTGCTGGTCGCAGTGTCCTCCTGGGGCAGAAGAGCAAGACATGGGACAGCTGAGTGCAGTAAATGAGAAGCAAAATTATGGGGAATACTTTGGGAATTTCTAATTGCTGCCACTGCGCTGGTGGTTGGATCGTGCCCTTCAGCAATGGGCCGACTCTCCTCCTGCATTCTGTGTACTGCTGTATTTAGGCTGAACACCAAGTTCACATTAAAAAACAAGTCATCCATCCCCCCCGCCCTTCTGCTTTTTGCCACACAGATTTTGAAGGTAAATAGTGACCTTCTATCAGGTGTTTTGACAGCTTGGATTTTGTCATCTTTGTTTGCCTTTGGTGCAGGATATTTTAGTTATCTGCTTGTAGGATCATTTGAGAGAACTCCCTTAGTGATGTGACAATTCAACAACAAAAAAAATCAAGAAAATGGCTTTTCCACTTGCACTTCTCTTCAGATGGAAGTGAAAGAATTATAAAAATCTTGAATATAATTTGAATTCCCAAGCAATACACTGTAGTGGCTTTGTTGAAAGTGTTGCACAGATGGGTTGTAAAGGGTAAAAGTGTAACTGAGTTTGCGGGGATCAGTAAAGGTGCTGGATATTTTCTAAGTAGCCAACTTTTAAGAGTTGTTTCCATATGTATTTGTACCTACCGCCCCCAATTTCTGTTTTGGAGTGGAAAGGCATGTGTTTTCATCAGCATAGCAAGGGCATTATCAGTGAGACCAGGTCCCAGTTTGCTTGTCTCTTTGCTTTAAGTTTCAAATTTTTAATGAATAAAACTCATCACAACAGATGCAGTTGTTTTAAGAATATTAGGGTTGTATTTGGATATTGCAGAGAGCATATTGCACTTTCTCACCTCAAACCATGGCAGAGATGGCTTAATACTGTTTGTCAGCTAATGGAACAGTAAGATGTAATTACATGAAAATTAACTCTCAGGACATGGATGGGTGTGGGAATCCACTGCTGTTGCTTGTTATATTCTGTGTTCTTTAGCAGACACCGTGTTGCCACAGGCAGCCATAGATGTGTGGAGAATGCCTGTTGTGGTATGGCACGGTGGTGCACAGCCTGGCCCTGTGCTGCTGCTGTGCCATGCGCCAGTTGTCTCAGTATGGTCAGAAGTACAAATTATTGGGGCATTTCCTTCATTCTTGGATATGGGTCTAAAAATAGTTGGCCAAGTTTATTCTGAGTGAGTATGGTACCAAGTGGTCAGATTTCAGAAAGTGGGATGGCTCTTTTATGTGTTGTTTAGGATGCTGTGCACAGTGGAAGCTTTCTTACAGTACTTTTAAAGGTTTCAACCCCTTTTTCCTTCTCTCAGGAGAATGTCACTACTTGTACCCATTGCTTTGTATAATATGGGCTGGATTCTGTTCCAGCAACCACAGTTTTAAGGGCCAGATTCTGACCATGCTACTCTGATTTAGCCAATCCAAACTGTCTGTGCTGCAGTTAATGCCTGTGTACTGCAAATCATTGTCAGCACCAAAGACTAATTGTAGGCTTATTTTTCTTATATTGAAAAGAGTCTTGATTATAAGTGCCAGGTTGACAACCTTCAGGATTAAGTCTTCAAGCTAATGTCAGAACTAGAAGCAATAGAGATTTTATCAAGCTACTTGGGCAGTGAATCCTACAGATAGGTTATCTTTAAAAAATTTACCTCTAAATGGAAGGGTAGAAAATGACCAAACCAGCTTGTAGCCTTGTAGAATAATATTTTTGAAAGTATATTCAAAATACTATGTTTGACCTTCTTTGAGTAAATCAAGCAGTTTTGGTTAGCTAGTGACACTGCTTATATTCCATGAAAGATAGAATATTTCCGAGATACAGTTTGGTGATTCCCTAGTTTCAGCTCTGTTATGCTGAATTACTCGGGCTGAAAGACTGGCTTCAGTTCCCAGTGTGACCACAGGGTGGTTATTGCAGAAATAAGGCAAAAATACTCTCTTCAGCTAGTGATGGTACTATGAGAAGAGAATTCAGAAAAGCATTTTCCAAACTCCTTGTAACCTTTTTCACTGAGGTTTGTTAAGTACCTCTATTTGAAAAACATCTATCAAGTGGAGCACTGCTACTCAATCTGTCATGTTCAGTGTATGCTGGGACATGCTTATTGTGGAATGACTGTATTTATCATTGTGCTTTAACATGTTCAGAGACTATCAAAAATGGGTCTAGAGTGTGTCTCATGAATGAGAGTGCATCCCTCTGGCCCAGGAGAGGATCAGCTGTAACCAGAGCATTTCCTACAGGTGGTTTTGTGGAGTGCACTTTAAAGCTTCCAGTGGTGGGTGAAGACTCTGAAACTTCCCGAATGGTCTCATTTGGATTCTTGACAATGCTTTCTGTTTAAAAAAGTCTTTCTAATGTTTAACTTAAGAAGGTAGTAATGGTGGGTAAGAACTGCAGTCCAGATTCCCCCTGTGCTTGCCAGCTATACTGATCTTCTTATGTTTAGATGGACAGCCTAGGTGACAATCAGTTGCCAAATGTTGGACATCCATATGCCACTACCCAACTCCTGCGTCCTCACCCTTTTCCTTAAGCTGGGACCTTACCTGCTTCAAAAAGATGGAGGTAAATTTGAAAAGGAGAATCTCTGTTCACTCTGCCGTATTGTCAGCCATATCTGACAAGGCAATCCTAGAGTATTACCCACTAGTTGTGCCTCTGATTCATTTACAAAACATGTTTTTACTTCATGGGATCCAAAGCAATGTAAGGCTTGATTTCCAGATGCTTGCAGGAGTATGGGTTGCAGAAAAAGCTTAGTGCATTTTGATATTGTAATAATACGTTATTCTACTTCTATATTGCAGTAATATTCTTACACAAGCTGTACAAGAAAAACAAGAGCAGCACGTCTCCTGAGCAAATATTGTTTCTAGTCACATACGATACTTTGCAGCTGAGCTTGGTAACACGCTGCTTAGCTGTTTTGCTATGCAAATGCAGAGAACACTGTTAGCAATAAAGCCACTGCTGGTTTCTCCTCCAAAACCTACCTCCTTGCAGTGCATTGGAAATGACTGAACTTTGGCCCTCAATCTGCTGACACCCTGAGGGAGCGCGAGTGTAATGACGTCTTTGCTTGTTTCAGCTGCACAACAGGAAACGCTCGTGGCCTCCCCTTCTTCCTGCTCTGAGAAAGTGCTGCTGCCTATTTTTTTTTTTTTTTTTCTCCTCCCTTCCCCTGCAGTCGAGTGGGCTGAGACCTAGTTTCAGGTCTGGGCTCGGCAGCCAGCTGGTGCTTGCACAGGCCCCCACTGCTGCTGCCTCCTCCCTGGGGCAGCGAGTCGCCTCCCTATTGCTCTGCTCTGGTGGTGATGCCAGAAATATGAGCTTTGTAATTTTCTTTTTTGTTCTTTTTTTTTCACCTCCTGGAGACGTGACTGAGAAGAGAATACAGTTATGTGGCAATGGCTTGCTCCACGGAGCATGTCACTGGACACAGCTGAGCTGCAAAGACCAAGATGGTCAGGTGATGATTTACCTTGGGGAGACCATATCACACCTTAACGTAGAGGACACACTGTCAGGTGGGCATTGAAGGATCCTGGAATGTGGTCCCAATAATGCTGTATAATGCTGAATATACAGGGCCTGAGCAGATTTCTTTGCCTTGCTGCAGTACAGAGGCTGGCTTCTTGCAGAGCATTGACAGGAAGCCTGTTTAACCCTCTCTGGCTGCTGCTTTTACACTTCATAACCAAAACAGGGATATGAGTAAAAATGGTTATTTGCAAAACACAAGCATTTTGCGGCTGACTCAGGGAGGAGGATTTTATCTCAGCATAGTCATCCAGAACATTAAAGTAATACAGCATTTTTGTGAGTGAAATTGACTGATTCCATATTCAGCTGTTATTCTCTAATGATTGCAGGGGGAGTGGGTCACTTTCAAAAAAATAAAACACATATGCACTAGGGAGTTTGCATATGTGAGTGGCGTGAGAAGAGACACTGAGTAGTCAAGAGTATGGTATCCTGAATTTGAAAGATTTAATTAACTTTGAATGTAAACAGTGCTGGTGCAGTGGCTTATTCATTTGTTTAATGTTGCATAGGCATATTATTTAAGGAGCAGCTTTTGTCTGGGTTCTGTAATAAGCAACTTCTGGCTTTACCTCATTAATCTTTCGTACTACCTAGCTACATAACTGTTGTTTTTAACAAGCTGGAGTTATGTAACATGAATCATGCCTGGCGAGACGCTTGCGAGCAGGAAAAAGCAAGGTAGGCAAAGAAATAACGGCACTCAATCTTTTGCAGAATAGGATATGACTGGGTTTTGTGATGAAATGCTGTGTGTTGGTACTCCCAGCTGTACAGACAAGGTCCAGCTTTTCATTAGGAGGATGTGTCTTGAAACAAAGTCTTAGGATGGGAATGTTTAACAGATAGAAGAGTGAGTTTGCTCAGGCATGAGCAGTTCTTGGAGGGTTTTGTATGCATGCATGCCAAATTCCCCCCACTCCAACCCCCTGCCTTCTTTTTCCTCTGGGATAATAAATGGGAAAATTCCCTTAAATGGCCCTGATTTTACATGTAAAAGAAAATAACTTGATGAGCTGTGATTGCCTCTGTAAAGTGTTATATAAATCTTTTTCCTTCCTTTTTTTAATATGCCCCTGTAGTATCATTAGCCATGTGTGCAACACAACAGTCCTCTGTCTCAAGAGATTTTACAACCAGTTTATGTAAAGGGTAGGCAAGTGATTTTATGAATACATTAGAATAAAAGCAATTGATTTTAAGTTAATTTTTCCTTTAATAATATTTCCTTGACAATTTTCTCTGCTGTTACTTAGGCTTGATCTTCACAGTCAGGCTGAGTTGTTAAGCCTGGGGTGACTTTTTGCTTTAGAGGCATGGGTACAAATATTAAATAATAATGTCAGGAAATAAAGATGCAAGAATAACAGGTTTTCGGGTAAGGAGTAGGATTACTGATTATTTTGGAAACGAATGATTTAGCGCTCCTGAATTTCCCTTCAAACTGTCCTGCTCCATCTCATTTTGACCAAATAATTCTGTATTTTTCCTTTGTCTTATCTATAAATGAAACAGCTGTAAACTGTGGCACAGGGTTATAAACTCCTGTATTTTTAAACTTTATTTTTATTAACACCAGATGGTCAAAAATGAGTGTTGATATTAATGGTCTTCTACCCTGCCATGTGTGTGTATGAACACAGTGGCTGATGGCGCCTTGGTACAGGTGGCAGCTGAGATGTTAGAGTGACAAGCAGTTGCCTCTGTAACCTGCTGCTGTGGCCAGCACCAGTGCTGATAACCTCAGCACAGAGATGAGGGGATGAACAAGCACAGACAGAAACAAGTATTTTCTGACATGGGAGGCCATTCAGGTCATGGCCAAGGGATGTCGAAAAAGCAGTATAAGGAAGTGGACCATGTTGCCTTGGTATGTCCTTATTTTCCAAACAAATGCAGGATTTCTCTTGGACCATCAGTGCAACATCCTTCAGAAGAAACTTGCTCTTTTATGAAAACTTAAATTGCAGTCTTCTGGAGAATTTTCATTTATTGTACTGAATTGACTTAGTTTTGTATAGTCACTGTTACAGCAGCAGAAGCTTAGAGCTGGGAATCTAATAGTGGCACATGAGGACACTAAGACCTTGTAGGTGGAGAAAGATGTTTTCCTGAACCTGCATGAAAAAAAACATAATTAGAGTTCATGAAATGCTTTCTGTTTCTATCAACTCCAATAGTTATTACTTCTGACTCTGTAGTGGGTTTTGTCTGACCAATAGTTATGTCCTTTTTGCAGCTCCATGATTTACTTGATGCAGATGAGCATTATGCAAGGACATCGTATAAAATTATTGAAATTGTTGTTGGTGCACTTTTCTGTTGTGGTTACTTAGGAGGGTTCAAGTGTCCTTTATTTGAGTTTCTCGTGCTCTTTTGGATGAGAACTCCTTGTGGCTTTGTTAAGAACCAAGACTTGTAAAGCCAGAGGGAGCATCATGGGACCCACGGGAGTTTCCACCTGTGTTTCAGTATAGTCGATGAGATGAGCATGGCTGCCGAGGGGGTTGTTGTGGCTTCCTGCTGTCTTATCTTGTCAGGTGAGAGCCTGTGCCTGCTGGCTTTTGATGGGGGGGCAACCAGGGGTGAGCTGGGGGATGAGCTGACAGGTGAGGTGGGCTGTGCAGGCACAGGATGGTGCCATGGCAGGTGAGCATAGCCCATGGATCAGTGCCTGCGGGGAGCGAGGATTGTTCACCATGTGCTGTGGGAGGTTTGGGCTAGCCTGGATTCTGGTACAATTTCTGTTGAAATGTGTGAGTGAGCAGAGTAGGGTAAGCATGTGGCTGCTGGATGGATGAAAGCTAGTTGCCACAAGTGCTATTGATACACGAACAAGGAGGGGGTGTATCTGTGCATGAGCAGGCAGCAGCTTGCTGAGGATTGCTTGCTTAAACTCTCACATCCTGAGGTCCTTGAATAGATCTTCAGAGGTTACTACTCCAGGTCATAAGGCTCTGCACAGAGGGATTTCTTGCCCTGCAAGTTGCTGTACACAGTTTCCTATTTCTTGCTTTTGTGTTTCTAATTCATTCAAACACTTAAGTGTTGTCAGGTTATCAAGTTGTTCCCATATTGTGGCAAAACTTGAAACAATTGCCAACTCGGTTTCACCCTTTTTGCCTGTTAAAAAAAAGGTGAAATTTAATTTACACTAATTATTTAACCAAATGTGATGCTCAGCATGAAAATGACCAGATGCAAATTAAGATGAAATAAGGAAAAAAATACACTGCGCATTACATTTTTTGTATTAAGCATTCTATTTGTATTTCATTACCAGTCCATCTGCAAGAAAACTTTTCTTAGCAGATTGAAGCATTTAAAAAAACTCAAACAAATTTACAGTAAGACTGATACAAATAAAGAATACATTAAAATGGGAGAGTTTTAAACAAATCTTCTCATTATTGCAGGCTTATTTTCTCTTAACTCTGGTTGTACTGTGTGCCTGGGTAGGGTGTCTGGAGTTGTGCAAAGGCCACTCTTTTTCCATGTTTTGTTGCTGCAGCACAACTTCCCCAGAGCTGCTGTGTGTGTAAAATTGGACCCTAGGTAATACTGAAATTTGTATAATGTGTAACCTGAATGGGTGTGTGGTCTTAGCTCCGTGTCGCAGGAACGGATTTGAGTGCGTTTGCCTGGTTCCTGTGGTTGTGTCTGTTGCAGTCCTGCTGCCCCTCAGCCAGTCCCATGTGAACCTGTCACTGCTTTGGGAGAGGCAGTTCACGAGTCACGATGGTTCCACTGTTCGTGGGGATGAGAAGTAAAAGCTTTTGTTCAGTTGTAGACAAGGCTGGCCATAGGATTGTGTTGATTTCACCAGCAGTCTTACCAAGGCAAGTTCAACACTGAAGTGGTGTTGCCATGGTGCATGTTTCTTTTGAAGCACCAATACAACACCTTTCTCTATTGTAGAGAACAGGTTTCACCCTGCAAAAATATGTGTGCTGTCTTTCTTTACCTTGGCAGGCCCTGGATTTGAACCTTCCCAAACTTCGGAGATGTTTGTAGCAAGGTTTACTTTGTGAATGTGGCTTTTTTTTGAGTGCATCATGAAAGAGTTGGTTTATCTGCATGGAGCATGCTTCCTTGCACAGTTGCTTTCCACAGTGCAGTGCTTGTTCATTAAAATCCATTCTGTTGTGCGTGTGCCAGTTCAATTCCTTCTGCAGCAAGTCCATTTTCCTGGCATATTGCATGCAGTAAGGTGCCTGGTTGCATTAGTGAGAAAGAAAATATTTTGTTTCTGCTGATGTGTCACTCTTGTAGATTCAAAATGGTAATGACAATTTTTTTATAACCATTTTGCAAAGATACTCTGAAAACTAGAATAACTCTCACTGCTTCAATGTATATTTTATTCCATCCGAAACACTGCTTTAAATGTGTGTGTTTGCACTTGGAATTTGAATGCTTTGCATCAGAACTAGAAATGACGTCGTATGCATGGAGTAGACCTTTAAGTTTATGGTGGCATGTTTTCCTGTCTGTGACATGTGATCACAGAAGCTCAGCAGTACACTGATGTATTTACTGTAATTCTCTACCTAGGGAAGTACGGTCTAGTGACTAGCACGTTGGGTGGGGAATCAGTACCCACAGCTTCAATTCCTGGTTCTGCTACACAGTTCATGAGTTTGGGGCAAGAGTCACACCACCTTACACTGATTTTCATGTGAGTTATATTCACAAATATGAATGAGGCACAGCAATATCACTGTTGTGCAGTGTTCTCTTTATGTTGGTTCTACTTCCTTATCTTAGAGAGATGTCCTGTAGACAGATGCTGTAGTCTGCCATTGATCCATGGGGAGTGAGTAGGAGGTTTGTGTTAAAACTGACTGCAGGATTTGAGCCTTAATTTTTGTTTGTTTGTTTGTTTTTAAGTGACCATTCTCAGAGCGACTGATAGCTGTACCATTTACTATGGGCACCTCTGCTCATGGTATTCATGGTATTAAACATGGAAGTCATTGCAAAAGTCAGGCTACATGTGGCTTTGGAGTCCAGTTCTATCTCCTTTACTTAAGAGGAAAAATAGCCTAACTAAGGTGCAGTCAGCAGCCAAGGCATGAGAGAAATGCAGCACAAATATCTGTCAGATGAATCTGGTCCTTGATTAGCAAAGCCCCTAAGAGAAACTTTAATTTCAGGCAGATTCCTAAGTCATAGTGAAATCACTGGGTCCTACACATTCTCCTGAAGTTAAGTGTATGGTTATATACTTTGTGAATAGAAATGGCTTATTGAGCTGGAGCCAGCATGGGGAATTTTGGGACTCCTGCTGTTCTGCTTACAGTGTTTTGCGGGAGAATTTGAGGGTGTAGAATGACACCAACTGGATTCACAGAACAATCTGCTCCTGTTCCCGTGAACTCCAAATTATTTTCCTTCTCACATGCAAAGTTGTATCGAGAGCTGCATTTAAAAACCCATCTGTTGTCCATATTATATCAATAGGAAGAAAAATTTTAGACTTCTAAAATATTCTGGTTATGTGTTCCATCCTGCTGTCATCTGTCTTTCAACTACAAGCCATTTCTTGTAGTTGCACTAACTTGTAGCTACTCAAATCCTTTCCCTCACACCAGCAGATGAAACTCTGAGTTACCTAAAATGCAGAGATGGAAGCAGGATGCTACAAACTGGTAGTGGAAAGAAATGACTGCTTTCAAAACGTGATGCTTTTGAAAGCATAAAATAAATAAATAAATATAATATTTGTTTTCTTATCAAATATGGAAATGAGTAATAAATTACTTCAAAAGTTGTTTCATCATATTTTTCATTACACAGTATATTTGAAGTATCATCATCATCTAGATGTGTTTTGATATAATTCATGACACAAATATGCATAATAAAATACAGCTTTTTAGAATTATCTTTTTTTTAGTTTTTAAAGCAAAGTAAGATTATAAATTCAGTGCTGCTGGTTATAATTTTATAATTCACCTGCTGCTGATCCAACTTTCCCATGTTGCAGTGGCAGTAGCATGAATGTAATTATTGGCAGACACTGCTTTTCAAGAGGACAGCAATGAAGTTAATCGATGGTGTTTATTTTCATTTTGTTGTTACATTTTGCTGAAACAGCCGATTGTGACAGAATGAGAGAGACAATATTGTATTATTTCGGGTTTGGAAGTTTGTCTTTCCAACTGTAATGAGTACTCAGGGGTGTGTGTATGTGTATTTTCTTCTGCAACAGCTCCCAGGCTTTTCTCTCGCCATTTTTAAAGCAGTATCTTCTCACTGAGAGCTTCAGGATTTTTCAAATGCTGCACTGTCTTCCCTAGAAATGCAGCTGTCTTCCCTAGAAAACTCCATGGAAGACCCTCAGGCAATGGGAGCTCTGTAGGTTTTTGCCAGTGATTTGCAGACCACAAACTGTCCGTTCATGATGGTTGGGTAGCTGGGCCACAGGCCTGTGTGGTGGGACAGAAGGCTGTCGAGGTATCGCTGTGAGGCAATGCTCTGTGTGTGTATTAGAGAACTGTCCCACACCTCTGGCTCCTTCTCCTTCAGTACTGCACCCACCAGGTGCACTGAAAAATGCCTCTGATTTTTCAGTATGCAGCAGAAATCGTAAACCTCAGCTTCCTGTTAGTGCCTGTCTTTTGAAGGCGGGCCCTGGCTGTGTTTGAACTGCTGTTATCAAAGGTATGGCCCTTCAGCTGACAGCCAAGTCGCAATGCCTAGGTCACATCCTTGCTGCTCAGGCAGCCCTCCTGGCAGTGGGCTTGTCTTGTGAGGAGGAGGTTGGGGTAGTCCAAAAACATGCTGAGGGCAAGTTATGGGGCAGCGTGCTCCAGCACATGAATTTGCTTCCTTTCCCACTTTTATTTAGCTATGTGGGTGCGCCTGTAGTTGTGAGCTTCAGCTTTTGACACCGTTTTGCATCTCAGTACATCTGTATTGTCTGCAAATTCTGTGTTCTCTTTGACTCAACCTGGAAGATTTTTCCCTTAACATGAATCCTGACCATCTCTCTCTTGTCTAAACATAAGTTGGAATTGGAAGGAACTTCTAGCAACTGAGTAATTTTGAGACTGCTATTTCTTTGTTGACTGTCTTTAGAGAAATGATTAGGACAAGATGGACAGACACAGGCGTGACATTACACACAGTTCATGATTGCAGGGGCAGTTTTTACATAGGAAACAAGGTTACAAAAGAGATCTTGGGAGGAAGGCTGAATTAATTCCTTTGAGAATACTTTCTGGAATAGGAAAGTATGTGAAAATGGTGAAATGATAGAATTGTGTGATATTAGTGATTTTTTTTTTATTACTACGACTATTATTTTCCATGTGGTAATATTTAAAGGCTTCTTTAAGGATGTAGGCTTCCCTGTTTTTACATCTTCAAACTCACTGAATTTACAATGTAAATATCTGACAGATGAGGAGAAGAAAGAAATGTTGTCACAGGGATCAAAGATGGAGACAGATTGTGAGATGCCCTTCATGATGAGATAAGAAATCACTGGCAGATAAGAGCTCGGTCTGTTTCTCAAGTCCTATGACTTGGTAGCACTCCCAGCACCATACATCACTTAGCATTACAGAGGTCAATCTGTGTGCCTTTAGCTCCCTTTTAAACCTTCAGCAACTCCTTTTCCACTGAAGCTTTTGACATATTTAGTTTATTACATCTATCTTTGCGTTGTGATTCAGACCTAAACTTGTTTCATTCTTAAGTTTAAAGATCCCATCTGACATTAAAGCACATTGATTTTGTGGATGATTTATGGAATAATGTCAGATGCCACTATTTTAAAAAATGTTACCGCCTTGCAAAAGTGAATGTCTTGTTTCTTTGTTTAGTAACATATTCAAAAGGTTTGAAAGGAAGTTTTGGAATAAGGAGATTTCTACCCTGGGGGAGTAGTATCCTGTGCTTTCATTAGGTCATGTCAGGCCATTGTTTTGCTTTTCTTATCATAAAGATCTTGTGTCTTTATTCGTGTTCAGCTGTGGACTTGAGTTTCCTGGAAGAGAGTGAAATAATTAAGAAATAATGCTACAAAATCATATGTTCTCTGTAGCTATGTTTGTTTAGTTGAAGGTAGTTCTGATCTGTAGTTATGTAGAGCAATAGGTGGTGCAGATACTCCCATTAATAAGTGGTATCTTCTATCTGTGGTTCTCATTGTAGCTGAAAAGAAATAGAATTCTTCTGTATGAAAAAACACAGAGAAATTCAGGGCCACCTCTCAAATGGCTAGTAAAACTGGGGTCTCTTGACTAGTAAAACTGGAGTTTTCACCCCTCACTGGCAGCTGGGATTTTTAGTGGCTTTTTCTGTTCTGGTGAATGACACGGTGGCAGGGTATGGGAAAAGGGCATGTTTAATTTATTGCTGTAGATGCAGCTGCTGGGGAGGATGGCTGGGTACACAGGGTGGTTTATCAGCAGAAGTCATTAAAGTAGGATGATTAATGCGGTGCCAGAGAAGGGCATGCGGTGTGTTGTGCTTGCACTTAAAATCTGTATGAGCTGCTGCACAAGGTCACACAGCCTAAATACAGTCCTGGTAAGAGCAGTTGGGGGGGGAAGAAGGGCAGTGCCAGCCTAAATTAAGATCTTACATTGCTGTGCAGTTTTGTCAGGGATGGAAGAACACCTCCTTAATGAGTTGCTGATGGGATGGATGAAGCTCCTCCGTCTTGCCTGATAAATCTGGCTTGGTTCTGGTGTGACAGAGCTGCGATATTTGTATGAATGATGTGAGCAATAGCTTTCATGGTCACACCCTGGGATGCATGTGCCTACTTTGAAAATAAGCAGAATTTCTAGCACTGACAGTGAGATGCCTTTCTCCAGAACTAAATTTATCAATACCAGGATGCATGAGAAGTCAAGGCTTGTTATGTCCTGTATGCATGGGACTTTTCCTTTCAAATGTGTTATTCCATTTCCTCCAAGTGTTCCTTGGGGAAACAAGTTGGGTTTAGTATGCATTTTACCATTGATTCTTCATTTGTCACTATCTGCTGCTAGATTTTTGCCAGTTTGTTTACTTCTGTTTGCTGCCAAACACCGCCACTCTGCTTGCATTCTGCAGAGTTGTAGTCCATGTAGAGAAGTCTTGGTAGAGCAGGGCAGGGGTGATGTGGGCGGCCCCATAAAACACACAACAGATGTGCAGCAGCCGACAGATGTGTCAGCCTGCCCAGTTAGCACAGAAACTACCTCCTGCACAGACCTCGTTTTTCCAACTAGGGACCAACATGCTCTCTTACAAACAAAATAAATAAATGGCACCTAGGGTACTGTAGCCTTTCCAGGGGGCAGCTCTGACTGAGAGAAACAGGAGAAAAAGGTCCTGGCAGAGGTTATACACCAAGACTCTCTTCTTCATGTACGTGGCAACAGCAAAAGGAGATGAAGCTGCACAGCCATATGAATAAATGTGCAGAATCTGAAACTCGCACTTCTGGCTCGTCTATGACATACCATCCTTTTATAGTGTGAGATGAAATGTCCAGCACCAAGTTTCAGCTGCCCTCAGCAGAAATGCCATTACCTTCTGTCTCAGTGCATGGCCGTAATCTCATCCTGAAAAATAAGATTTTACCTTCCACTTACCCTTCTTGAGACAGCTTGTCAGAGCAACATGGTACCACAAACTTATCCTGCTTAATGTCAGCTAATTAAATTCATTTTGAGTATAGTACTAAGCCAATTTAATTCTATCTTTCAGAGTCTGCAGAGACAGTTTTGACTTTCAGATGGGTTTCTGTCTCTGATTAGTGATCAAATCTCTTTGTGCTTTTCTAGACTGGCTCTGACTGTCTTTTTCTGTGTGCCTCTCACTAGTACTTGGGATATTAGGGAATGGGATGTTTTCTCCTGTGCTTTTGTATCCCCAGCATCTTCTGTCACTTTTGACAACATCCTCTCTTTAATGACTTTTGTTTTTTGAAATGATTTTCATTACTGTGGCTGGAATAGAAAGAGGAATTACTGTGAAATTCTTCTGGTGTTGGATCTTGATTTTAGAGGTTGTTTTTCAAAAGTGTTGATCTGTGGAGAGATGAGCATTGGAGTGACCTTCTGACTCTGAGCTCATATAACCCGCCTCTGGATGATCATCCACATCACAGTCCAAGTCACAGTCCAAGTGCAACAGCCTCCAGTAATGTTTACTGTCTGTCACTCTCAATATATTTTGTGATCACAAACATTCATGAAAATAAGGGGCAGAATTAAAAAAAAGAAAGAAAAAAGATTAATCTGAGAGAAAAGGCAAAGCAAGTCACAGAGTAACAAAGTGACAAAGAACAATGTATGTGATTAATAAAGTAGTGCAGGTGGAATATATCATGCCAGGGACAGTCTAACAAGTGTTTTTTAATTTTAGAGGCTTTCTCTGCAGGTTATCAAAGAAAGTCAAAGAAAAAAATAGTTTGTCTGGAGATTTTCATGCTTTATTGTTTTGTACGGCTCTGGCACATCCCTCGCTCCTTTTGTGCAGCTTTGTGCCAGGGAGTGTCTCCAATTTCCGGTTTCTAAATTCCCCAATGCCGCTGGGCAGCAGATTATTGCGCATCACCGTGGAACCCCCTGCTGCAGCTTACCCCTTGTTTGCAGCTGCGTTTCCTTTCTCTCATTCTCTTCCCACTTGCCCTCTCACTTGTTGATGTGACCTATTTGTGTTCGGACATTACAAAGGCAGAACTGATTGGTCGCTATCAGCAGTGTAATTCCTGGTTACTGAGAAGCTACTGCTCCTGTTTTCCTCCCAGACTGCAGCTGCAGTGTATGTGGAGACATGGTCTGGGGAAAAGCCTGTGTCATTGTCGAGCACCGTGCCTCTTCTGTGTGGAGAACTGGGCTTCAGTCTGTGTGGATGGCAGTCTGATATATTTTACTGTCACTTCATTCATCTATTTTTTGTGTTGCATAGTAAAGCATACAGAAGTTGTGTCTGTATTGCAGCTTCTGGTGGAAGAGAGAACTAAATACCAACTTTCTAACCATTACTGAAATCATGCTGAAGTTGCAAAACAGAAAAAAGGTGCCAGGAGAGTAATACTTGAGACTTAAATGTATTGAGATGAAATGACAGAAAAGCTTTTTTCAGATCATTAATTACATTTTAATTTTAAATTTATTTTAACTCTGTTTTTCTGAAAGGCTATTAAGAGGTGTATTTTTTTTAATTAGTAGCTGTAGTTTTTAATGAAATTCAAAATAAAATATATTCTACTATATGTATCTGGAGAGTTTTTGAGTCTTGATACCTCCTGACCTGAGTTTAGTAAACTGTTCGATGCTTGTATATAACCAATCTAAGCATTTGGTTTAGCTGCTTTGTCTATTACTGTCTATTTTTCAAATGAGCAGGTGGAGAAAGAATTGTTAAACCTCTGGTAAGTCCTAGAGCACAGCAATGGTTTTATAGGGATTTTCTAAATACCTGTGTTTGTTAGGCCTCTGTAGCTCTGTTGGTGCAACTACACTGTGTGCACTGATATGAATATTTATAATACAAAAGAGTGCATATTTGCTTCTTCAGAGCTGTACTTTCTTGTAAGAAAGGAGTGCTTGGGGGCAAGAGACTAACTTATCCGTAGTTCAGAATGTATAAATGCAGTTTTAGGATAGTCCTAAGACCTGTAGACTCAGCTTTAGGAAGTGATGCCGCACATATGTGGAATTAAGTTGAAAGCAAAAATTTAATTTCAGCTTCCATTAATTTTTCTAACTGTGCCTAATACTGCATTTCCTTAAAACATTGATTGTGAAAATGAAGGTTTTAATTGATAGCACTAGATATTATCACTCTCTAGCTATAGAAAATTAACAGTTTGAGCAAGAACTGAATTTATTTTCTTACCAGTCTCTCTTTCTGTAGAGACTATATTGATTTGTATATTTAGTTCCCAGTCTTTCTCCCACTGAGATTTTAAGTGCTGAGTCCCCGATGGATTTCTGTCAACACTATTTCCATAATTGCTAGAACCACATACTTAAATACCTCCCATATAATTTCCATTTCCATTTCATTTTGAAACAGCTTCCATGCTTCTGCTTCACCTAGAAAGACTTGCTTTTGCCTTGAAGAGGCTCTTCTAGGACTTGCAATTTTTAGGTGTATTTTTGGGACTTTGGTGTTTGTTTCTCACCACAGGTAAGGAACTAGGAGGCCTCTGACAGATGTTTGTAAAAGATCTTGAAAGTTGTCAGGATCACGAGTAATTACATCAGTTCTTACCTGTTGCTCATCAGTGCCTCTGGGTCCGCTAGAAGGGGTTTGTTTTGAGCAGTTTTGGCTTTCTCTACATGGTCTCTGGGTTCCCTCCATCTCATCTGTGAACAGAGAGGCAGCAAGCTCTGAAATGAGGCATGACTTATGGCCTTGGAAATCTGGACTTCGCCAAGGAAGAGGATAAAGACTCAGTGAAGAAATCTGAGCAAAAGGGAATCAAATGGAGAATTACAAACTGATTTCCTACAGGATGCTGAAGAGCAAAAAGCCAGTGGTAGCTGGTGACAGCTAGCAACTTGAGTTAGGTTTGAACTGATTCACTAGAGATGATAGACACTTTCATGTGTGCTGTGTATTTCTGTTTGTGATGTAGCTATCTGGTGGTTTTTCTTTTAAATTCATATGGTGATATAGAACTTTAAAATGAAAGTATTCATGAGAGTTTTCATTTTCTAGCAGTACTGTTAACAGACATCAAGAAAAAAAAAGAAATAAAAATGTTTAAGTTAGTTATTCACCTGGAAAGTCCTGGTAGTTTGCAAGGCAAATGATTAGGTGCAGTGATGGGGGGCAGATTAATTAAATGACTCCAAATAAATCTGCAAGCAGAAAAAGAATGTGTTGCATGTCTTACTGTATTTTTCTGTTGAAGGCAGTTGTCCATGTTTCTCCTTCTGTGCGGGGTATGTCACAAATGATTTCTCTGGGAAGGAAGATTCTTTTTAAGCCTTCAATGGGTTGAGAAAAATTTTGCTTTTGAAATTTGACTTTCTTCTTGAAAACCACTTACCCTAGGATAAGATGCAGCTTGTAGAGTAGAAGGAAGATCAGCTTCTGTTTGCGGAGGCGTGATTAAAAAATTGGGTAGTTTGTTTGTTTGCTGCAGTGTCTTGTCATTGCAGATAATGCTGCTAATACAAGCTCATTTTCTGCATTGGTTACCTACTAAATATTTAAAAACAGACATGCCCATCAGGTAATTTTAAATTATCAAATTATTATAAATAAGGCAATTGTAGTCACCAGTGGGAAATAAATGCTTTCTTCAGATCCCTTGATCTCAAAAAAGTAGTTAGCAAGAGAGGTCCAGTGCTGCGTCTTCTTCCAAACCATCAATTGACAATATTAAGGGAAAAAGAAAAGGAAAGGTAAAGCCAAACTGGCAATGCAGTGGTGAAAGGAATTAGATGCTTTTCAGGGACCTGACAAATGGGAAATCTGAAATTTTGTATCTGTCCGCCAGACAGTAACACCTTCTGCTTTAACATTGAAAACTAGTTTTCATTGCTTTAATAGTATGCCTGGAATCTGGTCTGGAGCAGTGGGCCAAAACAGTTCGGCTACAGTAAGGGCAGTTTTTCTTGCCATTGCGAATGGCAAAATGTTTTCTGGGAGCCTGGAAAGAGCTCAGATGCTGTTAATGCACAGGATGAATGTGTGAAATGCACAAATGTATTGGCAGAGCTTGCTGTAAACCTCTGAATATGATGAACTTAGTATCTGGATTTGTTATATTTTCAGGTGGGACCCTCTCCTGACATGTGATCTACATTGAGCTACTTTGACTCCTACGATGACAATGTTATCACTGCCACATCTCTGGGAACCAGTTATTCACAAGTACATGGTATGTGAATGTCTGCATCTTACATTAACCATTGCTTGTTGGAACAACACAGAAACAATAACAAGAAGGTGCTAAAAGTCATTGAAGTAAACGTTAAGCCACATGTACAACCAGTTATGTGGAGCTGTTCCAGCAGATGTTTATCTGCTAGGCCTGGTCCGTATGCAGAATAGTGAACTGTTTTAACTTGAACAGGTTGTTGTTCACAGATATTGTAGAAGCATTCTACTGATGTTTCCTTTGGAGGTTATACTGGTACAGTGATGATATGTAGATATACCCATGTTTATTCTCTCCCTCAAGAAGGAGGGAGTGGTAGCAGTAGTGTGAAGAGTTCTGTGTTTTAACTGTATTGCTGCACTTAGAGCAGTACTTTTTTTGCATTTAGGAAAGGTCTTTAATTGCTTTCTTTCTTCATGACACTTTCAATTTCTGGTCAGTCTAAATTAGATTAATTTCACACACCAGTGAATCCCAAAAGAAGTGTAAATTAACTCCATTTTACCAAACTCAGCCAGATGATGGCAGTTATTCCCTTGATGTTTATCTTTACATCACTCACCGTCTTTGACCAAGATTTCAATAGGAAGCAAATTCAGATTCAAGCCTGTTTTTCTCACCCTGTGTAAGAAAATGGAGACTGACATCCATATCTGATAAAGGGAGGCTATTCAATTTATGGCCTACAAGGCAAAAAATCCACTGATAGCTGGCATGTTTTTCTTTTCTATGATTCTGGCTTGAAATTGTTAACACACGCTAAGGTTCTGTAAGACTATGGAAAAATGGTTTTATGAGAGTGATTACATTATTGTTTTAGGTTCTAAAGCAGTTTATAGCACACCATGTAGCTGTTAGCATGGAACATCTTCATCTGATTTGTGGCCCCAATGCAGCTCCCACCAAAGCTGGCAGAAAAAAGTTTCTTCCTGCTGATGGGTGTGGAATTGCGCTGCATGTAACACCTGAGACTTCTGTTAAAGTAATGTTCTCTGCTTGGATTTTTTTTTTTTTTTAACTGATTTGACATTTCTTAGAGATTTAAGTATTAAAGATACAAATGTAAAACAGAATTTCAAGGAAATGGACATACAAAATAACCAGAAGAGAACTCAATTAGTGATATGCTTGTTGCGAGTGATAAGGAGAGGTGACTGTTCTCTCTGAAAGTATATACCTGGGTTTAATGCACTGTATTTTTATACATAATTTTGAAGGCAATGTTTGTCAGAAATATGGATGATCTACTGCTACAGCAGTGGTGAGGGAAAGCAAGGTAAGAAAGAAGTCTTACAGAGAGCAGGAAGAGAAAGCTTGTGCTTCGTTGATCAATGCAGTGTGTTTTGGGAGAGCAGTACATGACTTGGGTAGCCTGTGTGTTGGATGGTGAAGGTTTCCACATCTGGCTGGAAAAATTCAAAGAGGAGTTCCCAGAGGTGATGTCTACCCCTGAAGTGAGAGAGCATTGCACCTGTTTCTGCTGGCAGGGCTTCCAGCATGCCTTTGTAGCCACCCTCAGTAATCTCTGCTGGCCAAACACCATTAACATGACCCTTTGCAGACTGTGTTTGTTCTGATATCTCATCTGTCCTCCATATCTAAGCACCTTTTCAGCAGAGATACAGGAATAATAATTTCTGCTGCTCATGTTTCTTCTGAGTTGATTAATTTTTAAACTTTCAGAATTATTTGTTGGTATGTGTTTTTGTTAATAATTTCTTTTGGTGTGTGTGTAAGCTTTGGTATTGGAAAGCTGGTTTGAAGAAGATGAGTTTCATGTCCTGCAGGGGCAGAGGAAAGTACCCAGCAGACCAGCTAGTCTGCCTTCTTGCCATCACAGGTACTTCATCATGAAAAGCATGATGTCTTGGTTGACAGTTTCACTTTTCTGGTGGAATGTGGCTTTTTGACGGTGCAGAGGATCTCTTGGAGTGCCGAGGGCAGGTGGTGGGGGAGAGGCAGCTATCAGAGTGGTGACTGCTTGCAGATCTCAGTGTTATCAGCACAAAGAGCAAGCAGCCATTTCACAGCTGTACTTTTAATGAGCTGTAGGGCAAGGGAGGCTGTCTCCCATCTCATGAAGCCTCTGATATGCGGCAGTAACCTTCACAGATTTGCCATCTACCCAAATCAAAATGAAATTTCCTTTGACTGGTGAACACAGGAATCAAAAGGAAGTGAAGGTTTTCATGTTTATTTTTCCTTTTGGGTGTTATTTTGGTTCTCCTCTTTTGCTGATTCTCAAACAGCATTGCAAACATTTCAGTAAACTAATCTGCAGGACCACAGCTCATAAAAGATCGACCTGCGAGAGGACAAGGCTCTGCTTATTACAGAAAAGCTTCTGAGACAGTGACAGCTGAAAAGATTACACACTTCCACAGGAAATTAAATTTGATGTAATATAGTGAAAGAATGACAAAATGGAAAGGGTATATATAACATATTTGTGATTATTAAGCAGTAGAAAAATGAAAACTTGAGATCCAATAAAGTGCATGTAATTTAGATATGGACAGAAAATTCCCAATAGTTTTTTTAAACTTTGGCCCTCCACTTTGCTTTGCCTTCTCTCAGTGTTGTTATTTCAATGTGGAAAATCATTAACTTCTTAGAATCATAGAAAGGCTTGGGTTGGAAAGGACTTTTAAAGATCATCCAGTTCCAGCACCCCTGCCATGGGCAGGGACACTTTCCTCTCGACCAGGTTGCTCAGAGCACCATCCAGCCTGGCCTGGAACACTTCCAGGGATGGGGCATCCACAGGTGCTCTGGGCAGCCTGTTCCAGTGTCTCATAAAATTGTGTTAACTTTTAGGCACAATAGTTTTTAAAGCATTTAAGTCAAGTTCCAGAGCAGTCCTATGGTATCCAGGTAGATTGCTCTCTTCAGCAGAAGGTGCATATGTGGCACCAGACTGGGAGAAGCAAGAGCTTCCTTCTTTGCTTTGTCCTTTTCCCTTGTGGATGTGCAGTGGCAACAGAGGGGGAAGCTTTTCTTCCCTGTCTGCCCATGCCTGTCACTGAGGTGCAGCATGGTGCTTCCATGGTCTGTGGAAGGCCTAGCCCTGTCCTAGCTGCCAAATGGGGTCACAGGTTTTGTGGGGACCCACTGGTGATTGTTCAGGTGGCATACATGGTTGGTACTGAGGCCGTTGCTGCTAACCCAAGGCACAGGGTTGCATGTGATGTGTCTCCTTTTCCTCTCTTCCTTGGGGTCAGCATAGGTGCCACAGTGAGCCTGACTCTCTCCTGGCCAGGTGCTTCACAGCAAAACACAGGTTTTCTTTCAGAGGGGATGGTAATAACTTACAACACCTTAATAATTTTTCCTTTAAGATCTGGTTACCTGCAGTTAGAAAGAATAAGCAGGGCTCTGGCAGATTTAACTCTATTAACCATCATAAATCCTTTCCTTTTTGACTCTAATCAGTCCCTGGAGTCCTTTTATTGCTCTTGACATTGCACTGGCCTTTCATCACAGTACAATATACATTTTCCTGTAACTAGAAAACTGATGGCGAGAGCGTTGCGTAAACTCGAGGTAATGGATGCTGCGGTGGGGACGTGCGACTGTCAGACGCTTGCTGACGATGGAAGGAGGACAGGGAGCTTATGCTGCCAGCACAGCTCTGCCCTCTGCAGAGGGCACAAGAGGGAACCCGAAAGCACAGGCACTCACAGGGTCTCCTGTGCATCCCCTAGCACCTGGGAACAGGGGATCATCTGCCTTGCTTTGGCCCAGAGACACAGAGACAGCAGTGCTTTTGTGTCTTATTTTGGCAAGTGGGCACCAGGGGCCAACCCTGCCTCAGAAAGCCCCTCTGTGTGCAGCCCCCAGCCCATGTCCCCGGGGCAGTGAGTGGCTGGAGCCTGCCAGCAGCCAGCTTGCTGGCCCAGCCACCAGGAATGGGGGGGCCGGGAGCAGCGCAGGGACCAGTCAAACCTGCACGGGTGGAGGTGCTGGGTGAATGGGGCTTTTCTGAGCAGGGGACAACACTAAAAGGAAGGAGTGTTACCAGGTGGTCGAGGGGCAGGCACCACAGCAACAAATGCTGCCTTCATAAAGTCACTACCTGGGTTATTGCCTCTCTGTCCAGCCTGTGCACAAAATGCTCCGGAAACCAAGAGGGGAATTCCCCGGTCGGTAGTCTGTCTGTCTCTCTGCTGTCCAGGAATTCATGGGAAGGAGAAGGCATCCCAAGAATCTGCCCCAGTGTGCAGGGACAGTAAATTCCCTCTTGTTTTTTCATACACACAAGTCAGCAAGTTTCTTAAGCAAATGCTTTAAATTTAAGCTTAATACTAGGCAAATATTTAACTTGGGACAAAAAAAGCCTCAAGCTGGCTTCACACCATGGATTGGCTTTCAGTTGTTTCTGCAGATACAGATCCTATGTTTATGTACACGAATGGCTATTTGTTTGTTTGTTTATTTATTTGCTATGGTATTTTTTTTATAATGAACTTGGATATTTTTGTACCCTGCTTTTGCTTTGAACATAATAATCTATGTATTTGCAATTCGTGTACAGGCATTTTCAGAAGCTTTGGCAAAAGACTCAGATTTGCTGAAGATAATCACTGTAGGCTGAATTGTTAGGATGACACAATTGTACTGACTTTTTTTTTTTCTAACTGAAGTGCCCAAAGCTGTGCTCACCACTGATATCCCACCAGCCTTGGTTATGAAAGAAAGGTATTGAAAGATATGGTACCTACTGCAGCATCTTTATAACGTAATTTGTTTGTCTGGACAAATGGGTACAAAAGAATATTCAGCAGTGTCAAGAGCATTAGCAATAAATATGTTTACTAGGTTTCAAAAGTCTGCTTAAATGCTACCTTGAAAGATAATACTTTTCTGTATCCAGATATATCTCATACATTTATGCTTTCTGCCGCCCTCATCTCAGCTGCTGCATGCCTGAAAGCAGCCTCCTATTAAAGAGGGAAAGACCATAGTCCTGTGGACCTTCTATACTGTGCTCAGCGTGTGATCTGTTGAGTTCATGAAGACGAGAATAGCTGTGTCAAATGTGTTTCATTTGCATGTGGCAAGATGGAAAAAGCAAACTCTGTGTGAAGACGAGCAGGCAAGAAAGACACTGAATGCCGTAAATACTGAGGGAGTTAATGCTATGCAGTGATTCTGCTTCTGTTATAGGAAGTGTAAGAACAGTATGCTTCCTGGCGTGCATCGCCATCCAAACTGCAAAGGGTTCAGTTCCATGGCAACACCAAGGGCCTGACTGTGCTGAAGGTGTATGTATTAATGCATTCAGAGTGAGGGGTTGGGACGGAGCTGGGCAAAAATAAAATGCACCGAAATTTTTCCTGTTAACTTATTTATGTTGAAAGTAAAGCCTTTGTTCTTAGAAAATCAAAGCTGACATGAATACGCTTGCTCCCCCCACCAATTCTCTCTGATTTTTTTTTTTTTTACATACATTTTTCTCAGGCAAAAAGCAAATGAAGAGGCTGTTTTTTTTGAGGGTTTTTTATAAGACTGTAAGTGCAGCAGCACTTGAATGTTGCCAGAAAATAATATTCATCCCTGAGACAGTGGTATATCTGTAGAGAGAAAGATTTGGGAGGGGGTGGAGTGGCATATTGTTTCCAAGATGTAGTGCTTTTCAGAGCAAAGTGAAGCAAGTGGGTGGTTGGTTGGTTTTTGTTTGTTTGGTGGTTTTTTATTATTAATATTTTCCTTGATCCTTTTGATCTGCCCTCTTTCTGCCTTTCTCTACATCTACTTCCAGTTTCCCCTACCTCCACTGGCTGAGGAGCAGGAAACAAGCTCTGTTTCCTGACATCCAAAGAAATGTAAAAGTACAAGCAAACACTGTATTTTGTTTTCTCATCTGAATTGGATTCACAGACTTGCACTAGAAAGGCACCTGCTCCCAGAGAGTCAGGAGTCATCCTCCAGAACAACTGGGTAATCGGCCAGGGAATAACCAAGAGCTGATCATTACAGGAATTTTGTTTGATCTGCTTGGTTAACTGCAGGAATGTAGGATGGGGGTTTGTGATAAATATATTTTGCTCAGGGTGAAGAACTACCTCAGGCTGATCCTGCCAGCTGTGCTGATGGGTGGGTGAATTGCAGATTTGCAAGGTTTAGAGTCAGACTGTGCAGTAGGAGAACCTCCAGATGTTGGTATTTGTGAGGCTAACAGCAGTGCTAATCTGGCACGGTACAGCTGACAGAAGTGGCAAGTTAAACTGGATTTACAGCTGCTCTGTATTGCTAAAACAGGCAAAGCAGCCAGAACATACCAGTGGATCTACCCTATAGATTTCAGCAAGGTTTCTCTGTCTAACTGGGGGAAGAATATCGCTCTGCAGGTGGAAGTTGCTGTGTGAGAAGAGAGCAGTTCACCAACTTTGAACTGCACTTATGCTGTGCAACAGGAGAGGAGGAACAAAATTCATCTCTCTTTTAATCTGTATTCTTTTCTCCTTTTTTTTTTTAATTTTTTTTTTTTAGTTTTTTTTTAGGTTTTTTTGTTTGTTTGTTATTAAATAGCAGCAGGAATATATTTTTTCTTAAAAACAAGCCATGCTTCCATTGCCGTGATAACCTTGTCTTTGAGATTCTGTTTGGAGGAAATTTCACCCTCTGCAGGAGACCAGAGCAATGTGGGTAAATCTTTTCTGGGGGAATAAATAGCATTGAAATGATCCTATCTTGGCATTCCTCAAAGGGGTGGATTTCACCCTCCAGGCAGTAAAATGTTCTCTTTCTTAGGCAGAGCAGCACGGGTAAGACCAGGTCTCTTGATGCTGCTGCACTTCACATTCTCCCAATTTTGCTGTTGTTGTTGTGGCTTCTGATTTCTGCACAGCCCCCCAAAACAAGGAAGCGGAAGTAGCTCGCTAAATTCTAGCATATCCTTCCCAAATTATGTCACACCTTCATTTTCCTGAGTTTTGACAAAAGAACTGTGTATACAACCCTAAATGAAGAGGAGGAACTACTCCAGTCAACAATGTAGCTAGAGTGGTGAAGGATTCCCTTGTAGGTGTCCCTACCTGATATAACCCTCCAAACAGCCCAGCTGCTATCTGTCAGCACCTTCCCAGGGGAGTACCTCAGTCAGCTTGGCAGGAAGGATGAAGAGAAGGCACCAAGAGGAACATCAAAGAAAGAAGAAAAGCAGGAGAGAAATCAAAGATGGGAAGACTGAGGAAACAGAGCAAAGGCAGAAGGGTGATCAGAGAAAAAACAGGGGACTGGGAAGAGTGCAGCGAAGGAAAGAGGTGTTCCTCTGGTGCTTATGAAGGAAAAGTAGGTTTTCAGATGTAATGTAGACAAAACCAAACCAAACAAAAAGAGAGCAAGAAAATTAAAATACACAAAGTGGGAGAAGACACCAGAGGGAGGAGAATTCAAATTGAGATGAAGAGGAGAAAATACATAAAATACATGGATTCATTTTATATCATTGTGCAGCCTATTTTAAATAGTAGTTGCTAAGTTTGTAGCATTAAGAGCTTCTGACCTTCATGTGGAGATTTTGGGGGCTGATGAGGAGCAGTAGGGCCATGTTGGGAGGCTGCTGCAGGCACCAGAATGGGTGGTTGGAGGCAGATCTTTTCTGTGCACTGTGTCTGGAAGCCTAAAGCCAGTAGGAGTATCCCCAAGGAAAGTTGCTCATCCTGCATCTGAAGACTGACAGTCATAAAAATGTGCCTCCTTCTCTCTGAAGGTATCTGAGGAAGGGCTGTTGCCATGCCAGCAGGGATAAGGGCTCCCTCTAGATCCCTCTTCCAGTTGTTCAAGCTGTCTAGGCTACCAGAAATAAAGAGCTGAATGGAAATTTCAGTTCTGGCTGTGAAAAAGAAGCTTTTGAATGAATTCTGCATCAAATAATGAATGTCTTCTTTCCTCCTCCTCTCCACCTACCTTGTTCCTAAACCTTAAGATTTCATGTCAGTTGAGCTAAGTTTGGTGTCAGACTCACAGGATCCTGCTGAAAAATACACCCCTGTTTTGTGGCAAGCCAGAGAAGATGAGAGGCTTGTGGTGTTTTTCCTTCTCAATCTCTGCTCTCTGGGAAAAGCAGCTAAGGCTGTGTGAAGCTGCCTTCTTCCCACTCTCCTAAACTTCGCTCCTAAAAATGCTGCTCTCTCAACAGCTTTGCTGCTTCTCTGAAGGAGGCATGGCTTGGCCCACTTAGTGCCATTGCTTGCCAGGGGATGTTTTCTCAGATTGTGGTGACTTCCATCGTGATAGGAGGCTGAAGAAGGTTGCTGTGGAACAAGTCTTTGGCCTCGCTATCTGTGTCACTTGCAAATGGTTATTTAAGCACAAAAGGGAAGAAAGAGATCAGAAATTATGAGATTTAAACCCTATCCAAAGCTCCAAACCTCCAAATAATTTCTGCCATTTCTGCTTCTTTTTTTCTAAACACTTAGGCTGTATTTGCTTTATATTTTTAAACTTTTCTTCAGAACCACCAAGGTGAGAAACATCCTTTCTCTGAAATAGTTTGTTTTGTGGGCAGGGGTCCCAGTGTGTGTTCTCTATGGCCCTTTTCCCACCAAGACTTGTCACTCACCTTGTGTATGTTGCTGCCAGGCTGAGGCTCACACCATGACTGAGCTCAGGGAATCAGTCTAGAATTCCTCCTCAGGGCGAGCTACCAGTTTCTTCCAGACTTTGTAGAATGTCATTACTGAAATGGAAGAAGATAACAAATGTCTGCAGAGGTGGAGAAATGTGCATTCAAAACAGTGGGTTTGTTGTACAAGAAGAGGAAGGCTTCTCTGGGCACTCATCTCTGAGATACTCTGCAGTGTGTGATAGTATTTCATGTTAAAAGCATGGGGACAGGAGAGACCTGGAGACCTTAATAATTTTTCCTACTATAGAGAAAGCAAGTGGTGAAAAGGCACAAGAAGGAGATGTTGGTGAAAACAGACCTTATGACAGTGAGCACAGTCTTGCTGCTTTTGGTGGAGTAGAGACATTCCTGTATCTCACTGTAGTGGTGCAGAGATGTGCTGATACTTGCCTGTTTTGATCAGAGCTGAAAAGCAGAGACAAAAAAATTTCATGTGGCTTTGGAGTGCTGTAATACACCTGAAATCAAAGCCAATTTGATGTGAAAATTATGATGGCTGATGTTTGTGTAACCCCAAATCTTTCAACCTGTACCTGAATTTACTCCTCAGTTGTTAGAGGAAAACCGTCCTTCCCACAGATGCCATGTGAACAGGACAGCCATTTCTGTACAACAGGAGGAGGTTTTTTTTCCCTTCTCTCACCTTGGTGTCTAGTCTAGCAAATAGGAATCAAATTTAACCCTCAGTGTTTGTTTCAGGCCCTCTGAGTCTTTAATTCTTTGCCAGCAGCAAAATAATTATTTTTGATAGGCTTGCTAGTTGTTTGGTAATTTGTTTATAATCCGTTTTCTAGGAAGTTGCTTTGATGTGGGAGGAACTGAATTCTTTGGGTGCAAATATTTGCTGTTGACTCTCTTAGTCATGAAGAGATGTTTTCCACATTAAGGTGCCTTCACTCTTAAGGGAAAATGTCAAGCATCTTCTGATACCAGAAACATGAAATGTATGGCTGCCTTAAGAGGAACCATTTGCTGAGCTGCAGCATGTGAGGGCAGGAGGGACCAAGACTAGCCCAAGCCTTCTTCAGCCTCCTGGGGAGAGGCCAAACAACTCCTGGGCCCCTCTGGCTGCTCTGCTGCTGTGGCTATCGGCGCTAGCCCCAGGACCTGAGACCCCACAGCTGGTTTCAGCTATTGACCTACATCCCTGCTGAAATGGCTTCACGCTAAAAGATGTCACTGTTCTTTTCCAAAAAGCGTGTCTTTTTTTTTCTCAGGCTTTTTTCTTTTAAATAAATTCCCTTGCTACCTTTTTGTATTTTCCAACTGCAGCTCTTTTAAGGCTCCCTGCTGCTGCAGTTTTTGCCTTTGTATGGGTTATTTTTGGAAACTGGGGAACCAGGAGGAGGGAAGAAATTTAGGAGAGTTAACTGCAGTAGAAGTAGAAAGCTCTTTCCCTTGGTGTGCTTTCTTCCCTATCCTTTCTTCTCATGACCTCTGTGGTCCAACCCCCGTTGCATTGCTCATTCCAGGGCAAGCCGTAGCCGACCCTCTTTGTGCCCAGCGAGTGGCTCGTTCCCACACGGTGCTGCTTTGCAAGCTGTGCTTGCTTCTTCTTCCCTGCAGTGGCTGCTGCTTCTCTGCTGCTTTTCTGGGTCAGCCACTTGGCCAAAAAGCGGGTAGGTGGTCGAGCAGAGTTTTGGGAGCTGTGAAACATTGGAGGCACTTGGGAGGTTATGTGCCTTAGGGTAAATTGTATACAGAGGAGAATGTGTTTCCTTCGTTGTTTCCTCAGGGAAGTGGCCCCCTCAAGGTGGTTGGCTTTTTCTTGAAGTGTGGGTGTTTTTTTGTCTTAGAAGTGTCACATGATGACTGCCAAACTTTGCAAGAAAAAGCAAATTCTTTGGAAGAGTGGGAAATAGTAACTGAAATGTAACCTGGCAGGAGCAGGAGACCAGGAGCTCGCCTTTTGGATCTGGTGCATGGGCCAAGCAATTGTAAGCACAGATCCCCAGAATACCTGAACTCTTGTGAACAGGAACAATCAATTCACCACAAAAATGTAAGGAGAAATTTTTTATGAAGGAGCAACCAAGGACTCTTTTTCCTGTCTGGGTTTTCTAAAATCACTAACACATAGGAAGTCATTGACCATACAGTATGTCAGGCTGCCCTTTTGCTGACACAGTATCTAGATAATTGAGATGTCTGTGATTACCGAGGAAAACTTGCTGATGTTTACACTGCTGTCAGGTATTGAAGTCACACCATAATATTTGTTGTGGTATCTTGCATTAGGTTTTAAAATAGATTGAGATCACAGTAAAAAGTGGGAATTTTCCTCATTTTTTCTGTGGTTATGAAAATGCCTAAATAGCAGTGTAGCGCAGTAAATGTTAAACACTAAAAGCAGGGTCTATGTGTACTGATAAGAGGATGCTGGTAGAGAAGGAAGTAACTTGAGTTTGATAGGAGTATGGTGGAAATTGAAGCAGGGGTTGGTTATAGACTCAGAACAGTGACATGGTGACTTTTAGGGATGGATTTGGGTCAGCATCATACTGAGAGGTGGTATTGAGGAAGACTTTAACCGTAAATAAATAAACTTTTAAAAAGATGATTCTGTACGAGAAACCTCACAGCTGATGCAAAAATCCAGCCAAAGATGAGGAGAATGAAATCAAAGGGACAGGAAGTACTGTCCTGAAATACATAGAAATGGAGGGGGTTTACTATCATGCTATTGCAGAGATCAATTAAACTGTGCAGAATGGTTATGCAAAGTGTTTGCTGTAGGGAAATAGCTGTTTTCCATAGATTCTAGAAACGAGGACTGGCATGCTGCCGGCAGTGATTTATTTTCACCCAGCCCTGGTGCTTGTGTCTGGCACTCAATGAAATCTTCCAAGGTAAATTATTTATTTAATTAAGAATGCCCACAGTTGCACTGAGAAACTGGCAGCACAGCAGCAGGAAGTCTGTTAGAGATTGCATCTAACTTCTTACAGATAGGCTGCTTATATATACTTTCATTAATTAATATAATAAATAATTGTATGTTGGCATTTTTGTTAATTAGCCCAGTTCATAGTACTGACTGTGGTGAGTGTACTGCCATACATTGTAGAAATCTAATTTCTTGATTAAATAACCCAGAGGCTTGTGCAGCAAGCTAAGACATCACATTGTTGCTAACTGAACTTTTGAACTTTTCATAGGAAAAGGAGATTGTCAGTAAGAGAAGAGTCAAATTTATCAGTGCGTAAGCTGGAGCAACCCAAAAACTTTCATTTCAGTAGGCATTCCCATAAGAGCAAGGAGAGAAATCCCCCATCTTCTTATGCCAAGTTGGCAAGATAATGCTTTTTTTGTAGTTTAACATATTCCGGAGATAAGAGTTGGTGGTTTGAGGGCGTCCAGGAAGAGAGGAATTTGGGTATAACTAACAAGCGAAACTGTCGTTTGAGGAGAAATCCCTGAAGAGTGTCTGTGAGATTTCTTTTTTTCTGTGTTGTGTAACAAATATAAAAGATGAAGCAATGTGATTTGGTAATTGTACTTTTTTCAATAAATGGGATTTTTAAGAATGCTTTATGAGTTTGATCCTTGTGTTTTTTCCTTGATTGTTGAGCAATAGGAAAAAACCTTGCAAGAGGAAAAGAAACCACCTCTTTTTGAGGAAAATGCTCATGAATTTAAGCTGCACAGTTAGCCACAAAGGGAAAAAAATGGACAAAGGTTTTGAAAAATATCACAAATGAGCATTTCTGAAACATCAGACATACTTGGTTTTTGATGGGCCTATTAAGCAAATCAACATAGAGCTAAATATGCCTTCTGAGGTGATCTCCCCTTTTGGCACTGGGGGTGGGGACCAGCCTGGAGGCTGCAGCCAAGCTGGGGCTCTCTCCTTTGAACAGGGTGATTTGGACATTCTCCTTTCTTCCCCCTGCAGTTCCTTCAAGACCTTGCTGGCTCTCTGATGGTCCCTGCTGAAGCTGTTGGCATCAATGTCTGAAGCACCTCTCAACTTTGAGAGGTCAGCTTTTCTTTTCCTTGGCCTGGATTCTCCAGTGTTGCCAAAGCTGGAAGCAAGTGAGCAGGTGGTTGGAGATTGAGGAAGGGTTTCCCACTGTCCTAGCTGTGCTTTTATGTCTCAGAGGGGCTGCTCTTGCTACCTGTCCTATGCAGCCATTTGCCTCAGCCCACACTGGGCTGGTCTGGGCAGCTGGGTGGGCAGTGAGCTGTTGGGCAGCCAGGGATTTCTGATGGGTGAGCACTTTGGATTGGCTGCCCATGGTAACAGGAAAACTCTAGGGCTGGCAGGAGCACACAGCTGGCATTGAGAGGAAGAAGCAAAGTGGCATCCTCCCCTCTTGGGTGGCAGCTCACAACTGGACTGACCTCACTGAAGCATGAAACTTCATCCTCAAGGGCAGGTCAGATCATGTACTTGCGAGGTTGTTCACACTTGAATACGATGTTACTTTATCACAGTGCTCAGGGATGGAGAAAGTGAAGACAGTGGAGTTTCTTATGCTGCCCTTTTCCACTCCCCAATTTTGGTGACCCCCTAGTCACTCTCTCCATGTTTTCCTTTATAGATGGAGTTAGAAATGGGTGTACATTCTGAATTAATTTTTTATTGGCCGTACCTGTGGATGATTTTTTTTACTGATTTGCAATCAAACATCAAACTGAAATGAATGTCATTTCAGAATAGTCTCTTTTCAGTCAGTGGTTTTTATTTTTGCTTTACAGTATCTTTGAGGTACTCCTAGTTCTGTGCACTGGAATTACAGTCAGAGAATGGTTTGGGTTGGACGTGACCTATAAAGATTATCTAGCTCCACCTCCCCTGCTGTGGGCAGGGGCACCTTCCACTAAACCAGATTGCTCACACCCCTATCCAGTCTGGCCTTGAACACTTCCAGGGACGAGGCATCCGTAGCTTCTCTGGGAAACCTATTCTTGTGCTTCACCATCCTCCTAATTAAGGATTTCATTTTTAAATCTAATCTACCCTCTTTCAGTTCAAAACCGTTGCTCCTTGTCCTATAGTCCTATACAGGCCCTGGTAAGAAGTCCCTCTCTTACAGGTCCCCTCTAAGTACTGGAAGGCTGCTCTAAGGTCTCCCCAGAGCTTTGTCTTTCTTCTCCAGGCTGAATACTCCCAGCTCTTGCAGCCTGGCTTCACAGGAGAAGTGCTTCAGCCCTCTGATCATCTTTGTGGCCCTTTCTGGATCCACTCCAACAGATCTGTGTTTGACTTGTGGTTGTCACCAGAGCTGCATATGGTATCCAGGTGGGGTCTTGTAGGAGCCCAGTAAAGGGGCAGAATCACATCCCTTGACCTGCTGGCCACACTGCTTTTGATGCAGCCCAGGATGCAGCTGGCTTTCTGTGCTGCAAGTGCACATTGCTGGGTCATATCTAGATTTTCATCTGCCAATATGTATTGGGTTGGTGTAGCAAGGTTTTGGTAGCAGGGAACTACAGTTGTGGCTTCTGTGAGAAGCTGCCATAAGCTTCCCCTATGTTCAATGGAGCCAATGTCAGCTGGCTGCAAGATGGATGTGCTGCTGGCCAAGGCTGGGCCCATCAGCAACAGAGGTGGCACCTCTGGAATAACAGATTTAAGAAGGAAAAAAAGTTGCTGCACAGCAGCAATTGCATCCAGAGAAGAGTGGGGTGAGAACCTATGAGAGCAACAGCCCTGCAGACACCAATGCCAGTGAAAGAGGAGGGGCAGGAGGTGCTCCAGGCACTGGAACGGAGATTCCTCTGCAGCCTGGAATGCAGCCCATGGTGAGGCAGCTGTGCCCCTGCAGCCCATGGAGGTCCAGGGTGGAGCAGAGATCCGCCTGCAGCCTGTGGAGGATCCCGCACTGGAGCATGGGGATACCTGAAAGAGGCTGTGATCCCATGGGAAGCCTGTGCTCTGTCCTGTGGGGGGTGGCCCACATGGGACTAGGGAAATGAGTGTGAGGAGTCCTCCCCCTGAGGAGGAAGGAGCAGGAGAGACAATGTGTCTGAATACAACTCCATTCCCCATTCCCCAACCCCCTGCACTGCTGGCAGAGAGGAGGTAGAGAAAGTCTACAGTGAAGTTAAGCTTGGCAAGAAGGGAAGGGTGAGGGGAATTTTTTTTAAGGTTTGGTTTTATTTCTCATTGTTCTACGCTGACTTTTTTTGGCAAGAAATTAAACTTATTTGCCCTATCAAGTCTATTTTGTCTGTAATGGCAACTGGTGAGTGATCTCCCCCATCCTTTTCTCTTTTGTTGTGTTTGCTCTCCCCTGTCCATCTGAGGAAGGGAGCAACAGAGAAGCTGTGGTGGGCACCTAGTGTACTGTCAAGTCAACCCACCCCACAGGACCCCCAAGTCCTCCATGGGGCTGCTCTTAATTCATTCACCCCCTGTCTGTCGTGATGCTGGGGGTTGCCCCGACCCATGTGCAGGTCCTTGGCCTTGGCTGTGTTGAATTTAATGAGGTTCACACTGGGCCACTTCTCAAGCCTGTTAAGGTCTCTAAAGATGGCATCCCATCCATTAAGTGTATCAATTGTACCACTGGGCTCAGTGTCACCTGCAAACTTGCTATGGGTGCACTCAATTCCACTATGCCATTAGTTAAGGTATTGAACAGAATCAATCCCAGTAAGGTTCCACAAGGAACACCACTTGATACAGATCCATTTGGATACTGAGAGGTTGACTGCAACTCTCTGGCTGTGGCCATCCAGCCGGTTCCCTATCTATTGAATGGCCCAGGCATCAAATCCTTATCTCCTCAATGTGGAGAGACAGAGATGTTGTGAGAGACAGTATCAGAGACCTTAAAGAAGTCAAGATAATAGCATCAGTTTCTCTTTCATTATCCTCCAGTGCAGTCACTGTAGAATAATGTATAGAATAAATCTGTCATGTTTTGATAATTAACTTTATTTGGTCCCTTCAAGTGCCATGCATACAATGTGAACAGACCACTGAGACCACTATTATTTTTCATCACCATATTCTAGAAACACTTCAAAGGAATTTTGGAAAAGAATAGATCTTAAAGTATTTTTAGTTATCTTGGAATAGGGTTGTACACAGACAAGACTATTGCTATCAAATGCTAGTTTCTTATTTCAAGAAAATCTGGTTTCAGGTGCTCAGGCAATATCTTTCTTTAGTTTTATGGTGTGATTTACTTTAGAGCTTTGACATAAATTCTGTAATTTACTGTTTACTATGCTACCAAATGTATCCAGTTTAGACTATATCATAGGTAGTGTTAATTTGTAATTTAACTTCAAGTATACTTATTTCCATAAATAAAAATGTTGATTTTTTTGTTATATATCTAAACTAAGCACAAGTTCCACCACCATCATCCATTGTTACTCATCTCAGATTTCTTCAGGGATGTCTGCAAGGGGACATATTAGAATCCTGCTTCCAAATAGAGAAAAATCAATATGTAGTCTCAGAAACCTGTGCTTTTATAATATTTTAATTTTGTTTTTCATTTATAATCAATATTACCTGTATTGCCAGTGCTAGCAGTGAGAGAAAGGCCCTAAGACATTGATGTGCAGACATAGCATGAACTATATTTATGTTTCTGACATCAGTATCGTGGTTTATCTAATGTTGTATGATATGGTGACTAAATGCTCCATACTATCCCATCCTCAGTGAGCCAGTATTTTCTGATACTGCCCCCTGTTTCAAAAATTGTAGAAATTTCAAATAATAATTTGCTAATGTGAGGTGTTCTCCTTCTGTCTGTTTGGAGATCTCATAGTCTCTTTACTTTTCATAAAAAATATTCCTACGCTACATCAATGTTTATTCCAAATTGAATGCTCCTGGGCCAGTAAGAGAGAATTAATGAGCTTCCTACTTCAAATACATTATTTTTAAAACTATCGCGAAGTTTTATTGAAATAGAACATCTCTGCACTCTTTAATACTTAGATGGGTATACTTAGTTACCACTGTAACCATGATTCCTGTTCTGTCCTTTACCCATCCTGTTTTCATTATATTTTCTCTGTATTGAAAAGCAACACATTTTTACTACTGGAAACAGCAAAAGCTGCTCCTGACAGATCCTAATTTTTCCACCATATCTCCTTTTATCCCATAGATACCACCTTCACTGCCCATCTGTCACATTACCACATCTGTACCTATCCTCTGCAGGGTTCTTTTATTTTGCAAGAAATCAGGCTTTTGAAAAGCCTCTTGCCTTCCAGAAAAGAAGTTACACAAACCAGCTTTGTTCTAGGTCTCCCGTGTGAGAACTGGCAGAGCCGACAGCTGGTTGGAAAAAAAAAGAAAAAGGCAAGAAGAAAAATGAACTGTGCCAAAAATTTCACTTTCCAAATGGACTAAAATTCCTATTTTATGTGAACAAAGGGTTTTGACTGTTCCATTTTCAAATAAGCCCTTCGTCTTTTAATTGATGTAGAGATTTGGATTACAACTGCTTAGTGAGTATTGACTGAGTCTGTAGCATCCTTTTCTTGGAGGTGTGTGTGAAAGGAACATTAGATGGAATGTTGTAGTAAGGTGCTAGAGTGCTAGAGAAATGGAGCCCTAGGACCCTTCCAAAATGCCTGGCCACTGTGATGAACCCATTCCGTCTTCCAACAGGCACATGGGAAGTTAACTTTCCAAAGACAGCTGGAAGTTGCAGGATCAGCCTGATGCTTCCCAAATATTTGAGCAGTTTCTGCTTGAAAATTGCTGTTCAAACACAGAAATACACAGTATATGCTGCAGTTTCTTTTTTCCCAATCCAAGTTTAAACAGACCTTTTGAGGATTATGAATGCAACCCTAAAAGTTAGTCTGTTTCACAGTATTTATTTTGAGCTTCGGATCCTGATCTCCATTCTATGTTTAATTTGATTAATGGTTAATAGGGCCATCCAGAGTTGTCCACAGAGGTTTATGGCTTTAATTAAATACAGAGAGACAACCAGCTCCAGCTAACCTCTGCCTCTTTTAGCTGAAAAAGGAGGGAGAGAACAGAGCTTTAACCCTGCTTTCCACACAGCCTCCCATTCTCTTGCATCCTTTGGGCAGCCAGTGGCCACTGGTGTGGCTTAGAGCAGATGCACTCACTCAGAGGTGCTAAAGAGCTCTTCTGGCAGCTGCCAGGCAGCTGTCTGCCACCACAGGCTCAGCATTTCCTGGGACTGCTCTTCCTCAGCAGGGGTTTTCCTCCAGCCAGGAGAGATCTCCTGTTTGGGATTTGGACACTGTTTCGTTGACCTCACCTGTCACACTGGAGATGGTGTCCAAAGTATGTGCCAGCATCCCTGCCTTGTGGCTTTCCTAGATATGAAGGTGAGCTCCAGCTGTGTCCCTGCCATAGCCACGTGCAGCATGAGGTGATGTGGCCCTGTACCTCAGTGGTACCCGATGCAGCCGCCAGGAGAGGAGCTGGAGCGAGAGGGGATGGGAACGTGGAGGGCGGAATAGGGAGTCCGTCCCTTTGACAGACATCAGAGTGAAAGGAGAGGAGAGCTCTCCCTGCTCGCTGAGGCTTGTGTCATGGCAAAAGGGAGATCCTGGGCTCTGAGCCGTGAAATTGTCTGATCCATCACTGACTTAACTTCAGAATGTGTGGCAGGACAAAATGAAAGGCTTATAGGCTTTTTAAAGGCTTCTGATGAAGGGGGAATTGCACTGCTTCTGAACGGGTAAGGGGCTTCTGGTGTTTCGTGCAAAACTGTAGGTCGTATTTTCCCATGGAATTCGCAGACTTGCTACAAAGTATATTTGGGTGCTTCAGCTGTTCTTGGTAAGGTGGTATTGAACACCTCTCCTATTTTTCACGGCACTTACGCTATTTTAAGAGCTCCCACAGTTGAGAGCCCTAAGGGTTTGAGTGTTTTGATTACTGTATCTTCAGTAGGAAGTGGCTTGTTTTATTCCAGGACATTGCATTTTGGGGGCACCAGTGAAAGACCCAGGAATGTCAGGAGAAAAGAGACTGCTGCTCAGTGTCTGCAGGAAATTGGTGAGGAAAATCAGCTAGAGGGCACCAATATTTCTTCTTAGGGCTGTTAAATTAGGGCATGTGAACTGGCAGCATATGGATGCATGAGAGAAACATGAGGGCTTTATGAAACAGTTGGGCTAAAAATAATTTTTGGTGTTATTTTTAATAATGTTATCACAGATGAAGAAAGTGAGGTAGAAGTTCATAGCCTGGGACAATTCTTTCTCCTGCTTTACAGGGTAAGCGCTATAAATCCTTGAGTGTTTGTTTGGCTAGGTAATGCTTTCCAAAACTATGTCAATGAAATAGGCATCAGAGCCATAAAATATTTTCCTATATTTAGATTATAAATGTGCAATAAAAAGTCATTGCAGTTTAGACTCCTAAGCACCAATATTGCTTCCAAAAAGGGGGTTGGATGTTAAAATCAGATCTTCTAAAAAAATAAAGATTTTAACATTGCCAGAAATGCACAGTCAGTGTTTCATGCTCAGTGGTGTTAGTAGGCTCAGCTATAGCCTAGTAAGTTTTGTTGCTGTCTGGGCATGAGAAGGATCCTGAAACTGTTGAAGGGGGCAGGAGTATTGTAGGATTACCAGTTGATTGGTTAATTTAGAGGATTATGGTTTTAATGCCAAAAAATCCAGTTGCACAGAATTGCGGAATAATTTAGGCTGGAAGGGATTTCTGGGGATCCTCTTTCTAGCCCCTGCTCAAAGTGGGTGCATGGTACGTGGTTTTGCATGTTGCAATAACTTACCTTTACATGATTTTGATTTGTGCAAGAAAGATTAACTATTTGAGTATTTTTCTTTTTGTGTAGTAGAGAGACAAATACCAAAGAAGGATAAAAATTAAGGCAAAAGTTGATCCAGAGAGCATTTAAGCAGCACCAAAATGTCCCATACCATTTTGCATATATTGTTTTGTTTTTTTAAGATTCAAAAACTTTGCTCTAGAGTAGCACAAGGGATTTAGTTTAAACATTTGTGAATTAATTTTAAATTGTTCTTTTCATTGCTGGCTAATATGCAGGAGGAATTGGTAAATACTGAGAGCAAAGGCTGTACAGCATTTTTTAGCCAGTGGATCTGTTTAGACTTAATCGCTATAATGCAGTGTTAAAATTTACAAAACAGCTTGTAATTGCAGTAGCTTATTTAAACCAGCTATTTGTGGTTATGTCTGCTGAGGAAACTTAAACTTCAATGTTCCCCAGCCATCTAATAGCAGCAAATTGACTGCGGGTCTCTTGAAGGAATATCTAAATGTAGGCTGTTGAATAATCCCTTTGGGGGCCCTGTAACTATTTTTGTGCCTGGATATGCGTCATCAGTGGGTATTTTCTCTGGTGACTAGCTTACATCAGTAGGTCTCCTACCATACGCTCTATCAGTGAGTGACTTATGATTGATGGGAGTCACGGCTGCTGTTTAGCTTTTATCTGTGACCTCAAATAATGGACAACAGGAATTTCCAGGCTGTTAAATTCCTTGAATGACTGAAGACACGGGATGGCTCTGCTGATAAACGCAGGTAGTACCCAGGTCCTGGGTGTTCACCGGGGGCTGAGGCGGGGAGGAAGGAGAGGGGGGTTCCTCAGCTGCAAGGCGGTGAATCCGGCGCCGACGCGGAGCCGCGAGTTGCGCGTCCCCGGACGCCGGGAAGCGGCCGCGCCGGAGGATCGCCGAGCGGCCGTGATGCTCCAGCTCCCCGAGCTCCCCAGCCATCCGTGTCCGCCGGTGGCTCTGGCGTTTCAGTGTGTTTAGCTGGCCGATCTTTAGGGCAGCTGGTCCGTTCGTTTCATCCCAGGGAGACACGCAGTTTGCAGCTCTGTGGAGGGAAAGGCTGTGGAATTTTCAGTTGCAGTCTAGTCAGTTTTTAACCCTTCTTATTACCATCAGCAGCGAGTGGATTTATTGGCATGCTTCACCCAGGTGCTGCCTGGGCTAAATCTGAAGGTGCACTTAGTAGGCTACATGGTCTTGAGGTTAAGTTGCACCTGCCACAGTGACCCACTGAGCCCACAGTCGTAGTTCATTTCCTGGTGTTCAGTACTTTGTATTAAAGAAATAAGAACTGTGGATACTGAGTTATCTCCTCTTTCTGTGTCCATTCTGCCTTTCTGTCAGAAGCTGACATGCGAAATGGGGCTGCAAGACAGCTACAAGATTTTCTGTGTTACCTGTGATGAATTTTGCAGCTTGAAATCAGCCCTACAGCGAGACACTTTGTCATTTCTTCTTTCCCTCCTGTTCTTCCTGTCTCAATCCCTTTGAAGAAGCTATGATAGGAAGCAGATTGTCTCTGTGCGAACTTGTGCACAGAAATCTCTCAAGCCCTTCTCCTGGTAACCAGGGAGTATAGATGCTCCCAGTGTGATTGAGGATTAAAAAAGAAAAAATCCTTAATGCTGTTTATCACGCGGCATTGTTTGGCTGAGGGAGGATAGCAGCTGGATCCAAATTCCTTCTTACCACTTCTTCCTGTTGGCAGGTGGCCTTCCGCACAGGCTGGGCTTGCAAACTCTCACGCGGGTCTTACTTATTCGAGTGCCTACTATTGCGGATTGGGCTTTGTGCGAGATTTTGAGACTCGAAAAGTTTCAGAGGGAAAACAGGAGCTTTGTTTGAACTCGCCTGTGTGATCCCTCCTCCGCATGTACTAGCCCAGAGGTCGTAGTTAATGAATGAAACCAGGCTTCCTGCAGAAGCCAGTTAACCCCTGGCTGTGCCTTTGTTGACACCATGCTTACAGGTGTGCACTGTCGTGGCGTGGATGCCCTCACTCTGAGCAATATGGGCTGCTTTCAGATAGGTGCCTGCTCCAACACATGTACTGGGTCTGAAGTGAACTTCCTCATCTGCTCTGGCTAGCTGAATGCTGGTTGAGAATTGCATTCGGCAGAAGTAGTAGGAAGAGAAGCAGCAATTAAAAAGAGGCTTGGAAAATCAAGCAAGGGAGATGAGGGAATGGAAAGGTCTTCATTGAACTGTGATTTACAAATATACTCTTCCTTTATTTTTGGGTTTGATTTTTTTCCAGTCACTTCAATAAGACTTTGGGATTCATGGCAAACTGGTTATATAATTAAAAAATCTGTAAAAGGTTGAGCACAAAAATGTTTGATGAATCTTGAGTCATTTACACTAAAAATCAGTGGAATTTCCTGGGATGTGCTTGGAAAAGGTAAAGCTTGCTAACTGGTTGATGCTGCTATATGTGTCATTTACCTCAGCTTTCTAGGAATCAAAATGCCTGGCTACACAGCAGTATTTTTGGCTAATATTGACCTCATTTGCCCCCATTTTTAGGGGTATCATGTTTTTGGGTAGTGATAGTATTTTAGGGTAGCTTTCATTTACAGTGTTTGTGCAAAAGCTCAGCATTACCACCTTTCCAGAGAGACTCTGCAGAAACTGCAGAACATTTCCAGAAAGGGTTGCCGTTTTCTAAGAAAAAGTGTTGGCAAGTTGCCTGCTGTTTCCTGATGCTTGGCACTGAGGCCAAGGCAGAGGGATGAAATCCAAACTGGCATGTGGCAGGGTGTGTAGGTACCTCCCTGTGTGCCGTGACAGAGATGTCGTGTTGGGGACAAACTTAATTTAGGTGTTGACCCTGCAGTGAAGTCACACCCTGTGGATGCCTGGGTCTGTATGTACACCCCGTTGCCTTCAGTGACTTAAGTTCAGGCACCAAGTTCTGCTGGCACAGCTTGAATTGAAGAATGATGACCACAGTACTAAAACCTTATTTTTCCAGAAGAGCCTTCACTTATTTAATGGCCACCTTTAAAATCTTGAAAGTCACCCTGCACAGTGGCTAACCAGATATTCATCTGTTTAGTTAAAATAATTAAGTGTTGGAGCCAGGGATACTGCACATTCACTGAAAGTCAAAGTATTCACTGCAGCATCTTGTAGTATTTCCATCAGCAAACCTCTCTCTCCTCCAGCGAAGCATGTTGGTGTTTTAATGTGCAACTAGTTCCCAGTGGGCACAGGACTGTAATTACCATACCTGGGAGGCGAAAACGGAGGCTGAATCTGACACAGGAATATCAGGGGCTTCATTCTGAAATCTTTTTAAAGATTAAATACAATTATTTTCTCTTCCACCTCTCCCACCTGTTAAATCTATGTACACTCTGTATAGCTGCTGTAGTGTTGGGTGTTTGTTGAGGGTCATAACAATGAATTGGTATTTAATAGTTTTTTTAACATTTTTACACAAAGTACTCTCAGTGCTTAAATACTCTTGAGAGTAAAGAGGTGCTCTGAGATAGAAAGAAGAGCAAACTAATTAGAAAGCTCACCTTGCCATGGCCCACTGTTTTTACAGCACTATTATGTTTGTAGAGTGACTGTGTGGAGCAGGCAGTGCTGCACAGTCATTAATGAAATCATAAACACAAGTAAATATATGTTATTACTGTGAGCTGGCTATACATTATAAAATATTCTGAAATATAAGGCAGAGTAGTTGACATTTTCAGGGGACATGGTATATTTTGTTTGTTTTAGTTCAAAATCGTCTATTATAGTCATAAATACTTGATTTGTCAAGGTGATCTTTGTGTTTCCATAAAGTCCAGTTGAACCAATTCCCAGGTACTTGGGAACTGCAGTTTTGGTCAACTTGTGTGAGCAAGAGCTTGGAGGAAGAGCATAGTTTCATTGGTTTGCTTTGGATTTTGTTCCTTTGGCTGTCATGGAAGAAATAAGGATTAGCCATCACATCATTTAGGCAGTACTTTGCTGTAGGGAAAAATTAGGAGTTACTCATAAACATTGCTCATATGATCAGAGTAACAAAAGTGAAGAGGAAGAAAACTAATGCAGTGAAATAATACAAGAAAAGTACAATGTAAAGAAAAGTTGGAACAGTGAAAAAAGTGATTTCATTTTTGTGAACATAATTTCTTAAATCCAATTGATACAATGAATGAAGAGCCTTCCATCTTTTTGATGTTACTGTGTGCAGTAATGTGAGTGAATGGAGTCAGATACACTTCAGCACTTCCTGTGTGTTCTGTGCCTGATGACGTTGGTCCTGAGACCTTTAGTCATCATCTCAGCCTTTCCTGCAAGTGGCCAGCAACTTTCATTGCTGGTTGTTGGAGATCCAGGACTAGGCTGTCAGTAAGTTCATAGATTTACAGATGTTACCCTGGCATCAAACAGTTAATTTGAATGAAATCCATACATTTATTGGCATGTGGGGAAGAAGAGAAAAGGAATATACTGCAGGGGAAGGCTGTGTACTGTGGCAGACAGAAAGGTACCTCCTTTATGTCAGTAGTCTGGCACCAACTCCTGTAAAACTCCTGTGGCAAAGTCTTTTCTTCATCTCCTGTCTTGTTTCCTGGATCTACATGGAGCACTAGTTCTTGCAGCAATTTTTGCTCTTGGCAGTATTTCTCTTTAGTGCCACAAAGTGAGCATTTTTCCTGCAGGACCTCAAACAGCTCAACAAGTGGTGAGCTGCCAGTGACTCAGCCCAGCGTCCCTATCCATCTGCTTGCAGCCACCAGCACTCCCTACCAGCTGCCTGTTCTCAGATGCAAAGCCAGGCGTGAATCCTGAGACAGGAGTGGGTAAGGGACAGGGTTATCCTGGGGAAAGAGGTCCTGTACTCCAAGGAGACAGTAAGGGAAGATGCTTCCTTATAAAAGAAGTTAAATTTTTTCTGAGGCACATCCTGGCCTTTTGCCCATCCTGGTTTGGAAACTTGCTGTAAAGGAGGCAGGAAAGAGATGCCACACACTGGCATCCCCAGGAGCCTTGATAATGTCAGGACACCTGACAGTACAGCGGCACTTCAAAAATGGCACTGTCATGAAGGCTTTACATGATACTGCAATAGCTAATAGCACAAGGACAGTACAAGGTAGTTATTCAGGATTGCTGAGGAGTGTGCCAAGTGTCTGTAGTTTCATGACATGACTTTGTCCCTCTGCAGGCAGGCCTTTAGCATTGAGGAGTTTTCCAAAAACTCATCCAATCTTTCGCAATACAGTTGCCACTTACTACTCTGCTAGTTAAAAATAATAACAACAAAGTTAAAAAATTAAATTCCTTACCAAGTAGTCATTTTGTTTTCATAAACTTATTCCAGCATGCTCAAGGATGGACTCTCTTCTTGTACAGTTATTTATCCTTTTGGGCTGTGAAGGGAATGAATATTTGGGGATATCTCTGTGCTGCTTGGGACCGTCTTTGTTCAGGGACAGAGGAGATACAAAGTCAGTCCATGAATTCATGACATCTTCTATCCCTTGCCTGGGAGGTAGGATAACAATCTGCAGTGTGAAACTCCTTTCTCTTCTCCAAGGAATTCTATTTCTGTATACAAAGGCCAGCCAGATATCCTCATCTGGAAGGCAGTAATTTGGGAATGAAAAAGAAATGGGGTTATTACAACTCAGATACAGAAAACTTATTAAACTGCCTTTCACTAATATGCAGGCAAAAGTGAAAGTAACCAAATTTTCTCAGTCTAACCAAATCATGGTGCATCATATTGACTAAAGAAAATAGGAGCCTTTTGAGGCTCCTTTGCTATTATCTCTCCATCCTGCATAAGGCTCAGAGCCATGCACTGATGAGACATGGCCTGTCTTTAGAAGTGAGATAGTGATTTTCAACCTTCTTGACTCTTGACCAGGAGGTCAGGTCTTGTGCAAGCAGAAGCTTGCTGCTGGTTACAGGGGGAGCAAGGCTGCAAATCAGAAGGTCAGCTGCTGTTTTTAGTTTAGCATTTTATACCATGATTGCTATTAAATTAGATACTACAGTGGTATCAGAGCCAAGATCATCTAGAAGGGAATAAGTGTTTCAAAGAGGTATAAAGTATTAAAATGCAAAATGGAGTATTAGTTTAACTTCTAGGGGAAAAAAAAATATGGTGAAAGTTTATTCTCTTGATTGGAAACTAGAGGAGCTAATTAGTTTGAGCAACTCAAAAGACAAAGTGCTCACCTGGACAAAATGCTGAAAAATATGCTACTTAGATTTTTCTTACTTTGATACAACATGATCAAACAGACTTTGGTAAATTTCTTTTTTGATCTAATTTCTGGGATTCTATGATCACTTTCAAAAAAAAAGGTAATTTTCTTACCTTTGTAGATGGGCAAGAAAGATAGGCAAACCTTCTTTGTGAAATTTTTTGTTAGTTTTACACCATGGAGGGAGGCATTTGCAGTAATCCAGCATGGTGGTATTTTGAAGATTCCAGACAGGTTTCTCATGGCCATATCTTGCCATTGCTCCATTGTTAAATTCTCAAAATACGTGATGGGAGTTTTGCATTAAATTGTAAGGTATTTATATCCAGCTGCTCTTTAGAGGCCCGAGTCATATCCATGCTCTATTCCCATGGTAGCCTTCTTCCATTCTTTAAAGATACAATTTGGCTTTACAGGAAATAATAGTCATGCCTACCACACTGTAACTAAAATATTCAGACACATGAATCTCCTTCTTGACTTCCTATAAAAATGTCATTTGTAGCTTTATTTTGTTTGTTCTGGTTTGACTGTAGTATAAACAAGAGTTTATTAAAACATTAGCTCTAAGTTACAGTTCTTTTTTGAGACTGCCAGGTTTTACAAAAAATATTACTGAAACTCCAGGGCAAAACCACATATTAACAGAAAAATGAATAATGAGTCTGTTTTCGTATGGATTTTTAAGAAGTACAGCTTGTAGTTGAACTAAATGTACTAATTCCTCCACTTCAGTCAGGAAGCCCTCATAGACTTTTGACAGTGCCGCCAAAAAATTAATGCTTCAGCTGTTTAAAAGATATCAAAAGCTAGTTTGACAACTGTAATCTCTTCCAGGAATTCCCTTTCCCATTTTCCCTCCCTATAAAAACAGACAACAAGATGCTTATATAGTAGAAATGGAAAGTCAGAGCTATTTTACGAAGCGTTGTGCATTCCTTCCAGCCTTAGGAGATGAGGCATGACATCTCCACGACAGGGTAGGAAACGCCGGCACTCTGTTGTGTAAGTAGCATTTGCTTCAAGGATTAGCTGCTTGCCAAGATAGTGCAGATTTAAATGTTTCCTAAGCCATTTCTGAGTTTTTACGTAACATGGCAGTGACAGGAGAGCAGTGGAGATGGCTGGGTAGGAACTCAAAGCAGCGACTAAGGAAGACAAAACCAGAGGAAGCAGAGAAATATGCTGCATCAGCTGACACAGCAGAACTGAAGGCAAGGGAAAGCAGCACCAGTCGGGCTCCTCTTGAATTTCTGTCCTCACTTTTACACGCAACAACATGAGACAAACTGAAAGGAGACGCCGCTTGAACTTTTGTTCTGAAGCATCTCAAAAAGGCACTGAAACATGGACTCAAAGGTCAGAAGAGTTCCCTTTTCTGGAACAAATTCCCAGGACAGCTGTTAATACTGCTCTGTCTTTTAAGGCTAATCTTTAATAGTATTCAGTGAAATATATTAAGAAATATGTAATATTACTGTGACTGTAGTGAGGAACAGTTTGTTCTTCTCTAATGACAGGAGATTCTGCATTAGGAAGAGTGAAATAATTTAAGAGGTTGCCAATAAAAAAGCCGCTGTATTTGCAGAGGGTGCCCTTGTGTTCAGCAAATGCCAATTAGAGAAATGTCACTTTCTGTGTACAATGGGTTATTACTGCACAAACACTTGTACAATTACGTGCTGGGTCAGAAGGGCAAGTTACCTTCACCTTACAGCCATTATTTTAAAGCAAACACAAATACCAGGCACACAAACATCAGGCGCTGTGGCAGGGGAACAGTAAAGTAATGACTCTTTGAAAATGCAGGCTAAAGAAGAAAGAGTCCATGTAACAAGCCTTGGCATTGTGGGAGGTAATTTTTACTGTGTCTGCACTAGGTGGATTAGAAATATCATCTTTATATCATGGAGAAGCAAACACTTCCTTCCACCACTTTAAATACAGTTTATATACTGTTACATTGTTATGATGCTTGGAAATATGAAGAGAATCTACAGAATATACATTTCTTTCAGTTACCTTCTTTGATACTGGAATGCTTGTAGTCCACATGCCCTTGTAAATGAGTTTGTGCACTTCCTTCTGTTGTGCTACCAATGGTCTGATGTCACCACCATCTGATGCACTCTGCTCTCAGCTCTCGGGTGGCTCTGATTGATTTAGTAAATGGAATAAAGGGCAGTTCTGCAAGACACCTTGTGCAAGACATGCAAGACATGTCCTTGGATGTTTATTACTTGCACTTCTTTGTAGGTGTTCTACTTAGTATTTTATTTCTCATCTTTTGCCTGAAGCTTCTTCATTGGATTCAAATCTAAATAGGCAGAATGAGCCGAGGATGCTGTGGCCATCTTGGGTGTACACAGCATAGTTGTGCTGTATGTGGATTCATAAGATTTGCTCTAAGGCTATCAGGTTTGTCTTCTTTTCTAATGTGGTTGCCATCTGTGCTTGTTCTGGCTTCTCTCTGGGTCATAAGAAAGAGCACAGTTCAGCAGGGATTGTGTTACCATCAGTGGCCTGAACCTTTGTGCTCGCTTGACCTCGTACCTCTAGGAAGCTCAGCTAGCAAACATAGCACAGACCTTTGTGGCAACACCCTCTGGGAGCGTGGGCAGCCTCTAAGGTTATCCTGCTTCCATATATGCCGAGGTATTTTCACTGACGTACTCTTTTCATGGGTTTGAAATCCACTGTGGTTTAAAGTACCGGCCTCCCCCTAAAGCGAAGGCACCGCGCTCACCCAAGGACCTGCTCAAACCCAGCATCTGCTGGGGCAGGACGGGGTGGCAGAAGTTAAATGGAGAGTGTTAGTTTGAAAAATTTTATGAGGTCACCATCCTTTTAAATTGGTTTACACAGATGGCTGTCTGGTTTGTTGCTTTGTCCTTGCTTAATAGTAACTGTTTATGGAAAAACGAATTGCTGTGCAGAAGGAGGTCCAAAAGCTCATGCTGTTGTTTCCCTCACTGGAGATCTTCATGTTTTTATGGGCATACAAAGATTTGGCTTGAAATGGAGATTAATTAGGAAGCATAGTGAATAATTAACTGTTTGACTTGTTCCTAAGCTCTGTAGTCACTGGGTTAGAAATGGTTTCCCAAACTGCAGGAGATAAGAGAAGGTTATTCCTGGTTTCGCAATGTCCGTATTGTTAGGGTTTTGTGCTGTGTATACTCTGACATCAGCTGATACCTATGCAAGTTGGGTCCAGCTTCTCATCCAAACCACTTCCTGGGGTTTTCTCGGGTAATGGCATTGATTCAGAAGACACCATGGTGCCTCAGAAAGCCATTTTTTACACATTGCACCCAGACTGTGTGACCATGAAGAAACTAAGTTCTTAGGAAAGAGTTTTGTTCTTTAAAATACCTACATTTTTTTGTTTGTTCTGCATTCAGATTTAGGTGTACATTGCTTGGCTTGTGTCCTACTGACCTATTCACAGACTCACCTTCTCTTTTGTGGAAGATGTAGGAATATGATGTGCACATACGCATGAGGCAGAAGCCTGAGCCCAGTCTCCAGGCAGAGTCTGCAGACAGAGACTCTGTTTTTGCATCCAAAATTGTTCCTACTTGGAAAATAATAATAAAAAAACCCAACAAAGTAATAGACAGGATTAAATTTTTTCAAAGCAAATCAAATATAAATAATGGTACTCTGCACTTTTGCAGGACTGTCTACTTAAGAAGCTGAGAGTGAGTTAGGAGCATTGATGAAGCCTCTATTCTGTGAGGTGGGTATGTATTTTTCATTACAATTTTGAAAAAGCATAGAGAATTCAAACCATTTGCCCAAGTCCAGCCACAGAACTATTTAAGGTCTGGGAATAGAGTCCAGAAATTTTCTGCCATGGCACGTGTTCTAATCAACAATTACAAATAAGGTCTTTTGCCCTTCTCTGGAAGGAAGTGATGAGTTTTTGCATTCTGTTAGTGTTTCAAGTGGCTCTTTTGATTTTTGATTTCTGACTAATGGAATAAGTGACTCTCACAGATACTTTTGCTCTGCTGTTCTCTGCTCTTGTGGTGGCCTTAGATCAAAGTTTGGGCAGATAACAGTCTGTAATAGAGGAGTCAGTGGAAATCAAACGTGTCCCCTGGATCCAGGCCAAACATAATCTGGGGCTCAGAAATGTTCTGTGTGTTTCATTACTTTTTCATTTTTTAGCATTCTGTCATGGTCAGATGCACCAGCAAACTTTTAATAAATCCTCTTCCATATTCAGACTTGCAGGTCAGGTTTGCAGGCCCGTGGGGGCTGGATTATTTGAATAAGTGTGAGAAGTGAAACTGAACAGTTGTGGGTGCAGCAATTACAGGCAGCCAATCTAGTGCATCTTGTAATTTTGAAAACCTTCATTATTACAAGATGCTGCATGCAAAACAGTCAGCTCTGCTTGCCCTCTGTTTGAGCAGCTCTGACATGGACCCTCAATGTTTCCTTGTGCCAAGGCTGGTTACCCACCCCTGCTTGAGCAGCTCCATTCCTGGGGTGCTTGTCCTGGGCAGTGACCTGAACAATCTGTCTCTTGGGTTCTTGGTTATTTGCACCACTTTCCCTTTAGGCATTCTGAGGTAAACCCTGTTGAGTGGGCTTCTGCCTCCTGCTTCATGCCATCAGGATCCTGGATTTGCTGTGGCAAGAAATAAGTCAGGATTGGAATTTTCTTTAAACCAGTGTTCATTTTTAAAAGCCTTTTTTGGAATAAATTACTCTGACAGTAAGTACCAAAATAGGTATTGATAAAATATGAATTTATGCATGCCAGCATTTATCTCTTTTGTATCTATTCACAAATTCATACCAAAAATTGACTGTAGCTCCATATGGCTCCCAATCTCTTCCCTCCCCCAGCTGTCAGCTTCTCCTCACCTGGATGAATAAAAGGGAGCAGAGTGCTGGGCCATGAAGTGAAGGTGGGTGTAGCAGAAAAGTTATACTGGAAATGTTTTTCTCTGGGACATCACTGTGGCTCCTCAAGTGCCTCTCAGTTTGGATGGAAAATGCATTAAAAAGGTGATGCAGTTTGATGCCAATCTTAGTTTCACACTCTCAAAACAGAATGAAAATACTCAGAGGGTGAGTTATTTATGTGCTGATTTGCTTTCTGGGCAGCAGTGGTTGTGTAAGAACAATTATTGCTTTAGAAACTTTTCAGTACACATTATGGCTATCAATTAAAATCTCTTATTTTTTAATCTGAAATTTACACTTGGCTGAAGTAGAGATGACAGGCCTGCTTGTAATCTGTTCAACAGGGCTATAAGGAAGTTGAGATACCTCCACTCCAAGACCGTCCATTTTCTGAGCATAAGAACCATTTTTTTTTCTCAGTTCTAGAGTGTTTAAATTCAAAATCTACGGTGAGATTTGTAATACATCATTTGATCGAAATTATGCAAATCCATTGCTGTAGTGTAAAATGATGAGAGATCTTTGGGAGGGAAAACACGCACTTCTTCTGCCCTAACGCGTCTGGAGGCAAGAGGAGCAGGTTTCCCGTGTCACTGCAGGGTGGGTGGTGGGATGGCACACTGCTGCCTCACTGCCCACACAGCACTGCTGGTGCCCCACACTGCTCACATCGGCATTTTGGTGTCAACCAACTCCTCAAAGCCTCCAAAATGGGAAAGTTATGATCCAGTATTAAGTGTTGGTGCCATTAAACAATGACCCAAAATTACAGGGTTACCTCGATGCTGGGTGGGTGGGAACCCAAGTGGACTTCTTCGATAGCTGATGTTTTTCCTAAGGGAGCTGAAATGATCACAGCTGATTTGGAGTTTTTTTCCAAGACTGCTTTCTGCCACTTCCTTTAGAAACCAAACATGAGCCCACAGCTTTCTGTCCTCATAGAACATTAAGTTTTGTTGTCAAATTCAGAGCAGTTAGATCAAGTTTTAAAGATAACTAGAGGATTAAAAAGACAAAAAACAGAAGACAAAAGTGGTTGAAAAAATTTAGATGGCAGAAGGTTCTGAAATACTTAACCTCTTCTCTGAAGAGGTACTGGGACAAACCCTTGACAACTCTTAAGCAGTAAGACATTTTACTTCAGACCATTCAAAATGTTGCTTGAGTATTATTTTGCATAAAGATATTTTTATGTCATGAAAGTATTCCAACTCATCTTGTATGTCTTGTTAAACTGTAATTCTCTGAGTTGCACAATACTGTCAAACTGTTAGTATTGAAGTATGTTGTTATTTCACAAGGCCTATTATTTTCATTAATCTTCATTTAAACCAGGGACAAAAGTCCTATATTTTATGGAACTTTTCATTTCTATCAAATCAATATGTTTTTCTTTCAGGAAACTCCAGTATGAAAAGTTTGGGTGATTTGCAGTTTTAGAATTTTTCTATTCTTACTATTCAGTTTCACTTTTTAAAATGAGCAAAATGTGCCTTCTTTATTGTCTATAAACCCTAAAAACCCCTAGAGTTACATATTTATGAAAGCATAGGATTTCGGCACAGATAGGGCTGACTTCATTTCTGTGAGAATGTTTACAGTTGAATGGTCTCAGGAATAAAACTGAAACTTTTTTATGTATATGTTTTGTGAATATAGAACTTGCACACTCTCTGAGCTGTGAACCAAAAGCTTCAGATTGAGCCAGCAGAGAGGAAGGAATTTGTCTGCTATACAGCAAAAGGAAGTATTTGCTGTATTATTGAAGCACATGGCCTTTTGCCATCTTTGCTAAAGTATTTAAGGGTTGTGCACCCAAAGTCTGCTGCCCTCCTGACCCATCATTCATCACTGGCTGTAGATGAGGTAGATGAGATGCAGCTCCATAGGAGAGTGATTGTTTCAGCCCTGCACAGTTCCGCAGAGAACGGAAGCTGCAGACAAAGCGGCTCCCTGTGATTCACCACGCTGTTCAGCCTCCTGGTGTTTTTTCTTTTACCTATACCTCTTCTGGTCCTGCTCTGTGCTGGCCAAAGGGGACAGGCAGGCACACAGTGAAGCTGTGGGATTGGTCCACTTTTCACTCAGCTTCACTGGGCCCAAATGAGATGAGCGTCTGGGATTTTTTTTCTATATTAGAAAGGAAAACCAGATACAATTATCACAGCATTTGCCTTGGCAATGCATTTAAATTTATTCCCATTTTGACTATTCAACAGTGTTGATAGATGGTGCTTAAAACATGGAATTGCTCATAATTTTTCTAGTACACTGTGAATTGCCCAGTCTTTTTTTTTTTCCTCTCTGTAAGCAGTTCTGGTTACAGAGATGCCAGCATCCCCAGTAAGTATGCTAAGAATGTAGAGTTATACTTTGTACTGCTAAATCAACAGACAGGAATAGTCACACCAAACCAGATTCAGCTCCCAGATGGAAAGCATCTTCTCTATCCCAAATTTTAATGACTTTTTTACATGAGAAATTTTCACTAGTGAAGCATACTGCGTGATTTAAACCAAATGCTGTCATCTCTCTCTGTTGACAGGTGACAGGTAACTTGTAGAAAATGAAGCTTTGTTTTCAATGACCAACCAGGGCTTGGAAATGTCTGCATATTTAGGTAGGCTAACTAAGTAGGTTAACTCTTCTTTTATTACCTTAAAGTATTTAAATTTAAAAAGATAATTTTTAGTTTAGCAAATGTACTTTCTTTGAGCACTAGTTCAAAGTTCTTTGAGCACTAGTTCAAACAAACTTGATTTGTTATATATGCAATCCTCTTAGCTTTTACGTTTCTGTAAGTGACAGGGGAATGAGTCCTAGGTGGCATAACCACAGTATCAGAAGAGTTAACTTGGATTGTTGTAGGATGTGGTGCTGATGCTGTGAAATATTCTCAGACATTTCTGCCTCCTGACTAGGAAGGATTTGTTCATGAGATGATGAAATCCATGGTCTTTGACAGTTTGCCTGTGCCAGCTGGAATATTGTAGGAGATTTTGGCCCCCTTCAAATTTTAACAATGACTGTGTTATGACAAATTGATGCAGAAGTTTTATGATTTGTTTAAAAGAAGAGAAAGGGTCTTCCACTTCTTGTGAATGCTTTACCTAAGAGACACTGCAGTCCACAGCCTGACTTGTCCTTGGAATTCCTTTATGTTTCTGCCATGAGGTCAAGTGAGGTGTGCAAATGCAATGAAGGAAAAGTTACAAGAGGTGTACATGGGCATTTGGATAGAAATATACAATTCTCTGTAGTTGTACCAAACATTTTAAATACTCTACCTCCTAGTCACTGCAGCTGCTCAGTCACTGAGGAGATACTTTAGATGTCATTACTTTGTGCTGTTCTCCAGTTCATTTCTAATTTTGAGTGCACTGTATTACCCTATTCCTGTTTATAAATCTTTTAAGTGTGCACATTAAAAAAGTAATTAAATTGTCATTATAATTTATAGTATGCCTGAAGTCAATCACCTAATTAAATGGAAAAAGCATAGAGGTAGTAGGTTCATAAGCATTTATTAAGTACTACAGTATTAATTATGCAGGACTTTTGAACCAAGCAAAAGAGGAAGGAATGGAAACACCAATCTAAAAAGGCTTTCCATTGCTGGCCTTCTCAATTTAATAATGTGAGACACCCCCAACCCCCAGCCGGCAGGACAACACTAATGCTTTCTTTTTGTTAATTTTTAATGAAATTATGATGGGGCTTTTTTATGGCAATCACTTGCAGCATTTTCCTGTAATATTTTTGAAAGCATAATTTGTCCCCATGGAGGGGCCTATAAATACATGAGTAGAATTGGAAGATACATTTAGAGTTTTGGTTTGGGGTGGATTGTTCAGGAGCAGACTCTTGGTTGACACTCCTCAGCTCTCAGCCAGGGAGTGGAGCCTGTGCTAGTCCCAGAAGAAGGGTTTGGGGGCCACTGGAGGTAGGGGCTGAGCCCAAAGGGGCAGGCTGTGAGTGGCACTCAGAGAGAGGGCAGGGATATACAGAGACAGCATGGACATGACAGGGTTTGTACTTTTCTTTGCAGCTGTTCTCTCACCTCCAGCTGCAAATCCATGTCACTTGTCTGACAGTGGAGGGTATGAAATGCTGGCTCAGCCTGCAGGACTGGGGTCAGGAGGAGGCTCTGCAAGGTGGCAGACTGTGGGCTGGAGCCTAAGAAATGGAAGTGCATTATATTAGTGAGCTTGTGAAACAGAGTTATCTCACTGTGTCTGATTTGTACTTTGCTGCATTAGATGAACTGCCTGGAGCAGGCAGATGAACTAGATGGAGCAGAAGTCCTAGAGTTAGGATTTCTTCTCTTTTCCTAGTTTGTTAAAAAATTCAAAACTCTGGTAACACACACACTAAAAGAAACTAGCCTGCGTTCCATTTTGTTTCCAGGATTTTCATTTCAGCCTCAGTGACCTTTACACCTGAACGTCAGTCATAGGAACCTCTCTTTTAGACAGCAGGGGGGTCTGATCCATCAGCCTAGGTCCTGAGCCCTGGCTGCAGTGAAACAGATCACAGGCTTTAGGGGAGAGAGAGTCTGAGCAGGCAGAGGCAGCTCCTGGGAGTGCTGCAGCGGTCCATGATCTCCTGCTGATCCATCAGCCTGCAGTGACCAAAGCCCAGCTGGTTCTTGGGAATACCAATGCAGAAAAACATCAGTAACAAACCAGGACAAGCACCAGTAAGGGTTTTGAATCCACAGTATACTTAGCAACTCAGTTGGATATTGATAGTAAGGAATCCTTGGAAAGGAACACCTGTGCTTTTACTACAAGAACTTGTAGCAACAAAAGCTGGTTTGCTAGAGATGGGGCCTTTAGAAGACCTTTGGATCACAGGTCTTTAAAAGAAAAGATGACTAAAAATCCCACTATTGTATAAATAGACAGGAAGGACTTAGCAACTTACCTACTTGCCCTGTCATATCAAATTGATTTAACATATTTGGAACCTAACTGCGCAGGTATCAGTTTATCTTGCAGTATATTAAATAGGAAGTCATTGGCAAAACCTAATCGCAACATGAGGGCAGCATCTGAAAGTTGGACCTGACTTATCTGAAAAGTGAAGAACCAGTTCAGTAGCTCTTTTTCTGAAAGAAATTGAGATTGTATGATTGGAATATAAATCCCTGCTGAAGGCTATTTCTTTTCACAGTCTTTAATAGGCTGCATTGAACTGACAGCAAAAATGACAAAAAAAAAGAGGCTAGACTAAACTATCAAGAAAATTTACTGTGTATAGGTATTATATGTTTTATTAAAAAACATTGAGTCTGTTTGGCCATAAGTACTGCAGGATTGTGTACTGCCTTCTTTAGTACAAGGATGAAGAGGATTGTACACTAAGGCCAGATCCAGTAGCTGAGATTGCAGCATCCCTTTTCTTTTTTCTGCACACCCCCTGAGATACAGGCTTGCGTGCCTTGCTGGAGGGAGACCTGTGCTTACTGCTCTTAACCTGTTTATTACTGTAATTAATGTTTCAAACAGATAAAACTGGGATTCCCTTTGCAACAAAGACAATGTTTTACCTTATATGGAGAAAATTTAATTATTGACAGCTCTTCATCTCAGAATTCATAATAACCCTATAATGAGCACAGTCATTATGCTTCAGGTTAGCACTGCAGCAGTGTTATATAAGGAATGTAACTTGACAGTCATCTGGGAAAAATGATTATACATATTATATATATTATATATATCACATATATACCAAAGGTAGTGGCCTAACCAAGGTCTCAGATGACATAATACAAATTGGGTTATATAATTCATTTTATGGTCAATAAGCCTGTCTTCTGAGCTGCACGTTGGAAAACGTAATGCTTGTCTGTTTGTGTCAGACTTTACAGCTCTCTCTTTAATAGAGAAATTGCTCGTGCCGTGCTCTTGTAATCTGTTTTCAGCTTCTCATGCTGGCATTAGACAAAGACAGTCCCAGCAGTGGTGCCCTCTCTTTGTTGAAGCAGTGAAAAACTAAGAAACCCAAACCTTCCATGTATTGATTCTGAAAACAAGTTGGATGAGTCTTACATTGCAGCCCTTTGAAGTAACAGTGGAGCAGTGCTGTTCAGATACGCTCTGCCAATCTTTGTGTCAAAACAGAGGAAAATAAGTTCCCTCTTCATGTGTCTTTAGCACTTTCTTTAGGGATGTATTTTCATTGGGAACATGGACCTGTTTTATGTTACAGGCAAATAATTGATTTTAAGTCCCAGATATCATGATACACGATACACCAAATGAATACTGTATTTTAAATCCACAGTTGTGGAAACTGTCTTTTCTCAGGTATCAAAACCAGCACAGGTGTTTGGTCACAGTTGGAGAACTTGACCACCCCAGTGAGTCTTTATGGGTTGCTCAGACATCACTCAGAGGGATCTGTGGTAGGTGTTGGCAGAGCTGGGACAGGTGGATGTTTGGTGGCACATGCCTTGCACACACAGTGTGTGACTCCAGGCAGCTCAGCCAAAGACTCTCTCTGGCAGCATGAGGTGGCCACCAGCTTCTGTGCTCCTGGACCTCCTCTGTACTGAGAGCACAGGTGTGTCACATATATCAGGTGAAGGGTGTTACTTAAAAATTAAAGCATATGGGTCATGATTGCAGACCAGGCATATCAGAAGTAGCTCTTACGTTTCAGCTACTGGAATTTAGTGTGGCCTCAACAGCCTCCAGATGTTTGGTGTGAGTGGTCAGGTAATCTTGGTGCTGATGTGGCTTCAGTATGAGCAATCCCTAATGGAGGTGACGTAAGTTTATGCAGGGAGGTAACACTCTTTGTTCATGTTTGAGTGGAAGTTCTCTGGAATTACAGGGAATATCCTGAAGAAGAACGGTATTAAATTCCAGCTAACTCATTAAGTATTGATCTTGTATGTGGGTTTTTCTTGAGGTATCTCTTGGGAGAACAGCATTAAATTTGAAAGAACAAATGCCACTATAAAGCAGAGAATTGTGCAAGGACATATTTGTAACTTCAAGCCTCATAAATTAAATTCCTAACTAGACTTAGTGCAAATATTTAAAATCCTTTTCAGCCCACAAAATCAAAGAGCCAAAGGGCAATCTCAATTCAAAGGATTCTTCAGGAAGATGGAAAACCCCATAGTCAAGCTGAAAGTGTATTTGAGAGAAGAAATCTAGGTGCTTTGAGTCTGGAGAGTGCCTAAGCAAGAGCTTTAGGTGCACATATGTATCTGCCAGGGCTGGAATGAACAGGGCAAGATATTTTCATATGTTGCTGAAGAGAAAAGTGGGAGTGAAATACAGTGGTTAAGCTACAGCAGGGAGTACTTTGCTAGACAGTTCGATACTGGAAAGGGGTTACTACTATGCAACATTTAGGTCAGTGGAGCAAACTGCCATGGGAGGGTGTGGAGTCAGTCATGGCTAGACTAGATAAGTGACTGTTATAGGTGACCTAGGATGACCTGTTTAGAGGTGGCTTCCATCCCAAATGTTTCTGTGATTTTTGTTCTCTTCAGATTCAACTCTTGTCAGACTGACTTGTTCTTCCAATTGGTATGTGAATTATTACAGCCTTATTGGCAAAAAAGTCCTCTGCACTAAGAACAGCATATAAGATAGAAATATGACCAATACTGGTTTGCATTTATTGCAGATGTGAAATGCCAAATAATTATTACATAAATTCAAGAGTGTATTTGTGTTTATGGATAATCTCTGGAAATTGGTGTTAAAAATAAAATATCGTATAAATATTTAGGCTGTACGGAAAACATTTTGTTTTCTTCCTTAGAATTATGTGCTTTTTTTTTTCACGGAAATGTCTCCATATTTTAAAGATAGGAAATGTATAAAATTTTAGAGAATAATCTCACACGGGAGGTGAGATACAGTCTGTGTCCCCATGACAACGTGAATGATGTTTCTCCTGCTACAAATGTTATGGTGCAGGTTACCAGGGAAGGGTTTAGAAGACCTATAGATCAGGATGCTGGTGCATGCATGTGTACATGTGTATGTGCATACACTTAGGTGTGATAGTCTTACTCACAGTGACTGTAGTCAGTGGAATTTTTAATCGAAGACATGTTTTCTCTGTGCCAGGTTATGTTTTCTTTCATGACACTACATTGTTCAGAAGCAGGCTCTATTGTTAAGTAATTAAAATTAGTGCATGGTCAAAGATTCACTTTCATCCACAGAAGCAACATGATGTATAGCTTATCACCCCTAGCAGGGAAGAGCATTACTCTTTGGTCTCAATCCAAGTGCCATTGACTTTTACGATATTTGGATCACGTTTTCTGATCATGTTGCTGTGATGATCTGCAAACCCTCTGAGGACTTCATTGCTCATTGCCAGGACTAGCTTTAATGAAATGGTATGAAAAGCATTGGAACATAGGTGCCAAAACCTACATCTGCAGTTCAAGTTAAGAATTTCTTTGACTTGTCAGAATGGAAGAAATGGAGTCCCAGCAAAGTTAATTCTGACTCCATTTACTTATCCTCTTTTAATCACATTGAAACTGCTGTAGGATTGGTGTATTAGTAAGCAACCCTTAGAGTAGTGGTGAGAAGTGCTTCACCTGTCCTAGGGTCATGGAAGGTTCATCAGGCTCTGCCTGAGCCTCTTCCTGGGATCTCATAATTTTGCTTGTCTCCCATGAAGTAGTCCTAACGAAAAACATAGCTTCTTTTCTTTGAGTGCTTGCTCTTTTATCATGTAAGCAGTTTCTGGTGGTGTTGAGGGTTCTAGAACAGTGCAATAGTGGTTTGGGACATAATTGACTGAATTTTAATATCTGTTGTGACTTCCTGAATCAGAATTGATGGTACTAATCTTTGGAAATGCTCAAGTGGGAATTTGAATAATTCTTTGGAGATGCAGAATTCAGTAGGGATCTGTTTTGTACTTTTTTTTTCTACTTTATCACTTTTCTTAACCATTCATTGTATCTGAGTGATCACTATGGTTTGTTGTGTCTTTTATTCTTCATGAGAAGCCTTTAGCTTGATTTCTTAATGTTTCTTTGTAGTGGCATTATGTTTTCCTGGTAGAAACATTTTTTTGGGGCTTAATGTGTTGAGTCTGTTACCAAAAGCATTTTTAAGTCCCATGCACTTTTCTTGTCTCCTTTACTAGGGCAGTTTTTCCTTGCTTGGAGCTTCTACAGTCTGAGTCGCCTCTTACCATGTTTCTGGTTTTAATAATATTTGTGCAGGAGCCCTAACATAAAATTAAACCTTGAGGGTTTAAGGAGAGCAGTCTTGGTGAAATTGCCACCTTTTACTCCTTAGTCTTTTGCTTGTAGCTGCACAAAAGCTCAGCTGAATGCAGCAGAGAAAGCAAAGGTAGCCTAAAAACCTGGTTTTCCATTTGTCTGGTTCCTGGGGCAACCAGACCTTGAAGACACCATCCTCAAAAACCAGGTTTAGCTAATCTCTGCCAGTCTCTTTAAGTCAGCTAGTCTCTTTATGCCATTTAGTATTATGGTATCCATTTGAGCTGGCACCTGGCTTTTGGAACGCAGACATCAAATTTAGTGGAGGCTCTGCTCACCTGCATTATCATTTGTGTTTCAAAGGTCAATTTTTTTTCTTTAAAATATATTGCTTTTTAATGAGTTTTCTGTGCATAGTAAGAAAAAGGCAATTTAGAGAGGGATTGGGTTAGTACACTCTTTGGAATCTGTGCTTTATTCTGACTTTCTTGTCATGATTATCACAAAAGGATATTCAAGGAGGTTACTTTGTCTACAAAAACATTCATGAGCTCTGAAAATTCAGAATAAAACCTGTATGTCTGCTCTGAAGTAATGAATCTCCTCTCAAGTACCACATCATAGATAATTTTTACCTAATGCTTTAAATTCAGTAGCGTGTCTGGTAAGCTTATTTCTTCAGCTAATACTTTAGTGATACAGCAAATTAAACTTTTCATCTTGCCTTTTTTATAACTGTCCATCTATGCTTCAGATCTCAGATAGTGGACAGGAGTTGCAAGGGACTGCACAGGTTAAAGAAGCCCCTCTGCCCACGGGTCATCATTGCTTACAGGCTGGAGATTACTACCCCACCACCCTACTTGTCAGAAGTGCTCTGTTTTATACTCCAGGCAAAGCCATCTGGATTGGCTTTGGCTGAAGGTCAGTGGAGGGCTCACACTGAATGAGGCAGGAAATGTGAGCCTTCAGCCAGCATGGAACAAGTGGGGACAGAAGGACCTTCAGCTTCCATAGCTAGAGGAAGATGTGCTGTCAGCTCTTAGCCTACAACAGTTTTCATTTAAATGAGACCTGCTGGGGTAGCTTGGATAGCTACAAGCTTTTATATCATGTTTTCCTACATGACGCTGAGGAGAAATTCTTGAAACTTATGTGGAAGAGTGTACCAGAACCTGTCTTGTAACTGTCCTTGCAGGAGCTTTCCACTGGCCTCCAAAGCCTAGTGTTTTATCTGAGATTATTCTCCAGGCTGTTGATTACATTTTTCAGAGCTGCAGTGTTCTCAGCGATGATTGCGTCAGGACTATGAGTTATTATTTCCAGGTCCTCAATTTTCTTCTCAACCTCCCGCTGTTTTAATCCCAAACCTTCAAGCTTCTTGTCTGTGGAAACCATAGTAGCCTGGAGTAAGTCCAGCCTTCCAGAAATAGGTACTGTATGTTTTGTAAAAAAATTAGGTAATACTGGGTGGTCAGTGACCACAGCTATAGACTGTGTCAAACCAAAGGCAGGTAAGCAGGTAAGCCCTTTTAACAGGCTGAAAGCCTTGTATGAATATGCTGGCAGAATATGGATATGCAAACCATGTATGAATATCCTTTGCTGGTCCTAATTTCTTTAAAGGCACGTTGAAGTCACTGCCCATTCACTTATGAAAATCACAGACAACAGTCTCAAAATCTTAAATCACTTAAATGATTGTGACCAGTAGGTCATACCGTATAGAACACCTGGAAAATAACTTTTCACACAGCTCCTGAAACCTTTCTAATAAAATTATTTTTAAAATACATCTTAAATCAGTTGTGGTTTTCATAATTTTGGTGAATTTGTTTGTTTTCTTAAACTGCCCACATAGAACCAGGCATTTGATTTGCCATAATTTTCCCCCATGTGGCTGTACATCATGGTCCTCCCTTCTCCATCCTGGGAGAAGGCTGTGCCTGCAGCAGGCAGTGGCACCAAGCTCACTGTCTGCTTCCCCCTTTCTGTGGCTCTGGGTAAGGGTGCTTAGCCCAGGCTCAGCCTTGCTGATGTGGGCAGGGCCAGGTGGGTGAGCCTTCTACAGAACAGGGGTGGAGCAGGAGCTGGGGTCAGTCATAGGAGTCCTGGAAACTTCTTTTGCTTGTGGAAATACCAAAATCTTTATGGTAAGGGCACGTGTGGTGAGATGTTTTATCTCTGCATTTCTGCAAAAGCTAATGAGAAGGTAAGACTCCCAGTAAGGGCAGAAGCCAGTATTGAAGTCTTCACAAAGGACTTCTTACTCCAGTCAAATGAAGAACATGCCTATTTTACAGATTTTTGATGTCTCTGCTGGCCAAAGGTGTAAAGAGGCATGATCCTTGACTTGATCTCTGACACACACAAAAGCTCTCACTGTGGATACACTTAGAACAAACCTTTACTTTTACTGAAACAGTTTTAGTGTGTTGGGTGAGGGAATAGGTAGCTCAGGAAAAAGCTGTGCCAGCAAATAACATAATTTTGCTGGTACGAATGAAGGCTGTGCTGGGAACGCTGTCAATGCAGTGTGCTAGGACAGCTGCACCAGCAGAGCTATCCTATTCTGGATACAGCCTTGTCTTCTGTTCCAGTTTGTCACGCATGATTTATCTTTCTGTCACGTCTTCAGAACCCTAGGCACCTCTTGGCATAAAAAGAAATTAAAACACAATACAGATGAGTCTGCTCTGTATTGGAGTCTTGACCTTTAATATATCAGGTTTTCATATTGCAGCTTTTCCAGCAAATAGGCTGTCCTACAAGAACAGAGGTGCTTTAGTGATCTGCAGAGGTCCTACCTTAGCCATGCTTAAGTTTTATTTGCTTCCACCTACAAACTCTCAAGCTGCCTGAAATGCCTTTGAGAGGAGATAAGGTTTTCAGATTGCCTGGGAGATCATAACCGTGAACTCCAGCAAGTCCAACAAGGCAAAAAAAAATTATCATTAAAATCAGAGAAAACAGCCTGGTAACCCAAGTGTTAGAAGGATTGCTTAATGTTTTTTCCGGTTTTACCAGTTTAATTTTTATCAGCCTTTGGGGTTTATGTTTTTCCCCTTAGTGCTCTCATGACATTTTCCTTCCTTTATTAAAGAAAGTATTTGCACCTTACTCTTTGTCTGCATTCCTCCTAAATAGACTGGTACATTGTTCCAAGACCAGCTTTGCAGTCAGACTCTTTAGATCAATAAACCATCTTAGTTAGTTGTTGAGTATATCAGATCTGAATTTTAAAGATTCACAGTCACACTTAAAATATTGATGTAAATTTTAGGAGGCATCTGAAGAATTGCTCAACATGTCAGTCACAAAGCTTTGCCAGTGTTACCTTTTGACCAGATCACTGTTTGATTGGGTTTTGGTCTCATGTTTTTCTCTGCAACTATTCATGGTTGATGTTCGTTTTTTTTCTCCAAGAGACAGACAACTATGTCTTTAGAGAAACAAAACAACTGTGTCAACAGATGGGAGAGAAAATACTGTGTCTGAAATAGTGCTAGGAATAAACCATGTTAAAAATAGGTAGTCTTGCCACAACTATTTCTTTGGTCAATGTGGAAATCCTTCTTTCCCATGCTTGCATGTTATCAAAACTATACTAAAATCCTGCTAGAAAAGCTGCCAAATAAATCTACGAAAACATTGCTACAACAATAACTACTCTTTTCCTGCCTAATTGTAACAGTCATGCTAATAAAGGAGAAAGACTGAGGAAGTTGTGCTACCGTGGGAGAGCTCTGAACAGTGCCAGGGACTGAGCCCTGGCCAGCAGCAGCTAAAACACAGCTCTTTCACTTGTGGCTATAGATTTTATTGATGTGACCTTCCTCTCCCCTCCCAATAGTACTAGGACAACACCAGAGGGTTGTCAGAATTTTGCCCTTTCTTAGAAGTGTTTCTGCATTCCTAGGCTTGGAGAAAAATGATTTTCCTGTCCCACAAAATATCTGGGGAAAACCCACTGCAGTTCAGCTAACAAGCTGGGGTTTTTTAATAAGAAAACTCTTTTCCTCTCCAAAACTGGAAAGCAAACTGAACTACTCTTATATGTGACTGTACCAGCAGAATTACAGCTGCAGTTTAGATTTTGCATTTCTGCTTTCCATCTGTTGTCTCTCTTATTTTGCTGTTTGTCTCCTTGCTTTCAGTTGTCTCCTCTGTGTCTCAATTTGTCCAGTTTTTGTGGCTGATCAGCCAGTTCAGCATTATCACTGTCCTAATGGCTATAAAGAGAGTAGAGAAGCCCTTCACTAAATGAGTTTTTTTCCACAACACCTTTGTGCTTTGTTTGGTCCATTTTTGTTTGTGCTTGGTGCTCCATGTTGTGTCATCTGGGAAGAGAGAAGATGTTTGCATAATGTGTGTTTTTCTGGAGTTGTTTAATTTCTGAAAACATTTCTACTCTACAGCTGGCAGCACCTTTGGGGCAGGGACAGATTGCGATCTCTAACAAAGAACAAGTCAGTGCGTTGACAGCAGCTGGAGGAGCTGAAGAACAGGTAGAGCCTGGCCCTCAGTACTCCCTTCCCTACATTCCCCACAACCTTTATCTATGGGGACTTGCTTGGGAGCTTGGCAGAAAGCAGCCTCCGGCAGCAGAGCATAATTTAGGACAGCCCCATGGTGTTTGTAATTGATTCTGATATCTGCAAAGGTAGATAAGGTTCCTTCATCTGGGGAGAAGGGCAGAGACAGGCAAATGGTGCAGCCTGCTGCTGGGCATAAATTCCCCATGACTAGCTCCAGCCCTGCTCTTTGCAACAGGCTTTCCCTTTCCCACTTGTCTGCAGTCGAGGAATGCTCCTGGGGATTTGTGCTTGGCTGGAACTTGTCTCTGTTAGATTAATGTTGCTTGCTAAGACTAAAGGTAATTTAAAGGAAAAGAATAGGTTTCAGATGATGTTAGAGGCTGTCCTGTTACTTCAGTCCATCAGGGGAAGAGCCACATTCCTTATCAAAGTAGTGTATTTATTATCCCCACTCTTTCCTTGTTCCCCCTGAGGGAAATGTAAATGAAGAGTTGAAATGCCCATTATTTTTCACTCTTCTTCCAGTAGATAAGAAAAGCTCCCAATTCCCGCCATGAAAAGGCTCAGTGAGGCTCATTGGCAATTCTAGGTGTACACAATTGCCTATGGTACCTTCCTACCTCGTTTTTTTTTGTGTTGCCTCTGTGGTCCTTGCAATTCATGGGTAGTATGTATATATATATATATATCTGTGTCCACTCCAAGGATGTGTCCCGCGGCTTTTTTCATTTGTTTTTGCTTAACCGATCTATGGATGAGTTAAAAAGACTAGTACTTTACATGCATGAGTGACAGTTTGACTAACAGCTGAATTCTACCTTCTCCCAGCCTGATGAGCTCCAGGGAAATCAAGGGAAGTTTTGTGCAACATCCTCACTCTCTGAAAAACCCATATTCAAAAAGGTGCACACTACTTGAGCACATGCTTTGCTTTGCTGAATTGACTTTACTGATTAGAGATGGAATTAAGCATATGCTTAAATGACTTGCTTAGCTGTGAATGAGGTTGCATAATTTCTCTGCCGGAGCTTTCCTCCCAAATCAGTGAAAGTAGGCTCAGGCTGCAGTGACAGAGAGGTGATGTGGTTGTAATGGGAAGGATAAGCCAATTAAGACTTTTGCCCTTTGTATTGTAAAATGAGGTTTTGCTTTTTCATTACTGCCAGTTTCAAATTATAGTTGGGAGTTGTGGTCAAATGAATATGGTTTCATGGGGCAAGTTAAGCAAAATATTTTTGCTTCAGCTATAGGAATATATAGCTAATATAGCTACCTCTTGAGTAGCTATGTCCAAGCTGCTGTTGCACTGCCTTGTTTTTCAAACTGTTTCATTCTTTTGTTGGCCACAAAAATCATTAGAAAACATTCACTGGCAGCATTTAATAGCATATATTTAGAACCTGAAATAAAGAAGCTAGACATTGGTGATGCACCATAATCTAGTAGTAATATGTTTAACTCCACTTTTGCACACATGCATGAGAATAAAATAGAAGTTATTCAAATAAAATTGATTTTTAAAAATAATCTTCAAATTTACGATTATGTAGGGGTTTTTTTTCTTTAAAACAACACCTATTTTTCTTTTTCTGTGAGTCAATGGTGATCGCAGAACACGAAAAATTGCAGACAAGGAGGGGTTCAAGTTAGCTGTGGAGCCAAAAGTGTGATTCAGTAGCTGAAAATATCTCTGCGCTTCATGCATCAAACTCAAACACTGTGTTTGGCAACGCCCCCTGGATTAGAAGTGGAGTTTGAGGTCATTCCTCCTCCAGCCTGCCATGTATGGATAGGGCCCACGCTCATGACAAATTAGTGACTTACTGAGCACAGTGATATCAGGGCAGAGGGATCTTGCCTCAAGACCTGAGGAGGACCAAAGACTTCACTACTTTTCTCTTGGTAGTCTTAAGATGTGGAGGGACTGGGAGGGAGGACACTGTAAGCAGTCTCTCTCTAGATGTGGCAATAACAAGGGATAGTGAGGTAGAGTGCTTGTTTCCCTGTGAAGAGGTCACATGACATCCAGCAGAAGTGCTATAAAAGTGTGTGCTCAGAGATGGTTTGGTGGCCCATTCTGATATTCAAGACAAATGATCAGCTGCCAGTGATGGTGTTAGACTGGGACTTCCAACCTGCAACAACAGTTGTGTAATCCTGTGCTGTACAAGCTGTCTCTGCAACTGTCTGAGACTGATCTCAGCTCATCTGGTCTAAATTCAGAGTGCCTTGAGTGAAGTCTATACTTTTAATTTACACCAGACTCACTGAGCTGTCAGTTTTATTTTATAGGGAACCTTAGATGTTGCAGGTAACAACCAAAACTCTGTAAACAGACCCTAAGTCCTTAGATTATTTTCCCTGCTGACAAATTTCTATTGCTCACAGGCATCACATTTCCCTCCCGGTATCCTGCATGGCTAACCAGTTGCCAGCTTTTCAGGGACAAGTTAGCTGTCACCTACTGCTGAGATTGTCCAGCACTACTCTGCCATTACTCTGCCACGGGCTGGATCCTGCAATGGTCTTTCCATGGAGATAGTTTTGACAGTTCAAGCGATTGCCATGGTCTAGTGGGATGCGTCCAACATTGCAAGCTGCCTGCTTAGTGGCCTTAATGGCCACTTAGTGTCTCTGTATCAATTCATTGTGCACCTTGCTGCATTGGTTTTCCCCAGTGCATGGGTGTCATAGCAGGGTAGTCATTCAAAGAGAGAATGGAAGCCAAGGCCACTCCTTGTGGGAGGTGCCTTGTGATGATTTTGCCAAAGACTGTTTGGATCCCATAGAGCATGAGCTTTACCTAGAATCCTATCTTGGGCTTGGCTGAGATCTGATGTTTTCATTTTCCCTGCCCACTCTCGGAGGATCGCCAGATGTACTCCCATCTTCCTGCCAGCTGCCTGCACAAACAGCCCTCTTGGCAGCAGGAGGCTAGGCAAATGGGTTGAGCAATGGGTGTTTGAGGACACTGTGTCAATTGTCAGCTTGACCATTGTCTAAAAGCATCAAGCCTGGTTAATGAGGGTGCTGGTCTCAGCTGGCAGTGTCTAAACCGTTATTTGCAGTGAGGTTATGGACCTATACTTAGGGGGATGTGCTCTTGCTAATTTAGCTCCTGGCTGAAGTGAAAAAAAGTAACCCAAAATCATAGTTCTAGTGGTGGCAGCAAAATAAGCTCCTGTGCAGATTGGGCTCTGAAGATAGATGAGATAATGTAGAGAGGCTCCCAAGAAGAAATTATGTTCTTGGTTTTAATAAAGTGAATCACCTATGTGTAAAGTAAACAGAGTTCACAGAAGATGTTCCTTTTAGTGAAATTTTGTCTGTATTGCACAGCCTGAGAGACAGTAAAACCACCTCCAGTAACACACATGCATTAGTAAATAGGTCTATTTTTATTTATATAGTATGTATACTATGCACATATGGATTTATACATATATTTATGTATATAAACACATATGTATGCATATAAATTTATGCATGTACAAATTTCAACAAACTGAAATTTTACAAAGATTTCTTGATGCTCTTTGCATTGAGATCTGCAACATCGTGTTAGCAGGATACCAAAGTGAAGAAAAGCTGTCTATAAACCAAATTTAAATGGGATATCACACTCCTGTTGAGAAAATCATGGAAAACAAAAAAGCATATATACTGAAAAATAAAGCAGGCTTCAAATCTCTTGGTGTCTTGTAAACAAAAATGTTTACAGCATAGAGACATTTTATTCAAAAAATAAATTATATACCTTTTACTTTGGAAGTAGTTCAAGATTTGATCCATTAATTTTATCAAACTGGTTATAGGAAAACATATTTCTGCAGTATTGGGAACAGCCAGAATGACCTGGATTTAAGAGGGCCAAGGCAGAGTTGCTTTAAGTATTTTAATTCATCTATTCAAAGATGATTTGTGTGAACACATTAAGAACACCAGTAAATTAATGGGAATAATTTTCTTCCACTTTTTCCAAATTCAATTGCATATGGTATGACTGCATTTGATCAGGGCATGAACATCATTTCACAGATGATTGTCTTCTGGCATTGATCATATGAAGTAATTTTAAAGTATGATATTGCTTTTACCTTCCTCATGTCAGAATACTTTTTTGCTTCTAGTCTTTGCTGCCGTAGCTATCAAATTGTGTGTATAATAAATTGTGTTTTGTTTAGAGAGCAATAACTGTAAAATATTGCCCATTTGGAGAAAAAGTGCTGAGATTGAGATTGATGCCTGGAGCTTAATGCATCATAGCTCCAATCAAGCAAATTTTAAACTTCTTATTTCTCCCATTACAGACATTAATTCACAGAGTTCTGTGGACCGTCTGTGTTTGAAAAGGAGAAAAGGCGCAAAAAGAGAAAAATTAGAAAATTAAAAAATTAGAAAATCCACACTGACTGGCTTCAAACTCTACATATTACAGTACAGAAGCTTTTATGGTCAACTCATTGCATTAAGTAAGAAAATATTTGTAAAGAGAGAACTTATGCAAGATGGTTTGGAGTGGGACATTTGCATATAGCCCCACTGTTTTGAATTACCAGCCATGAATTCAAGTAGTTTGTTGATGCCTTGCAGAAGTGTGCACATTTTTCTACCCCTATTGCCTGACTCTTCTTAAGTACAAATTATTCTGTATAATCCTGGAATCTGGCTGCAGTTTAAGGGTACCTTACAGACCTGGTCAAAGTGAGGCTTTAGGTAAATTCCCGAACCATGCTAAGTTACATACTGTCTGTGTGGGAATGCTATATGTTGCAAGCCAGTTAAGGAGTAACACAGGCATGGCTTTATTTGCCCTTTGTACTCTTGAAGCAATTTCACCTGTTTACTGTAGTATTTCAGAATCTTTGAATAAATATTATCCGGGGGCTTTCCTAAAATTTTAGTTTCTGATTAAAATACACATGAGATTTCTGACTTTTTTTACTTAGGAAGGTGCACAGGAATCTCCCTGTCAACCCCCTACCCTCAACTTAAGTGACCTTGCAGTGTCACTTTAACAAATACTTAAGAAGTAATATAAAGCAAAGTCTTTATTCTTGATCCATGAAATTAATTCATTGTTATGGTCAAATGATGCTGCTGTCTCTGTTACATTTTTGTTTCACCACTGAAGGTGTAGTTTTATGACTAGAAAATGATTATAGAGGTCGCAAAGGCTGCTAGCAGTCTTCCAAAAGCAGATGGTGTAAGAGTCATTATCAGAGCACTTCTGCCTGTGTTTCCAGGTCCTGTGTAAAAGGCTATTCCCTGAGCGTCTGAGATACAAAGTTCAAATTGAAAAAAACTCTTCCAAGCAGTGAGACATGCTGTGATTTTCATACTCTCATTTCCCTTCTGATGGGCTTGTCTGTTCATAGTCCCAATGGCTGGCAAACAACTGCAGCAGATTAGGAGAGTCATGACCAGGTATGACCAAACAGAATCACAGAATGGGTTAGGACGGAAGTCAAGCTGTTAACCCAGCACTGCCAAGTCCATGACTAGGCCTTGTCCCCAAGTGCCACATCTGCATGTCTTTTAGATACCTCCAGGGATGGTGACTCAACCACTGCCCTGGGCAGCCTGTTCCAATGCTCGACACCTCTTTCCATAAAGAAGTTTTTCCTAACATCCAATCTAAACCTCCTCTGATGCAACTTGAGGTCATTTCTGTTTCTCCAATCATTTGTTAGTTGTAAGAAGAGACCTAGCAGTTCTTGAAAAAACAGAAATACTAGAAAATGCTCAGCAGTGGTGGTTGCATTTCTGTCTGTCAGTGGGCAGGCACTGGAGGCACGCTCCTTTGCTGCTGCAAAGGAACAAAGGATTGCTCAAAATTTTACTTAGGCGGTGATAAAAACAAATTAGAAGTTCTTGGTCTTACTATCAAAACAATAACTCTGGGAGTTTTAAGTAGGCAGCAAAATCCTGTTTGACGACACATGCATTATCTGGGCTTGTTAGAGACTCTGCAGGCTGGCTGTTCCTTCAGACCACGTCCTGTTTGCCAGTGCTGCTGTGAGATGGTAGGTTAGCAAGGAGATGCACTAGTACTGCCAGGGCAAAACCATATTGTCCTTAACCAGGTCTTTGTAACCAGGTCTTTGGATAATATTTTGCCTCCTTGTGAGTAATGATTAAGCTTCTTAATCGAGATGGATCCAGCCTGCACTGAATGGATCAGAGGCTGGAGTATCCTTTGAGGAACCATGTTGAAGACAGTGAGATTACCACAGCAAGGGGGAAGATATTGGATGCCATCAGTTTTGAGCTAAAATAAAGGAGGGGGAAATGGAATATAGTATTCCTCATGGGTTCAGTTTAAACACTCTCTATGAAGCTGGAGCAACAGAAGTGTGATTTTGTTCTGTAAATGACGTCTTTCCTTTATGGCTTTAGTCTCTTTTCATTAAAGTCTCCTCTGCTTCTGCCAGGGTGCTACAAAGTGGATTGAGTGTAAAGACCCTTGTCTTTAGGTTGCAGATTGGATAAACAAGTTCTTGATGCATATTAATGAAAAATAACTGTGTGCAAGTGTAGCCATCACTAAAACCAGTTAGACCTAAGGAAGCCTGGGGAGATCTGCTTTAGGGCTGGAAGGTATCCATGCCACACCAGAGAGAGGGTGCTACAATCCAGAGCACCCCTAGGTCATACTGAAGGATGGGAGAATAAGGACTCATGACTTCTTTATTGCTTTGCTTTGCTTTTTTGGCTGGGGCATTTTCAGGTCAATTGTAAAAGTAGCAATTGAAATGCTGGTCCTGCTAAATACAGAGTTCTGCCCTTGAGTAGAGCCATGCCAAGGTTTCACCAACAGATTAAAACCATATTGGGCCCTTTCTGTTCAAAGGTTCAAAAGTGCTTCCTGGCTTCACACCCAGATCATTTCCTAGAAAGCTGTAGGTTGGTGTGATAAAGCACCAGGGGCTGCAGCCAGAGCATATATTATTTTATATACTCAGATGCCTGTATAGACTGCTGTTGACATTGCTGGTCAGTAACACATTATCATTTGCTATTTGTTTCTGTTGCTGGTAGCAAACACTGCAGGGAAAAAAATCATAAGCATATCCATTCTATTGCCAGCTGGTTCCAGGCCTGCTTTACCTTTTGGCTTTTGGCACTCTGTTTCCACCAGCTCACATTTGTGCTCTGCTAGCAGTGGAAGTGCCATGTGTCACCTACCCCACAGAGGACAGGCTTTCCCTCTGTAATGGGAAGCGTGGGCAGCCATCGCACTCGCTGGAAGCAGAGGGAAGTTTGCTGCTGGATTCAGGGTATGGTACGGTCAGACCACAGGCAGAAATCTGCAAGTTCAGTGTGCTAAGTTTGAGATTCTCCTGTCCAAGTTCTCTGGCATGCACCTCTGCCATGACTTGTGTAAACCCTAGAAGAGCACATACCTTTTTCTGCTGTGGTGACCTGATCACCTGAGATGGTAGCCAGCCAGGGCCCAGTGACACAGCCAGGGCAAAAGAGCAGGAGAAGGGGCAACATGAGTTGCTCTTCTTGCTGGGACCCTGTGCACCCCTGGGGTGCTTCTCCCTGTGCAGGGGCACATCCACCTGGGATGCTCACACCTGTTGCCTATCCCTGTCACCTCACCTGGAATCTCCTATGTGGGCATTCAAGGATGCAGGGAAGCCTGAAAGGAAGTGCCCTGAGCAAAATGCATGCTCTGGTTGTCTGTGTGTTCACAAAACCAGAACAGCCAGGCCCGCTGGAGTATGTTGTCTCTAGAAGCTCACCGAAGATTTGTTGCCTCAGTATTAACAAGCTGGGCATTTCAGTCAGCTCCGCTGTGTATAATTTAGATGTGAGTCTCCAGTTCCTGGTGCCTTGTCTGTATGCCCCAGTTAAGGGTATTTGATAAGTCACTCCCTGCAGGTGTAAACAGGGCAGCCTGTGGCTGTCTAACGTGTCTGACACATTAATGAACAAATCTCCTGGTGCTCTGTGCCTCAGATGCACATACACTCCTGCACGCATGCCTACAGCAGGTCTTTTGTATGCAGAAAGTGCTTTCTTTGTGGTGTTTCCCAGAGTGCCATCACATATAAAGAGAGATGTAAGGATTATGACTGTTTTTCACTGCATATGCTAATGACTTATTTTCTAAAACAGACTAGCATCATATGGAGAAGGGAATTCCTAGAGATGATCTCACTTTTAAAGCAGAGTGCTAAATGGGAAATAAGCAGGATGAAAGACAATCACGTTGCTCTGGTTCAATAACAGGAAGGTACTTGCTTTTAATTAAAAAATATATACTCTTAAGTTAGGATTTGGGCATGATGTTTTCAAAATTTGACAGAAATTAGGCAGAACACTTGGAATGACAAGGTGTAAATGTAAAGAGACTACAAAGACACTTCATGCTTTGTGTTTAGGCTGCTTTTTGTATAAATCATGTTTGAAAATACATCATTGTATGCTCCTAGTGGCCTTGTATGTCTGTTATTTTCACTTTGGCATATATTAGTTGATGTGTATTCTAGCCAACAGTGAGTTGGAAACCACAGGAGATCTACTGATTGCTGGTACCACATTGCTCTGAAGATAGCAAGAAGGACCATGACTGAATCTCTGAAGTTCTTATGCATATTGATGTAGCCAACACCATAATGTCAATTAGGTTATAAAATCAAACAGTAGGCTGAATTGATCACAAATCTTTAATATTTGTTTTCCAAATAGGTGGAAGAGAGAGTCAACAGCCATATTTGCTGGAGTAGTGAACCAAATTGCTTTGACTGGAACCATTACTCACTTGCACCTTTGATGGCAGCAGCCAGGTAGGAGAGCAAAGGAAGGGTATTTTTGTGTGAGCTGAGGGAGCGGCTCTGAGAGCATAGTTTTTCATTCGCAAAAGGCTTCATGTGGAAGTCATCCACATTTATATCCTGATTATGTGTCCTTTTGTTACGACTGAAGCCAGCTCTCGCTGAAATCAAATACATTTCTCTTTTGGGGCAGGTTTTTGTTCATTTGAAAGTGATGTCATTGCTTTGTCCACATATTTGGCTTGCCACTTTCCCTTCTCTTACACAGTTCTTTTATCAAGTATCCAGGGAGCCCAGTTCTTGAACTAAAAAGCAGAAAAGTGTGCTTGTAAAAATGTAAGAAGATATGGTGTAATACTGTCCCTTCCCGGCTCTGTGGGGTCCTGCGTGCACCCACAGACGTACGAGTGGGTTCAGTAATACAGTCAGCAGCAAAAAGTCGGGAACGGTATTTGCGTGCGTTCCGGCAGGAGCATTTATTGCTTCTGCACTGCCGAAGGGTGCAGAGGCAAACACCAACGTGAGCCCACAACTCACACTTTTACCCAGGGGTGGGGAAAAGGCGGGACTAGGGAACAGAGACCAATGGGGAGGCTCTGGGGCAGTGATATGGGGGGTAGAGGCCAACCGGGGAAGCCAAACTAAAATAGATTAACATAACACAACAAGCCTCCCTTTTGGGAGAAGCCTTTTTGGTCACCCTAACACAAAGAGGTTCTTGTGGTACTAGGGACTTGTCTTACTGAAAACTCTCTGTCCTTTGGCAATGTATGTTCACCAGCCACCACAATGGTGGGTGAGGTTTTTATATCTGGAATGTCTGGGGATTTTTATTTACTTTGTCTTAAAATACAAGTTGGTGATTTCTGCTCGACAATTCTTCCATTTCAAGTGCATCATGGACAATACTGTTCAAGGTTTAATTTTTTCTTTGGGTTTTGAACACTTGGGTACATCGAATCTGCAGTTATGAAAATGCTGATGTTGTATGCAATAAAACCCAAGATAGCTTAAAGTTAGTGGATCCTCAACAGAGTTCTTACTATGGCATCAGATAGTTTAGAAGACAATTTATCTTGATAAGAAAAGGTCCGTTTTCAGCTACTGATTGGAACTCCATGTTTATTTGGGTTGGTAGTTACAAGTTGATCAGTCTTCACACTGACAGTCTCAAAAACTATGCCTGTGTACAGTACACACAGTTACTTTTGTTGCTGTAGGAGACCTGAAGCACTGAGAATCTCCTCTTCTCTCATCTTCTCTGTACAGGCACATCCTTGATGGTCGGAGAACTGTTAGCCCTTAGAATTTAATAAGACTAGCTTGAAAGAGTGAAAGGTTAAGAAAAGGTGTGATCTCTCTCATTGACTTTCTTTTTTTATTACTATTATCCAATATTTATCTTCAGTCATAGGAGCTAGGTATATAAGGAAGACACTGGAGATTGTCATGTGATATTATTAAGGTGTTCAAAGAAAACATAGAATATATTTTGAGATAACCCCACTAAATTTTTCAGAATTATGTGTTAGACCTATATTTCAGAAACAGTGTTGGACCTATGTTTCATTCTATCTATGAATTCAGTGAAAGAAGGGGTTAAATTGAGAAGGACAATCCCTTGAACCTTTGCACAACCCTGGAATTTATCCCAAATATTTTGCAGTCCAGGATGGTGCTATATGGGACATCTCCTCTTATGGATCCCTCTCGAGGTCCCTGTGATGGAAGCTGTGGGTATCTGCGTTGTTCTCTTTCCCCTCTGCAGTCTCTGGGAGCAACTGAGATGCTTCCACGCAGCCTGGGATCGAAGTTGGGTGGGTGAGAGGGTGTGAACTGATGGCTGTCAGCAGGGCTGTTACCCCTGCCAGAGGTCCTGTGGAATTTCTGTTTAAAGTTCAGCAGGAAAATAAACTGAAACTGTCCTCATGCACCCCTGAGCTCTGTTGCCAGTTTGGAAAGCATTAATAGCGTGTGAAATTTATAAGGAGCAGTAATGGAATACTGCTGCGGTATGGAAACCTGGCCATGTCCTGACTCACCAGGCACGGTTTAAGTGGAAAACAGAGAACTTTGGTACACAAGAGTATGGCGGCCATCCTCTGAAATGGAGTTTTAGCATACATTTTTCAGGTTTTGTTAGCATGTAACTCAATGGCACTTGTGTGCATTGGGCCCTTATTGCTGTGGCTCTTGTACACTGAGAACTCTCCCCGATAATGTGTCAGCCGAGTAATGGCACACTTCACTTTTAGTTTGGAACAACTGAATTTTAGAGTAGATGCTCTCAATTAATGTAGTTCAAACCAGTGTTATTCTAACTGTGATGATATGTACCACTACCTCGTGTGCTAGGGATATTAAGGCAAGCCCTTAATACTGCTAGGGTATAAATACGCTGTGTGAGCCAGTAAAAGGCTCCCATTAAGAAATGGAACGCTATTATTGCCCACTTAACAGGTGAAAGCTTGCAGTCTGATTCCACCACTAGGTATGGTGTGGTAGGAAGTCACATTTTCTCCAAGGACCAGAGCATGCAATACTACCAAACCAGCAGTCCCAGCCATCCTTCAGGGAATGTTTCCTGCAGCTGAGCAAGACTGCACAAGCTGTGCAGGACTCGCTGCTTTATTTTGTCTGAGAATCCTTTGAAAATACTGGTCCTGGTTCTCTACTGCCTGAAACCTTTTGCTATTTATACCTGGGTAAAGTGAATGCCGAGTGAACATAAAAAGCTACTACGCTAGTGCTAAAGGAGCTGTTACCCACTTTGCCCAAATATAAATGACTATGCAAAGGGTGAAGCAAGTTCAAGGTCTCTGTTTTTGTTGTTACATTGCCCCTAGATCTTGCTGTTCATTGCTGACGGTGTGAATAGAAGCAGACTGAATCTTCCTGTAAGTCTGAGCTCAATATGTGCGAGCTCGGGGAAGTGAGAGCACTTGCTCCTGGTCCCGCTAGTAGCCAGAGAAAGGTTAACCACGTTTCTTCTTCCACGTTCCGGAGGCGGCCGAGCAGGGTGGTTGGACAGCAGATCCATCCATCAGTTCCCTAACAGCCTGTGGCGGGGTGGGGGGTGGGAGAGGGGCTGGCGGTGGCGGAATGAGACAGGAGAACATCCAGAGGAGGCAGGAATGGGTACTACGCTCTTTTTTGGGCACGAAAGGCCGCGCTGGCGGGGCAGCGGGCGCGGCGGCTCCGGCGGGATGTGGAAGGAAAAGCCCGCGCCTGGCGCAGCTGCCGCCTGCCAGCCCCGCGGGCAGCTCCGGCACCCTTCTGCTGGCGGCAGGGTGCGCCTGCGGGGAGGCGGTCGCCTCCTCTTTATTTCAATGTCCCCATCCCCCAAAAAACAAAACCAGCCCCAAAAGCCGTAAAAATCAGCGCTTGCCTAATGAAATCTAACAACTTCATTTTCCCCCACACAAAATATGTGGCCCGTGCAGCCGCAGACGGCAGTGCACTGACATCCCGCCTATTGGAAGGACACGGTCCTTGAAATTCTCTGGCGACGAGAGCTACTGCTTTCAAACTAGAGCAGAGACAGATAAGGATATCGTGAAGGAGAAATTTGGCGTTGCATATTATAAAACCAAATCCTTAAAAAACCTGCGTACTTTTGGCAGTATTTCATATCTTGTAAATAGAACCCATATATATTCATGCGTATTTTAAGCAGAATATAGTGTACTGCATTTTCTGCCATCTAAGCAGATATCTTGGTAGACTAATTTAAAAGCAGAGCTGTTTTTTTTCATAGCCAGCACTGCACCGATTAAATAACAAGGCCACCGTCCCGTGTTAGGCATCCTGGCCCCGGGGCTCCCAGGTGTCCATATACCTGCTAAAGGCAGTGCAGCAGTTCAGGAGTTGACCCAGCACAGGGTGAGGGCATCACTGGCTGGCTCTTTGTGAGCAGAGCTGTGTAGGGATGGTGTGCTGCAATGCACACTGCTGTGCAAGAGACACTTTTAAAAAGCAAGACATGCAAATAGTCTTGAAATACAGGCAGCAGGAAGGATTCTTTATAATACCTAGATAAACCACTGTATGTTTCATTTCTTTGTAATTCTGCAAGTAACCTACTTTTTGCTGGGGGTAGGGGGTGATAACAGCATGACCACTGAACCACTGAACCCCCCGCTTGATGACACTGATTTTATGTAACTTCTAAGACATGTATATACCTATTTGCATCTATATTTCCCTCTGCCTAAAAATATCTTAAGGTTATAGATTCAAGGCTTACAGCTTCAATTAAGACATGAGTGAACAATTGCAATTTTAAATCTGCCAGTGACATATATGCAGAATCATTGTTACATACCATGCTGTAGTAACCCTGAATTATTTAAAAATATAAGCAATACACTATACTACGTCAGTCTTTAAAAGCAATCCTATGAACCTGTGTTCTCATCAATATTTGAAGAATTTACATTTTTGAAAAATTACAGTCCAGTTCCCTGTGCAAATCTGTGTGAATGGAGTCTCTTGCTCACTGACACTTCGCTAAAAAGTTCTGAGACTGCAAAGTTTCAGCCAGTTGGGAAGCTCATATCCCCACTAGCAGTTACCTCCAGATGGCTGCACTTTCATTTGGTACTAAGCCTTCTAGCATCTCAGCCTTTGCATGTTTGGGATGGTGATGTGTACTGTTCCACTTGTTTTTGCCAGAAAATGTACAGGGCATTGTATGATAAGTTTTGACACATGGTATAGCTCAAAGAAGAGGTGGGAAAGAGAGTGTGGGGAGAGAGGAGGGACAAGGAAAAGAGGATGAGAGGAGTAAGAAAATGAAGCAAGAAAAGTTTATGTCAGTGTAATGAATTCAGCCTGACTGGCGAATACAATCTGACTGCAAGTTGTGAATTTCATTGAATTTGATCCAAGAAAGACACAGCTGAGCAATCTGCAGGAAGCAATCTTTTCCTAGAAGTATGCAGCTCCAAACTATACAAATTCTTCCACTGGTTATAAAATGTCTGTCTGCTGCTGAACCTGTGCAATCAGGTATTTTTGAAGAGAAAGTGTTGTGCTGAATCAGTCAACTAAAGAATACCAAAAAATTCACTAAATGTAGAGTTTGGAAAGAAGAAAACCTATATAATTTGAAGTTGGCCAATGAAGCCCTAGTGATAAGGACAGTTAATCATTCTGGTACAGCTGTTTCCTGACATTTCTGCAAAATGTTGTGGAAAAATTAATGAAGGTTCGTTCAGTAATGGCTTCAAGCTTGGCTAGTGGAAAATATGACAGTATTTCCATCGTCAATTAAGAACAAGCAAGGCCTTTTTTTTCCGTAGGGGAAGTGGTATGCAGTTTGTACTGCACAGGAAACTGTAGACTTGAGAGCAGCTGTGTGATAGTAACAGGTATGCAGAGGATATGGAGAAGGGCCCGGGCCCTCTTGCCTTATCACATGTGCTTCAGTGTAGTAGAAGTAGCTTTGTTATATACTGGAAATACGGGATACTTACGCTATCTGCCATGTGGGGTATTCCTTCAAGTGTCTGGCTCTGAAAATAAATGCCCTTCTTGTCACTTCAGTCACAGAGCTTGCATTAATAAGGTTTTCATTGCAATTTTATTACCGCGATGTCAGAAAAGACTAATTCCTTCAGGTGGAGAGACAGAAGATTTTTTTGCCCATCTCTGAAATTCAAGTTACTTGCAATGTGACCTCAGCATGTCTGGTTGTCGCAGCCATGCAGCATGCCTTGGTGAGCACATCTGGTTGCTGTGCTGCCTGGGTGGAGCAGCAGAAGGGCTAGAGGGGAACTCACTGGCCTCGTGTGCAGTACGGACAGGGGCTGTGTGTGCGAACTCATTGTCATGCCTGTGTGTGTTGTGTTGCAGATAGCCAAGAAGTGCGTGGAAACATGAGCATGGCCAGGGGGTGCATTCCTGTTGCAGAGCAGCATAGCTGAAGGTCACTGTAGCAGCTGAGCAGTGGCCATTGCCCACTCCTTCACCTTGTAGCCCGCAGCCCCTGGCAGGCAGCCAGCTGCTGACAGCCTCCTCCAATGGCACCTTGGGGCTCTTGCTCCTGTCAAAGCTCTACTGCATGTGAGCTCTTTCAGCCCAACTAAGTTTGGGGTGTGCTGGATCCTCTCTGCACTTGAATAGGCTGTATGGGGCAGAAGGTAGTTGGGAGAGAGACAGTTTCACTCTTGAGAATAAATTGTGAAGACTAGTCCTGTACAGTCAATGGAATTAACTTTTTTTTTTACTCAATGGGTTCTAAATTTTCTTTTGTGCTAAAAATGCATTAGTGTGAAACGTCCAGGTCTCGTCCAGAAACATTATAAATCCCTGTAAATGTTTAGGTGAATGATTTAGGTGCTCAGTACCTTTCTAGTACCTTTCTAGACTGTGAGGTTTTGTACAAACCTGCCTCCTGTAATAGCTTTTTTCTTCCTCTGACTTTCTGAGATACTTTGAGCCCTACCATAAATACAATTACTAGCCTGTTTACACTGTATGATGATTCATACTGAAGTGGTGGATAGAAGATGCACTATAATGAATGGTTTATGCTTTCCTAATATTGTTTTGTAAAGGAGACACTCACTCAATGCTCCTCCTGCAAATTTAGAAGACCCTTAGCAAACTCGCTAAAAATGTTTGTCTTGCTCTCTGTAATGGTAGCTGTAGAGTGTGTAATTCTTATTGACAGGTTTAAGCTACTGTAAAACAATTAATAATGATAGAGTTATGTCCATGATTTGCAACCATTCACATAAAAGTCAGCCCCAGGTTCTGTCTCCCTGATGCAGGCCACTGTGAGAAGCTTCATTTAAGATTCTCCCAAGCCTGCAATCCCTAGTGCAGGTAAACCTGTTGCTGGAGTCAGTAACAGCTTTACCAGTATCAGAGTTACCAGAGCATTAGAGACAGCTCATGTAAGAGCCTCTGGTTAGTCTTGATTTGGGACATTAGAAGATTAATCCTTCCAGCACCCCACCTGTAACCACGTGCATGCTGCCGCTCTCATACCCGCAGTGAGACTGCTGTGTGCTGCAGGGTGTGCTTGGGAGTGAGGGAAAGATGAGGGCTTTGCTTCTGCAGTTTATCTGATGTGGGAAATCTGAGGGTCAAACATGAGCTACTTTTAAACTTCTCAGCATGAGGGCTGTGCCTACAGCTGCTTAGGAATTTCCCATAAAAACAATTTGTCAATTGAAAGCGGAATTTCCACAAGAACAAGTTTTCCACTGGAAAATTTCCATATTGCTATTTTTGTTTTTTTGTTTTCCCATGGAAATCTCCGAATGAAATACTTCCCTTTAAGTCACTTTACTCCATGAAGAGGACCTTTGACTAGCTGATCTGAGCTAAAATGGTTTCAGCTGCCATTAGGTTGCATCTGCCTATTATGTTTCTCATCTCATGATGAATGGCAGTACAAGAATTTTATGCTTAAGAAGTTCCTGTGGGCAGATCACCTTGACAGTCTTCGTGTCCCACACTGTGTTGTAGTCACTTGTGTGAAAAAGATTACTAACTACTGAAAAAGCAATGTCAAAGTGAAACAGATTCTACAACAGAGGCCCCAAACTCTGGGGAACCAGGGAAGCCTTGTTCATTTGTGAGCTTGTATCTTTGCTGTTTAAACTCAGTTTCCCAAAATTTTGTGAGTATTATACAGGTTATTTAAGATGTCTGTGGAGGTTGTAAAACTGTTGGACTCCATTTGAGATTAATGGGGAATAAAAAGTATGTTTAAGTGATTGTAAAATTGACTAAGATCACACAATCAAGGTGATGGACTTCCCCTCATTTTGTTTTAATGCCTGCCCTGACAGCCCCTACCGAGGGCAGCTGGGTGATGGCTGAAACATTACTGTGGATGACTGGACACCTGGTGCTGAACATATGGGAGGGGAGAGGAATGCTGCTGACACCAAGGTGTTCATCATATCACACAGTGACCTCTTATGGATGAACATTAACTTTTACTTTTTAAACCAAGTGTTTGAATAGTACCAATATTTGTAGTAGGTTCTGGATTCTCCTTATGGTACTGTGCCTCCAGACTTCTATGAATCTTTTTCTCTGTCTTGCTATCTCTCATCAGTTCTTCTTGCTGTTCTCATTGACACATGGAGCAAGTTCTAGTCACAGCACTAAAACTTCGGTTATATTGCATGGTGACCAGCTGGCAGTTTTGGTGATCGTGACTGGTGGCATGCACAGTGTACTAGCCCCTGTTGTCCCCGAGGGAAATGTCTCCCAGGAGGAAATGGGCTATACCAGAAAGTAGACTGTGTGACAGCCCCTGCACCAGAGGAAACTCACTATCAATGGGAGGCTGAAGGCAAGAGCAGGTTTTTTCACCTGGTGAACACAGTTAGCAGCATGGCCAATGTCTGACTTCCCTTCGGGCAGCCTCTCCTGGGATTCTCAGAAAGGCATGGGAGTTGTAGTTGAATATTTCAGTCTAACCTTTTACTTGCTTACAGACTGAACAGGAGCTAAGTAACTTTAAGCCATTAGCTCCGTTTTAGGTATCTCTTTTCACTGGATGAAGGGCAGTTGACTCGCAATCATATCTTCCAAACAAATGACTCAGAGTGAAAATCCTAGGCTACCTTTACCTACAGCAGAGCATGGTGCCAGCACATCTGATGCATCCTCCTCTGTCCCTTGTTCTACCCCTCTCACAGGTTTCTCTTGAGTTCCCATTCCCCCTTACTCTGCCACTGGTTTGTTCTGACCCTCAAAATTTTCACTGGGTAGCCTGAATTAGATTTCTAAATGCTGATCTGAACCTTCTTCCTTCTGGGAGGATAGGACTGACAGCTTATAGAGAGCTCACTGACTTTATGAAATCAGGAAGGGTTTTTTAGAGCTACCTTAGTCATTAATCCTGCCAGCATCCTCATTCTTACCCTCCCAGCCCCGAATCCTTCTGCTTCCCCAGTGCTTAGCTGTCCCAGTGGTGCTGAAGACAGAGGTGACAGACCTGAGCAGAAAGAAGAAGGGACACATAAGGACTGATCATTAATTCTTTATTTAAATATGTCAACAGTTGTGTTTAGGTGATACCAACACAAGTCGCTGGCATTCAAGGAAGCACATAATAGGCCTTCTATGCTAATAGCAAAGACTTAATTGCACCAAAAAGCCAAACACATTTTCAAATATAACACAATGTGTCTCCACCATTTCCACCTATGTATTGTCTGTTGGGAAAAACAATAAAGCCCACTTCACTTGTAGTCCCCTATGCTAAAATGGAAGGTTTTCTTCAAGTATAATTGAAACTGGAGTTCTCATTCACATGTTAGAATTGGAAGACTAACTGTAGGAATGATCACAGCAATTATTCACATTGTTTGGCAAGAATAAAACAATTGACAAAACCTACATTGGTGACAATCAGTTGTATTTCATGGCTGCATTGCAAAGACCTTGGTTCTAAATATAAGATAGGCAGAAGTTGTTCTGTTTAGTATGTCCTAAAATTATCCAGCACAGAAATACTTTAAGGAAGTGTAAAAATGAATTCTCAATTTCTCAAAAGGCAGCTTAAAGGGGAAGGCATGCTGATGTGGAAGTATTGAATAAATGCCATCTCAGTAACAATTTTACCGAATGTAGGGAAGAGTCATACACGTCATGTCCTTGTTATAAGATTCATGGAGAAAATACTCCCACTCAGATAGAAATTTGCTGTAAACAGCTCTCTCGCTGTTAGAGTTGATATACTTTTGAAGATGCAGTGGCTCTTAGAAGGAAAAGAGCATGTTGTGCAATAATGTGACCTTATGTTGCATAGACACTTCCAGTTTTGGAATGTGAAATGTCTGAAACTGGGAGTGGGCGGACAAGAGGTGGAGCCAGTCAGGAGCCTGGGTGGCTGCCTTTCTGAGAAACTCTCTTCTGCTGGTGAGTGCTGCTAATTCGCCAAGCGCACGGCTAAAGCCCTGAATAGTGCTAAGCTGAACCACTAAACAATATCAAGTTTCAAATGGATATGGAGCTATAGGGTGATATTTTGGAAGTTAATTGTATAAAACCTAGTTGAAAACAAGGCTGAATTCTTTCAGACCCGAAACCACAGCCTCCCAGAATGCGTCAGAGACTCTTGATGCCGCAGCGAGGTCAGCTTCCCTCCCCCCCTACCTGAGTGAGTCAGGACAATTCTATTATAGGAAGCTTTTATTGGAGGCTCTTGATAGAGAGGTAGACAACATGCAGATGATGAGGACACAGTGGGACAGAGTTTGGATCCTGTGCCTGCATAAATGGTCACCAACAGGCGACCAACAGGTCAGAAGACCAGTTTTTCTGGAGCGCAATGGGATATTAAGGGAAGAATAGTATTTGAGCAAGAGGTAGGTTCAACTGATTTCACCTTCTGTCTAGTTAAAACTTGGATTCAGAGTCCACTCAAGCTGGCATTGTATCGATTTCTCAAGGGGGACAAAGGCTAAGTCTCTTGTCAGCTTAATGCACTCAGTGCTTGTCCACAGTTTCTTCCTTATCTACTTTTGGTGAAAATCACAGAAAAATAATTTTAGAGCAGATCAGTTCACTGTAGAGAGAAAAAGAAAACCAAGGAGGAAACAGAAAGTATTCAACAGGTGGGAATTTCAGAGGTGTTATCTTGATTTTCAGTCAAGGCAGGCACTTTTTAAAATAGAAACTTCCTGTGGGGTAGTCATCCACTTAACCTTTCCTTTTCTATAAATCCAGACCTGCTTATGGGTGGATCAACATTACTGGGACTTAAAAATATCTGCGAGCAATGCCGCCCCATTTATATTAGCGCGCCTGTAACTTTTTCCTTTTTGTTTGTTATTGCTGTTGTTACCTGGACTGCTCTAGCAGAGTGTTAGCATAAATGAAATTCCTGTAACAAGCAGCATTTTGACAACTTGGAGCTGTGGTTTTAGATGTGCTCTCCTTTTAATGCTGGCAGATGCTCTGTGGCTGGACTCACTGCTACTGGAGAAGAAGTATCTTACAGCAGTCTGTGATTAAAAAGATACCTCTAGAAATAATTTACTCTATCAGGACTTTTAGTATTTCTATGTGAGATTGCTAGCAGCAGGTAAGAGATCCGGGAAACCAGCTGTAGTTATTTAATTCATGACCTGGGAGAAAAGAAGGTTTTGGTTTCCACTCCGGATGAGCACCTTGAGTGAAAAGCAGAGCATGCAAAGGGCTGACCTACCTGAGCCCTCAGCACAGTGGGTGGTTCTGCATTTGAGTGATTTTCCTGAGTGCATCCCATGTGGAGTTTTCCACTTTATTGAAGGCTTATGTTGCACTGGTTTGATCCACTTTCCATTTCACTGATGGAATATTTCTATTAACTTTCCCACAAGCTGATTCAGACTGCATAAAAAGGAAAAAAGAAAAGATTCAGATTTGAATCCATGGGTGCTGCATGTTATGAGCAACTTCATCAATGCTTTGTTCCTAGAGGTGTAAACAACCTTTTCTTTAAAAAATGAAGAACAACTGGATGCACTTCTGGTGTCCCTGTGACTGCCAAGCATTCATCAGTAAACAGTCAGACAAATGGACCTCTTTATGCAGATATGTCTGAGCCCATATGTGGACCTATTCACAGGTGGAGTTTGAGTTGGAGAAAATAATGTGCTCTCAATAGACTTGCTGAGGCAGTTATCTGCCTGAGATTACATTCGTGTTTTCCTTTCAGAAAGTTTTAAGTTTAAAGATGGTTGCGATGGAAAAAGAACTACCTAAAGCATAAAGCAGGGCTGTGGTTTATCTGAGCTTTATGTTGAGGAGGGGAGTGGACAGACAAACCTAAGCAGAGCAGTGTGGTCTCCCAAAAGGGGTGTAGAACTGCTCCAGGCAGAGGATGCTCCTGGACATTTTGATGGCACTAGCTGCCACATTCCCCTTTTAGTGTGATTCAGCGAATTATTTCCCTTTTGGATAAGACGGATTTATGCTTCCTCTGCCATCTGCCTGGTTGCCTGCTGTCCAAACCTGCTCTGACCAGTCAGCAGGAAATGTGGGTGCCTTTAACCTCCACTGGCCTTTTTCTGGCCTTCCTCTGCCCTTTGCTCTTTCTGGCAAGGTCCAGTTGCAGTCAGACTGCAGGATAGCAGCCTAAGTGCCAACATCTTCCAGCTGTCATGTGAAACTGCAGTTTGGTTCACATTAGTTCTGTTCTTTCTCTAAGCAGTTTATACAGAATATAAAAGTTCATATCCTATCTTATTATTAGATTTGACATATTTGAACAGATCAAGGAGAAAAATGAATTGCTACCCTGAAGAAAGTTGTGAAGAAAAAATCAGTGATGGCTTTTTTGCTTTTAAGTTTTGCTGATCAGAAATCAGAGGCTGAATTTTGGATCAAACATCCATAGCAATTTTACAATCAAATACTCCCAGCTTGTGAGATGCAAACAGCAGCTACTCCAGCTTGCTCTAATGAACCAGCAGCTCTTTGTTGATACTAGCAAAGCAATTAGGCTCCCTGTTACGCAGTTGCATCTGAGCAATTTGGTGTGTTTCACTCAAGCAGACCTCACCAATCCACAATTAAAATGGCATTTTCATCTCACACTTAGGGGTTGAGAAGAAGCTTTTGAAGGTCTTTGTTCCTCTGATGAGCTTGGGCGAGGAACAAAATCAAACAAGGGTTTTTTGTGGCAGGAGTTGGATCGTGACTGAGACAGTTGGCTACTTCATTATAGCAGACACGTAGGTGGCCTTTCTCAGGTTTTGAGATCCAAGAGAGAAGCTCTGACTTGACTGACATCTTTGAGGGGAGTGGAGTCAATCTTTTGCAGAAGGAGAGTCAGGTCAGCTGTGCCATATGCAGCGTGTGCTGACAGTGAGCCCTTTCCTCTCAGCTGCTTTGAAGTTACAGTCTCTAACTTTCTGGCAGAATCAGATCCAAGTGGTGACATGGCCCTGAGTTCGGGCAACTTTAAATGCCTGTAATATTTGCACCTGTTTGATTGTAGTATTTATAACTCATTTTTACCCTGGCTTTCTTTTCAGTGTAACAGTTGCCAGCAGACTTCCTTGCTGGTACTAGTTCCACTCTGAAGGAAAGGCTGGATGTAATTTGGAGGATCATTAGGGTGAGATCAGCTCTTGAAACCCGAGTCAAGTTAATGATGAAACCTGAGTTTTGTTAATGATACATTGTAATTATTACTGCCAGCAGGGCAGATATCTTGTATTTCTCATCTTCTTAGCTTGAGGGTCCTAGTTCCAGTGGTCCTGTTCAACTTGTCGGCTGTTCCACCCCTTGCTTGTGTCTACAAAAGGAAGATTCCTGGTCTCCACCACCAGATTTCCACTTGAGCTTTCCCAGGTAGAGCAAATGTTGGTGCATCACACAAGCTGAGGTGCAGAAGGGCCAAGAGGAGGATACATGATCAACAGATGAAGCAGCAGAACGTTAATAATAAAAGACACCTAATTGGATGTGCCCTTTTGCCCAGCAATGAGGACATATGTCAGTGCACAGCAGGTACTGGGCCCATGGCAACCTGCTCCCACCTCCTACAGGTCTTCCTGAGGACAAAATTGCATTATGAGCTGAGCCACTTGACTGCTGCAATTGCCACTAAAGCATTAATCCTAATCTTTTGTAGACTGCATCCATGCTTGCACCTCAGAGACGCTGGGCCAGATTGGAGAGGTGACATAAATCATGGTGTGCCTTACGAGTTGGTGAGTGGGAGGGGAGTGCACACTAGGGAAAATGACATCACGCAGGGGCGGGAGGGAGAAGGCTGTGGCAGGAAAAGCAACCTGTGGCAGGATGTAGGAAGATGTGAGATAGCGCAGACACTCTTTACTTAATGCTGTATTTTCTTACTGCCTCCTGTAGCTCCTGCTGCAGCCTCCCCTGCTGTTCTGCGCTAGCCCCCACTGCCTCTATTTGCCCATGGTGGGGTGAGGTGCTTTAACCAACTATAGGCTTTCATTTTGTGGGAAATGCTGCTGTGGAGCTGCTGTCCCATCTGAGGTGCAGGACACCACTACATCTGGTCTCCCACCCCGTCTGTACCATGTGTTTGTGAAGGCATGAGTTAGGAACTTACTTTAGGACAAGACAAAATGGCCTTAAGTTGCACCAAGGGAGGTTAATTTGGGTATTAGGAAAACTTTCTTCATAGAGACGTTGGTTAAGCAGTGGAATAGGCTGCTCAGGGAAGTGGTGGAGTCACCATCCCTGGAGGTATTTAAAAGTCTTGTAGATGTGGCACTCTGGGACATGATTTAGTGGTGGACTTGGCAGTGTTAAGTGAATGGTTGGGCTCAATGATATTAAAGGTCTTTTCCAATCTAGATGATTCCATGATTCTACATTTGAGACAATAAGGTTCCAACACCCATAATTTAAACACTGGCCGAAGGAGAAATCCTATAGCAGGAACTTACCAAAAAAAAAGACTCCATTCCCTGATTTTAAGATTTCAGTCTATTTACAGAATTTTGGAAAGTACTGGAATTTTGGAATGTAATAGTAAATGTTATATTTTCTTATGTGTACATTGAAGATAATTTTTCATTTTTGTAATACACTTTTCTCCAGTTTTCTTAGTTTAATCTTCTTCTTTGTACATCTTTCTTTAGGTAGGTGCAATCTTAAAAAGATAGGTGATGTATTACTGTTGCTTAAACAGAATTTCTGCTCCAAATCTCAGTGAGGGGATAGGCTGAGGTTGTGATCACTATGTTTTTAACTTTATAACTTAAGATCCCCAAAGTGGTTGAGGCTATGTGGTCCTGTCTCCTATTAACTTTATGGAAATGTAATGCCAGAATATGGTCCCAGTATTTAAGCCTACTAATAATTACTTTTACATCCATATTTCTTCTAATATAATAACATTTATTCTTCATTTCAGATGAAAATTAAATTGTCTGAAGAATAGTATCATCAACTGATTTGTCTTGCATCATCATGTTTATCTATTCTAGTAAAAAAATCAGTGATTATTAAATTTACCACTAAGGTATAGAATGAAAAGACAAAACCATGATGCTGCACAAAGAGTGCTCTTGCATCAATGGGAATTAATCACAGCATATCAAGAAAAGAACATGGTCTAAATTTCCCCCTGGAGTTAATGTTAAAAAATTAATCTTATTAACTTCAATTACTTTTTGTTTAATGTTAAAATCAGAGGAAAATAAAAACTGTAATGTCAGAATAATCATTTGGATTGAATCTTGCATGTGAATTTGGCCATATGTTACAGTGGGCTTTTTTCCCTGTTGTAAATGGGAGAAAAGTAAAAACCTGTGTGTTTTTGTTTAGCCCTGGCCCCAGCAGAATTGATGGGCAGTATTTGGAGCCACACAGGAAGGCTGCATAATGATGAAACAAACCCCTCTTGTGTGCATCAGCCAATCGAGTCATGATATCAAATAGAAAAAGCAAAATTGTGGGAGAGACCATTTCCTAGCACAGCATTAGACAGCAGAGCACTTAGACAGTACTAGGAATTTGGCATGAGTAGTGGCTTCCAGTAGTGGTATTGTAGCCACTGACTTTAAATAGTTGCAGATGTTCTGGAGGGGCTTGTGGGGACCATCTCCACCTTCCCTTTGGGAAGCAAGGAGCAAAGCACATGGCCTACAGGAGCACAGAGTTGCTCTGGAAGGAGACTTGGCTGAACATATCTGAACAGCTCAGCTGAGCATAGCTGTGGCTTGTCCTGTTGCAGTCAAACCCATGGGAGGCTCAGGGCTCCTGTCAGGATGAGCAGTGGGACAGTCCGTGAGGAAGCCCAACCAAGCCTGACTAGCACTGGCAGTAGGACAAGCCCTCCTGTTCTTGCCCAAGGGGTCACCCTTTGGCTGCAGCCTGAAATGGGAGTAAGTAATGTTTCCCTTCCTGGCAGCTCCTTCATGCCAGGGAAGGGCTGTGCCCCAGCCTGGGGCAGGTGTGCCGTGCAGAACCAGGCTGTGAGAGAGCCACTGTGTGCCAGTGCCCCCAGGCCCCAGTGCTGCCGTGTGCCGGGCACAGCCACCTCGGCGGCGTGGGATCTGCCCCCGCCTCCTGCTGCTCCCCGCAGCTGGCTGGTACCGCTCTGCTTTTGCCTCTGAAACTATTCCCGTAGTCCAATGGGCTGTGTATTAGGGTGTCATAATAGAAAGCTTCCAACTATTTGTTATGGGATGTCAGGATGCAAAAGCCACGTGGAGGATCTGCCTGGTCTTTTCACCTTTACTCTTGTCATAATGTCAGTGAAAAGGGGAAGATTTCAACATCTGACTTTTACCCTCCTTATGTTCTCAAGTTTCTCAAGAAACAGGAAGCTGTTTTGCATAAAGGTAAGGGATTGTGTTTTTAACCAGAAAAGTTGGTGTTAGACAGACTAAATATACCCACACAGTCATACTCAGTGGGTAGTCCTGGCTATTTTTAGACTTTATTTGTGCCTCTCTTTATTTGTTTTTTTTTTTTTTTTTTAGTGACACCTCCACTGTACCTTCAGCTCGTAGTGAGGCACCACTTCCTGTGCTGGTATGAAACTGGCAATTACAGCCAGCCTTGTCAGGTGTCATTTATCAGGCATTGCAGAGGGCTGGTTTCAGCAAAGGAAGAACAAAGCTTAATAAAAAGAGAGAGAGGAAGAAGCATTCTGTTAATAATTTGCCCTTTGCAACAACAGACCCTTATCAGATCACCCACGCTCATCTGGCTGCTGACGCTGTACTTGCTTCATTAGTACGAGCTATTTTTACACCTTTTGTGTCTTTTGAGGAACCGAGTGGGCCTGCTGGCTTGCAGTGATTCACCATCTCCGGGTGAACAGGGTGTCCTCGAACCCTGTTGGTGGCGGAGGAAGGCAGAAGGAGGGGGAAGAGTTCAATTGAATAAGCAAGTTGATTAAGTCGATTATTTATCTTAGGTTGTCTGAGTGCTAAAACATCGCACTGCAGTCTTAAGGAAAATAGCCCGTATGTTTTTGGTTTGCAGTGCAGCATTTCCCATTGTTAGGAGCTATCCCAAGGAACATTTAGTAATAATTAATTCAAATGTAGCTTAGCAAACATGAAGCCCCGCATGCTTGTGCATATACTCTGTGATCATTTCCCTGTCTATGAGGGAATGTTGACAGCTAGACATGGGGATGTTTGGGAGTTGAACTTCATCTTTAAAGGTCCCTTCTAACTCAAAACATTGGGTTGCATATTGGTGATGCTTTCTTTTGTTTGTTGTGTAAAAGTGTCTTTGGTGTATCACAAGCATCCAAGAGACTTTTGGGGCAGACTGTTAGGTGATTTCACTTCTGATAATGGAAAGAAAATCTAAACTTGGTGGAATGAGCGAGGCAGGATGCAGGGGAAGGAGAGCCCTATATGAAGTTGTCTGGAGTTTTTTAAAGCTGAGCCAGCAGTTGCTTTCCCTTTTGATGGACCATCAGTCCTGAGAATGTCCTCTTAAGAGCCTGCTGAGCTCTTGCCTGGTGGCTGAAATTGGTATTCTTTGCTGCCTTACTTCAACTTTTCATGGATAGGTGTAATTTGGTGTTCAGTGGTTTCATATTGCAGGTTTCCTTGGAGCAGTTTCAAAAGTTAGTGAATGGTATGTGAGATACATATATGAAACTTTAAGGTGCTGTGCTGATGCACCCCAGTCTGACCTTGTCTGATAAAAAGTCATCATGAAATCTAAACAGTGTCTTTCCTGAAAACTATTTTGGGTTTTATTGTGTTGTGCTTGTTGGGAATCTGTAACTTAGCTGTCAGCGTGGCCTGTCCCTTAAATATCAAAAGATCTGGAATAACAGAGATTTTAAATGTGATTTCAGGCATTTTGGTAGATCTTCATCTCTTTGGAAGTGTTTGCTTGATGGTAATGTTAGTAAACATAGTTGATTTGTGTTTTGTAGAAAGAAATTTAATTGCAAAGAGTAAAATTTCATGTATACCTACAAAATGCAGCAAAAAGCATATGCATATTTTGCTGAAATTTTAGGAGGTGTTCTGATGCAACTTAATATTATACGTACTGTCTTTCAATGCTTCATCCAGTAAAAAAAAAAAAAAGCACTGTAAAATATGGTATGGCCAGAATAATTTTAAAGAGGGTTTTTTTTTTCTTTTTTTCCTCTGCTAGCCATCTTAAGGGTTGTAAAGAAAGCAGCATTCTTAAATATGCAGTCTAATTAAGGTATCCTATATTACCACCATAGTAATCAGAATGTTTAGGGGATGCTCAGTGACTGGATTTACTACACCAAAATGCCTCTATTGAGTCATTAGTCAAAATGAAAGATTTTGCTGCTGAGTAGTGACTGTTGTGACATCTGTGTGATATTTAGGATTTGAGGCTTAATAGCTGATCTCAGCTGAACTCTTACAAAGTATTCAGGATGGATTGAAATAAAACTGCTGTGAAGACCCATTTAGGGGCAAAAAGTGGGGAAAAAAATAGTAAGAGCATACTGGTGATGTTTAGCATGTGTCTGGTTTTGTTTTGACATGTGATGACCACAGAGCTTAGCAAACAGTGACAGGTTTTAAAATAAGCTTGTATAATAATTTGTGTGAGTGAAAATCAAATGCAAGCTCAGATACTATAAATGTCTTCCTATGTAATTCTTCCAAGGGCGAGGGTTTCATTTGGAGGCAGTGCATTTACTCATTCAAAATGGTGTTTGAAAGATACTGATATTTTCATGTGAAACGAAAGTGGTTTCTTCTGACATGGTGTGAAAGGAGGCATGGCTGTTCACAAAATCTGCCGGGGTTGCATAATTAGGATTGTGTAACTTTTTAACTTAAAAAACCTCACTTCCCAGAAAATTAAGTTGTATTTTCCCTCTGAGGTGAAAATGCTAGGCAAAGGCCTGCTTTTTTTCTCCTATTTCCTTTTGGCATGAAAAGAATAATTTCTTTGTACCTAAAAATGTTGCTATATTTACACAAATTTTGTTGTTTTTTTTTTTTTCCTGGGAAAACTTGGGGGAAAGTTGTATGATATACTAATAGGGATTTACCAGTACAGCTGTGTTCTCCCCAGTGGCTGCCTGTTAGCAGTTATTGTGTGAAAATGATGAGGCATTTCAGCCTTTGCATGTCTTTCAGTTGGGAAAATTCTTGTATCTAAAAACTTTAACAGTTTGAACTCTCCAGTGAAAATGTTCTTACCCTTCTTACTGTAGGTGATGTTTTATAAGTCCATGAATGACTCCAAACCACATCCACATGGAATCTTGGTCTTTGCATACACTTTATCCTTTCCAAGTGCTGCTAAATTCATAGTTTACTTAATCTGTCCTTTACTAGGTGTGAAATTTCCCTTTCTGATTAACACATTTCTTTGTGTTGAATTGAGAAAAAAATTCTGTAATATCAGTGATTTTCACCAGTTCTTCCAAATGCAAAACTTTAATTGCAATCCCAGTGGCATCACATAGCATCATTGATTAGTGTCTGAGCCTTTGCTTTTCAGAGGTTTTTAGCCCTTTTTGGGCAGGACCAAAACTCCATTTCTTTTCTAAATGGCAGGTGTGCGTGCTAAAAAAATAATTCTATAAACAGTGATTGGAAACTATTTGACACTTCTGTGGTTTGGCACAGTATCCTTATGTTCAACTGCTGTGGCTCAGAAGAAAGTGAGATAAAGCTGAGTTTCTGCTGATAGGGAGTAGCCCAAGACTCAAGAGCTCATTTGTATCTCAGCACTGTTTTGGATACTCCTATGCATTGTTAATGTGTATTCAGTAAATACTGCTGCTTACTACTTAATGCACCCTTGAGAGACACTCATTCTTCTGCAGATAGCACCAATGGAATTAGGCATCATAAACCTTGTTTCAGCCGTCAAAATGGTGTTTAAAGAGGACCTTAGTGATGGGCATCAGTTTCTGACAGTTCTCTGCATGGGAGCTGTTCTCACTCTCATAAGTCACTGTGTACTACAATTCAAAAGAAAATGAGGGGGTGGATGGAGGGGGTGGGCAGGGCAAAACAATTTTGGTATTTTTGTTGCCTTCTGAAATTTTAATGATACTGGAGGTGTTGCCTGTCAGATCTGCCATTGCTCTGCCATTACATTTTGAGGTCCACACAGGAAATGATTAGTATTTTATTAAACTCTTTACATTTTTTAACTTGTTCCCCAAGGAAATAAGTACCAGTGTGAAATGATTAGCAGTTTATATAGTTCTCTTGTTTAGTTTCATATCTGAATAATTGCAATCCTTTGCTTTTGTATAAAGACAGATTCAGGATGTCCATGTCAGAAGGCAGTCATACAGAACAGGTAGATTTTGTGTTATCTGACATGCTCTGTCAGACTCTTGAAGTGCACAGCAAGATTAGGCAACCAGAAGCAAAATATTTACCTGATCCATTAAAAGCAGTGGGATCAGAGGGATCAATTAACTGATAATTGACTGACAAGTTTGTTTGACTTGTTGGCTGTTTTGGTATCTCTTTGATAGCAGGGTTTTGTTCAGTTCAAGGAGAAGAATTGTGATTTGTTTTCAAATTCCTACCTATAAAGGAAGTGCTTAAGATTAATTTGGTGCCTGCAAAGTTTTTTCTTTCTTTTTTTTTTTTTTTTAAATACTCATCCTGTGGAAATAAGTGTTCAACTGGTCTTTGGCAACGTTAAAGCTTTTTTTATACATTTTTTTCCATCTGGTAGTAATGTGTACATTGTGTATGATGCTGAAACAGGAAATAGTGATCTACTTTTCAGTGAGCAATCCTTGTCATTATAGTTAAAAGGTCAATGTTAAAGCAATGTTAAAGACTTCTATGGCTTCTTAAAATACACTCAATTTGAAGTTAAGGTTTTTGGTTGGTGCTATTTTTCTACAGAGAGCAGCAGTTTAAAATTATATTTCAGATACTTAACATAGCAAAAACTGAGTGTTTTGCTGCAGCTGTACTCAAAGCATTTAGGATACAAACCAGCATCTCTTAATTAAAATTGCCCATGTTTTTTTACTACTGTGTAATTGAACATTTCTTGCAATATATGTTACAGTTTTCTTTGTAGACATCTTAGAGGTGTTGGATTTGTTTATTTTCACCTTGTGGCAAATAACTTCAGATATTTAGTACGTAGAATGTAAAAGCCTAAACCTAAGGTGTCTGACTCTGTTTTTATGAAGAGTAAATCTGGAATTATGTCCTTGGATTTGCAACTCATTGCTTCAGATTCATACCAGGTTAATCTAGAGCAGAATTTGGCTCTCCTTTTTGCTGTCAGAATAATTTGTCACCTTTTAGTCTCTCCGAGTCAAGTCTTGTATCCATCCATTCAAAGCTTCTTGAAGTCAAATGAGAGGCTCTTGTTTCATACCTGATTTTACTGTTAGTGTGTGCCTGACCTCTGACTCAGTAGGGTCACGTTCAGAGCCTTGCTCTTCTTTACAGCAAGTACACACAAACATTTGAATGAAGTGTCTGAATAGGTGTAAGATCCTATGGTTCAGGTTATCAGGTGTTAGGGTTTGATGATTTAATTGTTTTCTTGGTTGGTTTGTGTGCTTTTAAGCAGACAGATTCCAGTTATTTTCTTCAACATACTCTGATAAAGGTCTCAGCTAATAGTTTGAATTATCTGAATTAATTAAGATTAAGGTGAATTTGGTAAAGACATAAAATTAATGAAAAACTCAATGCTACTACAATTATCTGTGTTAGATGCCAATTCTCAGTGGCTAGAATTCTAAAATAGTTCTCCAAATAAAAGTCAGATTTAGTTCAAGCACTGAAATAATAATTTCACAAATCAAAATTCCAGGTTTTTTGCCACTTCTAGTTTATGCACAGAATCTGCCCCTTGAAACCAGCAACTACCAGGGACACAAATGTGCACTCATGAGAGTAAAAGCCTAAGCTGGTGTTTGGTCACAGTGAGGCTGCAGTCTGCCCTTGATATATCTGTAACTGTATCCTCTCAGTGAGTCCCCTCAGTTCCTGGCTTCTTGGGGAATCCTTGTGAGCACAATATAGCAATGGGGAACAGATCCTGCCCTGTAACTTGTCCTCGAGTAAGCTTAGTACAGTTTGTTAGATCATCATGTACTGTGTGTACTTGCTGAGCAGTGTTTGGGTTTGTATTGGATAGTACTTTTAAATGACATTTTAAAAAGTATATTGTAATAACTAGTTTAGCTGCCCAAATTAAAACAACAACAACAACAAAACAACAACAAAAACAAAACCCCCAAAAAACAACAAAGAAAAAAAACCCAAAAAACACCCAACAACAGAAAGCCCCCCAAACCAAACCCATATGTATTATTCTAAATATTTTAGGGTTTTTCCAAAACTATGGTTCTCTGGCTGGTTTTGAAGAGTGGCAATACATTCAATAAAGCACTGAAATCCAGAGGGCAAGCAGAACATATGGAGTGGAACTAATTAACAAATTAGAGCAGTGTCTTTAAATGTGAAGAGGTAACAACAGCAATTACCTGCTGATAAAAAGATAAATTAGAATAAATACATCTAACCTGTTTTAAAAGAGCTGCTTTCTTTGAATTGCATGTGCAAAACAATGTCTCACAACTCCTGCCAAACTGCAGCAAAACCCCAGGCATCCTCCTATTCCCCAGTAATGCAAGACTGCCCAGTGTCAGTGGTGGGCATAGGAATTTACAGTCATTCCTAGAGGTGTTCAAAGAGACAGGTACAAATCACAGTCAGATGGTCAGCTTAGCCACCTAACCAGGGGCTGTTCTAAATGCAAAGGGAATCTCTCTGGGCAGGAATGGGAAGTCTTTTTGCAAAACTGGGAAATTATCTTGTTTATTTTTCCTTATCTTTTTAGTAAGTACAATTCAAAGGCAGCAAGTGTGATACCAAGTAGCATAAAAAACCTTGTAGTTGGTCATCTTTTTTTTTTTCATTTGTGTAAAATGCCAAAACTATACACCCCAAGGACTGCATTCTTTTTGTTATGTTGCTACATAGCATCTTCAGCCCACGAATGAATATATAACCTTAGAAAGAAGGATGAACAAATGCTTATCTATCTTCATGCCAGTTAAATCCTTCAGTTCAGAGGTGCACACTGGATGCTAATTTAGAGCTGTTCTTCAGATTTAGCCCACCTATGACCTTGCCTGTGTAGAAGAAACTATAAATCCATGTTTTACTAGGGATCCCAGTCTTTTTTTTTTTCACTGGGATACCAACACCAAGCAGTTCTTTGGGGAATCCCATTAGTAGGGCAGAGGGAAACATGTAGGACAGCAAGCTGAAAGTGTGGTATCTTTCTTCCTGAAAGGCCAAGGCAATTTTCTTCTCAGTTGCAGGTGAGGAAGAGCTCAGAGGTGGCCTCTCTTCTAAAGCTGCTGGGTTTATCCCAGACAGAAACTAGACTTGCCTAATAAGGATCTTGGCAGTGGTCTCTGCATGAATGTAAGGATTTCGTAGGAACCACTGCAGTTTGTCTGCACTAACACTTGTCCTATAGAACACAAATTCTTCAGGGACCAGTTACTGTGGTTTTAGGCTGGCTTTGAGCTTACAGAGCTGGACAGAAAAGATTTAAAACAGGGCTGGGTCTGACCCTTAGTCCTTACGCTAGAGTCAATATTTATTCTGTATGGTGCACTCAGGATTTAGCCTGGAAGACATAAGCTTCCAATTTGTTCACTTGCAAGAACTGTAATATGAGCTGCAAATTGAGAAGCAGTAAAAGTAATATTTTGCCAAATTTTATTTTAAAGCTGTTGAGTGTAACCATTTTAATGGTCTGAAAAAAAAAGAGAAAAAAAAAGAAAAAAAAGAATCTTCTTGGAGTTCTGTAGTCAGTCAGATATACATCCCCTGCATGCAGCTCACAAAGGCACCCTAGTTAAAAAAGGAGCAATAGGATAATGTTCTTTTCTATAAAGTTTTGAAAATCTTGATTTAGTAGGTGCATCTGACATAAATACAGCTCCTGGTTTCCAAGTAATCTTCTCGTGTTCAAAGTTTTCATAGAATGTCCTGTTTCGAAGCAGGCAGATAGCACAGCTAATGTGACTGGGGGAGCTGGCTCTCGGGCCACATTCCTACCAGGAAACCTGGCTTGGCCCCCAGCCAGGAAGGACTTTGCAGCTCCTGTCAAACAATGTGCTCTGTGCAACTCCCATACGGCTTCTGATCTGTGTAGGTGGGCTACTCTTATTCACTCCGGCAGAGCTGAGCCGTGCCAAAGGTATTAAAAAATTGTGCACTTTTATCATCCCTAGTTCCTTGGTTTTAAATAGGTAGTACTTGAAATATAATGAGTTTCTGTCTATGGAATAGTAAATGTTTGATTAAAAGCAATATTTAAAAATATATTTACAATTTTTTCTAAAAGAGAAACATTAATCCCTTGGAAAAATGGAAGTCTGTTGTTAGTTTAATACCTTTGGCTATGGATACAGCCAACTTAGATGGAGTCTTGACTGGATAAAACAGACAGAATGCCAACTAGCTTTGCAGTGTCTTACATTTCTCCAGTTAGTCTCCCACTAGGAAAGGGGAAAACAAGAGAAATAGTATTAAAGCCATCTTTGACACAGGATGGATGGCAGCTCAAACCAAACCATAAAACCCAAACAATTATTATGTTCGTTCTGAAAAGGGATTTATTTTCCCCAGGAGAGTGGCTCTGGCCAAATTTACGCCATCAATAATCCCTGTAATTAGTCTATACCTGTTTCATAGTGTAGGTTAAAAAATTGTACAGAATGTTCTGAAATTGCAGGACTGCAGAATGGCTTTAACTCTGTAACAGAAGTCTCAGTCCAGAACAGAAAAGTTTTGGATGTATGTTAGCATCATCTTTTGCTGAAATAAAACCATTGCTGTCACATTGCTGTGACTGGCAGATTACTTCTATTAGGTACTCTCAGTAAAAGGTGTATGGAAAAGGAAGGGTACTCCCATTTTCTAAAAATTTCTCCTTCACTATTTGCAAAATTGCCTAATAAGGAGAAGAGTATTTTTCTTTGAAGATGGATAATAACTTTATGCTCTTTCAGTGGGGAATGTTCACTCTTGTCCCTGTTTCTGCTTTCTCCCAAGCCACAGATTTTCCTTTACATCTGTGCTCATATATTGGCCTCATTAGTGGCCTGTCATTCAGTGTAGCTCAGCTGCTGAAAGTGGTTGCCACTTACCTGCCACTTCCTCATGAGCCCCTGCTGAGCTGCTCTGTCCTAATCACTTCTGTACATTGTACCTCATGCACAAGGATTTCTTTTTCCATTTGGACCGACGCTTTTTATTTGAGGAAGTTGATTAGGAATTAAAAATAAAAAGAAATTATGTCTGGATTGCGTTTTTCTTTTTTATTTTAGAAAATCAGACAAGAGAGTTATTTTAAAAAGCCATTAGCACATCAAAGTTGAATGACATTAGGACCTAAAATATTCTGGTTTGCATTTGATAGCTTGCTGTTACTTGCTGTTATACAGGAGATTTTTCTGTAGTTAAAAATATTTGACTAAACCAACATTCCATCAGTTATTGCTGGTCTAACTAGTGATATATTACTTGTACTACTAAATAATTAATTCATAAAAGGTGGTACAGTAGCGATTCTATTTGTGTCAAGTTATCAGGCTTTGCTAATGTCCATTTGTTCTTGGAAAGTGTTATTAATTACAAAAAAATAAAAAGTATTTTTCAATTTTTGTTGATTTCTTTCCTTTATAGACTTTATTTTTCTTATCATTTGTTGGTGTCATTCAATGGAGAAAACATGAGTGCTCTAGCATCTTTGTGATAGCTGCTAATTGAGGATCATTACAATAGTCTATATCCCCTACTCTGAAGCCAATGTTCCAGCTGTTTCTAAAGATCTGTTCTTTAGAGATGTTCTGACTTTTGGCATAAGTAAAAACCGTAGAGAAATGCTGTCATTGTTGCTTTTGTTATCACAATTGAACAAACATCCGTTTTAATGAAACAAAGGCAAAAATCTGTTTTTGAGGAAAGATTTGTTGAAAACTGGAACGGAAAGTCCTCCTTTGATGGGAGAAATGGTCTTAAGGCAATGAGATGAGGCTCCCTCTTCTCCAAGCTAGTCTTTTCAACAAATACAGAGTAGCCTGCAGTGTGCTGACAGAGGTAGCAAATCATGGCAGTCACAAAAGTATTTTAGTCATGTATTCTGTAATTTTCTTCTGTAAATTTCTTCTTTGAGATGGTAGCCATATATTCTTTAGCAGTATCACACAAGTGTTAACTAATTTGGACACCTACTCCTGTTTCACTACATTTTCGTGTCCCTGAGTGATGACATCCTGACCAGGAGTTTGTGCTGGTCCCTGAAACATTTAATGAGAGGCCTGGAGTCTAAAAGTATTATCTGGAGAGAGGCATTGAAAGGGGATTTGCCAAGAGGATTCAGGGATAATCTGGGCTTAACAAAGGCATAGGAATGAAGAGCTACATTGGCAGCACTCTTTTCACTGATTCAGGAAGGTGAGACTTTATTAGTTTAGACTTGCTGTTATTCATCTACACATTAGATACCTAAGTCCTTTAAAACTGTTCATGCTTATAGTCTTCAAATGTAATTGCTCAGACCTCCAAGATACAACGTGAAATTTTTTAGTTGGTTGGTAAATTAAATTTTCAGGCCTCTACTGTAAAGAATAGAAGATTTTCATCATCATCTATACCTAATATAAAAAATGTCTTATAATTGTATTTTTTTCCCCACAGGAAATTTGAAGATAGTCATGCCTATTAGATGTTTAGAAGATGCAGGTAATTACTTTATAATGAAAAAAAAAATTGTAAATCTGTATCTGTATGTTTTCCTGCACTTTGCTATTGTTTCTATGAGCTAAATTCAGTTTCTCCACTGTAGGAACGAAAAGTATTCCAATATCTCTAATACTAATTTTTTTACCTTTTTGCCTGTTGGTAAATCATGACTGTCTTTATAATTCTCATTATTTCATCCAGGAAATGTCCTGTGTTTGGATAATATGAAAACAGAAAGCATAGATTCTACTTCAAATTCAAATGCTGTACTTTTCTATGAAAATCGTACCTTTGAGCTTTTAGTCTTCATAATAGAACTGTGGAAACCTATTGCATTTAAGCATTAAAAATGCATGTAGACCTGGATGGAATTGTTTCATCAGTGAAATCTAAAATGCTAAAGTCACATAAACACAATCTCTAATATATCCTTTACATCTAGCAAGACTTTCTCACTAAAATTTAATGTAGTGATTGGAAGATGGAGTCGGGGAAAAGTACTGTATTTGAAATGCCTCTTTGATGTCTCTTTTTTGACTGTATAAAAGTAGCTTAGAATGGTGAACAACACCGTCTTATAAAAACAATTAGATTATTTTTGGTAAGAAGTACCTCACTTTAGTAATTTTTTAGCAATATTCAGTATATACCCCAAGGAATTCTGCCTAGTGGACAGTGAGAAACATGCATCTCCATAGTGGAGAGCCAAATGCATAGACAGCCTCTGTGTCAGAAGCACCTATCATGATATGGAAAGATTTCTTCTCTGATCAACCTCCTTTGATTTTAAAGGAAGGCCAGGTGACTAAAGTGCATGTCTGAGCCGTAGGTGAGTAATACCAGATAAGGTAATTCCCACCCACAGTGTTAGGCTTCTATTTTCAGCAGTGATTTGCTGAAAGAGCTTTGAAAGTATGTGGTGGACTTCCTGATATAAAGCCTTTAAACTGTCCCCTGAAAGCCTTCAAAAGCTACTATTTAATTTGGAAGGTGTAGGTCTCTATTTTCTATTCTAGAGCTGCTATTGAGTAGTGATTATGCTTGTGTGCAGTCTCTGGAGCCAGTCTTTACTGTGTCTGCTCACAAAAGGGAGTTTTGTGAAATGTAGTTACCTTTGCTTAAGTCCCTCAGTAATTTCCATGTAAGGCTAAACAGAAGTGCAACTGACTGCACGGACATTGTTTAGTGTGGCTGTACTAACTGGTGTGCGTGGGTTTGTTTTCTTTTTATTTTGTATTTCTGTACAGATAGCTGTGTCACCATGGAAGAGATGAAAAGAAGCTTGCTCTAGGAGATCACAAGTATCTCTGGATCACTCTGCATCTCGTTATTTAATGACAATGGAACATGTCCAAATGCTATAACAAGTCTTTGCAAATGTATAATAAGCTGTTTAGAAAAGTTCATGCCATGAACAGAACTGTATAATACTCTCCTTAGTGTACAAACACAAATCTAATGCCTATAGACTACTGCGTGGAAAGTTCCAAAGAGAAAGAAAAGTCTGTGAACTTGCAACAGCCCTGGAAAAATGGGAGCAACAAAACTTTAAAAAGCACAGCTTTGGGCACACTCCATGTGTCTGCACAGCTTTCAAGTGAACTAGCACTTAAGACCTTGTGTAACAAAATGGACTCTGGGGACACAGCTATAGGGCAAAAAGCTACCTCAAGGTCTGGAGAAACTGCTAAAGTACCAAGTAGATGGAGGCAGGAACATTCAGCTGTTATTAAGATGAGCACTTTTGGCAGTCAAGAAGTACAGCGGCAACCACAAATAGATCACGAGCAAATAGGAAACACAGCATCAGCACAACTTTTTAGCTCTGGGAAACTGGTATCATCAAGTGAAGCTGCACAGCAACTCACAGAGAAGCAATATCCTCAGCATTGTCCAAGCCCTTACTCATGTCAACATTCACTTTCCTTTCCACAGCATTCATTGCCACAAGGCTTCTTGCACAACATAAAGCCACATCAGAGCTTGGAAGGCCCTCCATGGCAGTTTCCTAGCCACTTGCAATCAGTTGCCTCAGAGGACTTGTTTCCTTTTCATATGCATAGCCATAGTGGAGGTTTCTCCAGGAAGAAGATTTCAAGTTTGAACCCTGCATACAGCCAATATTCACAGAAATCTTTAGAACAATCAGAAGATGCTCACAAAAAAGAGCACAAACCCAAAAAGCCTGGCAAGTATATTTGTCCTTACTGTAATCGGGCCTGTGCCAAACCTAGTGTACTCAAAAAGCATATTAGGTCTCATACTGGTGAGCGACCATACCCTTGTGTTCCTTGTGGTTTCTCCTTCAAGACAAAAAGCAACCTTTACAAACACAGGAAGTCACATGCTCATGCAATTAAGGCAGGATTGGTACCTTTCACAGAGTCAGCAGTCTCTAAATTGGACCTTGATGCCAGTTACATCGATGTGGAAGCTGAAATACATTCAGATGGTGAGCAGAGCACAGACACTGATGAGGAGACCTCACTCCTAGTGGAAGGGTCTGACAAACTGAGCCCCATCTCGCAGCTCCCACTGGACATTGCTAGCAGGAGTGGTTTTCATTCCTCCATGGAAGAGTCCTTGGTGGGGCCAATGAAAGTCCCCATTTTGATTATCCCTAAAAGTGGGATCCAGTTACCCAGTGAGAGTTCACCATATATTAGCTCTGATATGTTGCAAACCCCATCCTTAAGTACCAAGTCTGATGACTCTCATACAGTTAAACAGCGACTTGCACTAAGACTGTCAGAGAAAAAAGGACAAGATTCTGAGCAGTCATTAAACCTCCTGAGCCCCCACAGTAAAGGAAGCACTGACTCGGGCTACTTTTCCCGCTCAGAAAGCGCTGAGCAGCAAATTAGCCCACCAAATACTAATGCAAAGTCTTACGAAGAGATAATTTTTGGGAAGTTCTATAGGATTAATCAAAGGACAGCACTAACTGTAGCTACAACAAATCAGGAACACAGTTTAATGGGTAGAAAGGGCAAAGCAGACCCATCACCTCTTTTAAATAACAGATTAGATATCAAGATGCTTGAGGAACATATTTCTCACCTGACTCCAAATAAAGAAGAACTCATCGACTCCAGTAATTTGAGCACTATTAAATCTACACAAGTTTTTCCAGGCAGCAATACAGAATGTAGACAATCCCAGACCACATCATCCATCAAAAGTGAATCCAACTTGTACCAAGTCAATCAGCAGGGTGATGTGCCTGTCCTTCTAGAGCCCCCAGCAGATTCCTCTCCTCTTATTAGAAGTAACTCCATGCCAACCTCTTCTGCAAACAGCCTAAGTATTCCCCCATCTCTGAGAGGAAGCCATTCATTTGATGAGAAGATGACTGGTTCTGATGATGTATTTTATCCTGGGACAGTGGGGATATCCCACCAAAGGATGTTGAGAAGGCAGGCTGCCTTTGAACTGCCATCTGTACAGGAGGGACACTCAGATTCAGACTATCATGGAAGACCAGGGAAAAATACCATTATTGCTTCCAGCAGACAGACAGCAGGTGACAAAGTACCATCCTTAAAAGAGAAGAAAGGAGACAAGAGTTTCTATGACTATGATGCCAGTGGAAAGCACTACAGAAAGTGGGAAGAATTTGAAGCTCAGAAACAGAGCTACAGGGACTCGCCATCCTTAGGTGGAATGAACAAGGGGGGAGATTTTTTTATTGATCCACTTGGACAATCTCAGTCAGTGCCATCCATGCTTGCAACAACTTTTGAAAACAGGAAGCGCAGGAAAGAGGAGAGTGTTGGAGATGAGGAAGACAGTCCTATGATTTGCAGCAGTACAACTGGCACCCCGGGAGGAACTCAGCCTTTGGACTTGGATCCCAAATCCCAAATTCAGGAAGTGCCAAGAAGTGGATTTGCCCTTCAAGGCCTGGACAATGCTCCCCATTGCCATGCGGAGCGTTTTGAAATATGCCGGCCTTACTTGCAGTCTGGAAGTCCAGCAGCTTCTCTGGAAGACTCATCCCTAACTGCAGAGCAAGAAAAGACTGCAGAATCACTGGTTAGAAGGCCCCCTGGAAATGTCATCTCTGTCATTCAGCACACAAATTCATTGAGTAGGCCAAACTCATTTGAAAGGTCTGAATCTACAGAACATATTGCATGCCAGCAGGAAAAGATCTATTCACCGTCTGAAACATGCGAGAGCGAGATTTGTGAGTCTCCAATGAGCCCAGACCGAGCTCCACAAATGGAAAATGTTGACACCAGTAAGCCATCCCCATCCCAGCAGCCTCAGCCTTGTCATATGCAGCCCAGGTTGGTTCGCCAGCACAACATACAGGTACCTGAAATTCGTGTCACAGAGGAGCCAGATAAGCCTGAAAAAGATAAAGAAGTGCAGAGTAAAGAGCAGGAGAGACCCACTGAAGAGTTCCAGTGGCCCCAGAGAAGTGAAACCCTTTCTCAGCTTCCAGCTGAAAAGCTACCACCCAAAAAGAAGCGTTTAAGACTGGCTGACATGGAGCACTCCTCTGGAGAATCCAGCTTTGAGTCTACTGGTACAAGCCTCTCTCGCAGCCCTAGCCAAGAAAGTAATTTGTCTCACAGTTCGAGTTTTTCAATGTCCTTTGAAAGAGAAGAGAATGTGAAGTTCATCACACCTCCCAAACAAGATGAATTTGGAAAACAGTCTGAGTTTTTAACAGTTCCTGCAGGTGCTTACTCACTTTCCGTCCCTGGGCATCACCATCAGAGGGAAATGAGACGCTGCTCATCTGAACAGATGCCCTGTCCTCATGCTGCTGAAATCCCAGAGATCCGAAGTAAATCTTTTGACTATGGGAACCTGTCTCATGCCTCTTCAGCTGGAACACCTACTGTGGCATTGTCTCCATCTCGAGAAAGAAAGAAATGCTTCTTGGTTCGCCAAGCTTCCTTCAGTGGCTTTCCAGAGATTTCCCAGACTGATCAGAGCACAGAACAAAGTATAAAGCAGGAGCAGATGGAGCATTCACAGGTTGGTCTTCGCTCTTCCCAGCTTGCCTGGCATCACTCCCCTTCCTCTGTACTTCAGCCCATTCAGGTAGATGACTCTGGAAAACAGGCTATTGGTTCTTGTGCTCAGCTTAGTAATAGCTCTTCCCACCTTGCCCAGCAACAAGCTCTTGTTGCAGACAGCCCAGAAATGTTAAGAACTCCCTTAATCCAGCAAGCACCTTATATTCCTAACAAGCATCCATCAGAGCAGCAGCAGCTATTTGCACATCAGGAAAAAGTCCCATTTCCTCCTATTCATAGCACCTTGTTTCAGTTCCCCTATCCAGCTGTCTGCATGGTTCACTTACCACCATCTCAGCAGCCTATCTTGTGGCAGTCCTGCACAGAACCTCTGCACTTCCAGCATCAATTTGTTCAACAGCTGCAGAAATCTTATATTAAACAGCCTTTCCAAACAGACGTTCCTCCAAGTTATCACCTGGAACACGCACCAGAGTTTATTGGAAAGAAAGCAGCTGATTATGTGCATGCTAAAGAGCAAGCATACCAGCATTACTCAGGAGCATCTGGGCCGTATTCAAAGAATACTCTTGCTAAGTTCCAGTCAGACCATAGCATTAAACCAACAGATACCACCTCTGAGCAGCATCTTCAGACAGATTTTGACTCCCCAAGTGATGGATCCGTACAGCCTTTGCCAGGAACAGTTGTTCCTGTTAGGATTCAAACCCATGTGCCATCTTATGGTAGTGTCATGTACACAAGCATTTCCCAGATCCTTGGACAGAGCAACAGTCCTGCGATTGTAATTTGTAAAGTTGATGAGACAGTTTCTCAAAGAACATTGGCAACTAATGCAACCATGCAAGGAATTGGATTTAACATAGCTCAGATGCTGGGTCATCATGGAGGACTAGAAAAATATCCTTTGTGGAAAGTGCCGCAGACACTTCCACTTGGACTGGAGCCACCAATTCCCTTGTGTTTGCCTTCTACTTCTGACATGGCTTCTACCTTGGGAGGAAGCAAACGAATGCTTTCCCCTGCCAGCAGCTTGGAGCTCTTCATGGAAACCAAGCAGCAGAAACGAGTCAAAGAAGAAAAAATGTATGGGCAGATAGTTGAGGAACTAAGTGCAGTTGAGTTAACTAATTCAGATATAAAGAAAGATTTTTCAAGAATACAGAAGCCTCAACTAGTAAGGCAGAGCTGTGCTACTGAGCCAAAAGAAGGTCTGCCATCCATGTCATCCTCTTCATCGCTGTCATCCTCATCATCTCAAGATTTCCCACCTGTCAGCATGGCTGGAGCTGATGTATTCCCGTTGAGCAGAGAGAAACTTTCCAGTTTTGATTCCACATCACCGGGACAGAAGTCCAGTGGCCCATCTGAAGGAAGAGACTCACCGGAAGAGCTGGATGTGGATGAAACAGCCTCAGATATGAGCATGAGTCCACAGAGGTCTTCATTGCCACCAGGAGAAATTCAGACAGAAGACCCACTGAAACATCAAAAATTGCCTCTTGGGATGTTAGTCCAGATGTCATCTAACACTGTTGGGAAAGTCACAGCCTCAACCATTCTCCTGACAGACGTAGCAGATTTTCATCAGATCCTTCAGTTCCCAAGTCTGCGTACTACTACTACTGTGAGCTGGTGTTTCTTAAACTACACAAAACCTAATTACACTCAGCAACCAACCCTCAAAGCTTCTGTTTATGCTTCATGGTGTATAAGTTCATGTAACCCAAACCCATCTGGGCTAAGTACAAAGACCACTTTAGCACTTTTAAGGTCCAAGCAAAAAACCACCACGGAAATCTACACCCTGGCTGCTATGCACAGACCTGGAGCTGGTAAACTGACATCATCAAGTGCATGGAAGCAGTATGCTCAGGTAAATAAGAAATTTTAATGAATTCATATATGTTTATATGAGAAATTTCTAGTAACTATAAAATGCAAGTTAATGATTTTTTTTTGAAGATTCCCCATTGCGAAATCAGCCAGTGACATCTTCCCAAAACAACTTTTGAGACTCAGTTTATCCTTCTGCAAGCTCTGCTGCTTCTGCTGTCTCTGTCTCTGTCTCCATTTTCAAAATAAGATATAAAAAGGGAGGCCTTTAAAGCCCTCCCTTCATGTGCACCAGAGCCTGATACATTATCTCCTTTTATTTTGCCCTTGTTTTTTCCTGATTTAAACAGTGTCAGACACAAACATCCACATGCATTTGTAAGAAACGATTAAGCTAAAATTGAGCAAGGATCTTCAGATCCATTTAATGTCTTTTACATATTGACTCTTCCTCACAGATTCAGCATTTGCTAATGGTGCCAGGGAAAATTCTGTAATGGCAATAAATTACCTTTATGAGGCTTTTCCATATCTATTTTCCATGATTTTTTTTTCCTGAGGAAAGATGTAGTATTGTCTTTTCTGTCAAGACTTTTGTAAAAATTTGTCCATGTTGCCTCCTCTCTTATTCTCTGTCAAAATAAATGGGACAGATTAATTCATTGTATAGAGTTGCACCAAAATGAGAGTTTGGTTTTGACCTGGTATGTTAAAAGTATTTGAAATGAAGTGTGCGTTTATTATGTGCTCCAGCAGTAACACCCTTCCTTGACTTTGTTCTGCAGATGAAACACGAGCCATTCTTCTTGTTTGGCAGCAAGCTTGAAAAGAAAGTAGTGGGGAATATTATAAAAGAAAGAGTAAAAGGAGACATTCATGGAGATAAAGACATTACATCCAAACAAACTGAGCCGATACGAATTAAAATCTTTGAAGGAGGGTAAGAAAATATAACTGGAAATTTCAAGCTCAGCCTGTCATTTTAAAGACATTTGAAAATTAATATGAATGAGTTAGGATGTGAACAGTCTCCTGTATTCCTGCCATGTCTTGTAGCTCCCAAGTCTCTTCTTTTTTGTGTCAGTCTTAAAACGCACTGCAGTGTATCTGTATACTCACTTGGGGCTTTACTTTGCTATTAAGACAATTGTTTCCATTCTGTGTGAGAGCACTCACTTGAAATTGTTATTTTAATTCTTTAAGTCATAGGGAAATGGATGAACTGTTAACATTTTCTATATATTTTCTATACTATTTCTTTGTATTTAATGACTTCCATGAAGATGTCTTTCCATTTTTAGGCACTGTGTACTTCCACTTAGTTAAACAAATTGACCAGGCATGCTTAGTCTTATTCTTGTAATTTTGTATTATTTACTGAGGTTGGATTTTGAAGATAAAACATGAGATGCCAATGAAATCTATGTCATCTAAGCCTAACCCATAGATCTGTCATGATGGTTGATAAAATAATGTTTAATTTTACTGTGGCAATCTATCACTCAAGTGATAACAGAAAAAAATAACAAAGAGGGGAAAGCCAATTAACATTGTTTTGAGGCTTATGAAATTCGTTAAGAAAAGAAAATGAAATAGACACTTTCTCGTCTCTGCCGTTTACTCTAAAATGGAAGATATTACTTAATTTCTTTTACAGAATTCTGACACAATTCAATTAGTTTGCCGGTTTTTAGTAGTGCATAGTCAGGTGGCTAAACAAGATGTGTTTTTCAGTCTTACCAAACTCAGATGCTCTCACACCACTGTTTATTGGGGCAACTAAATGGGTCAGGAGGGAGATGTGAGAAATACATCCATCCATTTCCTTCTGTCAGTTTGTTCCCTTTAAAATCGCAGTTGTCCTTCATTGACTTTATATTTTTGTCTAAGATTGAATAGAGTCCATGAAGTTACCATTTCTCTGTAGTATGCAACGCTGAAGGAGTATAGCCTGCATCTTGCCTGAATGACTGAAAAAGTTATTTTGGAGATTTTTATAGGTGTGCTGGTCCAAGCACCTTTGTCCTGACTGTTCTCTGTAGTTGTACCTCATCCTAGTACCTAATCCAGTAGACTGGCTTTACAAGAGTGACCCAAATTCAGCTGTGAGCCTAAGTTTACAAGAAATTTAGAGCTGTTGCTTTAACTCACACCCACTTTGAAGTATAAAATTTGCCTGCTTCCCACTATGTAGCATTTCTGAATTTGGATGACCCAGCTGAAGACAGTCTACCTTCAAGTAAGCTGCATGATGAGTGGTCAGAAAAGTAAAAGTGTGTTAAGAAATGCAACTTAAAGGAGAATTCAGATGAGTGTGAGCTGCAGCAGATCACTCTATAAAAAGCCTCTACTATCTAGTACTTTCTTTAAGAAATTTTGTGTGTTACTTGCACTACCTTAAGTTTTCCTGTACACCAAATAGGTTTATGAAACTATTTGAGTAAAATCATAAAATTCATACATCACCTAGAAATATGTCCTAGTAATACTTGGCTACGTTTAGATACCCTTTGAGTAAAACAAAACATAAGAAACCTTGATGTGCACATTAAGTTCTGGAGTGGGGAGAACGAATAGTCTGTGCAATAGACTGGGGCTTCCTCAATAGAAAAATATAACCTGCAAAGCTACAGCAAATGAGGTGATGCAGTGTTAGTAGATTCACTCTTTATTCATGCATCATAACTTTATTTTACATTTTACAAGAATTATTTGTGGAAGAATAGATTAGTTCTTTCCATTCTAGACATTCACTTGCCTATTTATTAAATCATTGTAATATACCTTAGATATTATTGTCACATCTTGCATAGCTTTCCATCCTCGTTATTGAATTTGTCCTTCTCTTTGAGTTACTGTTTATGTATTCTGAAAGCTGGTTTTTGATATGGGTGGGTTTCTGTGCTTGCTTGTTCTAGGCTGTTTATCGAGCTATTTTGTTCTTCTTTCTTCAACCACATCTTCATCTCCTTTCAGCACATAGTGCAATGAACTATATAGCAAATGTCTGTTGTCTTCATGTCACATTTTCTCCCCTGGACAGACAAGCCTGGATGGTCATATCTTGTTTCAGCAGGATATTTTCATTTTGGTTTTCATTTGTCATGGGGAATGGGTTTCCTTAGGACTTTGTGATTGCTTTTGTTTCCTAGCTGTGAAGAAGGTAACTAGCTAAGAAAGATCTGTGGTTGTCCTATTTTGGTTTGTGGGAAAGCCTGTCCACCTGGCAGGGAAGTGCAGTTCTGGAGCTGCCTTGTGCCAGGGGATGGGGCATTTGTATGGCAGCTGGGCAAAAAACAGCTGAGGCTGGGGATGAGTGAGAAGCTGAAGGAACAGAATCAGAATTGAGGCAAAAAGTAGATCATAGAATCATAGAGTTGTTATGGTTGGAAAAGACCTCTAAGATCATCAAATCCAACCATCAGCCCGTACAACCAGATGTCAGAGCACATCACCACCTTGCTGCATAAAGCCCATCAAGAGCATTTTGCAAGCATCGTAGCAGAGGGAGTTTGGAAGGAAGAAACTTACCACTGTGTTATTACCACTGGCAGGTGGCTTGATTCAAGTGAAATTATCTGAATCAAAAAAATCTGCTTTCCATCACCTGTGACTGCAGATGTGACTGATGGGATATTTAGCAGTATTCCTCAAAGAAAAGCAGTAATTTGAAGTTCAGTACTTGCTGCAGTACAGTTAGTTACTAACAGTGTGCAAAGAAAGGAGGACAGGACAAGCATGCCTGCTCTTCTGACACCTAGCGTAATGACATTGTCATCTGACAGCAAGAATTCACAGTTTGCTTATGTTCGTTCTTTTCTATCTATCAGTAATAGACTCTGATTGAAAAACCCAAACAAAATAACATTTTGGGTAGAAATTTCAGGACTCTGAGACTTGTTAATGCATTTTAACTCAAGAGTCCCATCCAAGTCAAACTCAGAACGGCAGTGACTGAAGTCCTTACATGCATGTTACATAATAGGAAGGGGGAAATTATTCAAAGCTTTGAATGAGGCAAAAGTTAGCAGTAAGATCTAATATTCCTGAGGTCTAAAAGGAATCACCATAGACTCAGACTTCTGGTCTTTTAGTTTTTGCGCCAGCCCGTCTTTAAATGTCAAGTTTGTGTGTGTCATTTCTCTTACAGTCATTGTTATGATGAAGCATACTTAAAGAGTCAAGGTCAGTTGTGGCCAAAAACCATCTATATGAATGATGAAGAGACACATGTTTTATCACTGTCTTTGTGTCCAATGGGATCTGACAGGTGACAGAAGCCAGTGGAATGAGGTCAAGCAGAAGAAGAGCAGAGATGGAGCAACAGAAAAGCACATGTAATAGCACAGAATTTTTCTTACCAGTATCAATCAGGGGTGATACGGTAGACTCCATCCCAGCAAAATCAGACTGTAAGGAGAGATGAAGAGAAGATAAAATGGCAGTATTTCAAATAATAATGTGCATTTTTTTTTGTCTGTGGGAGAAAGCCTGGAGTTAGTTGATGAAGCAGTGGACAGAGAGATGACTAGCAGTCATTGGCATGTGTATATGAAGGAAAACCTGGGAAATGGGGCAGCCAGACAACCAAGATCCCAGAAATGTTGTACCGAAAATTTGCTAGAGAGATGACTAAATATTAAATTACATTAGACTATGGCAGTTTTGCCCATGCTGCCAGAGACAATGAAGGAAATAGAAGAGGGACAACTTTGCTGGAAATGAGATGAAAAAACCTGAATTTAGGCATCCACATTTGAAAGAGGAGCTGATGTGTTTAATAGATAAAAAGATGGACTTGAGGACAGGACACTGTTTTATGTTTTTCTAAGGTGTTAACTTCAGTATTTATATTGCCCATGATATAGCTAAACATATAGGAAAGTGTTCATCTAAGAAAAGCACACTCGAAAAATGTTTCAGCTTTGTCACCCAAAAATTGCCACTTTTTTCTTGTAGAGTTATCATCACATTAACAGAATCTTTCACACAGTCCCTTTTTTCTTTAAAGTACTGAATGTCAGTAGCAACGATATTTTTGTGGGCTGTGCATCCACAGAGTGACTGAAAGTACTTTGTGCTGCTTTGGAAGAGGGCAACGGAGGACAGAGGGCAGAAAAAATATTATTTCTCAGTTCTTGCACTTCCTGGATTTTACTTTGGATGAATGATGATGGAATTCTTCCCCAAAGGAATGCCCAGCAGTCTTCAAACCTCAGAACAGCCTGAGTAGATTCCCTGGACTCTTTTAGATTTCAGTATTAACAATTTAGCACAATAATAAAGGCAATGTACAGCTATACATAGATTTTTATATCTTATTTATTTTCTAACTACACACTATGTGATCAGCAAAAATAGCATGGAAAGCTTATGTCTGTGCTAAGGAAAATTCCCATATTAACTTTCTTCAAAATATCCATGTTTGATGTTTACCCTTTTATTTCTAAAGCGTCACATACCTGGGTGAACTCAACTCAGTGTCTCTTTAGGGAACGATTTATCTTTGGGAATGTCAGGCGTCTGTGATGTAAATGCATACATCCTTGCTCGTCATCTGTGTTCCCTTTATGCTTAATGGGAAGAAACGGGCATTTCCAGGATGTGATTTATCTGATCCCAAGGGATAAATGCACTAAAATAGTTAAATGAACCGTGCTGCAAAACAACACTGTTTTCAGTGGTGGTAAATGTCTGTGCTGTATGAGACTACAGTGAGCTGAAATAAATCCAACCTGCAGGCTTATATTTGGAGTTGTGTCTACAGGAATGGTTTTTCATTGGTTTCCTGATGAGGTATTTATACTACTCTCATACTGCAATCTGTTGGTCTCATATTGTTTTAATACATTGGGACCACTACATTCACTGAAAGCCAAATACTTTATGAGTTCCAGAGTGAGAATTCAGTAGTTCCTTTGGACTTCTTTGAGTTTGCTTTGATGATGAGGATCAGATGCATAGAAGTGATGTTTGTACATGTATGAGACCTAGAGTCTGTATGACTTAAATACTTGCTCTCTTCCAACAGGTATAAATCAAATGAGGATTATGTCTATGTCAGAGGTCGTGGCCGAGGAAAGTACATTTGTGAAGAATGTGGCATTCGCTGCAAAAAGCCAAGCATGCTCAAAAAACATATCCGCACTCACACTGATGTCCGGCCTTATGTATGCAAGTTGTGCAATTTTGCCTTCAAAACTAAAGGTACTTGACCCTTTTTGCTGAACTCTTGTCACTTCTGGAGCTATTTTGCCCTCTGGGATCCAATCCCCCATTGCAACCAAGGAGATTATTTTCTTCAGAAAAAAATGGTTGTGTTTATGTATACAGGACTGTATAAGGGAGTTTGTTCTCTTCTGTTTAATTGGTCCAGGGATTTTGTAAGACTCTGAGACTCCTTGGATAGCTTCGTTAAGACCTATAGGCTGGTCCTTCTGTCTGCAGAGAAAATGTAGTAGCATAAGAACCACCCTGGAAAATAGTACTCTGCAACATTTTTACATGGTACAAATTTTGATGGCAGCAACACTTAAATGCTACCAGGAGACTACACTTCTTATGACATAATGTAGAAGCAGAACATCGTCTGCTGAGGAATACATGCCTTCACAGGCTTTATAGTGGGTCAGTTTCAAGTTTATAAATAATGTATGTCTTCCAGATGGGCCACTCCATCCACTGTGGCATTAATTATGAATAGAGATCTGATAGCTTCTGTTCACATGTATTTATCAGCACAGAAAAAAGCTTCCATTTGTCACCCTGAGGCCACAGATAATGATATTCTGCGGAATTCAGATTTGTGATGCAACCGTCTCCTTGAAAGAAAAAAATCCTTTCCTTGGTAGCATTCCTTTGTAGCACAGCCCAAATGAGCCTTACATTCTCAGTTTCTTAGCTTCCCTTTGGCAGACAAAAGAAATGGATTCTGGTCCCAGTGCAGTGAACTTAACTCAAATGGGGGGAAAGGAAGCTGAAGAAATTTTCTCCCAAGATCCCAGTGCAGCTTCATGGCTGTTTTGAGGATTGAGGATTGTAATAGTTTCCATGACTCCAGCACTTCTTCCTGTGCCAAAGATGGGAATAGCTGATGGATGGTAGTAGACCCATCCACCTAATTTAAGATGAGAACTTTCATGGGCATGTAGAGACAAAGAGAAGGAGCTGCTTGTTTGCAGTCCCAGTAGACCATCTGGTGAGCTGTTCTTGTATCATTGTTTACATTAGACATTACTGTAAGAATGGGTCTTGAGGAGGGTCCTGAAGTACTTGACAGTATTGTGGTTTTACAGCTGCATTCAGAGAGGACATTCCAGGAAGAAGAGATGGTGTGGAAAAAAAAGGTGAAATTGCTTGCTGAGGCTGGCATTTCTGACAGAGGAGAAGAAACATGAAGGACGTGGTTTGCTATTGCACAAGAAGGGCATGAGTTCTTTAAGAAGAGACTTAGTTAGCCTTTGAAGTACAAAAAGTGTTTAACTGGTGTGTTACTGATCATAAGCAGTTGTCAGCTTCATAACTATTGTTGGTATTTTGCTGAGAGCAGTAGTAGTACTTTCAGAAGTACCTTGGTTTTCAGTTTTTCTAAGTACTTAGCCATCCAGAAACATTAATGGCCAAGTTAGCCTTTTCATGCAGTGCACAGGCACAAGAAGCTCCTACTGAGAAGGGGAAACTCCTATCGTGAAAAGAATTATTTGAACTAGCTGGAACTGAAAGTCAGAGAAGAAGAGCCTGGCTTGTGAGTTTCTAAGCACACCTGCACTGTCCAGAAGAGGGATGCAGTATTCCTGCCCCAAGATGGCATGTGCCACAACACCATCTGGAGATGCTGGTTGGGGTCCTGGAAGCAGCATAAATGCATTTCTGGAGGGCTTTCCTTGAGCTAAGACGCACCATGTCTTGGTAGCGGGTGGAGTTTGCTTGTGCCATGCTTTCCCTTTTGGGTGTTGCAAATGAGACTGAAGTGGCAAATGGATTAGAGTGATATTCTCCAGCTTGTGCTTTGTGCTCAAGATTCTTTGTCATGAAATGTCTCTTGGGACCAATCTCAACCCAGTTTTTTTATCTATGAAAAAACAGACCAAGACAGGCACTCCAGAAAGTCAATAGTCTAGTGTTAGATTGCTCCCTCAGGGGAATGGGAGATTTGCTTTCAAATCTCTGCTGTGTCTGGTTTAGATCTGTACTCTAAATCTGGGAGCTGACCCTGAATTTCCCACATCCCAGGTGGGTGCTATAAATGCAGCTCCTCTCAGCTCAGAGACTGCAGCTAGATGGTAAACTTGCATAAAGAAGTCTCCCATAACTGTCTTATTTCGTGGGGTACTTTTGCTTCAAAGTGCTTCAAATACATGGAGCATTTGGAAATTATGTGTGAAGTAAACGGGAGAGCCCTTATGTTGAAGATGCTGCAGTGTAAATAGTAGCATGAGCCCTGGATGGCTGTTCTGCAGTGAACTTACTTCGATGTCTAGGCAGTCTGTACATATCATGAACAGTGAGTCCAGGAATAGATAACATCCAAAAGTGAGGTTTTTAGGGGTGCCTAAATACCATGTGGAAATTTGGAGAGATGCCTGTGTACCTCTCAGGCCCTCAGTTTATTTGAATTTTTTATTTTCTTAAGATATAAAAACCCACTCTCATTAAAACAGGCTCTGAGGGCAATGGTCTAGATGAGTCAGCTCTGTCTGTTGTGGTGTTTTTTAAAGCTAAAATTCATATTCGTTAAAATTCGTAAAGCTAAAATACTAAAAAGTATGATGGAGTTAACATACACCAAAACCTTACTTGAACAGTGATCTTTGTTGTCGTGCGTTAATTCCGTTAATCTCTGATCCATAGGAAATCTGACAAAACATATGAAGTCTAAAGCACACATGAAAAAATGCTTGGAGCTTGGAGTATCAATGACATCTGTAGATGATGCTGAAACTGAAGAAGCAGGTATGTCAAAATGATTTAATTCAGTTAGAATGGCCTCATTCCAGCTAAAGTATGGAAAGTATGAAGTCTGAAAATGACTCATTGCACTTTAGCACAGTGATGGGCATGGGAAAATATATTAAGAGTATTTGGGGCGTTTTTTAATTGGGAATTAACTTTTTAATAAACAGGAAGTTAAAAAAAAAATCCTCTCCAGTTGTCTGAGTAAAATTTTTTTACATTAAGAGGAGCTAGAAATAAAAGTATGGCCTATTGTCTCATCATATGAGGTTCCCAATCTTTCCACATAAGATGTGAGAGAGAGCAACATTTAGTGAAGGTAGCGTAGGATGAATTTGCTTTCATACTTCCTTTCAAGTATAGAGTGTTGAAGTATTATTTTGAAAAAAAATATGGTTTTAATCAGTGAGGAATGGCTTTATGCAGCCATCCCAGAGGAAGAGCATCCAGCCACGGCGGTGAGTGCGATGGGTGGGGAATGGATGTGGTGTGAGAGGCAGGGTATGTGCTCACCATTTGGGCTTGCTGTGGCTGTTTCAGAAAACATGGAGGACATGCAGCAGGAGGCAGAGAAGAGCAGCAACCTGGCAGGGCTGTCAGCAGAGCACCAGTTTTCTGACGCGGAGGAATCGGAAGGCGAGGATGGCGATGACAATGATGATGATGATGAAGATGAGGATGATTTTGATGATACTCAGGGCGACTCGACACCAAAAACCAGATCAAGAAGCACCAGCCCGCAGCCCCCTCGATTCTCCTCCCTTTCAGTGAACTCGGCTGGGGCGTCACAGGGGGCTTCCCCCGAGGGCTCCCTTTCAGTGGGACACACTTCCCTCATCAGTTACTTGGTCACCTTACCTAGCATTCAGGTTACTCAGCTGATAACACCAAGCGACTCCTGTGAAGACACACAAATGACAGAATATCAGAGGTTTTTCCAGAGTAAGAGTACAGATTCAGAGCCCGATAAAGACAGATTGGACATACCCAGCTGCATGGATGAGGACTGCACGCTTTCGTTAGATCCAAGTTCTTCTCCGAGGGACCTCTCACCCTCCAGTCGACAATCATCACCTGGCTACGATTCTTCACCCTACAGAGATAACTCACCAAAGAGGTATTTAATGCCAAAAGGGGATTTGTCACCCAGAAGGCATCTGTCACCGCGCAGAGATATTTCACCCATGAGGCACCTTTCCCCACGGAAGGAAGCTGTGCTGAGGAGAGAGTTATCACCAAGACGGGACATGTCACCAAGACGTCACCTATCGCCAAGGAGACCAATGTCACCAGGGAAAGATGTGTCTGTTCGAAGAGATTTGTCTCCCAGGCGAGAGAGGAGATATATGGCCTCTGTTAGAGCGGCATCTCCCCGGAGGGGCTTGTACCATAATCCAGCATTGTCCATGGGTCAATATTTACAGTCTGAATCTATTCCAGTGGGACATTCAGTAAGTATGAAAGAAAATTTTCATTCCTTTTGAGCCTTAGTGGGAAGTCCTGGAATAAATTTAAGAAATTTGGAATAGACAGGGACCAAGTCAGGATGCTGATTCAGTTAGATGCACTAGAGTCAGCCTAGAGGGCAAATCTTCACTTGGTAGAATTCTGAGTAGTCCCATTCATTTCAAAGAAATTAGGCTGGTTTACATTTTCTGCCTCCATATTCATTGCATTTATTTTTTATGCATTATATATATATATATTTTTTTTTAATGGTTGAGGGAGCTTACATGGTATGTGAGGCTTGCTTCTGCGGTGTTAAAAATCTCCTACTTCCCAGACTGTCAAATGGGATCCAGCCAAGATTAAGGCTTACAGGCCTGTACCCAAGGTATGGTGCCCATCACTGAGTATTGTTTAATGGAATAAAAATGCCAAGATAATGGAACCTCTTGGAAAAGCAGACTGCACATTGAAATCAGGATCTGTGGATAGAATTTAAAGGACATTATTGTGTGAGAGGGGCATGCAGCTGTCTGCCCCACAGAAAGTGCTGTTACAACTGGCTGTTCCGGCAGGGATGCAGCCGTCTGTGTGGAAATATGCAAAACTTGCACAGCTGCTGTCTGTGCTCTTCCCTTTTGGTAAATCAGCTCTCAAAAACTGCCAGATTGGCACTTTTGACCAGCCCTAGAATTCACAAAGCACTCCCTCCACAAATAAATTACATCTTCAGAGGTAAGGAATGGCCTTACTATGTGTGAATTTACTTATTTATCTACGGTGCTTCCCTTGCCATGTTGATGTGGTAGCTGCCCTCTCTCACTGCCTGCCTGTGTGTGGGTTCAACCTGGGCATGTTGTGACAGGCTCAGATTACCTCAGAGCTCCTTGCTCCCTGCTATTCTCTGGGCTGGCCTCTTCTCCCTGGTTCCCCATTCCCAGTCTTCTTGGCTCTCCACGTAGTCTTTGTGGTGTTCCTCTGTGGAGGAGAAGAATTGAACCCTGAGCTCATACAGTCAGCATTTCTGAGCTCTGGTGTGATTTTCTTTGTGGAGTCAGGCTGATGTGTTATCTGCTCCCAGGAATGGAGTGAGGGATGCACCTGGGCAAAGATGGCTGGAGCAGAAGTGGACCAAAAAGAGCTGAGATGCTGCCAGCCTGGCAGATCCAAAAGTGATTTCCCAGCATTTCAGGGGGTATAAGGGAAAGCTGCAATGTGAGTGGCCGTGTTTATAGGAAATAGCAACACAGGTACTCCTCCCACATCTTAGACATGGCCCCTTGGCCTGGTTCAGAATAGCAGCAGAGAGGGGTGGCTGCTTAGATGGACCCTGAAACCCTGCTGCACTCTCACAGGAATGATCATTGCACAGCTGAGAGAGGATACAAATCCCACCAGCAGTTTTACTGACTAAGTGAGGAATCACAAGTGGGTGAAGAGTCACCAGTTCAACCAGTCATGATGTCTTAGTATCAAATGAATGGGATCTTATGGGATTCTACAGCTGACATTTTGCAGGGTGCCCTGGTGCCTCATGTCCCACATGAGACGCACTGGCATCCTGTAGTAAAGATTTTGGATGTGTAATGATGCTACCAAAAGCATAAGTCATCCTTGGCTATCTGACAGTTCTTGCTGTAATATTTTCCTTGTGTGTTACACACACCTTCCAGTAAAGCATATAGTACATTGCAAGGACTCTCTTAGCACTGCTAGCTCCTTCTTTTGAAAAGTCCACCATGCCAGATGGAGTTCTAAAGCTTACCTTATTTTTGAGGTAGAGTCAGGCATGTGGCAGTGAAAGACACAATGTAAAAGATCGGTTGTCTTACAGAAAGCATCAGTAACTTGGTGGCATGTTGAGTGTTTTGAGAGAGAAGGCCAGACCTCAGTAGAGTCACTACAACCTGAATACAGGAGGCATCACTGGAAGCAGTGCTCAGACGAACTTAAATAAAAAAATGACAAGTGAGGATGATTGCCCATTGCAACAAATGACTGCAAGGAAGGAAAGATGGATTCCTTGTCTCTTGGTGCCTTTCTGGAAGATGTACTTTAGCTAAACAGTAGAGGAGTTTAAGTGAAACACAAGTTATTATACTCAGTGGATGGGAAGACAAATAACACCTGATCTTGCTATAAATGAAAGCTGTCAGAGAAGAAAAAGGACTAAAGGTTGTTTTTCACTTTTAGATTAGTGAAATCTAGCAAACCAGAACATCATTAGCAGCTGCATTGGTGATACCCATGTCAGCTTACAATCCTTAAAATACTTTAAGAGCTGCATTGGCTTCCCAGTCCTCTGAGGAATAAGGGCAGTTTTGTGCTTCTAGTGCCTGCAGTTCCCAGAAGAGGCCAGTTTTCTTGCTTCTTAACTGAAATTGATGTATTTGCTCTAGTCTCTTTGGCCAGTGCTGGTCTAGTTGCCCTTCATTGTTGCTTCCTGTTGAATGTCCATGCACTTGGTTGTCTTGAGCAAAGGGCCTGCAAAGTGCTCTGACATTGAAAGCACCTGAAATTATTTCTTTAGGAAGTGGAAAAGAGCATGGTGAAAGTAACTATTTTTTTAGATTGTATAAAAATACAGAAAAATGCACACTTTTTTTTCCTTTGGCTGTTAACAGCAGGATACACTCTTGCAACAGAATACACTCCCCAAAGTAGCCTAAGTCTCTAATACATGCTGGGTCACCCTTGGCTTTGACAAATTGGTGTCTTTAAAATAAAAGGCAGGTTGTCTTCTGCTCTCTAAATTCATTCGGGATCTTCTCTTCTGTCAATGCCAGAGGTTTCTTTCCTTTCCTGAGGAGGCTGGTGCCGTTATCAAAGGGCTCAGATTCTTCTTCCCAGTCATCTTCTGCCAGGCCTGAGAGAAAGAGAAGGAATAAGAAGGCTTCATTTGTTCACCCTGAGTGAATCTCTCTTAGCATTTTAGTTTGGATCAGGCATACGTCTCTGTTGTCACATTTTTTGAGCTTTGATTCACATTTTCAGATCAGTCTTGGAGTAAGTGACCTGGATTGTTGTCAGATGGAATTAAACTGAAAAAAATGTGCACCAGGAGGGCACTAGGTGCACTTGAACTGTGAGTGGCCATTCAAGTGACTGCACAGAAACAACATAGGACTGATTTGAAGCAACCTTCCCTTCCAATTCCCCAACACTTGCATTGTGAATATAGGATCCAGCACAAATAATTTCACTCCATTCCTGTTTGTCCCAATCCTTAGTACACCCTGCTGATTCCTAGTGCAGGTCAGAACCTTTGCCTCTTCTTCCAGTCCCAGGATAGACACAATGAAATTGAGAAGGTTTCTGCTGTGAGTGGTACAGACGACTATTTTAGCTTCTAGGCAGTAGTGGATTTTGCTTGTGTTGCCATTTTGTTTCTCTTTTCTTTCATTTTGAAGTCTGAAGCCTGTCTTGGTATATTCAGAAGGGCTGAAAGGAATTAGGCACCTCTATGACTGCTTGAAAGTTGATACGACTTAAGGTCCTTTGATCATCCCAGAGATGGATATTAAATCCCTTCCCAAATAGTCACTACTTTATCGTCTTGAGTGAAATGCATTCTTGTACAGAGAGCCAGAAACTTCTGAAGTTCAAGTAAACTGTAAATAGGTTCACTGGTGTATCTGGGCTGCTCTGTAGGGCTGCAAATTGTGCTGATCCTGAAATCTAAGGCCACACGGAGTTATAGTCACTTTATTACACATCATGCCCTTCGGAAAGCACACTGGTAATATGCTCCATTACTGAATTTCACTGTAGAGTTCAGTGTTGTCTGCTTTTTAACTTAAAAAAACCTTAAGTACATTATGACATGGTAATCAAAGAGACTCTATTCCACCCAACATCTTTTTGCAAGCTGTGGTCTGAGGCTGCCCAGAGGATGTCTGTGAAGGGTGCTTGGCTTTGAAATGTGATCTTCCTCTTAATCTCCCACAGCCTGATTTGGGTGATGTACCAGATACAGGGTAAACCCTATCTCATCCCTGAGGCATTCTGGGGGACTTGTGAAGCTGGATATGGCTTTGCTCAGGGGTGTGATGTGGCAGTCTGGCTTTGTGACCAGGTCAAATCATTTAGTGAAAAGCTGCTACAGAATACTGTTGCTCAGGAAATTATATGTCACCTGGAGTTGAAGGGAAATATGCTAAACTGTAACAAATGAAAATTAATAGGAAACGAACAGATTCCCATCTCCTGACAAAGAGAGGAGCTCATCTCATGGCACTGGCAGCAACCCATTCTGACTGCCCTGCAAAAAGATGCCATAACTTCCTGCACTGTGCTCTGTGATCTAATACTTGCCCTGTCAACTGAATAAAGTCTTTGGATTTTCAGGATGCTTTTTGAAAAAAGACAGTCTTTCTCTATGAGTGTGTATATGTGTGTGTGCTTGTAGGTATGAAAATGCTAGATATTGGTAAAGGAAATAAAAGCAGGGTAAGAGGAAGAAACAGTTATTAGTGACTGTAACCAGTTATATTATCTGTTTCTAAACTTACCTGCCAGAGCTAGAGAAAAATAATCCAGTATGTGCCCAGCCAGGCTTGGAAGGTAGCCAGTGACATGCACACACTGTCACTGTCTATGTTAAAATCGTGAATATGAGACATGTGTTGGATGATGCTGCTAATCTTAAAGCACACAGCAGTTTCTGTCAGGTTAGACACCTCTATTCGACAAGGACAGACTCTTGCTCTATTCCCTTTTGAAACTCTGGCAGGGTAAAACATGAAGCCAATATCTTTCTCAGTTAGAGATATGTGTGTGACTAGGTTTGTTCTTTGATGAGTTCTATTCTTTTTTTTTGCTCGATTTCCCTTAGCCCAAGTTCCCATCAGATGTAATAGTGATAAATGTCATGGTGTAGGAAACATTCAAAAGGACAATATGACTGAGAAACTGGTTGACAGACCAAAGATGGAAAAAAAATAGGGGGCAAGCAGCTGTGCAGAGGTGAGGTTAGCGATAGGAAGGACTGACAGGGTAGGTGAACTGTCTTGTGGCTTGGCAACTGCAGTTTATTTTGTAAAGTTTTCCCCATTCAGCAATATAATGTACTGTCACTGTGCTTTCGTATGACACTTTCTCTTTTATGAGACTCAAGCGTCTCACTTTCTGAATAGGAAAATTCCCAACATAGATTAGTCTCTGAATAATATCTCTGAAGTTCGAGTCTGATGATTATGGGTCACCCTTTCCTGTCTCAACATTGATTTATATTAAACAGGACAAAGCATCTGAGCACAGTGAGATTGAGCCCTTGGGTAGCACAGAAACCGAATCTTTAATTGCCCCCCTAAACCACCTCCCTGGGATGGGATCAAGAGGTTGCTTAATGCCTTGAGAGCTAGGATTTCCAAGCAGTGAAGTGCTGCCACTTTAATGCATTGGCATTTAGCAGCACAGTCCTCGGGCTGCCACACCAAGGCTATGGCAGCACCACAGCTCTGGGGCAATTGATCCGTGTTTGGTCAATTTACAGAGCAGACATGAGCATTTTCATTCATTTAATTTGATATGAGAGTCCCTGAGAGTTGCATGGCCAAATCCCACACATAATTATGAAAATGTCATCCTGTACTTGTGTCATCACTACTCCTCTGGTCAGCAGTAAATGATACTTAATCATCAGATGGCAAACAAATTTTAAAACTTAAGAATGAAAGAAAAAGGAACCCAAAAGCCCAGGGCATATTTAATACTGAGTGGAGATGGAGCTATTCATTCTTCCAAGGCGGAAACTAATGGGAAGGCAGTGAAAATGTCAATATTGCGAGATTGGCTTTTATTAGCCATCACAAAATCCCCCATTCTTCTCAATCCCATTATGAGTGGGCGAGTCTCCCTGGGACAGAATCATCACTTTTGCTCACAGCTGATGCCTGTGCTTTTGTTATTATTTATTGTTTACACTGCAGATAAGCCAGAGGGGCTCTCCATTGTCTCAATGACTAGAAAAATTTGTGTCTTCATTGCAGAGAGACACTTTAACTTGCATGGAAATACCCATCTGCTTTCACTGAGGACTGGGTAAAGCTCCCAGGGAGCAAGTGTCTTCTCTGGGGCTCAAGAGCAGATTTTTCAGAAGGCAGAAAATACATACATGCTGTCAGATACTCCCTGTTACACCAAGCAGTGGTGGTGAGCGAGGGATGTTCACATGTGTATTTCTCTGTGACAAAGTCCAAATACCAGCGTAGTTTTCCAAAAGAGAGTGTAAGATGGATCTCCTGGCCAAATTTCTCCTGAGGAATGAAAGTCTATCTACCCCAAATTCTATTCAAAGTTTCAGTTGAATATAATACCATCCACTTCCTGACCTAAATTGCTGCATTGTGTTGCTGAACTATCTTAACTAGCCACTGCCTTTCACCTCAGAGGCATGAGCCCTCTAGGGCTGAGCTGAGCAAAACTCCTCTGTTGTTTGGATATGCAATTAGTGGAGTTTTCCAAATGCTTTGGGATCCATCTGGATGAAAGGTGCTTCGTGAATGGGAGGCTGTGTTGGACGGGAAAGCAGATAGGTGGTTTGGCAGCCAGACAAGAATTCCGCTAGTAGCAGCACTGACATCTCTTCTTTTCTTCTTTTTACAGAGAAGGGGGTTGTCTCAGGCACCTTACTTCAACATATATGGAGAAAAAGGAGGCATGGAGCACCGCAGGTCTAGCCTGTTCCCCGAAGGTCCGAGCGACTACGTCTTCAGTCATCTTCCACTACACTCCCAGCAACAGATCCGAGCACCTATCCCCATGATGCCTATTGGGGGTATCCAGATGGTCCATTCAGTCCCCGTGGCCCTTTCAGGTTTACATTCTCCGTCCACTCTGGCCCTGCAGAGGGAGCTCTCTGAGGAGAAGCAAAGAGGAACTGTGGAAACCCTTACAAAAGAATCGTATAGTATTTCTAAGCACCATGAGAAACGTACCTCTCCGCACAGCTTGCACCCCGCTGCTCCCCCCAGCGCCCCCTCCTCGCCGCTGCTGTTGCTGGCGCAGAGCACATCCGAGGACAGTGTCGTGGCTACCGAGAGGGAGCAGGAGGAGAACATACAGACTTGTACAAAAGCCATAGCCTCTCTGCGAATCGCCACAGAAGAAGCCGTTCTGCATGGGGCGGAGCAGCTGCAGAGGCCTTCTGAGCCTCACCAGAAACCCTTAGAAAGTGCACATTTTAGCATTAAACACTTTAGTGGATCTGAGCCGGGCCAGCCCTGTGCCTCAGCCACCCATCCTGACTTGCACGGTGGTGAACAGGACAGTTTTGGTACATCACAGACTGCGCTAGCCCATCCCACCTTTTACAGCAAGAGCTTTGTGGGTGTCCAGCAGCTGGGCTTTCACAGCAGGAGCGACCCCCCATCAAGCACACAGGAAAGGAAAGATCCGTCATCTGAGAAGAGCAAGCCACATTGATCTGAGATGCATGGAGACTTTAACCCATACATTTACCCCACTTTTTTTTTTTTTTTCTAGAGATAGAAAAAGTATTCAACTTTACAGCATGCCTGTTCTAAGTTACAGTAGTTTGCTATTATATATACTTTTGTTATATCAAAAGAATTAGATAAAGTAACAAGTCATCATGAGCCTGACCAAAACTAAATTTGAAATTCTTATTGGGTCTGGTACTTTTAAATTGTACAGATGTTTGTGCCTTTTCTTTACTTTGCTTATATTCTTATAAGCATTTTTTTAGCAGTAATTTGTACATATTTTAGAATTTGTGTATCTGCTTTGTAATAAATGTAATTTCTTTCCTTTTTTGGACACTTGGATCTAAATGATGTAAAACAGAACAGCATCAATATATGTGAGGTTGCACTAAAACATATTTTTATATGATTAAAACTGAACAGCTTTTATGTACAGCTCTGATTCTGTAATACTAATATTTATTTACTTTGTTTCATAAATTGTAAATTTTTTTCTTAATGTTGTGGATTGCTTTTCTATGTGAAGCATGGGATTTACTGTTGCGTAATTAGAACAAAATGTATATTGTAAAACAAGATATTTAAACTAGAGTATCTTATCTTATTCTGCACTTATGCATTAGTTAAAAAAAAAAGATAAAAGATGTATCAGTCAGTTCTTAACTCTTGTAATTTTTTTTTGTCTCGTTTGCCGGATTGACTATAACTTAAGTGCTGATTGTGATTTTAAACTGATAGTACCGTAAAGCATTAAAGTAAAACAATGTGCTATTGTGAGTTTTTTCAAAGCTTTATAAAACAGTTATAAATATATTAAAAGTATTTGGTCTTATGTGAACATGTTGATCTATACACTCCTTAAAAAGCTATGGGAAAACATTCCACCCCATGTAAATATGTGCATCACTGGTGCCATCTGTGTAGCTCACCGGGACCGGCAAGGTTTGCTATGCTGGTGCTCCCAGGAGCGGGACTGGGGCACTGCTGACTGCCGGGAGGCAGAGTCCAGCAGCGTCCTGGCCCACTCCCCAGCCTCCAGCAGCAGGGTGGCAAGGCCCCTATGGCCGCATGGGGCTGGGCGAGGAGCTGGCCTGCTGGCTGCACACACAGCGCCCTGCCGAACCTGGCAGTCCCCTGCTCCTGAGGGCTGAGCAAAGGGCATACGTGTCATGAAGAAGCGCTCTGGAGTGTCAGAGAGGGGTTTGAAGAGGAGAAAAAGGTGTTTCCTTGCACTTGAACTCCACAGCTGGCCACTCACTACTGCAATACCTGTGTCAGCTTCAGGGGAGGCTCCCGTTCTGTCCTGTCCTGTTCTGTCCTGTCCTGTGGACAGATGTGTGGCACCCTGCCATTGAGGCAGAGAGCACCACCACCCCAGCCTCTTCTGAAATAGGTTTCATGGCCAAGAAAGTCACAGTCTTCCAGTGTAGGGTTTCCATCTGGGCAAGGTTTGCTGCAGAGGGAAGGGAGGAGGTGCCCGGGCTTGTGTTTGAACACGTGTGGTGGGTCACCACTACCACCAGCAGCATGCGTGCATGCACGCACGCACACACACACACACACACACTCAAACACACGCATGCATACGCACAGATGAAAGAAACCAACGACCTGGAGTATATTTTGTGCTATTTAGTGGATGATAAATCTGTGAAAACAAGTTTGTATATTGAAAATACATCTAAGGAGTGTTCTTTAAAAAGAAATAAATATACAGTTACATGCATGAGGTGTCTAGTTTTCATGTGTTCTTTGAATTTTCCAAGTTTATTGGTGTCCCAGCATCCTGCACAACAAGCACCCTTAAAAATGTGAGTGGTAGTGAAAAATGTGGACCATATTTTGGCTTTCTCAGGTATTATCAAACTGAACCAGTTTATTTCTCCAGTAATACCATGTGGGGGGAGAGTCACAGGTGGCATATTGTCATAATTCTAGCATGATGGCATATAACTAGTGTGATACCATAATGACCGTGACCACTTCTAAACATTAAAGGTTAGCTTCTCATACCCATTGCAATGTTCTGCCTTTATTCCAGATCATTGTGATAACCTTGCCAAGATAAGCATGTGCCAGAAAACTGGCTCATCTCAGACTGGAGAGAGGAGAAGCAGTACATGTAGTAGGAGATGAGCAGCCTGTTGGATCATACTTCCGTAAAAAAAAGGAGGACTCAATTATACACTTTAAATAAACAAGCTCCATCTGATAAAAGCCTCTCTCTTCCTGGGCTTCATGGCTGTATTGAGAACAAAATGCTCTGCACAATGATCAGCTAATCATCTAATCATAGATATTTTATTAAAAGGGAACCAGGCAACCCCTGATGGTAAATGCTCTATTAACGTTGCCTTTGTAAGCAACCCTCTTACTGTGGGAGTTACCTCTGGCTTGTTTGATTATTTTAATTAATTTGCAGCTGCAATTTGCCATCCACCTTCTCAGCCTCGGGGCAAGTTTTTTATAATCAGTGAGCAAGTATCACTGAAATTGCATGTGATATTTTTGGGTTACAATGGAGCAACGCTGAAGAGGTTTCAGGTACTTACAATCTTAATAGTGTTATCTTAATGAGCTAATGTGTATACAGTGCTTTGAAAAAAAACATATCCTCATATAAGGCCTAGGCATCAATGATGACTTTTCATGCTTAGGAAAGGATGTGGAGGAGGAATGGCAAACATGTCTGACAAAATTTTCCCAGGCATGAGCAATTTTCAGAATCAATGCAGCAAGCACAGCAACTGGGACTGGGGGGCAAATAATTCCATGAGCGCTCTGCCTACACTTCCCAGTGCAGCGCCCTCCAAGCTGCCTGCGGAGATGACTGTGTGGGGCTGTTCGTGCCCCGCTGTGATGAGCCCACGGGCACGCCTGCGTGCTGAGGGAATGCAGCTGCATGGCTCCCTGCCGGGAATGTCGGTCTCCGGGCAAGACCGGAGTTGCCTGGGTGAGACAGCTCCTCTGAGGGTGACGGGAGGGGGTTCCTCTGCAATACCCGGGGCAATGGATGCACAGAGGTCTGTTAGGACCAAAAAGTGTAACCCTGAGCTCCCTGGTGTAAACGTTCTGTGTTTTTAAAAGAGATTAATAGAAGAGATTTAGCAGGGTGCTCTAGAAAACTGCACAAGCGAACAAGGATCCTTATATGCAATGTGCTAAAAAAATTCTACGTCAGGAATATAATTACCTATTATATTGTTGAAGGAGGTTATAATTTCCTGTGAAGATCCATACGTCTTTTCTGTAAAGCACAAGGGAAATACAGATGCTCTGGCAAGCTCTCTTTATTTCCTTCTCTCGGAATACTGTCACCAGAGTCACTTCAGGACTTACTCACGTCAGCAAGAGAGAGGGTGTATCTGTCTCATGTAACTGCCTGCACAATCCTCTCACGAAGCTTTAGATTCTGATTCAATGTAGTAACTCCATTGCATGTTCAATACTTCTATGTGGACTTCCCCACTGCAGGACACACTGCCAGCAGCAGATAATAATTAGCACTAATAAAGGGCATCATTAGTTATAACAGACCCAAACGGAGTCCAGGGCTTGAAGTACAAAAATTTCAATTCAGCAATGCTGCAGTCAACTCCCATTTAACCCTAGTGGCACCTCAGTTTACAAGGCGCCCCGCCTTGTTTGAAGCTGTTTCCTGCTTTTGGGCATGAGTTGAACTTCTCTTCTTGGAACTGCTTCATGCCTCTTCCCCTCCCACACTGACCTGGACCCCAGAAAGTATGTATTTCTTGCTCCAGATCCTCCAAGGGACCTGCCCTACTAAGTGGGTCTTTGAAAATACCCGACGTATGATGAAATATGCTTCCCTCTTGAATTATACTTTTGGCAAGTGCTGTCACTGCCTCTTACAGATTAGTTTAATGATTTTGTCCCCATTTCTGGGTAGCAAAAAAAAAAAAAAAAACCCAAAACAAACCCAAATCTGTGTTGAAACTGGCTAGATCAACATCTTCAGTCTCCTAGGAGAGTGCCCTAAAGTGCCTCATGAGAAGTTTTTTCTTTCTCGCAGAAGTTCTGCTACTGTGAAACAAAATATTCAAGATACATTGGATCATCAATAGAGTAGCCTATTGTCCTCAAGAGGAAGAGCTGTTTGGATGTGTCTTGCTCAGCAGGAATAGAGCTGCCTGGGAGGCTGGTGAGTAGAGTGGTGTGACAGAGACTTAAAAGGACAAGGACTGAGCTCAAGCAGCTCCCTGTCTGAAGTCTTCTAGACAGCTTGGAGAGCACAGTTTCCAAATATGCTTCCTTCTTAGCATCCAGCTCCTTTCTGAGGTGGCTGACTCTCCTGTGTCCAATGGAGGCAGGCCAAAACTTAAAATTCTGGGCTTCAGAGTGAGGAACAAATACCAAAAGTTAGGTGTTACATTGCATGAATCCTTTATTGGGTTTTGCCCTAATTACTTAGGGAGAACAAGCCTTATTGATTTATTTCATTGTCCAGTGGAACATGTCAATGGGACTTATCCTTTTAAGTAATTTAGCCACCCCTGAAAAACTCAATCGATATTTGCTAAAAAATGTCCTTAAAGTAAATCCAGGATATTCAATGCAAAACCTGCACAGCACATCATGTATTTTAGTCCAGTGACTATTTTGGTGTTTGGGTTTTTTTTTTTTTTTTTTTTTTTCAGTTAAAAAGCCTGCATGAAAAAATCAGCAGTCTGTGTACTAATTGAGTTTATTACAGCGACAATGTTGCTGTGCCCTTTTCTCAAATGCAGATTACGCACACTAAACACAGACCCTGAACATATGCTTACTGTAAGGTCAATTTAAGAGGAAAATGGAGGATGGTTTGACTTGTTCTGCAATTATTCTTGGGGTCTTTACATATGCTACATCTGTCACGTGTGTCTGCAACTATCTTTAATATGCCTGCTTTTAACTGGCTTCGGAACCACCAGGAATGTGGGAGACAGCTTTCATTGCGAAATGTTTGGCTTTTGCCCCTGTGATGATGGCTACATGAGATATAATAAGCTGATTTGTTGTGTGTACATAAGTCTTTTCCAAATGATTGTGCTTGGTGACCAAAACTCTTTCTAAGAGTTTCTTTAATTTGTGAGTGTAGAGGTGGCCTGTACATATGTGAAGGGCTTTAGTAGGCATATGATGGAAATTAAGGAAATCTCTCTAACTTTTCATACAAGATAATTTTTAAGTGGAGGCAGAATTGAATGAAACTCATCCTTGGGAGCAAAGACCATGAACCACAAGAATCCCTACAAAGGATGAACTGGCATTCAGGACTGCTGTCTCTGCATGCTGGCAAGTGTCTGCATAAGGTGTCTTGGTGTCATTTTCCCTGAGCTTTAAGAAATATGGATGGTCTCCTGTTGCACTGTGCATTGCTGAATATGTTGCAAAATCACATCCTACAGGCAAGCTCCTCATCCATGGCACATCAGGCACCGGTGCACCTCTGCTGTAGGGCAGCCAAGGGACTCTGGGAACCTAACACCTCCAAGGTCTGTTGAAGCATACAAACAGCCTACAAGATCATGGATGCTGGCAGGCTGGACTGCAGGCTGGTGGGAGCAGTGGTATAAAAAAACAACAGCTTTCTGAGAACCAGAAAAAATTTCTGCTCTAGTGAGTTTCCTTGCTTTTCTGCATTGTATGAATATTCATTTTGAAGCTGACATGTCGAGGGGAGCTTGGTCAGCAGGAGGCTTAACAAAAAAAACCCCAAACAGTATTACTATATAAACTGCCTTTTCGCATACCTTCCTGATGAGTGACATCTCTGAACTGACAGGAGTGCTGCAAAGCAAAACAGCCGGGATGAATATGCATGGCAGCACACAGCCCCATGAGCACCCAGAGAGCTGGAGAAAGCCAGTGGAGGCAGATCCAGCTCTGTACTGAAGAACAGCATTTCTTTTCCCCCTCTCCTGCCAGAATATAAGAAGAGGCTGACACTCTGCCATAGAAAGTAATGGAGTTTCCACATTCATTTTAACAGCAGGAGGTGTAGTCTCTGAAGGCTTGTTTCCATGAGGTGATGAGAAATCTTGCTGCTAAAGTTGCAGAGGAATGTCAGAGTACTTGTCATTTTGCCGTTTCATCCTCATTCGTTCCCATCTGCTCCTAGAGAATCAAAGGTCTTTGCCTGGTTCAGCTGTGCTCTGCCAGGGCCTTGGAGGGCAGCTCTGGGCCATGGGAGGAGGTAGTCACTGAATGTCCTTGTTTATGGTATAAATGCCCTGAATCCTCTGAGCACATTAGCCCATTAGCAGTAGTCTGCAAGGCAAAGGGAGGCTTGGGAAGAACCCGTGTGCTTATTCTTCCTAAACAGGCATATGCTTAAAACCTCTAAATGATTGCTTTGAAAGAGTGACTCTTAGAAAAGCCAGGTTTTCTGAAGAGCTGGACTTTGGCTGAGGCACTTAGATGAAGTGGTCAGAGTTTTCAGAAGTGCTGAGCATTTGTTATCAGCAGAAACTGCTGGATTCTGGGCACATGTGAATTCTGGGCCCTTAAAAACTTAATGACTAACTTAATGATGTCTGGCACTTCACCGCCATTTGTTATTTTCCACAATCTTTCTTTCTTCCACAACATCTTTATTTAGCCAGAAAAAAAGGAGGAAAACACCAAATGAATGAAACAATGAGCCAATATTCATGGCTGAAATGCCCTGTCCTTTTTTACTGCCAGGAAAAATGTAAATGATAAAGCGGAGGCTTTGACCAGTTTTGTGACAAGATTTTTCCTCTCCATTTCATATTTCTTGATGACATTTTAACACATGGGGGCTGGCAAAGAGCAACATTTTGGACTAATTTTTAATCTTTCAAAAATTTTCCTTGGACATACAGAAAAGAGGGGGTCTTTTAGCTCTGGAGAAAAAAAAAAAAGAAAAAATCAGACAGGCAAAGGGATGGAGTACTGCAGGGAGCAGTCCTTGTCTGGCAGAAGATAAGCTAAATAGTCTAATAGTTTTTTCCATCTGCATTTCCTCTTGCCTTACTGTGAGCAAAAGGGATTTTGATCCAGCTGATCTGTGAGGGTGAGGGGTGAAGGGAACCGGGTGATATTATAAACTGAGTCCTGCTGCCTGGTCCGTCAATTAACACAGGCAGTGGGAAGAAGCTGAGGGAGATAATGCCCCTGTGGTGTTGCCTCTGTTCTGCAGGATGCTGTGAAACGTTTTTGCTGGCTCTCTGCAGAACTGGAATCCTGCCAGACTGCAGGAGCAAAGGATCAGCCACTGTCTAGAGCTTTGCCTTGCACTAACCTGCTGGATTTTCGTGCAGAAATCCAAGTGAGAGTTAATGCTGTGTCAGGCAGGCTAAACTTTGACTTGGTTTGCTCTCTAGTTGCTACTGCACAGCCGTGGGCTGCCTTGGCCACTGCAATGAAAGCCACTGGTGGCACAGGGCTGCCTGGGGGCCTCAGTTGAGTGGGGCAGGCCAGGGAGCTGGTGGAGGCTCCAGAGCTGCTGGCCTTGGAGTATGCTCTGCTTGAGGCTGCTCTGGCTGGTCAGTGTCCCAGGAGCTCTCAAAAAGCACTTGGAAATTCTGTATACTAGAGCTGACAAAGTTTCCTGGCTCCTGCAGACTTGATTTTCCAGGAAAAGGGAGAAGCTAAACCCTCCAATGGTTTGGTTTCTGTTTTTATTAAAATTAAGGTATTCAAAATAATGCTGATGGTGTCAAACATTGCTCCTCCCTGAGGGAATATGAGACAGGAACCAAAAATATGTTGTCACAATGCACATTGCCTAAGAGCAGTGAATAAGAAATGCCCTGACTGTTTTAAATAGATAGGATAGAGTCTCTTTCCTTCTCTAACTTTAGTCTGTTAGCTCCAGAAACATCAGCAGTGATGATGATTCAGTCATCTGTATTCTGCATGTTTTAATGGGATGCCAGCTCCTGATTTTATACACAAGTTTTATGATCAACTGCCTATTTCAGCAGAAATTACTGTTTTCCTCTTGGTGCTCGAGCTCTTAAAATTACCAGTGTCATGAGGTGGGTTGACCCTGGCTGGAAACCAGGTACCCACCAAAGCCACTCTGTCACCCCCCTCCTTAGCCAGGCAGGGGAGAAAAACTATGGTGGAAGGCTAATGGGTTGAGATAAGGACAGGGAGAAATCACTCACCAGTTACTGGCAAAACAGACTTGACTTGGGGAAATTGTTTTTATTACCAATCAAATCAGAGTAAGATCCTGAGAAATAAAATCAGATCTTAAAAACACCTCTCCTACCTTTCCCTCCTCCCCAAGCTTAATTTACTCCCTATTTTCCCTCCTCTCCCCCAGTGATGCAGGGGGATGGGAAATGGGGGCTGTGATCAGTTCATCACACATTGACTGTGCCTCTCCTTCCTCCTCATGGGGAGAAGTCCTCACACTCTTCCTCTGTTCCAATGTGGGTGCCTTCCACAGGGTGCAGTCCCTCAGGAATAGGGACTCCAGTGCTCGTGCCCTGTGGGATTACGGGTCCTGCCAGCAAACCTGCTCCAGTGTGGGCTCCTCTGTCCTTGGGGCCACAGGTCCTGCCAGGAGCTTGCTCCAGTGCTGGCTTCCCAAAGGGTCACAGCCACCTTCAGGCATCCACCTGCTCCAGTGTGGGGTCCTCCACAGGCTGCAGGCGGATCTCTGCTCCACCCTGGACCTCCATGGGCTGCAGGGGCACAGCTGCCTCACCATGGGCTGCACTGGTCTGCCGGGGAATCTCAGCTCAGGCACCTGGAGCACCTCCTGCTGCTCCTTTCTCACTGGCCTTGGTGTCTGCAGAGCTGTTTCTCTCACATATTCTGCTGCTCTTCTCTACCATCAGCTACATAGGTTTTTTCTCCTCCTTCTTAAATCCCACAGACTTCCCCCCCCACTCAGTTCTTAAATCTGTTATCCCAGATGCACTACCACTGCTGCTGATGGGTTCAATCTTGACCAGCAGCACATCCATCTTCAAGCCAGATGGCATTGGGTCCATTGGGCATAGAGGAAGCTTCTGTCAGCTTCTCACAGCCCTGTAGCCCCTCCTGCTACCAAAACCTTGCCTTGCAGATCCAATACATGCCCCAGTGTTCTAAACAGATGATGCACAATGTGACATCTGAAGAGAAGGGCTCAGAGGGTGCAACATTTTCCAAAAAATTGCCATCATTCAAATGCTGTATTTCCTGCAGTTGGAATGAAGGCTGAGGCATGGGAAGAGGAAACCTTTTTGTATTATAACAAATAAAATGCTACAATGGAGTTTGAAGGTGCAAATCAGGCTATAACAAAACATGAGTGTGCATGCTTTCAACACCAAAATGACTTACTGTCTGCTAATTAAATCTCACTGCAAATGGGATTTCATTTTTATTTTTTGATGGAAAAAGTGGTTTTATTACATTCACTTGGCTGACAGCCAGGAATACAGCTCAATACAAATCAAGCAAAGTTAAAGGCCTTCTGCAGCAACATATGGCTTGTTTGGGAAGTATGAGTCATAAATGGAACCAGATGCAAAAAAAAAAAAAAAAAAAGGAAGTTACAAGAAGGTAGCAACTGTCTTCAGACAGATGCCACTATTGTTATTTCTGATGTTTCCACCTCATTGTGAAAAATTTTCACGTGCATACTGGTGAACAGTTTTTTTTTCAGCATGGACTGTTTCAAAGCTCTTCAGTGGTGTAGGTCCACTCGCTCTGCTCAGGCAGCTACTTCATACCTTACACAAGCTGTTTTCTTCTTGGAGCTATTAAAACACAGTTCCCAGTACTGTTTGTTTCTTCTCCTGGTTTCAGGGTGTTTCTTAACATATGCAGGGTTGGCCTTAGGTTTGTTCTCCAAGTCCTGTGTAAATACAGGCTAATAGAAGTATGTCCTTGCTTAGGAAGAAACCCTATGGATGCTTTGTAACCACACCCTGTGCATATCTGCAGGGAGGGCGTGTGTGCATATGCCTGCACACACACAGCCAACCCAAGTGCCAAGAAAATGACAACCAACAGGGGAGGGGAGCCGTCAGGGGCTGTCTTCTGCCAAGAGCTTCAGCTGCCTGCAGCAAGGCAGCAGGTAAACATAGGGACAACCAGAGCAGTGATGATGGGGTGAGCAGCCTGGCTGCATTTTGGCACCATTAGTAGGGCCCTCAGCTTTGCCTGATGGCTACTGGTGTAGGACTGCTGTCAAGGGCTCTCTGCAACCATAAAGAACTACCTGCCTGTGCACCCATTGCTGTGTTGACTACCCAGAGCACAGGTGTGCCCCTAGCACAGGCGCCCAAGAGTTTGACTCTTGGACCCTAATACCATTTTCTTTTTGCCAGAGTCATATTGCATCGTGTTCCTGTTGTTTTTCTCCTAATTTCTCCAGCCCTTCACTCCACATTTCCCACGAAGGATGTCAAGAACTTTGTCCAAGTTTAACTCATCAAGATCCCCTTCCTTCCCACGTAAAATCCTGTCATACTACAGGTAAAACAGATTCTCTGTGTCTCCCTGCTGGGCAAAGCCTAACTAGCCCTGGTCTAAAAGGAAGTAATGTCTTACATGCTCAAGTCCTTTAGAAGAAAATGGTCATGTCCCCTTGAACAGTGACAAAATCCACATGGTGCAAACTGTGCAGGTGCAAAATCAGGTGATAGGGTAGGCTATAAATCGATCTCCTTCACTCAGTGGTGGACACCAGATGATGAGTAAACAGAGAACACCCCACTGGAACACGTTGTCCTGTTGCATGTGTTCTGGCAGCCCCGGCTCATCCTGCATCCCACCACCAATGCTCCTCCAGCGTGGGCTTGTTTGCACAGGCCCTACAACAACAGGGCAACACAGGGATGTCCTGTGGCTCAGCCCTGACATGTCACTTCAGATATGTATTCCTGGGTGGTGGTGGACAAGGCCCCTGAAGAACTTGTGAAGCACCTGCTTTGTGTGGGGTCTCTTCCAGCAGGATGTACAAGAGCTGCCCAGAATCTTGTTCATGTCCCCCCCACCTGGAAAACTAAGTGCTTAAACCACAGCTTGAACCACTGCCCTTTTCTTGGCAGGCATTCTTCATCCTTACAAAAAAAGGCTATTGTATTGACTAAGTGGCTATCTGATACCACAGCATCTCACCTTATTTGATCTGCAAGGTTGGTGAGTCACCTGCTTCTCTGAGTGGAAATGCATTTGGAGTCAGAGTGTGTGGCTATAGCCTGCCCAAAATACCCAGTCACAGCCCAGCCTCTCTCCCTGCAGTACAAGCTACTGCCCAGCTACAGCATAATCTGACATATGAGCAGGCTCTGACAAATGAGGGAACTGGCTCAACTCATAACTCAGGTGTGTGCTTGCCCCCTCTTACCTCAGTAAAAAGTCAAACTACAGGCAAACATTACCTCCCAGTGTTTGCATTATAGCATATGTGCAACTCTTTGCATTTTAGGAATTCAGACTGCATATCTGAGTTGAAAATATTATTTCCTTCTTTCGTACCTGGTTTCTGCTGGTGCCTGGGATCATGATAGAGGAGAGTTGGGTGTCAATCATTTTTAAAGTGATATCAGAGACTGAAGCTAAGGAGAGAATTACTAGTAAAACTGCTGCTTTCTATGCAAAGAAATCCTCTGTGAAGGTAGAGGGAATTTCGGAAGACTGCATTGGCCTCTGGGAAGAACAAGAATCCGTCACCTTGGTTGGGAACCCAGAGTTCAGCTGGACAATGAGACAGGCTGTGTAAGCCGAATGGATAAAACTTTATACCCGCACTAAAACCAACCTCATGACACACAATACTACTTAAAGGCAGATAGATTTTGCAACTCCTTCTCATGCTGATGACATCAATGGGATTACTTAAGTGAACGGGTGTTTATTAAACATGAATAAGAACTGTGCTATGTAGCATTAAATGCACCCCACTTGGGCTGGGGCTTTGGGAGTTCATGTCCATGACTAATTCTTGGTGCTTGCTAAGAAGAGCTGGGAGTGCCAGCAAAGGAGCTTCCAGCTCCTGGGGGGAAAGGCTTTACTTTCTGTGCATTAATTGTATTTGTCTTGCTCATTGTGAGGGAAAAACTGAGCTCTCCAGCATACTCTCCAAAGGCTTCCTATCTCAGGAAGAACTGTGGGAGGTTTTGTGTGCAAATGCTCCATAAGAAGAAAAGACCAAGAGAATGGAAAAAGTCTGTCTCTAAAGCAAACTCCCACAGAGAGAAATTGCAAAGGGGTTGGTCCTACCAGGAGAGAGGTATGTGCTTCACACACCCAGAGAGGCCCCATTGATTAAATACATTTAAAATCATTGTATGGCCTGTGCCTTAACTTGTAAGCTCTTTTAGTCATACATTTTGTCTGCCTATTTGGCCAAGATTTTGTTTCAGACAGAGCATCCTTCCAAGCACAACACTTGTGGCAGTGTAATGGGTAACCCTATTTCTTAAGCACAGGAAACCCAGTAGTTTTTCCATGCTCAAGGGTTAGATAACCCTTTAGCATGCACTGGAGGCCAAATTTCCTCATGGAGCATGTGTCCTGACCCCTGGGGAGACTGAGCCTGACCTTAGTACACAGGCAGCCCTCTAGAGAGCCTCATCTCTGCTGGTATAGATCCAATAACAGAGATACTCTGATTTAATTATACAGAGGATTTGGCTTTTAATTTTGCCTGATTTTCATGAGTATCTATATGGAAAAAGAAATGCCTGGAGCTGAGTTTTGCTTTGACATTCTGAGGTTTCCAGGTGAGTACAAAATGTATTAACAGCAATCAAAACCAGAGCTGTACTCTTGCTGACCAAATATATATGTCCTTAGACTGCATGTGGCTACAACAAACCATAGACAGTTGCCTTTAGAAATCTATTTGTTCCCCCCCCCACTGAATATAAAATCATCATTACGGTTGCTATCATAACCCTCAGTGTTGCAAACTCATGGTGCCACAGCAAGCGTAAGCTTTTTAAACAGTTTCCTGTTGTCTTCGGGGTACAGTTTTTCACGGTTGCCCTTCATCACTAGCCTAGTGACAGCTTACTGACAGCTGACAACAACATACAAAGAAAATCCACCAGGCATGTTTGTTCCCATCAGCACAGAAATCTGCAGGCCGGGGGGACAAAGCCCCAGGCAACTAATGCCCGGGCTGGAGGAAGGCTTGAAAAAAGGACAAAGTTGACAGTTTTCTAAGAGTCAGGGCTAGGACACTGGTCTTTTAAAGTGCAAATTGATAACCAAAAGAGAGAAAGATAACAGCAAAGGAAACAGCAAAAAGCCCTAAGAGGGCTGGAAGTATCTTTTTATATAGCAGGTTACACTTCCTATTCCTATTATCATTTTGTGATGCTCCCATTGAGATATCTGTCCCTCCTAGGAACAATGAAATTACAGCAGGTCTATGTGGAGACCAAGTTCAAAGTGAAGAGATATTTTAACAAAAAGCTGTATGTGAGCAGCTTGCTGATGCTGAGAATGAGGCCAGGCAGAACATTTGAAACCAACCTCTAACTTGTAGTGAATTGCTTTTTGGAATCTTTGGGTATATGGAATGTTCCTGAAAGAACTCAACTGCTCAAAAGCAAGAAAACTTCCAAGCCTTTGTTTAGAATGTTTAATTTAAGACTCTAACTCACTAGGGGAAGAATTCAAATTCCAGGGATAAAATGAGATATGTGAAACAGGAGAAAAATAGAAAATTCAGCCTTTAGTTTTATGTATTCTCAGTGAGAAGATAAATTCATTTAAAAGAATAACCTAAAGTATCCATGTCATGGGTAACAGGTGTAAGTCTTTGCTCTCCCTTTTTATATTTGAACCCTGATAGTGTGCCCCAGCCAAACCATCATTAGTTATCCTTGCCAGAGCCCTCAGAGTGGGACCAGGCTGAAATTGCCCTCATCAGCTTCACCTGGCCTTCCACCTTCAGCTGCAGGAGATCAGCCCTGGGAGGGGTTTTAAGCTCCAGTCTGAAAATTTGTAGAGAGGTGGGGTAAGTTTGTATTTGCTCATTATCCTTTGCTGTTTGGATTTCCTGGACTAACTTGGCTGCTGATCACTGAGTGGGTTTTGTTGCTGCCATCATCTTGACTCTGCTTGCCTGGATCTGGAGCCCTCAGAAATTCATCAAGGGCTGAAAGGTAAGCTGTGCTAAATTGGAAAAGAACTGGTAAAGAAGAAGCTGAAAAACTAAATACCAAGACAGTAAGGAATAGATAAAAAGGACTGTGCTGCAATGGATTAAAACCAATCTTATTTTCTGAAAAGTGCCTGTGGAGCTCATGGACAAGAAAGGGGCCAATCAGGCAGTGTGTGATCTCATCCACAGAAGCTGGAAAATGTATAGATAGAGTAATGTGTATAAGTAGTTTAGGGTAAGTAAGTAAAATGCATAAGTAGTGTGTTAGGTAAAAGTTGTAAAAGGTATAAGTAACATGTAGAAATATGTATTATGTATAAGTAGTGTATTGTGTACAAGTAGAGTATCATGTGAAGGTTGAAAGATGGAGAAGAAGAGTACTATTGTAAAAGTTGTGAGGTGTGAGTACTTTAAAAAATATGGGGCTTCTGCATAATCATATTGATTCATTGTTCAGAAGTCATGAGTTCCTGCACTCTCCCATAGAATTCTTGATATTGTGGGAGGATAGGTTCCTTCCATGGTACTGAATATTTATTTTGCTGGGTTCTTCACTGTGTTGTGCTTGTGGCACGTTAATATTCACTGCACTCTAGTCAGCCAAGGGAGGTATATTAGTCAGGACATACAAGAGATTAAGTACAGTAAAATTTTTGTTATGTTGGAGGGAGCAGGTGTCGGTGGCAGATGCAATGATTTGGAGGGTTTGTCTAAGAGAAGTTTACAGGTTATAGATTTTGTAAATTTGTGTGATGTGGAAAACTCTGTTGTATCAGAAGGCTGATCTTTGTGTTGCTACCACCTTTCACCCTCTGACTTGGACTAGCTAACGTTCCTAGGAGGAGCTGGCACAGGGCTTGCACGGATAATTAGTGATGCTTTGCAATGCACACATGCTGAGCAATGGCGAGTCAAACTGGTTCATCACTGCATAACTCAGTTTGGCAATGCTGTCACCTGGCAGGGGACTGTTGTCATCAAACGAGGTGAATCAGAAACAAGCTGACAAAGGATGGAGAATGTACCCTCTTGAATTGTGTTAAGATTCGATTAACTCATACAGCTGAGGAACAGCCTGCAGGGGGAAATCCTTAAGGGAAATCCCAGCACTGTTATATGCACATGAATTACCAAGGACGCCCAAGAGAGTGGATGAGACAAGAGGCTAGAGACAAAAGCTGTTTAGTGAAGATGTTTGTCTTTGGAATTCAGTTGAACCTTAAGAAAAAAAAGGTAAACAAAACCCCAGGAAAACTGTGTGTATGTATCTGCTAATTTTTGTATGTTTGGTTACACACCCTATTTGTGTTCTTGAGGAGTTAATGCACAAACCAGAATGCTTGCTTCTCCCCTAAAACTCTGGGAAAGTGAAGCTCTGTGAGGTCTGTCTGGACCCAGGAACAGGTAGTTTTCCTGTGGGTCTCACTTCTCATGAAACTGTATTAGGTGGAATATTATCCATTTTAGCAGGGATTTGCAGGATTAACAGACTCTGGACAATTATCAGGTATTGATAATTGTCTGCCTTTCAGAGCAAAGGCAGTGAGAATGGGATGAGTGGAGCTGCCGTGTGTATGTGCAATGCACCAATGGATCCCCGCAGCAGCCCAGGGAAAGTGGGAGGAGCCCCTGGTCACACAGCAGCTCATCATCGCAAACTTGGCAAGGGCAACTTGCTATCAAATAAACTTAAGGGAAATAAAGATGCAAAATTGGGCTGTCATATTGTGAAGACTTTATTTTTGAATCTATATTTGCTCAGTAAACCCATGGAAGCTGGCAATGCTTCAGAAACTTGAAGCAAGGGGATCAATTGGGTGCGATGAGGAAACAAAATGATCATGAAAGGACTTCCACAAGGTTGAGGATGTTTGCAAGAGAATATCCTAGTTTAGTGAAGGCCGTTTGAGGGAATTGTACCCCAATAAAATGGGCAAAAAAGGAAGATATGAGATGCTCTGAGAATGAGAATTTGAGGGCAGAAATGCAGTTGTAACTCCTCCTAATTGCCCAGGAATATGAGTACTGGCTCACCTGTGACAACTATAGTGACAAGTGTCGTGCAGAGCAATACTAGAAGAGACCCAGAATAAGCCTCTTATTAGATTTAGGTGCAGAATGTCACATGGAGTCGTGCAGTTGTTCAGATCTGCGGAAATTACAGAAATTTAGAAAGTGGAGTTTTGAGGTTTGAAAAATAATCTCTAAATAACTGGGACAGCAGATTCGTTTGCTGTTGATTCATGTCATAAATGGCAGAAAATAGGACTTCTCTGTGAAAACAAGTAAACAGATTGTAGGCAAATGGGCTGCTGTGGTAAAGTGGCTTTGCCTTGGAAAACTGAAGATATAATTAATTGTATATTGAAATAACATTCTGGCAAAGAGTGGAGAAAGGGGAAAAAAAACCAGTCCTCAACTGAATCTGATTTTGAAGTCCTGGTTAAGATGAATTTCAAATTTTAACTATCAGAGGGTCTCACTGGTTATGGATTCCTACTTGTTTCTGCAATATCTTTGATCCACACAAACATTTTATATGTTTTATAAAAGACAACTATGACAAGCCCAAAAGAAAAAGTCAGTCAGTAGATTTCATAGATCACCATTTATAAGACAGCCACAAAGTTCAAAGAGATGAAAATATCTCCCTTCAAAATAGGAAGTGGCCTAACTTCACCCTATCCCTCAGCTTCCCTCAGCATTCTGTTTAAAAAGTCCCCAACGACCACAAACTCGATGCAGTCACTTAGTGATTTGAGCTCATAAAGAACTGTGTAAAATGCAGACAAAGTAAAGAGCACTGGCACAGGAGAGGTGAAGTTTGTGTTACAGAAAAGGATATGTGTAAGACAAGAGTGGCCCTTGTGCAGTTTTATCTCATGGAATCATCAATGGATCATGGTTTTGCTTTCTTTTGTTTTGGTTTTGATGCGTGTAAATCTTTGCTTGAGGCAGAAGTAGGCAATCAGTATTTGCTGTCAGCAGCCAACAACTTACAAAATGGTTGGAAGATTTTCCATGAAGGAGATGAGAGACTCTGAGAGTAATAAAATTTTTGACCAGATCTGACAAAGGCATTTTCAGAGATGATTTTGAACCTACAGTTATTCCATGAGTTTACAAGGACTAGGCAGCCCACCCACTGCAGTATCTCATGGGATGGGGGCAGAGTTCATTGAGGCTTGTCTATCTTCAGAGTGAACTACTCTGATTTTGGGACTGGGCATATCCCAGTTCTTCTCATAAGTTACAAGGCTTTCCAGACTGCTTCCTCCCCATTCGGCAAACAGATCTTTGCACCTTCTTTGTAAATGATACAGTCAGTGCTCAGGAAACACTTGGCTTTTACCAGCCAGCCATCCTAGCCAAAGCTCCCTGCATGGCTTTAGGCCCTAACTGCTCAGGGCAAAGCAGAGCCCCTCCAGGGTTATAGTAGTTAGACTGGCTTGCTAAAGCCTGCTCAATGGGTGTGCTACTCCAAGGAATGCATTTCCTTGAATGCACTCCCAATGCCCCTTCCCTAGGAGGAAAAGACTTTCCCCAGCCACATAAATTCCCCTGAAATAAAATCACCTGATGTTCCCAGATCAACAGTGCAGCCTACTGGCCATTTCACTCTAATTAAGTCATTGAGTCTCCAGTAAAATTCAGTCTCCAGCGGGAGCCTCATCCGATCCATGCCGACATGCTTGGTTTCAATACAACATGTTTTTACCAACACAGCTGTAATACCCACCAAGGGTGGCTTAAATACCTCTGACTTGTGGCAGATCCCATATATCTTCATAAAGAATTTGCAGTTACTATAGCAAAGTAAGTCATTTAAGCTGCCTTAAGTTATTTCTTGGAATTTCCTTTGATTTATTCATGGCTGGAGGATTTGCAATTCAGAATTTTGGCAGCTTGTCAACAGTTTCTCTGAGGGAGAGATGCATTCCACAACCTTTAAATAGGCTGGGACCGTCAGATGTGTTTCCTACATCTGATCACATACCTTATGCCTATAGTTAACTAAAATTTCTTGCAATTATTTCTACTTTCTAGGCAATTTAATATTTTCCTTAGAGCTTGGGTTAAAAAAAAGTTATTTATTTTGTAGTTGATATGAATACAGGAGCATATGTGACAGGTTTTAGAAAAAATATTTCTTAATCTATAATGAAGAAAAGTAATTATTCTGTGACATAATTTATTGTCTCTTGTGGTGGTTTAGGGTCAACCCTCCTCTAGGTATAACATTGTCATTCTGGTAGTCTTTCAACGCTGTATTTGTAAAAAAATTACGTAACTATATAAAAAAAGTGAAGCACAATGTTATTTTCAATGGAAATTATTTCATTCCTGAAATTTGGCTTGGGTTAAATGTAACTGTTCATACTGATCAGAAAATATACATATAAAATATTTCAGCAGTGCTTATATTCACCACTGTGCCCTCCTCCATTAACCTAGGATTTCATTATTTTGCTTTTCATTAATTGTTGTGTAAATAAGAATATATTTATATCTCAGTTCCTGTGCTTGCTTCTTGAAGTATAATTTCACTGTGATTTATTTTTAGAAATAATAATTAAAAAAAAACCCCTAAGAATAGTATTTTCAGAGATTCTAGATCTATTCTTAGGAATAATGAAGGAACTTGGTCAGGACAGTATTCCAAATCTCTTAAAACAACTCTTGCAAAAATGTTTATCAAAGCCAAGAGGTTCCTGACCCAGCCAGGCTCTTAGCTGCTTATTTAGCTTTAAGCCTCTGCCTAAGTGGCTCACTGAGCTGTCTTCTCCTTCCTCTGAAGAGTGCTGGATGGAGCTGGGGGAGTAGCAGGCATAATTTTTTGAGTCAAGAAAGTTTAACACATCATGGAGGAGGAGAAGTGTGGGAGGAATATGAACTGATTTCAACTTATCAGCCTCAAAGAAATGAGGAATGAAGTCTGAAACTATGTTGCTCCTTTCCCCCTCCTAGCAAGAGAGCATCCTGCTGCTCAAGAGATTTCCTTGCCTGTCAAGAGCACTCTCTGGGCCCATCTCAGCAAGCCCCCATTTCTTCCTCTATGTTGAGTACAGACACAGGCTGTTCAATTTATTTATTATTCAAAATTTATTATTTTCTTTCCATTAATTTATCTGTTTATTAGATTTGTCCCCTGTGTAGACATACAGGAATTAAAATAGTGAAGTAACCTTTGGACTTGAAAATGTATGGAGGCAAAATAGGCAGTTGGTATCATTGGAAATCACCCTGTAATTACAACCTGAAACACTTGTTATGATTGGGCTTTGGCTTGCAGGAGCTAGCATAACCCCCTAGGCTGAAAGATAAAGGTCTGCTGACGTTAAATGAGGGTTGCAAATTAATGTAATGAATGACTTTTAATAATAACCTTTTGGAGGTGGTTCAGTGTTGGTTGCAGTAATTCATAGAATCATTAGGTTGGAAAAGACCTTCAGGATCATCAAGTCCAACCTTTGACCAAACACCACCATGTCAACTAAACCATAGCACTCAGTGTCATGTCCAATAGATTCTTGGACACCTCCAGGGATGGTGACTCCATAACCTTCCTGGGCAACCCATTCCAATACCTCACCACCCTTTCAGTGAAGGATCTTCCTGGGGTCCAACCTGAAGTTCCCCTAGAGCCTCTTGAGGTCATTTCCTCTCATCCTGTCTCTGGCTGCCTGGGAGAAGAGACCAACATCCACCTGGCTGTACTCTCAGGCAGGTCTCCCCTGAGCTCCCTTTTGCCCAGGATAAACAACCCCAGCTCCTTCAGCCACTTCTCATGGGACTTACTCTCCAGACCTTTCACTGGTCTTGACGAGGGTTTGCTGTACCAGCCTGAAGGACTGGGACAGGAACCATCAGGGAAAGTGAGTGGGCGTGTCCTCAGTTTTTCAGAAAATCTCCATATTCTGCGTGTGGTTACTGGCAGTCCTTTCATGACTCATAATTTCAGGAAGGTCTGAGCTTCCTTACTTTATCTCCAGAGATGTGAACAGAGTGACTGTAGCCAGTGTGGTATTGTTAGTTTAGACCTTATTAAGACATACCCTGAATCCTGAGGGTGATCCCATCTCATCCCTTCAACAGCCAGGGATAAAGATATGATGGTCAGCATCTGTGGCCTAAATATATCTCTTGAAAGGCTCTTCTTCAGAAGAGGTGTCTTCCTCTGCCCAGACCCCAAAAGGCTGCAAAGGAAAATGATGACAGAAGACAGAGAAAGCAGTAACAGAAAGCAGTAAAGAAGGAAGAGCATGGAAAAGCAGAAAACACTCTCTTCTGGGTGTGCTCAGGGCCCCTTTTAATTTTTTGGCATTAGGCTTAAATTTAAGTATACCTGAGGCGTTGTATGCAAGAAAAGACTGGATGCCTTACTTTGCAAGGTGAGCAGAATGTTTGTGGCTACAGTAAAGGGGGAAGGAAAACTATAGCCTAGACTGAAGTATTAGACAGAAAAACCCTCAGACATCCTCGTTGCACTGATTAGTATCCTGAGTCATTGCCTTTGAGGGAGGTGAGAGTTTCCTCAGTATGGTGGAATTAGATGAGCTCCTTTAATGAGGTTAGATACCAGAGGCATTGCGCAGTACCGTGAAGTTCCCTGAGGGAAAATAAAAAAGAAGGATACCTTTTCCCTGCTGAGAATTGAGGTCTAACTGGGGGTAATCAGTGTTAAAACAGTAGGCTTTGAGAGCTACTAAGGCTACCCTACCCATGGCAGCTGTTAAGTGGCAGCTAGAGATGGGAAGAGCTGCGATGCTGTGTAGCTGCTCTGCTCCCCAGCAGATCTGCCTCTAGACTCTTTGCCACCCCTCGGGCTCAGGGTCTGTCACTGAGAGGTCCCTGTCCTGCCTGTTGGAGGCTGGCCCTGCACCAGCTGCCGGGCTGCCAGCGGCAGTGGCTTGGCAGAGAAGCCGCCGTGACGGCCGGCCAAGGCATGGGAGGTAACACTAATGCAATCTGAAACCTCCCCCAGACAGCAAGGCGGGCAGGCGGAGGGGAATGAGGACACAGGCAAATAAAAAACAAAAAAAAAAAAAAAAAAGGGGAAAGAAATCAGGCTGTCTCTTTATCTCCTTTCAACAGACATCTGTTACACAATGTGTGTCTTTCTGCTGCTTTATATAGCATGCGTTAAGTTTTCCTGCTTCCTGCAAGCGCTGCTCGGGACAAGGCGCGAAGATGAAGCAAGCGTCTGCTGTGCTTCAGGAGTTAAACTCACCGAAGGAAAGGTGAAGGTGTGACCTACACGAACCCCATGGCCGCTGATCCCTGTCCTGTGACTAATGCAAAAACCCCCGATCTGGCTGTTCCGGCTTGGAAACCACTTGTGCCCTGGGTCCCAGGGGCCTTGGTGAGTTTCAACACCAGAGGCAGGGCCGGTTGCTCTAAATAGCACTGTCAGAGCTAAGAAAGCAGAGCTGTCCCCTTTTGCAGCTAAACCTGTTGAGCACCCTCAGCTACTAGCTGGGCAAACAGATTGTTGCCAACTTCAGGCGGCTGCTGTGGAGGGTTGACCCCTAAACCAAAGCATCATTTGTCAGGTTGCTTCACTGAAAATCTATTTAAAATATTCAACAGAAGCAATAGAAAAGGGTAAAATTGGAGATTTGCCTTTGGCTAGGGCGACCTGACAGTGCTCAGGCTGAATTTTGCTTTTTCATTTCTTTAATTTGATTTTGTCTCAAGAACTTGCAGCTCTCAGTATAATTTTTTAGTAATAGTTTGGAGTGTGTTTAGAAGCTTAAGAGTCTCTTCATTACCACCTTTCCCTTTTTGAAAGTGCCAGACTCTTTTTTGCACAAAATACGTATTAATAGATTCAGGGCTGCTGTAGGATATTAAAAAAAAAAAATGCAATGCAGCTAGCACCCTACTGCAGAGGAGCAGCAAATCCAGTGACAAAACCTGTCTAACCCAAACCAAAGGGGTTCTCAGGAGCCTGTTCCTGTCTGCAAGAGAGCTCAAACCAGCAGCAGATGTCCCAAAGGTAACTAGTCCAGCTGAAGCTGCAAAGAAATTTAGCCAAAGGACCCTAGACAAAGAGCTGAGATCCCAATCATGTTTTGGACCTTTTGAAAGCACAGAGTGCAGTGTTTGGGTTCAGAGTTCTTGGATCTGCAAAGATCAAGAAGTTCAAAGCTCAATGAAGTTCTTGGCAATGAGAGGGGAAGTAGGTCCTGGGATAGCAAGCATGAAGGCACCACAACTTCCACTAAAATCACCCCTAAACTATTTCAGCTTTTCTTTGGTGAAGTGAACCTTTCTCTGGTTCCTTTAATGCATTCATCTCCCCTACTACCTTTCAAGATAATAGCTATGAATGCCTCCTTTGTTATAAGAAGCATGCTGCCCTGTGTGTGTGGGAGGTGGGTGTTACGATAGGCATCATACAGCAGTATTCTGGTATTTTAATAAATGAGCTTCTGTTGGAAGTGACATTACTTGAGTGTAAAACCAGGCATATCTGTCTCTTTACTAAGATACAGGGTATTTTGTGGGGGTGTGAAGTAATTTTCTTTGAATAATTGAATTAATTAATTACAAGTTACATAAATGTATAAGGCTCCAATTGCCCATAGTATCTGTGTACCATTCACAGAACTCAATGCAATATTTTCTTCTGATTACATGAACACTCTATTCTGAATATGCCAAACAACCTTCCTTTCTCCTTTTTTATAGTTCCCTGAGAACTACTTCTGTAACACCCATGAGATGTGAAGAACAACCAGAGACCTCCTACAGGGAACAATCTGCCACCAGAAGAGCTGTGCATTTCACTGATTTTTTTTGGCTTTGATGCCAACTCACACCCTCATTCTAAGACAAAAAAAACCTTTGAAAAAACTGTAAAAAACTTAGTGTCTTGGTGAAGCCAAATCTCAGAACATCTAAAGCATTCAAAAGATTTTGATTGAGGTTCTTGCAGACAAAAAAAAAAAAAAAAAAACCCAAACCCAAAAAACGCTAGATTCACAAAAGCTGCAATGGGAGGATCTATTACCCAGTAGCCTTGAGCATGCATCAAGCTTTAGGAGAACTAGTTCAGTTTCTGTCTCTGAAGAAACCTGAGAGCAACAGGACAGTGTTTTCACTAGCAGCCTGCAAGCTGGTTGTGCATGTGCAAGGCTTGAAGCACTGCTCCTTGGTCTCTCCTGATGAGACAGCCACTCTGTATGCAGCATTTTATATTCACTGCCACATGCACTAGAAGCCAGACAGCCACTTCCCAGAAGCATGAATCATTTTCACATTTGTTTTCTACTTCAGCTCCTGTTAAAAGTATTTTATTCCAAGTAGAATAGCTTCAAATGGAATACCTAAGGACACTCAACAACGGGATAGGGATTTGTAGGACATTCATCTGCAAGGTCAATCTGCCTATAAAGGATGCATCAGAGCTCTGAGTGGCCCCCTCAATGCTCTCCATCAGTGTCTGAGCCACTAGGCAACCCTGTGCTGTAGGCAGCACCTCCTGATACTGGGTACTGAGAATAATGCCCAGGGGACTGCAGCATTCACCTGGGATGTGAAGCTTGACATCTTGTACTGTCCAAGGTTTCAGCCACCATAATACCTTGGGAACATGGTGCCTCTGAACAGAACAGCCCATGGTTGTGGACAAATGTATCGGAGCTGGGGTGCCACTAGGCATTTTCTGTTCCTGCTTTTTCTTCCAAAGGCTTACAACAGGATCATATCAGGATTAAGCAAAGCTGGCTAATTTTGTTTGAGGGCTCTTCAGATGAACTCTGGGAACCCAAACAAGAACCTTGTTAAGGTTTATTGAGGAAAGTGAGAAATTGCTAGGCACATTGATGATGGGAAGCCCCACACTCTTTCTCTCTTCTGCTCTGTATCTGTGTAGAATAAGCGCTGTAAGAGTGAAATAAAAGTTTGCAATACTAAGCTGTGTATCAATCAATTTTTGGTGCTCTCTGGGCTGTAGATTTAGCTTTAACTCCTCAAATTTTTTTTCATTTTCAAGTTCTTTTTTGTGACATTCTTTTCACTTTGCAGCTCTTTGTTTAAAAGCCCTGAATTTTCCCAAGATGATCTGGAATTTTCCAAGATGTAGTGTTTTGCTTTGGGCTTCAGTGATGCCATTTGTGACAGTGTTTAGATTTTTATTTCAATTGCACCTCTGAGTCACAGAGCTGTATTTCTTCCTTCTTTTCTTTCCCTTTAGAAAAAATGTTTCAAATTCCTCCCTCTAAAAGTGCTTTGGCAATATTAAGAACTGAAACCTTAACAATTAATGGAGCTGTTTTAGCATCTCTACTAGGAAACTTGCATTCACTGTTTTTTATTATGATTTGGAAATAAGCAAATATGAATGTGCAATGCTGTTTGCTTGTGACTTTGTCTTTTGGCATATTTTAAAATCCTAATGTCCCCGGTGCTGGCAGTCCAAGAACAGTGAAATTTTATCCCTTCAGGTGGTTCTGATGATACCAAATGTCACTCATCTGCCTTATAAAATTAGTAAAATGTGGAATAAACCAGTCAGTAGCCTGGGGAAGTACCCCTTTCTGTGTGGCTGCGCATTCCTTGGCAATTTTATACGCCTGCATACATTATCCTTGTAAGTGTGATCTGATGTGTAGGTGGTCTCTATTTCTGACACATTACATTTATCTGCATCTCTGGAGAAGCTTAAAAAGTCAAGCCTTTTTTACAGTTAGAATATTACCATGAATATGATGTATTCTGGGGACTGCATTCTGCATCCCAAGCATTCATCTAATCAGAGCTGCAGCTCCAGCTGGCTGTATTTTGCCAGTGAAATAAAGTGGAGCTATATAGGGAGAACACGTGAAGCAGTGCAGTAAATTTTTATGAGCCTGAGAATGGAATGACCACATTGCTCAAGACTCACCAGCAGAAAGCTGTGAAAGGCTTAACCAAATAAGTGGCAATTAAAACTTTATAGTGTTTCACACTGTCATGTGTTTGGGCCCTGTGTGTAATTTTTATCTCTTGTTTATACCTGCAGTGGTGAAACTGAGGACAGTACATGTTGCTGTACAGTCACTCAAAAGGCATGACTTCATTTAGTTTGTTCATGGGTCTTCCTTGAAGCTTCTTGGAGGTTTTATATGTTATTTTGAAACACAGGGAGGTATGGAGCCAGGAGGGAAGCGTGTGGTAGTATTACCTTCTTTCTTTTATGCTGCACAGTGCACAAGTACTGACACTGCTGTAGTCTATAGCTCCTCATAGGAACTCTTATCCTCCAGTCAGTATGCTTTGTAGATACCATAGAAACTGAAATGTATCTGTGGTGCTTACACTGTATAACAAGGGATGAAATCCAGATGTTCGTAATGGCCAGAGGGTATATTTTTTGGCCCTCTCTTTGAACCAAAATAAGTTTAAACATACTTTCGAGCTTTGTGGGTGTCCCTAATCTTCTTTGGTTTCAATCTGCTTCTGTTTTTTTTTTTTTTTTTTTTTTTCCTTAGTATTTTCTTTTTCTATTCCTGCTACAGGTGGTCTATCTGGTTCTCCTGGTATCCTGGCAAGGGCCATGGACAATCAGGACAGGCAGAGACAAAGGGGGAAGGTGCCAGCTCAGTACATCAGAGAGGAAGAGGGTAGAAAAATCACCTCAGTAAGGGCATTAGAGCAGAAACCAGGGCAAGACAGAGTTAAATAACTGGGACTGCAGAATCAGATTGAAAAAAAAAAATATAGTAAATAGTCTCGAAGCCTAACCTCTGAATCCCAAGCTGCAAAACCCCTGACTTATTCAGCCTCTTTCACATAATGGGAAAATCTTCCACTTTGAAAAGCCATGCCTCTGCCACTACTGCCATGCATCTCCTCAGTTTCTGGCCTTAACACATTCACCAGTGTAACCCTGGAATCCTGCAAGATGTTACTTTAGAGATAAGACTGTCCTCAGGGAATCACAGAAAAGAGAGATGGAAAACACCTCAAGAGATAAGATACCCCCTGTTGTTGCCCCCGCAGTGGAAGGCAAATTACATATATGGGCTGGGGTGTGGGGGGATGGCTGCATGGGTAGAGTTTATTTGCTGGAAAGCTGTTAAGTAACGTGCTCGAGAACAGTGAGGTAATGGGAATGGGGTTGCATCCATGCAGTATTGTACACTGCCAGGTAGAAATGAGGTACTTTGTGGTCACAGGGGAAAGGAAATAATACAGGTTAATGACTATGCTGCAAGTGTTCTTATCCACATGATTTAGGGCCATGTAGGCATCCTGAGCAGACTGGGGTGTTCTTCATTGCACATCTGTATCTTTGGTGGGATAGGAGTAAGAATTAGGAGGGCTGCAGCAGCAGGACTGTAGCTGCACATGCTGTACTGTTAGTACATTCCCAGTGTTGAGCAATGCTACCCTTCCCAGTGACAGCACAGATGGATCCAGCTTGGTTGTTCTGTAGGGTCAATAATTTACAGTAATCAGTTCAGGAGTTGAGCAAGGTAAGAATCAAAGTGACCTCTTCGAGAATCCTGATTATTTCAGACATCAAAGTGGTCTGCAGAACAAAAATTGTGCTTTTAGACACAGGGTGCCAAGCTCCTATCCTGTGAATTGCAAAATTTCAAAGTGCTGTTTTTCTCCATGTAGAGTAATGGGGAAATGAGAAGATCTAATGGGAAACCCGAGACTTAACTGAGTAAGGTACAGAATTAGGGTGTACAAAGGTGCTGAAAGTCCACATGGAAAAGTTGAGAGGGAAAGTCATCGAGGACGTTGAAGAGCTCCCAGTCCACTGGAATGGAAAAATCACAAGTGAACCCCTCCAAGAAGAACTTCAACATTTATCCGGATAAAATTCTTCCAGGTGATTAAATTAATAAATCAATATTCCTGCAGAGCACAAGGAAAAGAGATTGCAAGACATGGAATAGCAACGTCTTTTGCCATCGACCGGGGTGGGGGTGGCGAAATTTGGTCCTTCCATGCCACCTAGTGTAGGAAGCTGAGCAGCTCCCTGCTCTTGGGAGCAACTCCACGACCTGCTCATCCAGCCAGGCTGGGCTTCACAAACAAGGGTTGATTAAGCAAGAAATTAAGTGATGATCAGAAGTCTGCCACTGTATAACCATCCCACCGATGTGGGTAAAAAGGTGCTTTCAGTACCACAGCAGCAAGTGATGCTTTTTGCTTGGTTGTTTGCACTGTGGCACACTCAAAGTTTTAGAGAGAATGGTGTAGTTTGTATTTTTATATGTTTTAACTGAAAAAATAATAAGGTTACCTAACTTGCAGCTCTTGTCACACTAGGAAGAAAGATAGCATGGGATGTTTGCATTCTGACACTTAGTAAAGTGGTTTGAGTCTTCATATCTGTTACTAAAACCGTACATTGGGTAAGTGGATATTGGGTAAAATTGGATGGTGGGTTTTGGTTTTTGATTTGTTGTGTTATATTTGTTTGTTTGTTTTCAAGAGGATAGAGAAATTTCTGGTTTGTGATTGATTTTTGTGAGGAGAAAAAAAGTTTTGTTTCAATTAGTACTTTCTCCAAAATATGCCAAAGGATAAAAAATGGCCCAAAGTTGTGGTGAGCTGTCCAGTTTCTAAAGATACATATGCTTCAGCTGACTGGTTAGGAATACTTTTCTCTAGTGCCAGTAACTGGTGTACCTGATGGACTAAAGGCTAAACTAAGGACGCTTGACCTTACTTTGAAACAGTCAGTGCTGGTTTCTCTTTGACACAGAAGAGCATATTAGGTGGCAGAAAATTTTGATAGCCTTCGATGCTCCCAGAAAATCTATACTTTCTCATTAGACTTGTTCAAAACTGCTTCTTTACAGTGTCAGCCCAGGATGTTACCAATTCCAGAAAAACCAGATAGCTATATATGTATATTTATATGTATATTTCACCCAACCCCCTTGGACAAGGACACCTGCACACTGGCAGATTGTCCCACCTGTAAGACGTGAAGTGTGTCTATAAGCAAGTTTTGAGAGTCATAGTTGCTAGCCTTGATATATAAAGAATGAATTATCTCAGCAGAAGTTAAAAAAAAGACAGTTACCCTGAATAACTGTGCTGGAGCCTGCATCAAGCATAGAAAGAGGTAGTTCGTGTTTAGTTTTGGACATAATAAATACCTCATTTTTTTTCCTCAGCTTTCTAATTTTTCCTTTATCACTTTGTTTATTGCCTCTAGGCAAATAGGTGTTTGAATCATCCAGTCACTATCTTGCTGGAGTTGATAAACACAATTGCCTCCAAACAGGAATCATCTAGGCTTATGGGAACATCTGTGCCCTTCCTCCACCCTGACTCCTGCTAGAAGTGCTCACCTGTGTACAGGCTTCTGTGTTCCCACATGCCTTTACTGTGGTGCAAGCGAGGTTTTATGTGGTGTGTAAACAAGGAAATCCCTAGAAGCAAAAGATCACTTCAGAAGTTTGGCTTGCATGATGGCAAAACACATAACTACAGCATTAATAAGGGCTGCATGTCTACCTTGTGTGTTGAGAAATGGGTGAAACACAGCACAGGGGAGGAAGAGGTGGAATGCCATCATATGCTTTCCATTTGCACCTATGTGAAAAAAAGAGAAAAAGATAGTGTTTCTATGCTTTCCAAGGCAATGTGATGTATGTGTCTGGTTCCATTATTAAAAAAAGATTAAAATGATTTAAAATATGTTTCAGTATTAAAAAAAGAGGTGGATGTTGGCCATTTTGAGTCATCAGCCAAACTCTTGGCCTTCCTGTTTTTTCCTTTGCTTGGAACTCCCACGTATCTCTAGTTAACAGAACCCCCAAAGATGAGTGATGTTTAAATATTTAAAATCCTGCCTTTTCAACATTTTTCTAGTCTAATTATTGATCCCACAATGTTTAGTATCCAGGAAGCAATCCTAAGTTCCTGAAATGAAAACCACCTTCCAAAAGCCAGGCTTTTAAAAGATGAGTCATTGGCTGGCACTTGAGCATTTTTTGGCACTTAGCTCAAAAGTAAGAGGTTTTGAGGACAGTTTCTGTGTGTGAGAAAGTAAAACAAAAATAAAATCAAATCAAAAAGTGCTTGGCATGCAGCCTGTCAACTTTCAGAGAAGAGTGTGATAAAATCACACTGTCCTGGCTGAAAGTAGGGGGACTCTTATATTTGATGTTTAACCCTTTCCTGAATGGCCTGTAATTACCATCCAGTATTTCTCTGAAGCCAGGGCTGCATTTCTCTTTCTCAGAATGTGTCTTTTTGCTGCTGGAACTCTGGGGTCTAAGAGGGCTTTGGTTTGCTCGGGGAGGTGAGGAAGGGGTAGGGGGCTGTGGAGCTTCCTCATTAACTCCCTGCAGAAGCTACTAATCCCTACTAGGACTGCTGTGCTTGAGGAAAATGCCAGATTGGTATTTTATAACTGATGCACCTGGGTCTTGCCCTGCCTCTTTGTTCCCTTAGGCAAAACCTGGAGCAAGGAAAGAAAGGGTAGGGTAACTGGTATGACTATCACTTACAGTGCTCTAAACATCTGCCTGTAAACAAAAATCTTTTCCCTATTGTTTCAGTATCTTCCTCCTAAGAACTCTAGTCCACTTTGAGGAAGATCTGCAGGTTCAGGTCAGCAAAGATTAACATAGAACAAAGAAGGTAGAAGTTGGGATCTATACCTCCCTGTACTGAACAAAATCCTAAAAAAAATTAGTGTATTATCAGTATGGTTTATGGTATCAACCCTTGGAGATGGAAGACCTGTTGGTCACACGCATAGAGGACCTGTAGCACAGAGGGCAGTGCTGCAAATTTGTGGGTCTCTTGCCAGGTCGGTAGCACAGTTGTGTGCTCCATTGTTCCTGCCATGAGTAAATGGGCAATAATTGCAGTGTATCAAGAGAACTGGGGGTTGATAATTAAGGTGTTTTTAAGATTTCTTACACTTTTTCTAATGCTACTCTAAATTTGCAGCTTTCCATTTTCAGCTTGCCCCTCCACAATATTCTGTAATGGCTAAGCTTTACTTTGTTTGTTTCAGGCTTTATAATTGAATCCAAAATGCCTCTGTTGCAGTGTTTGTGGAAAATGATGATGATGGTCTCACAATTTTCATTCTAGGTATCTCCTTGATTGCAGAATGACAAGGACTGGTGCTTTGTACCTATGTGAACACTTGGACAATGAAACCATGTGGCAGGAGACAGGTTGATAGAGTTCCCCTAGACTTAGGAAACGTTTTTTCAAGCAGAAAGTATAACCAGCCAACTTGGAACAGCCATGGGTTAGCAGTAGCATCACCTCCTGTTACGTGACTCTCAGGTCAGTAGCGCATAACCTCTCACAATGTGCTCATTCCCGATGCCAAGTAAAAAAATGGCATTGCCCATGAAAACCCAAGAAGTTACCAGTTCGGGGGAAGAAATATTCTGTACGCCTGATCATTACAGACCTCCACAATTCAAGCAAGTGCTTTGAAAACCGCAGCTGCAGGAAGCAGGTGTGAGCCTCACATCGTGGCTGCACAGTGCAGCCGGGAAAGGCCTCTCCTGCAGCTGAGCAAAGAAACTGGGCTTTCCTCTGGAAGGCAGCTTCCCACAGCTCCCTGCCAAGGAGGCTGTGCTGAATAACCCTCAGCATTGGCCCTTTGCCCCTGTATTCCCCTGCTGTGGTCAGTCCAGGCAGTAGGACAGGAGGGAACCGTGTGATTTAAGTTGAGAGGAAGGGAGCAGATAAGGACACAGAGCAATGAAATGAGTAGTTGGAATCAGGGGAAGTGGGAAGCTGACCTAAGGACTGAGGAATGTCATTGGGGACGGAGGGGTGGGGATGGGACATGTGGACTTGGCAAAGAAACTGGGAGAGGAAGCCAGGAAGAGAGGGTGTGGAGCAGCTGAGATTAGATGGGGACCAGAGAGAAAGTCTTATTTTGGGGTTGGGCTTGCCTCAGGTTTGGGAAGAGGATGGGGTCTAGAAACCTGGCAAGTGGATCATGGTACTGGTCAGGAAAGGGGTCAGGAAACAGCAGGAGGAAAAAGTTGAAGGGCACTGTACTGGGTTAGAACAGAGACAGAAAACCATGCGCGTGGCCAAGTGTGCTCTAGCCTCCAGAGCTGGAAGGAGACCCAAGAGGGCTGTGTGTTGACCCCACCACTGTCTGCAAATACCTGTTCTTTGAGAGAAGATTCAAGAGCATGCTTTCAGGTTCTTTTGTGAATTTTTTGAGAATTTTGCTGGAAGGGTGTAGAATAACTTTTCTTGGTAGGCTGAAAAGTGAACTCAGGAAGGTGAGCCATGATATATGCTAACTAATTTGTGTATTTTTTTTTCTGCTTTGCCATGATGTATTTTTAAGTAAAAATCACATTTTATGGCCAAAGAATTTGTCATCAATTCCTTAATCTGCCATGTAATGAATCCATTAGTCTATACATTTCAGAAAGTATTTGAGTAGACTAATTTTAGAAAGATATAACATAGAATAGCCCATTATTGAATAAACTTAAATGTGTTCTCTTGCTTTATCTTACCAATTTTTACCATTCTTAAATAATTTTAAAATTCTAGGAGATATTTTTCTCTTATTGAATTTTCTAGCAGCTGGCACAGACAAAAACAGTCGATCAAGACATGCTTCAGTATTTCCATGCATTTCACAATGATAAAATGTGGTTGTTCCTGTGATTTTTAAATCCTTTGTCAGGTAAAGAAAGGAAAGGTGATCCAAAGTTGTCTTACCACAAGTGTAGTTAGCTGTGTAATGTAGTGTATGAACTTGCTGGTCATGTGGAAGCAAATATACCTCCTCAGTTTCTAGTTAAGTTGTAGCAAGAAGAGAGTTCAGGCAGGGGAATGGTCTGCCACAATAAACATTGCTAGTATGAAGTTTGCATCTAATTGCAAAACTAAATTTTACTACAAAACAGTTTTTGCGTTTTTCAAATACTCCTGATGGAGCTTCAGTACAGTCAAAAATTATAATGAGCTAATTAATTATTTTTTCTTCAGTTTTATTTCAGGAGTGTAATCAAGTGTAGTCTTTGCGCAAGGTAAGAAGGACAAAATTTTCCATTTTGATTTATTGTTAGGTTTTTTTCTCAGCTTGGTAATAGAGTAAATTCTGCACTGGAAGCAGATATGATCAACCCGTTGAGAACAGACTGGTGCATTCAGCCTCCCTTACACTTATGTGATAAACAAATGAAAAAAGGTGTGTCTGTAAAAGGAGACTCTGCTTCTGTCACTTATGGTAAGGCCCTGCACAGTCACCTCTTTTGCTTCACTGCCTGCACCGAGAGCAAAGGAAGGTTGTGGTCCCATGCAGTGCCACACTAATCAGGGATCCATCAGCTGGCTTCAAACCCAGAAGCCACATGGATGTGCCTAAACTGTACTAACACAACTGTGTGGATTGGTAGGACTCCAGTGAGATTTTTGGTATTGCACTTTGCTGGGTATTTCTACTGACTTGCCTGGAAGTTGCTTCAGTATTTCTAACACCGCCTAGTGCAGAGAAATGGAAAATATGATGGCATCTGTTAACTAATTCCACATTGAAATGCAAGCACATGAGAGGACTTAAAATTCTCAGCCTCTGGTGAGAAAGCACAGAATACTGATACACTTGCTCCTTTCTGATTGTCCATTAGAGATGGTCTTTGGAATACAGCCTTGAGTATTTTTCTTTTTTCCTTCTTTTAAAATACAGTGTGGTGTTGCTAAAAGCTATTTAATGAAAATAAAATCTTTTCCAGAACAGGTACCATATGAACAACCCCTTTTCCTTTCTACTCTTCATATTTTTACCACATACATTAGCAGTGCAGTTTTTAAGATTCTCATCCAGAAAAGTACTTGAACAGGTGCCTAATTTTAAGCATATGCTTAAATGTTTTTCTCTCTTAAACCCTTATTCTTGGCTTCCACTAGGACTGTTGAAAAGGGTGATAAATGTATGGAAGTTTCTATGATGTAGAAAGCTGTCTATTAGTAACTCCAGAGAAACCACCAAGTGATTCCACATGGACCACCAAACCATCTTCAGAGTATAATGATTTTCATTTGCTCTGTCAGTCCAGGGTAGACTCAAGATGAAAAGTTATGTATTATTTTTCCAACTCCCCGAGCTATTCAATCCTTCTTCCATCATTTGTTTAATACATTCCTCATATGCTGCTCCGGTCTCCTGACACCCAGGCTGTTCCTGGGAACAGCTGAATTCCCACATGAGGGGAAACACATTTTCATATGTTTTTGGGTATTTCAAAAGTGTTATTTTATTTAATAGATTTAAAATATTTAAGTCCCCACCCTTCCACCACCCCTTTGGCATGCTTTTAGTGGGTGTCCCAAGAGACTGTAAAGCAGAAATGAGAAAAGCTACAACAGTACAGAAAAGCATGCTTTTCTTAGGAGTTCAAGGTGACATATAGTCAAGAAATACATTGCAAATAAACAGAACTTAGTTTCCTCTCAGAAGGAGATCAGCTCTTCACCTCTTCACCTTTACTGTTTTACTTTTAAGAGCTAATAAAAAATACAGACCCTGACTCTCCTCTTGCATCAATTTTAGATTGACAATGTCAGGGCTACAGCACTCCATTAGCTACAGAACTCCATTAAAATGTCGGCACTACATCAAGAAGGAGAACTCTGTCCATATTACCTGAAGAATTCTGCCCTATTAGCATTTTGGGAACTCCTTCAATGTGCAGATTAGAGGTATCTCTTTAACACAGAACTGTTAGTCCTTCATGAAATTGAAATGGGAACAGAAGATGATGGGCTTAAAATGACATAGTGAAAATGCGAGGAGAAGCAAAGAAGGTAAACTCCTGAAGTCAGTTTGTGTTCCTAGTCATACCCCTTTATCTTGCTGAAGGCTCTGAAATTGCAAAGGACAGTTACTCCATGAAGCTCTAAAGAAATAACATTTTTGGAGTGAAATACTGGCATAGATGAAGGCAGTGGGAATTCTCTCTTGCATCTTGTGGGAGAAGATACATGCAAAGTGTCGATGCCATGGGGTGCTATGGTCATGTCTCATTTCAAGAATAATGTTCTTGTTCTTGCCCATCCCAACCAGGTGAAACCACCCCAGTCTACTAACTGATAGATCCCTGGAAGAGCAGTGTTGCTCAGCAGCCACAGTGTTTCATAGCTGGGAAGCTTCAGGAGACAGCAAATTAACCCAACACGCATTGTGGAGAACAAAAGTAACACAGACCATTGAAATAAATGATGTTTTTAATAGGAACAGCATGGAATCATATGGTGTTCACTAACTTATGCTCCTTGGGATTTCAGCATTCTGTATATCCAGGGAATGCAATGTGGTGACCCCCAGCATCCAGTTTCCAAAAAGAGTGGAAAACCGCAAATTAGAGAAAACATGACAGAGCCAGAACTCTGCTTTGCATATTTCCTCCCCTTCCCCTCCTATCTATGTCACCAAGCATTTCCTATTAACACTTCTCCTTTATCTTAGGCTGTGCCAGAACCTGAATGAGTCACTGCTGGAGAAGGGCGTGCTTGATGGCAAAGGCAAAGCAGCAGCATTGCTAACAGTTTCCAAACAATAGAGAATACTCGAATGTACAAAAAAGGAAGCACTAAACTTTTGCTGTGCTAGACTGTCACTGGCTTACTGTCAACTCATTAGGCAGCATCCTGAGCAATGACGAAGGAGTGTATTTGAAAATACATTTGGGACTCTTCTCCAAGCATCAGATCATTTACACTCAATGTGAGCTTTCCCCTTCTTTCCTACTGGGTTATTGTGCTAAGAGTATTTGTAATTAAGACTGTTGATTACTCCAGCCAGAAAACAGCATTTTCTTTTGGTGAGTACTTCTGAGGTTTTGAAATTTGATTTTGGTCCACATGTGGTGGAATGAAAATTGGAATTTCAAAGTTTTTTTAGGAATAACAAATTGCTCAGAGAAGAATCAGGAGAGAGAAAACAGCAAAAAGATGAATCTGGCATTAACATGACATATGGGAAAACAACAGCTGGTACATCTCCTGGTAAGGTGAGGACCTTATAAATTACACTTTCAGCTATTCTGCATTCTTCTGTGATAGGCTTTAGGAAATCATTCTGATTCACAAAATATTCTGTTTGGCAGAATGAAAATTCTGGAAGTAAAAATATCACTGAAAATACTTGGATTAGCTGTATTGAGAAGCAAGAGCCAAATTTAAGAGATTAGACCTGGAGGAATGGAAAGTTAAAAGATCTTCAAATCCTAATCTTACATTCCTTTTAGAGGAAACTGCCTCTAAACAACATTGATTTGACAATAAATAGTTTCATGAGAAAGTGGTAGCTGCACCTACATTTTACTCAGGGAAGCATGAACAGTATCCCAAGACTGTCTGCAATGAAAAATGTCAGCCTGGTCTCCACATAGCATCTCTCATTACCAAATTGGTATTTTTCCATTTGACCAGTCATGAGGCTTTAAAAAAAGCCATAGGTACCTCCCAGACAATAGTTATTGCAAAAGGTTTCATGTATTGAAGAGCAAAAGGGAAACAGGTCAAATTAAAAATCATAATTTGGGATTCTGTTAAATCCTGCTTTTCCTATTCAGATGAGACTTCTACTACTGTGGTCACATCTAAATTTCATAAACTGTCTCAAAAAGCTGAGAAACTTGAAAAATTTCAATTGTCATTTGGAATAAATTGCCAAGAAAGGAAATTGAAGCACGGAGCATAAATATCTTAAGAATCACCTTGGTTTATTTATGAACAAAATATGAGGTGAGGGTTATGGTGAAAAGCAAGAAAGAGTAACAGAAATTTAGCAAAAGAAGGATAGACTTACCATGATAACTGGCCTTTCTCCTGTTCTTAAACAGTTCTGTGCTTTAATCACAACCTAGAAACAACATATGCCTCAGTCAAGATCATAAACACCTTTCCTACATGGCCTAATTCTGTAAAAACTGTAGTTTTGCACAATATCTTCTAATTGCAAACAGATGCAATATCAATTCCAGGTGTAGCACGATACAGTATCTGAAGAAAAAAACCAATCTGTTCATTTCTGGTAAACTGATCCAAAAGTGGCCTAAACAGTGGGCTTGATCCTGCATCCTTTGCACCCTTTTAATCTTTTGCACTATTTTCATCCTGATCCTGGCCCAAAGGTCATTGCCAGGTTGGGTCTAGAAGCTGCTGTGCTAGTGCAGCACTATGCTGTCAGAGGGGGACTGGGGCTGGCCTCCAGAGGTACCCTACTTGCTTCTGTTGTGGACTCATTTGGCATCAATTCAGGGCTCTCTAAATCGTGTGTTATTGTGCTGTGTAGACTTGAACTGTCCTATAGGACCATGTCTGCTGGTTTAGTTTAAAGCAAAATTTGAATTGTGAACGTATCCCAGAAGTGCAACTTTTAGTGTCTTCTGGCATCCACTTCTGGTCCTGGAAGAGAGAAGTATTTCTGGCCCCAGTTAAAGAGAACACTATTACAAATTGGCTTTTCTGCATAGAAACAGACTTAGACATTGAAAGAGGCTTTTGAAAAAGCCTTTTTGTGCTTGTGTATAAGTATGGAGTTTCTAGGGCAGGAAAAGACCAAAAAGGTAATCCTGTGGCTCTCATCTTCAGGCTTCTCTGAGGCACGTTAAGAAGGAGGTTCTACATGGTTTGGGATAGAAAGGCTGGTACAGATGGGCTGGTGCTTCTCTGACAGAGGTTACAAAGTCCCCTTTCTTTCCAAAGCAGAGATCTTATCTGGAGAGGTCTAACAAGAGCATGAAGATATTTTCTCCTTTGTTCTCCTTAATTCTGAGTGACACAGAGAAGTGTACCCCATAATCTCTTTCACTTCGGGTAATTTTATAGGCTTATATAATTTATTAATAGAACTTCTATCTCAGAGCTTCAAAGGTCGTAATAACTGTCAGAGAGTTTCTTGCTGTTATAACCTATGTGTTGACACCATCACAAATCCCTTCTGCACACAAGCCCCTTAATGTGAGCAAAGTGGCATTTTTAACTCAAATTAGTGGGCCCATGGGGGAACATTAGCCACAGTTTATTAATTCAGCTCCCCAGTTGCTAATCCAGTCTCCCTGTATGGCAAGGCAGTCACAGTGTAGTACAGGTGTTATTGCACAGCATGCTCTCCCTCCAACCAGGCAAGACCATTAACTGCAAGGCAGGTGTCTGGTTCTGCGAAGGAGGTACGGATGAGGAAAGCCTCAACCAGCACACCAGCAGGAGTTGTAAGTGACAGGCTTAAGATGTTAGTTATATGCAAAGCATTCAACCAAAATTACCCTTTTGTGCACAGGAGATGCTTAGTGGATGGCCTTCTCCAACGCTTTGAGATACTTAGTTTGAAACACCTATGAAACTTCAGATTTTGATTTATACTTTCGCGTTTAAGGGTATCTTTAACACCTCTTCAACTTATCTGTGTTTTTGTTGCCTCTGAAAAGCATGTGCAGTGCACCAGCAGTAGTCCCACTGGGGACAGACCCAATAGCCTGATTGCTGCCTCTTCTGCACAGTTCCAGAGCAGATGTGGCAGACATGTGGTTGACAGGTTTCACCAGTCCCAGCTATCAAAGGCTGGGGGCCTGTTTCTGTCACAAAATTCAAATGAGCAAGCTGATCTGTGAATCAGAGTCAGACCTAGACAAGGGAGACCTACCCTTGTTTGCTCCCTTTGAAAGTCAATTGGGCAACCTCTAGCTTAGGCCATATTCAGATATTCTAAATTCCACCAGCAGGCTTGCCTGGTGCTTCCTACTGACTGAACCAAAGTACCTCCCTTAATGGGGTTTGTGCAGTTTCCTTGACACATACCTCTATGGCTCTTGGATTTTTCAACAGACTGGAGATATGTGATTAGGTGGTATTTAATTCTTCCTAGGACAGGTCTGAGAGAGGTGACATAGGGAAGTCTTTATTGTAGTGTAATTTCCCCTTAGTTCACTCTGTAATTTTCTGCCAGGAATTTTAAAGGCACAGTACTGAAAATCAGGCTAAAAATCTCTAATAAAGTGCAAAAAGAAGGACTTGTTGACTGTGGCTTTATGGAAGATGAGATAAAATATAATTTTCCAGCTACCCTGACAGGGAAGTCCTGCTTAGGTTATAGGACTACAATTCCACCTGTTTTCTGCAACTTGCTTGTTTAAGGGCTTTCAACTCAAGTTCTCTTCTGGTGAAATGAACAACAGAGTATTTTATACCTGGAAAACTGAATGGGTTGATGGTCATAACCTAATGAGTTTCCCATATTTTTCATTCAGAAAGCTTTTCCCAGTTATGTGCTTTAAATAAGCACCAGAAGAACGCTTAGAATGGAGTAAGGTTTCAATATAGACAGCTTCGCAAAGATTGAGCAAAACTAGTTTTCCATCAGAGTGTGGAAGGTGGTGCAAAGAAGGGCATTGCCGGGTCAGAGGGTTACCAGCTGAGCAGCAAGATGTGAGAGGTGAAACTGAACAAACGCTCTACTGGGGAACTTGTATTTTCTCTCTCAGGGAAAATAAACCACAAGTTTGTGCTTAAAGATTTGATGAGCAATGCATTGAATAGAGTCCTACCACCACAAGTGGATCTAAAAGGGGTCTACAAAGTTCCATCACCAGCCAGTACCTAGCTGCTGGTCCATCACCTACCGATACACACTTGCTCCAGCACCAGTCCTGCCAGCAGGAAGTTTACCCTTCACCTGTTTTTAACAAGACCATTCAAATCACAGCACAAGGAACCTGACAGAGATTATTTACATACAACTGTTAGAGAAACTTTCCAAGTCTATCAGCAGGTGATTCATATCCTGAAGCACTAGGGAATGAAATGTCTGCATGCAAGTTTTATGTGAAAAGCAACAAAAGGAAAGCACATGAACACTACAGAGTTCCAATGTATTTCATTTTCCCTCCTAGCAATTACTGAGAAATGCAGGTTCAGTTATTTTTCTTTGGCCCACATCTTGCCATCAAGTTCCTGAATATCTGAGCATATCTTACTAAGATTTGCTGTATTCAGAACACTGCCGAGATTGGGTAAAATGAGCTTAAAGACAAGTCCCTAGAAACTGATTCAAGGAATGCAATCTCAGCCAGCTTTTCAGAAATGCCAAGATTTTTAACAGATGTATAGTCTTTCAGAGTTAAGCTCTTCTGAGCTACAGTCTAATGCTGATGTATCAGAGGCTGATAGGTGGTTTTTGCCACTGCAAATCTCTGGCTCAGATGGATTTCATTGGAAAAAGTCAGTCATGTGCACTAGAAAATCAAGATCTTGGACACTGATTACTCCACCTCCTATGCAAAAGCATCACCTCCATGCTCAAAGAAAAGTAGATTCCAGAATTCAGTTTCAGAGCCATTTGGATGCCAAATGATGTTTTCCAAAATATCTTTTGCTCTCTAAATACCTAAAAGTAGCTTAAAAGTCTCACTTCCTGTGACTATATAATTATACTAGAGAATATAAATTTGGCAATTACATAAGTTAAATATTTAAAACACATAGTTCCCCCCAGGTGAGTTTTCCATGTTAAACATTATTTCAGTTAATTGTAGGTGTAGACAGAAATACTGCAGTTGTTCCTATGAAGAAGGAAAATATGCTGAATATGGGCATGTATTTCAGACTTAAAGGGCCTGACTATAGGATTTCAAGTCCTGGATCAGGGTTTGCAGTTATCGGAGTTGATACTAAATGACATGTGAATCTTCCTGCAAGAGAATTCTGTAATGAGCCATTTTAAATAGAGAACATTTTTGTTGAATTGGGAGTTACTTTTTACTTACCAGATACTGCAGCCATGCTACATAGCTGGAAGCAGTTACTAGAAAGGTATAGATGATAAATCTGGCAAGTTTTCTCTACGTAAGTCAGAACTGTTGTTATGTTAATTGTTTGATTAGAGAGTGGGAGTTCTGTGTCTTTTAGAGGCATTGATTTTTTCCTCTCCAAGTGGAAAACAAGGTCAGAAAGAAGAAACTTTTCCTCTTTTCCTTGCCTTGCACTCTTTTCCTGAACTGATTTGGGAATTTGGATGCTGTTGCCTGGATGCATTTGTAAATCTGTCCTACACTAAGGCATTTACATTTGAGTTTTTTCCCAATGAATAATTTCCCTAGCTCTCCTCAAAATCTTGAATTTCTATGTCTGAGAAAAGATTTGAAAGCATTTGCACTGGTGGGGGCAGGGAGGATAAGAAGAGGTGAAAATGTGCTTTATGTGCCTGCTCAAAAATGTTAAAGCTGCTCATTGGGTCAGTAAGTTCAGCTAAGCTCCTTCCTAAATTCTGCTGGATATCAGATAGCAGGATTTAGCCCTTATTCTAGTAAAGCTTCACAGTGGTGGTCTTCCACTGTTTGAATGCAACATAAATACAGTTTTCTGCTTCAAGCTTTATCTTTGTGTCCCTGTGAAGCTGATTTATGGGAGTAAGAACCAAAGAAATATGGAAACTGCTGATGTGGGTTTATCAAGGTATGAAGGATCTCTTGTATCTAAAATGAACTATCCTCAGTGAGTCACTTATTTTCCATCAAGTGCTTCATGATGTTGCAATATAAATCAAATGCTTGTTGCAAGGAGTAACTGGTTGCCAGATGACAAATAACACTGAAAATTCAAGGGTTTTTTTCTCCATGATGCATTTTGAAATCTTAAATGATCTTGTTACTAGCAAGGTTAACAAAATGCTTGGGGAAAAAAAAAAGATTGTTATGATTTGTGAGGGTTGGTCTGACTAAGATATTTCTTCATACAAGCTTTGACCTTGGGAAGAGGCAGAATACCCTCCTCTTTGTTGGCTGCTCACAACCCCAGAGACTGTGAAACTTCTTGTTCCAGGCTCATCTGCAGCACTGCGGGGCAGTTGCTTAGAGCCACTGCCTGAGCTCTGGTGCTCGCATGGGCTCTGGGGGCAGCACGCTCCCACAGAAAGCTGCAGGGTGAGACTGCTCTCCACCCTGGCAGGACCTGCACTTTCAAGGTCTCCTGCATGCTTTCAGGTCCTTTCTGCCTTCAGTGAAGTGATGGGGAGGACATTTCCATGGAAGGAGCTAGGCTGCTGACAGGCCAGAGCTAGGACATCCCTGTTCCACTGTATCACCCTGAGCAGAACTGCTCTGGTTTCACTACTAGTGGTGCCCCCTTGGTCTTCAAATTTGCCTGTAAAACTCATCCTTCATCACTGGCACAGTTCTGATTTCATGTGTAAAAAGTCCTTTTTTTAAGTATTTCTGCCGTCGATGAAGACAGATTCCTTCATAGTATCTTCGTTTCCGCTCCCTACACATATCTCCTGTAGATACAACATATGCTCATAAAACCAACTGGAAGTGGGACACATAAACAGCAGTCACTCAGCAGTGGCTGCTCATGCCAGCTTCAGTGGAACACAGTGTGAGGATTACATTGATATTGTCCTGCTTCCCTACATAAAACAATCCTTTGCTCCTGGCACCAGCTTCTTATGTAGTCAGAGAAGCCGCACCAGTCTGCACTTAGCTGAAGGTCTTTATCTATCTCTGAATCTTCAAAAATCTCTCCTTCCTGGGGGGAAGGAGATGAGGGGAAAGAAAGAGCACTTGGCTATACCAAGTGAAAGCCTGTTCTGGTCTGCTGAGAATGCCAACACGCAGCGTTAGTGGTTATGTTACTTTTCCTACCGCAGGTGTTAATCTTGGCATTGGAGAGAGCTAGCAGAACAGAATGAGTCCTGGGCTCCTGCGACGCAGTGACGTTTCTTTAAATGATCTGTTTACTTAGGTTGAAAAATTACAAACTGACAGAACTGGAAACAGGTTTTCCACTGATCCACAAAACAGTTATAGCAGGGAAGAAGGAAGAACAGATGTCTCTGCTAATCCCCTTTCCCCAGTTCCCTCCAGCCAGCAACTCACCTCTGAAAGTTTCCCTTGTGGGTCATTAAACTGGCTTTTGATCTGACAATGCCTCTCTTGCTACAGTTGCATTGGCTGTGTCCACAAGAATGAACTTATTTTAAAGCCACCAAGAACTTGTCACTTGGTCCATCACTACTTACCTGGCTTGGATTGGACACTTTGATTTTTAATGAAAAATCATCTATCTTCCTTTTTCTTTAGTGAAAGAGAGACCATGGAAATGTCTTACCATAGCAGAGACACATCAGCTTGTACCTCAGAGCTACTTACTCCTAGCACAAGAAATCTTTCCCTTACCATCCTGCACATACCTGCAGAAAAGACGGAAAGTAACATTTTTTAGAATGTGGATACTTTAGGAATTCCACCACACATGATTTGGATCACTTCACTTTGCAACCTGGCCCTGTGGAGGAGAACATCACTTTGAATTAACTTCACAGAGATTTTATTTGAAAATAAATAAAATGAACTAATTTACGTGTTTGTCATCTTTGGGCACTTTTCTGGCAATTTTTGGAAGTGCTGAGGTGAATAGCACACTTTTAATGCAGGCATGTGTCCTGGACCCAACCAGGACATGGTTATTTTTGAACTAGCTAGGAGGGGTCATGGCTAGGACTTGGAGGTTATTCTATACCTCCTCACTTCATTCTTGGGGGATGGAGGAAAGGAATTCTGTTCCTGGGAGAAGGGGTTCCTTCCTGGTCACAGAGGATGGTGACAGGAGTGGTCAAGTATTGTCAGGGATGAGAATTTGTGTGTGAATTGGTCATTTCTTGTACACTCTTTTATTAGTATTTTTGCTGTTACTGTTTGTTTTTTTAATCTCATTGCTCTTTCCAGTAAATTGTTCCTTTTTCAACCTGTGATCCTTACCTTTTGTGCCACCAATTCCCCTGTCCATACTACCTCAAGGGGAGGGTGAGGGCAGAGGGGAGTGTGAGTGAGTGGCACATGGTTTGGAGCATCTCTGTGGGAACCCTAAATTGGGGAGTACCCTTCCTAAACCACAAGAGTATGCTAGGAAAATACTCAGCATCAAGGACCAGGGATTCATTACCTTTGTGTACTGCATGCAGCATACAGTATGAAGACAAAAAGACATTTGAATTCTAGTATATTTATTGTTGTTTATATTTCTTTTTTAAGTATGGCAACACCAGTCTGCATGTAAGACTGTAGAGGCAGTTATATTCAAACTAAGCTTTTAGCTTAGATTAGAGTTCTTGTATCCAGATCTGTCCTTTTATATGGCCTGATGTGAAAATAGCTGAAGTCTGTGGCTTTGGGTTTTGCTCACAGCTATCAGCTGTGCCACCTGGACTCACCTAGTGACTACTCTTACATTCCATCAATACTTTTTAAGACATGAAAAGTATTTAAAGGTAATTAAATTTCCAATGGAAGCAAGAAATCCTCTTGGATATTCTAACTGTAATGAAAGGGAGAAAATATATCTCATACTTTTTTAAACAAACAGTTGGCAATTAACAACAGCAGTAATAATAAATTTTGGCTCTGTTTGAAGTAGCATTGATTTCAGTCAACCAGATGAGATGCATGACTTTAGGTCAGAAATATCAAAATTACTTCAGGTCATCAGAAAATTACTTCAGATCTATCCATTATAATTACCTTAGAGCAAGACATTTTCCTTCCTTTACCTTCAATAAAACCAACTCTTTTCCTACTCTTCAGCTAGTTCAATTTATGTATGGAATATTGCGCTGATTTTGGCTGGGGTAGAGTTAATTTTCTTCCCAGTAGCAGGTATGGGGCTGTGTTTTGGATTTGTGCTCAACATGGGGTTGATAATATAGAGATGTTTTTGTTACTGCATAGCAGGGCTTCAACAGTGTCAAGGCCTTTTCTTTTTTTAGTACTGCCACACTGATGAGGAGGCTGGAGGTACATGGGAAGTTGAAAGCAGACACAGCTGGGATATCTGAGCCCAAATGACCAAAGGAACACACCATACTATATGACATCATGTTCAGTATATAAAGTGTGGGCAAGAAGGAGGAAGGGAAGGACATTTGGACTGATGGCATTTCTCTTCCCAAATTCTAAATTTTACTTCTTTCTTAAACTTTCCTGAAGAGTTGTTATGTCTTCTGTAAAGATTTCACTTTTGGTGAAGAGCAAAGACATTATGCAGATTGTTGGGTTATCTTCTTTTCCTTGGAAGTATTGGTAGAAAAGGAAAATACTACAGTTTATATTTGTGCTGAAAAATTTTTTTGCCTTCTGTCACAAATAGTTCACTGACACCAGGACTAAGGTGAGGGCTTTACAGTTGAAAGCATATTGGTAAGAGAATAGAGTTTTAAGTTTGGTAGCAATCATTATGTGCCCATAAGCTGCATAGTATTTGTGGATTCAGAGTAGCTGAGATTTTCTTGATTTACTTCTTCTTTCCTATCTTTGCTCTTTTCATCCACTCTGCAAGCTATTCATGCTTTCAGAAGCAAAAATTATTCCCCCCTCACCTGCACTGAAAGATCCTAATTATTTTTTTGTTTAATGCATCTTTTCAGAGATGTTTCTGTAGACCCTTACTATGACCCTGCATGTTATGTAGCATATCTGTGAATCTTTCAGATAATCAGCAGATTAAAGGGTTTCTATCAGTGCAATGAAGTTTTCTTCTCTAATCACTGCAAAGAAGATTTCTTTATCTCTTTGATCCACTTCCTATGAACAGAATGGATTTTTTGTTGTTGTTGTTGTTTTTTGTTTGTTTGAAACAATACAAAGTCCAGTCTCAGGAAAAAGCTGCTTGGGCTATTCTGCCTATTAGAACAAGAATGGAATAATCTCAAAGCAGACTCAACACTTATTTGACTGTCCATTGGATGATGGAGGATGGATTACAGGGGACTAGGTGTCAGGATCATTTCATCTTCCTGTGCTCTTACAGTTCAATGGCATCTGTGTTTGCTTATCTGGGAGAAAAACTGGAACCAAAGACTTTTAAACAAATAACTGCCCCAACATGTCATGAAACAGATGCAACATGGATTATTCACAAATAAATCATCCTGCAGAATTAAAACACTGACAGCAAAGTCTGGGAACCTCACTCCATAGTAGAACTGAATACAGAAAATACTGAAAATATTTTTTATTTGGAGAGATGACAATTTACACAAAGGCACAATTATATCATCAAGTTTTTTGCACACACTTTGGTGGGAATCAAAGAAGTGTGCTCCTCAGAAAATGGATGGCAAACTGTGTTTCATAGGGAAGTGTTCCAGGGACTGGTCTGGCAGAGAAACAGGCATCTCCCCAGGCTTGATAGTGAAATTTGTATTGCACTTTTTGCTCCTTGCCCCCGCTTCCACCCACTCTGCACCTGTAGTCTTTGCCAAAGGATGTAACTTACTCTTCTTTAGCTGTTTCACTTGCCTTTATGATCTGAGAACACTCTCCCAGCCTGGAGCAGGTGTGAAAACTTAAAACAGCAGCTGTGGGATTTTATGCTTCAAAAGGAATTGGCATTGGTGCAATGATCATGTTTTGTACTTTCTTGTCCTTCTAAAATCACCTCACCTTTTTATCTAAATGGAACCATGGGATCCTTGGGAACTGTGAACTGAACACCTCGAAGACAATTTTCTGTTCAGCATCCTCTTCTAGGTCCATTTACTCCTCTGCTTATCATCATGTTTGTTCTTCAAGCCTTTTTTTCATCATCTTACATAGGTACTAATTATCATCTTCCACTTTCCCTTCAAGCTGGCCTTTTGAATGAATGTTGCCAACTTTCCCTTGGTGTCCAGAGTATTTATGAAGTGTTTTAGAAGTCCAGCAGAGAAAAAGAATGAGACACTCCAAATTAAATGACAAAAGGATGATGCCAAACTTGTTTTGAATACAGCCCAAGGACAAAATGCAAAAGGATTAGTTCAGACACCAACAGCTCAGACCATGGTGTTTTGTGTGGGTTGGCTTTTAGACTGTGTGCTACTATTAGACAAGTACTGTAACAAATTAGGAAACCATTTTCTGCCAGAACAGTGTGAAGTCTAAAGATCCACATGGACTTCTTCAGACATAAGATTTATTTTCGTAATGTCTTGCCATGGTTTTGTGTGTGAGTGAAAGAGAGGCTACATGAGCAGGTGCTCTATGACTCTAATGTTAGGGTTTGGGGAGAATATATGTGCCACATGCAGTGTGGCTGGAGACCTTAAATAAAGGAGATGGGAGAAAAAGGTAAGAAGAGTACTGGATTCAAAGCACAAGGTTGAGAACTCAAATAAAATGATAGAAGAGAGGATGAGTAAAATGGAATCAGTGAGTAATAGAACAATACATATTATTATGTTTGTTTTTCCTATTCAGAGTATGTATATATGAAACATATCTGGCAGAAAAACATACAGAAAGGGCATTTGAAGCTTCTTGCACCATTCAAAGAGCAAGATGTACCAAATGATGGACACAGGCAGTGTCCCAGCCCAGCTGTGGCTGTCACATTGCTGTCAGGGTGCACACACTGCCCTTGCAGGGGAAGCAGCTGGGGGCCAAGGAATGGTGTTCAGGACCTTACATCTTACATCTAATGCTCTTGTATTGTCTAAATATGCCTGGTGAGACACAGAGCAAAATGCAAAATGCTTTTTACACACGAAGCATAAACTGCTCTATGTGCCTCTTCCCCAGATTTCTCCCCATGGACATCCAGAGGCACTCAGAACTGGAGCAGGTGGCTATGGAGCTGCAGTGTGGGACAGTGCTCAAGACACCTCCTGGGAAGAGGAACAGGGCCTGATGGCCATCAGATGATCATTTAAAGAGCTGTTGCTTTAAATTAGTTTATTCATAGTTAAACACTTCACATGAGTTACTCAAGAGAACTTGTTTGTTAGAGGCAGGTGATGACTAATCATCTCCTAGCCCACCTTTACCACATTCAAGAGTTGTCAGAAAGCTGACAAGCAGAAAACCTCTTAGTAACTCGTCATTATAACAAGCTAACATAGGAGGCACCGACCCCCGCTGCACTTGGATTAAAATGGGAAAAATAGGACTTTCAAATTCCTTTTCCTTGTCCTTAGAGCTTCATTACTTAGGTAATGGCAAAAATATGTTCCTCACATGGTGAAACTAATACATACATAATTCTCCTTCCCCACTCAGAAATTAATCATAACTTCCAAATTCAGAACTTTTTTTTTTTTTTTCTTTTTTTTTTTTAACTCTCGTTTTGCTGTTGCAACTGAGATTAGAGATTTAGAGAGTCTTCCTTTCAGGTCCCATGAAGTGCCTTATGTGCTGCCTGTCAGCAGAACAAATAAGACAGACTCCAGTGTTACAGGTCAAATTGCAAGCAGAAAGAAATGGCGAAGTGTTAGAGTATTCTCCAGCCTGGAGCAGATGTTGGGGTGCCCTATATTCCATAGCTTCCAGGCAGTGAGTAGAGAAGCTCTGAGCTGGCTGGGATATAACTTGAGGAGTGACACAGCCATTTTCTTCATCCTCAAGCTGAAGAGAGGCCAAAAGGCAGAATAAAGCTGCTTTTATATCCATTCTGCTGAGATAGGGATGACAGTACCTTGGGTGAGCAGAGAGAAGTAGCTTAAAATGTAGCAGATGCTGCTTTTAAGCCTTAAAAAAAAAAAAGAAAGAAAAGAAAATTAGTTGTGCAATGAGGAAAATATACTGCAGCTGGAACATAGAATACTGCAGGGATGAAAGGAGGATAGGTATCCTTTGAGATGGCAGATGTACTACCAAATATTTATTTCTCTTAAATATTTTCTTAAGTCTTTAAAGTAAGGTAGTAACTTCTATTGTTTCCTTTGGCAGCTTATTCTAGCCATGAGTTTCTCAGTGCAATGAAATTCCACCTACAGTAAATCTTCTGAGTGCCTGGCTGTTCTGAGGTTTAACTCTTCCAAGTCTGGTTCTGTACTTATCTGTCTGACCTGTACTGAGTTAATTCCAATATATTGTGAGATTGACATCAACAGTTCTTCCCCGGATGTCCTGGAGTGTCAATGAGATGAATAAAGTGACCCAGGCATTTCTACTTTCTATGATTCTCTTATTTTTTCACTTGGTTTGATCACTGAAAATTGCAGTCTTTACTCCTGCCTAAGAACTCATTATTTTGATCTGGAGAACCACTCTTTGTAAATTCAGTGTATTTGTCACAGATGAAATGGATCCCAGTCCCACCAGCTAGCCTACTGTCCTGGTCAGTGGTTTTCAGGCTGGGCTGGACTGGCTGTGCATCTGTGTGAAAGGACTAGGAAATATGTCTGAGGGAGTTGGGTTTGTTTAATCTCTAGAAGAGGAGGCTCGGAGTGATGAGTGACCTCATCACTCTCTATGACTCCCTGAAAAGAAGTTGTAGCCAGGTGGGGGCTAATCTCTTCTGCTGTGCCTGCAGTGAGAGGACTGGAGGAAATAGACTTAAACTGAGACAGAGGAGATTCAGATTAGATACTAGGCAAATTTTATTCTCTGTTGAGGTGCTCAAGCACTGGAACAGGTTGCCCAGGGAGGTAGTGGAGACACCATCCCTGGAAGTGTTCAAGATGTGCCTGCATCTGGCACTGGGTAATATGGTTTAGTGGTTTAGGGACTACAGTGGCAGATCTGGGTGGATTTTTGGACTCGATTTTAAAGTTCTCTTCCAACCCTGATGATTCTATGATTCATTTAGTGAAAAGCTAAGAAATCTAGCATTCCTGTGGTGCCTGGATACATGAAAAACATTTAACATGACTATGAAAAGAAAGACACAGGCTGTTGTCCTTTCTAGGGTGACTTCTCTGATTCCCTAACTATCAAAGGTCAGCTAAACCTTGATAACTTACTCTGCAAGTCAGCCACCATTTCTAAGCAGTTATACCCCATTTCATGTTGACTGTATGTGGCAGCGCTGGTGGCTGCAACCACCCTGACACAGCAGGGAACACTAAAATGGACAGTTTGATGGTCAGGCACCAATGCTTAGAGATGACTTTCAGGGAGGGTGAGATCCCATCACCTCTTGGTTTGGTGATTTGCCTATTTTAAGCTGGTCAGTTCTTGTTCTCCCCTCCCTATTTTATGTATAAGTTTGTAAATATTAATTTCCCTTAGTTAAATATGCATCAGTTCTAGAAAGTTCTCCCCTACTTGACCTCCCATTGGCATCCTGTTGTTCACCCCTCCTACATGTTACTCCCATTGGTCGCTCTGTTGCTGTTCCATCCCTTTCATTTTTCCTTATTGGCTGTTCCCCTCAACTCCACCCGACCTTCCCTGAGTATAAAGTCCCTGCACCCTGCAATAAATTTTCTCTTTGGCCCTGGAGTTTTTTGTGTGGTGAACGTGATAGTGGAACCCACATAATGAGTCCCTCCTTCCTTCTTTGCCTCTGCCTGCATGCCCCGACAGCTCAGCTCAAGATAAGCTCCTCTGGGCGAGGAACTCACCTTCCCCTCCCTTTTGTGTGGAGAGCTGTGGGTTTAGAGGGTACAGCCAGACCTCTGGGCTTCTTGTTTCCTGGCTTAGCGCGCCCTCAACCATACGCTTGAAGCCACAGCTGCAATAACAGCAAACTGAGCTCTAGCTCTTCCTCCTGAGAGCAGTCAGTGATCCAGTGTCCATGCTGAAGTGAGAATTGGGAAACAAACTGGAGCTTGAAGAGAACATTTGATCATATAAGGAAAGCATTTTTTAGGACATAATGTTTCAATCTATCCATTCTTAACTTGCTTTTCTTCAGCAGGAACTGCTGAGCTTATTTTAACCAACATCCATCCCTCTTTGATTCATCCAATATGCTCTTCAGAATTCTGCTCTGTTGCCATTGACTAAAAAATTAAAAAGCAAGCTATTCTGAGGGAACAAAAAGGTATGTGTGGATTCTGGCACTAAAGCTTTGGTCTGTATCTGTAGATAGTGGAAGACACTGAGAGTTAGAGACACTGGGATTTAGATGCTTAAATGCCTTTCAGAATCAGAGCTTTATTGGGAAATTATGTAAGCTTACTTCTTTTTTCTTTCCTATCTTTTCCTTTTACAATCCATTTAATTCAAATGGTAAATGTGTTGTGAAAAGAAGCAACCTTGCCATTTAAACGTTCTGACTGCTTAATACATGAAAAATTGTCGTAAATAAATAATTAGTCAAGGTCACTTTGTATGGTACTGGTTTGCTGATTGGCTGAAAAGCAGAGGCTAGAAATAACAGAGAAGAGGCTGTGTGCATAATTATTCTATACTACAACAGAAAAAGAAACAGACACTAATTCATTTGTATTGACAGAATCTGAATATTGGCTTATTTTATGTGTACAAGAACTTTTCCTTCTGTGTGATATTCTAGTCTTTCCCTTAGGAGCTGTGAACATTACATAACTATCACACAACATTCTATGCACTGTGTTAAATTTCCTAAACCTGCAAGCAGGAATGTGTCACCAGTCAGAGACGTGTCACTTTGGCTGCCTGCTGAGTCCTTTGAAATAGACTCTACTTCCCTTTGTGCATAATCATGGAGAAATGGTTTAGCAGGACAAAGTGATTTATTTCAGTTGACATAGCATCCTGGATAAATGCAAAAACATTTGTTCTCTCCAGTAGATTTATTAAGCTACAATTAAACTATGGCTATTCAAGTGAGTTCTGAGCTATATGTACCTGGGAGCATCTAGAACTGTGTATCCAGGTACCAAATCTGTCATAGCTGCATTAGCTGTGGGATGATACAGGTCTACCTTACTGCAGAGCTGCTCAACATGTTTGGTTTGCATCCAGTCTCTTGGTTTGCATAATTACACAAATCTTTGTGCCAGAACAATGCACCCTCAGTCAATACAATTATTCTACTGCTTTTTCTCTTTTACTCTCTGAATTTAAATGACTGCTTCTGTTGTGATGCTGAACAACTAATGCTCTGTAGTGGATCTTACCTTACAGATCATGATCAGCTGTAAAATTCTTTCTCTGTTTTACAGGCAGAAAAATGAAACACTGATGAGGTTGACTGAGCTCCAAACTCTGTGTTTGTATGTCACCATCCCGTTCTTGGTTTAATTTAGTCACTGAGTTGAAGCCATGGGTGACAGTACACTTCTTTACATGGAAACTGAAAAAGAAGCTTTGGAGCTTTATTCATAGATAACAGCTCTGAGTTTGGGAGATGGATGAGTTTCCCTTGGGTATCACTGTCACCATAAACTGTTAGTGAATACAATGGTTGTCATCCAAAAAAATATTGGTCTTGAAATAAGATACGTGTCCCATCAGTGGAGATGGTTAAACCTTTGAATGGTTTATCAAGGCTGGTGACTAATTTGTCCTGTATTATAATAGTGTTTAAAATACTTTTAAAGTTTTTAAAATATTTTTTTTTAATTCAAGAAGACATCTCTGTCCATCAGCTGGCAAACCTCTTAAACCTGAATATGCCATGGTCAGATGATCACTGTAACACGAGCTGTTATTTCCAGTATGAAGAAAACCCCAGAAAATTACCCTTGTGCAGTTTGGTTGCATTATTGATTGTCCCTGAAGTCCATCACCCATTAAGTATATATTGGCAAGTCTTTCCTGGGCTTACAAATTGTTAGTAACTGAAACTGAGCAAGCTCAGCATATATATATGTATATGTTTATATCCATACTTGTTTATAGCACATTATAAAAAGGAGCTAATTTAATTTGCTCATCTTACATGAAGAAGTACTGCAGTATCAGATGTGCTGTCGTGGTTTAAGCCCAGCTGTCAACTAAGAGCCACGCAGCCTCAAAGCTCCCCTCTCCCCCCCACCCTGCTGGAATGGGGTGGAGAATCAAAACTAAAATTTGTAGGTTGAGATAGGAAAAGTTTAATAATTGAAAACAAAGTAAAATATAATA
>JACBWW010000002.1:8569973-8774390 GCA_020086605.1 Lanius collurio
TTTTCTTTTCTTTTCTTCTTTTCTTTTCTTTTCATGTACTTATGTAACCATACCCCCAAACCTGTTCAAAATTGTAATGTCAATGTCCACAATGTGATAGATCTGTTCGAAAACTTGGAAGAAAATTACTTACAACTCTTTCTATTTTTGCAATCAGATATTTGGTTTAAATTTAGACAGTGGGATTGTATATTAACTATTCTTTAATATTGGTTAATATATTCCTAGCAGTTTGAAATTTTCAAGTGAAAATAATTATAGAAAAATAATATGATGTGAAAATATGATGCAAAAGCAAATAATTATTAGTAGCATTTGTCTATTTTAATATTTAAAAAATCCCAGCAGAGTCAACTTATTGTAGGCTTTTAAATCCATAGTCTTATTTTTCAGTTGAAAGAAATCTTAGCTCTGAGGACCTCTAAGACACTCTTAAAAGCTGATCCAATCTCCTATGCAGCCAGAGGAAGAACATAAAACTCCTTCACCAACTCTGGGTCATCTCCAAAATTTTTTACTTGGAAAAATACTGAATGCTAAATTCCTCTCTTGTATCTTGGACCCTTTATGTCAGTAGGGCATTTCAGAATAAACCTTTAATACTTTCCAACAGGGTTTGAAACCCATCATGGCATATACTATAAAGCAGCACCTATGATAATATTGAAGTAAGCAGAAGCTCAAATGATTAACCAGAAAGTTACTCATCTTCCTTAGTTTAAGGATTATGTAATTTTAAGGATTTTATCCTTAAATTATCCTGGTTTGAGGATTACTTTTAAGGCTTACTTCTGTGTAGATTTCTGAGATTTTTTTACTGAGTACTAGACCTATTGAATCAGCCATATTCCGTGGCAAACATAATTTCTAGAAACAGCTCCACCCCTTGTTTTTATTATCCAAATAATTTTAATAAATCAGTAGAATATAAAAGATGTAGAAAATCAGGACAAAATAACATTGTTTTCCAGATAAAATCTGATGCACAAATCATTGAAATATGTCTCTGTTTAGTGGTGGTACATATGACAACTAATAATTTAAAAAGCTGGTATTCTTAAAATAGAATATTTTCTTATCAAAACTGGCATGGATTCCTATGTCTATTGATTCTTTAGAGTTTTACATTGAAAAGAATATATTGAGATAAACCAGGTTCTAATTATGATAGGACATTTTGTGACACTGTGATACCTCACAATCAGTTAAGATTGTGACTCAGAAACTAATGTTTCTGTGTAACTCAAAGTCTGGCATCCAGGAACTCCAGAGTTGTGCAATCATAAATGAAAATTTAGTTTATGAATGGGGATACCAATTCCTTTGGTTTAGAATTAGTTTTTAATGCACAATGCCAGGTACTGGCAAGCCCACTCTAGATTAGAGATGTTTGCAACCCATCCTCATTTTAGAACAGAAGTTCCAGGATTATTTATTGAATAAGTAAGTCCTGTAATTTCTTTGCCTGAAATACTTCTAGTTATTTAAAACATGAAAACTTGACATTTTATAAAAGCACCATGAAATAAAACAAACTTCAAGTTGTTTTTCTCATAAATAATTCTGGTTTCTTATTATGCACTGCTTATCATGTAACTTATGGCGAGCTAAAGTGGCCCAGATTCTCCAGGCCTAAATAACATCCAAGCAGTTTAAACCTTGGCACATCAGGACTATCTGATCTTAAAGCTTATCCTGTCTAAGGCATTGCACAGGCTGTTTGTGTAAATGTCTGCATCTTATCGCTAGAAACCTACCAAAAGATCTGCTTCTGCTTCACTGGAGAAGGCAAGGTGCAGGCTGTGAGCACTCCAGGTAAAGACATATCTGTGCCCTTCATACTTCCATATTTTCAACTTCTGACAGCACTCTGCAGGGTCAGTCTCATCAATGCCACCTTTGTACTATGGTGAGGCAGAGGACTATTTCTCTCTATAGCTAAAACCATAGCATTTCTTTTTTACTTTTGTTTTTGTAATTATTTCCTTTAAGAAGGAGATAAATTACTCTTCATTACATGTGTGCTAAACCTAGTAATATAAGCTATAACCCAAAATTTCTATCAGGTACCTATCATTATAATGATTGTTAGTGTTATATAGTTATGCATTGCTAGCAATAAGTATATTTGTGGATTTCCAGGACTTGTTCCTCATGCAAGTTTTTCACCATATGTTTGTGCACCCTGCTTAATGATGTCTGGAACAATGAAGCATAGTGCAGTACAATAATAATGCTAAGTTCTCTTACAGAGCAACCTCACATTAATTTTAGAAGAAACTTTAGCTGTTTAGGGGCTGCAGAATTAGGCTAACAATATTTAATGAGCTTTGTTCCAGAGTGTATCCTGATATCATCAGCAATTCTGGTTTACAGTTGAGAATGCAAATAAATAGGGAAGGGAAATATTTTCCAGAGCCATTAAAGACAGTAGGTAAGAATAAAAAATACAGCTGTGGGAAAATAATGTGTTTATTTATCAAAGTATATTTTATCAGATTTCTCAACGTTTATGCTACTTCAGTTAGCATGAACATATATGAATTACTTACAAATGTCTTTTTGAAACCTGATTTGACTTCAATGTGCAAGAAATTGTCATTGTGTCCTCATAATGCAAGTAATGCTGACATTTTAGTGGGGGATGCAGAAGAAATCAATCAAATTTTACAACTCAGTCAGGATATGAGTGCTGGATAAATATAGACCATGGAAATGGTGGTATGACATCATTGCTAGTGATGTCTTGCGTCATGAAAACTGAAATCTAAATGGGAACAGAAATTTCTGATCTTACTTTCAGATGACATCAAAGGGCCATTGGAAATTTGTTTTAGTTAGCATGTCCTTCACTGATGGCACTAGGAAAAACATTTTTTTTTGTCTGGAAAAAACAAATCAATCTTTTTCTAAAGTACTGAATATCTGTAAGATTTTTAATTTGAAACTTCTTTGACATATGCTTTGCATTCTGATGCATTAGAGACTTCAAAATCATTACATCACATCTTTTAATGCTTTCATTACAATTCTGTCACACAGCCCTCCCTTTCTGCCCCTTGAGAAGCTTTTTCTGCCATCTAACTCCAGCTGAGACCTCAGTTCCAACACCAAGCATGAGGTAAAGCCTTCACTGGGACTCTTAATGACCATCATAGAGTGTGAGTGGCTATCACAAGGTTTTCTTGTCTCCTGTGTATGTGAAATGGCTCATGCAAAACAGAATCTCAGAACAGCTGAGGTGGGAATGGACCTCTGGAGACAATCTAGTTCAGCCTCCCTGCTCAGAGCAGAGTCAGCTGGAGCAGGGAGCTCAGGGCCATGACCAGTGGCATTTTGAGTTTCGACAAGGGTGAAAATGCCACAACGTCTCTGGGCATCTTCCCACGTTCTGGCCGCCACACAGTAAAACCCAAGATTCTCTTACGTTTCAGTGGATATTTCTGTATTTCCACTTGACCCGAAGAAGATCACATGGTGACACTATTTGCACTATTGGTTTGAACCCAACAAAGTCATCGTGCATCCTGGGAGGTTAGAAGAGATACTACCTTAAGACATGCACAGGCAGGTTTGCTCAGTGTTCAATTCTGAAGTAAGGAAGTTGTCTAAATAGAAGAGCAAACCTGGCTTAAAACACAGCCAGAAAAGCAGCCACTTTTCATCTGCTCTGGATTGTAAGGATGGAAATCTCATCTCAGCTGACACTGGCAAGATCATATGCTGCACATGCAGCTCAGCAAACCTTTACTCATGCAGGATTAATGATCAGGGTATGAAACCACACGGTGGAACAGTTATCTGAGCACTGACCTACTCATACTTTTGCCTTGACAGCTTGCCTGTCTAGAGAGATGTCTGGATGTATTCCCTGACAGGAATAATGGTTCTGGTGAGTGCCCTAGAGAGATAGTCACGAGTATTCAAATGCCGAAGCAGCTCTGAAGTGCAAGGTACAGCCGTGTGCCTTCAGGTTTCCTTCAGCTATCTATGATCACTTCATAAATCTCCTCTCAGTCAAACCACACCAAAAATGATAATGCTCCCTGCATAACAAAATGTATGTGGCCTTGAAAAGACAAAAAATACAGATGTCTTTTGGGTTGTGGGTAGGACACATTTATGGCTGAAACAATTTTTGTTCACTACTATGGATCCCTCTTCAGTGAGACTAACATCCTTTGGTCTGAGCAATGCCATGGTGAGCCTCCTCAGGTCCCAAAGCAGTGGGGTGGCCCCTGTGTAAGCAAATTAAAAAGGTAGCATAATGTTGTTCAAAGTCTTAGCCCTAGAAATGATGAGCTTTTTATTGAGAGATGCAGAGATGGGGAGGGGAGCTTCCCAGCAGGCTTATTAGGGGCCAGAGATTTGCTTGTTTTCAAAATTCTGGTATCTGACCAGTGCTGGTTGCTCTCACTTTACACAGTAGGCAAACGTCACCGAATGCTCTATACATCAGTCTTCAGAAGGTCTGCAGGCAAAATGTTTAAATACAAGATGTTCATGGGACCCTCAGTTTGTTAGTGAGAGCCTAAATATCATCTCAGCTCCCTGATAGTCATCCCATTGGAGTGGATTTCCAGGGCAAAGCCTGAAGGAATGGAGATGAAAGTGGGAGGGCAGACTGAGAAGAAAGCATGGACTAGGCTGCTGACAGCAGCAGCAGAGAACATGTCTGTCCCTCCTCATCCCCCGTCAATCCTCAGTCTCTCTATGCTGAAACTAAACTGGTGGTTATGAGTGGAGCTGCAACCCATGACAGTAGCCAGAGACTGAGAAAAGACAAATGGAGTAAGGGAATAGGTTTGAGAAAAAGAAAAAAGGAGGGAGGCAGTGGCACATGAACTAGTTTAATTGGTTGGATAAGGAGGGTGTAGGATCAGGTACAGAGCCCTCAGACTTCCCAGCCTGGGCCAACAGGAGGATAGCTCACATGGGGCCTGAATTCAGATAAAGAGAAATGCTCTTCACTTTGTCCAAGCCAAGAGGACCTTGAAGCACAAGCCCATGTTTGCCATGTGCTTGAACTGCCAAACTGAATTTGCTTGCAGGCATACCCATGGCCAGAGTCAGCCTTTTGTGGACCCTAGGAGGCTTGGGGATGAGGTGAGTGCTGGGAAGCTTGGTATGATCAAGGCTTGGGAAGCATGGCATTGCCCAGAGGCAAATATTTAGAGGCTGTGGTGATAACTGGCAAAAGCTAAGAAAATGCAGAATGACAGACAGAGCCTCTATTTCTCTGTTTCTCTATTTCTCTCACCTGTGCTCAGTGCTATCTGCAAATACTTCCATCCTTTCTCAAAGGAGGCAACTGAAAAGGATTTTTAATTGACTGTTTAGCATTTTCCTGCACAAAAATAGATGTATCATATTCCTGATTTGTTCTTATCTAAATTTTTTACTTTGTATTTTTTTAATTAACTCTAAAAACACATTATAGAAGAATAGAGTAAAGTTTAGGATTCTAAGTCACAAAGCAGGTTTGGTCCTTCAAATCAGCTAGATGCCATTATACAGTCTATCCTAAGCCTTCCCTTCTCCAACTGAGTTTACTTCTGTTTCATGTGCATGGCTAGCAGAAATTACACAAATATGTCTCCTTCCTGTCTATTTTTCTTACTTTCTTCCAGTTGGGTCCCTCATATCTGAAAATTCTTTTCAGGGATGGAGTTTTTCATGACATATGTTGGACATAGAGGAAATGTATCTGTAGCCTTAGACTGAATTGTGAGGCATCAAGGAGAAAGATTTGCTATCATGAGGCCTACAGTTATTATTATTGCCATTTTGGAGGAGAAGCTCTGTTCCTGCAAGTGTTTAAATTCACCAAGCAATTACTTCTAGTGCTTTTATTCCTATTCCCCTCTCACAAATATTTGTTGGAAAATGGTAGTTTCATCTCACTCAAATAAGCACCAGATTCCTTTGGGGAAAAGATTGGCTCTAGGCAGATGTTCTGCTTAGCCAATTTCCTTTCTTTGGAGGGAAAAGAAAAAGATGTCAACACAAACACAAGTGTGTGATTGATGAGATGTTTTAGGGCGTGAGGGAATATTTCCAAATTTAATATGTTTTGCCCTTTAATGATGAAGAAAATAGGTAGATCCTGAAAGTTTATTTTACTTACATAAACTTACTTATTTGTTGGCCTGCTAAAGGCTAGACTTTGGCCAAGGATAAAGCAAATAAATAAATAAATTTTTTCTGTTGAGTTAGGGATATTTTACTTTTAACTTAGTTTTCAAAAGGCATTATTTCCATTAGTACACAGATGGCTTTATAAATATGAAGAACTGTATGGATAATGAGTCCTTGAACATAGTGCATTTGGGTTTGGGGTTTTTTTTTACCAGTTAGTCTAGCACAAAACTGACAATTCCTGTGGGCAATGTGAGCTCGGAGAACAAGAACTCAGTGGTGTCAGTGACCAACATTTTGTGTATTTTCTTAGAAAATCAGGATTAATTTTCTAAGAACAGCTGAGCACTTTACCCAGTTGTGATAGATTGTTTTAGGGAATGGGTCTCTCCTGTTAGACTTGCTTCCTTGTGATTAATAAGCTTCCTTTGGAAAATGGATTTGAACCTTGACAGCTGTCACTCATGTCAGTTCAGACTTGTATAGACAAGTTTATAACATTGTCATGGAAGAAACCCTTCTTCCCTCGGAACTTACACGTGTACAGAAGGAAAAAAGAAAGGGTTTTATGTCATCACAGTACTGTTCTTTCTCATCTAGACAATCCAGCGGAGTCTTCCTGAGAAGACTTTCCCAATTCTGAATAAACTACGTCGTTTCCCAGGCATTTGACAGATTTATTTGATCATCCCTTAGAAACATATTATTTGTAGGAGTTTTATCCATTTGTTTTTAAAAAAATAGAACTGTAAAATTGTTGGGATTTTGCCTCCCCTTTTGTGTTTAAAACCTCATCCAAAGTGAAATCATTTGGAAGGATCAAAAATTATTCCTGTATTGCATTTCCTGTCTGTGTTTTGATTTTATCTAAGTTCTCTTTTTAGTGTTGCAATAATTCTATTATTGGTACAACAGATTTCATTTGGAAGAAGAAAAAAAAAGTTTTCTTTGCTCTGAGTGTTTTATGGATGATCTTGATTTTGTCTTTCTCATTTTCATCTCATTTATAGACCTTAAGGTTTCTTCTGTTTCATGACAGGAAAGGGTACATAAGGGACACTGCCTTGGCTCATTGCAGTTACTGGAAGGAGGAGGAATGAGGAGGGACCATGTTCCCAGGCAGCACCTGTGACAAGTAGAGCTCCTAGTTTGTGCTATGAGTCTTTCAACAGTGTGGCCAAGTGGTCTTTCAGCTGCTGAGCCTGTGCTCCATACAGTTTCTTTAGAAATGGGCAAGGTTCAGCTCAATCCTAAAGATTCCAATGTGGATGGGTTGTCTAAATCTGGAAGTGTTTGATGTGTGAGACTTCCCTGGATTGTTGTATTTGACTTTCAGCTTATTACCTGGAGTCTCTCTGACTAAGAGGAGAATAATTTCCTCATAACCACATGTGGTATTTCTGGGAATTGGATTTCCTAGCAGTAGGGTTCTAGCAGTAACACCTTGCAGTCCTGAATTAGAAAGGATTAGTTTTGTCTTTTAGTGTCTCTTGCAATACAGATTTGCCCCCTTCTTTTACAGAGAGGTGTTCAGCAAAGGTGTCAGCAAATTGCAAAAGTCCCGTCTGTGGGTGTGGTTTCAGTAAACCCCGTTGTTAAACAGGGAGCTCTCCCTAGACACTTCTCTGCAGCCACAGATTTAAATATTCAAATAAATATATTGAATGGCTGGATGGTTCTCCTCTTCATTGGTGTGAATTTTCCTTTACATGCCAGAGAGCTAACAGTGGCTTGAGCCATGTTGCCAGTAAAAGGCAAGCTCTATGTTTTGATTGGCAAAGGCACTAAGGAATGCACCAGCCATGAATTATTTCTTTAAGTAAGGGAGTTTTCAGGGCAATTAAAAATAAAACCAAATTATCATGGAGTGGGAATGATAAGAAAGTTGAGGAAAATACTGAAAGAGCTGAGAAGTTAGCTCCCCTGTATTGTTGAAAATTATGCACATTTGTCATCTGTGGTAAAGCTACGGACTGCTCTGAGGAAGAGGGAGCAGATGAACCTGAATAAGGACAAAGACTTGGGAAAACCTATATCCATTCTCCTGACATAGCCAATATTAGATTTTCTAAAGAAGAGTGTGCATGTGGGGGAAAGATGTGAATTAGCATTCCTCATAAACTATGAAAAATCCTAGCTAAGGCATGGAAGTTGGAGCTAGAAAGATCCTGTTAATCCATCTAATTCAGACTTATCACTTCAGGAGGACTCTCTCATGATATTTCTAGTGACTCATCTAGCCCCACTTAAATTCATATCTATGGGGTTATTTCTTCCTTTTGCTTTTTAGGAATGATAATAATGGAAAGTGGGAATCCAGGCTTAACTGCTAAGAAATGGAAATTTATTGCATCAGAATGCATAGCTGAGCTCCAGCAGAATGCTCCCTTTTCCTTTGTAATTTAAAAATTATTTGTTTTTTCTCCTGCTCCTCAAATGCCCTTTTATGTCTCATACCTTAAACACTCCATAAAACATGGCTAAATCACATTTTTTTTTCTGATAAGCTCTTGCAAGATTCCTTCAGTACTCAATTAGCTGTGAGACACACCTGTGGGGCAGCACCAGTACCAGACCTCGATGGGCACCGACTTTCTTGACATTACCAATAGTGCTGAGGCTGGAGTGGCAGCATTTATAGATTATATATAGATGGCTAAATGGGTGAGTCAGCCTGGGGTACATAGTAGCCACAAGCAAAAAGCAATTAGATGAATAGAGAAGGTCATTAAACCATTTTTCTCCTGGTGCTGTGAGGTAACAGCAACTGAGAGAAGGCTGGCCAGGCTCTGTGAGGGGCCCGGAGATGAACTGCTGCTGTGCATCACTTGTAGCCAGCTGCTGCCTGGGTGATGCTGTCTCTGTATCGAGGCCCAAAGGAAGGGAGAGTCCCAGAAAAAGACAGGATGCCTTTTCCTTTCTTTGGCAGGAGAATGCCTTACACATAAATGGTAAGAAAGAATTTGTCAAAGCAGAAAACCCCACATATTTTTCAGGGGTTTACTGTCAGGATACTGTACAAACCATAACAGAATTTCTTGCAGGTATTTCCATTTCAGGCTTTTGGATGATGAAGGACAAACTTTACAGATCACCAGGACTAGATACTAATGGTGCTATAAGTTCTGAAGAATCTCAAACATAAAATTACTAAACTATTGCATATGAGAATAACATACAATTTAAACCTTCAGCAATACCAAAGAAAGGAAAGCTGACAAAGGTGACTTCATTCACTGAAGAGTGGTCTTGGAAAGTGTAGACAAGTGGGTCTAATTTTTGATTATGAAAAATCAGTAAAAAAGCTTCCTAAAGAGTAGGACAAACAGATATTGGATAATACATTACAAAAAGGAACAGGCCATATGGATATTATCAAGGCAGTTATGCCTCACAGAGTCCTTAGTAAGTAATGTACGTGGATCCATGTAGTATATATGGACTTTCTACAAGCTTTAAGCAAGATCATTAGCCAGAAGTCTTAAAAATCCTAAAAACTCTTAAAAGGCCCTTTGGAGAAAGAAGCCCCTCTGGAGCAAATAACTGCTAAAAGATAGAGAATGAAAACTTAGCAATGGAATGAGGTTACTAATGGAGCCCCAGGAGAGACACATTACTGCAGGCTGTACTGTTAAATATACCCATACACAATTTGTGAGCAGAACAGAGAGGTGGTGAAGCCTGAATGTGGTTTGGGATACTCAGGGGAAAGGTGATGGTAACAAACTGAAGTGTGATAGCACAGTATGAGGCAACAGAGGAATAAAATTATAGATGAAATGTAATGTAGAGTACTGCACACAGGGTGTGGGGAAGAGAGGAGTGACCAGCACTCACTTCAGATATGAATTGTTTTTTATACTTTTTCCCAAAGTACCTGTACATATCTTCTGTTGGCCAGACAACAGATGGATAATTGTCAGTCTGAACCAATGTGGCATTTTGTTGTGGTTAAAAAATTTAATGGAAATATTGGGAAGAGATGCAGAATGCATGAATCTACTTTAAATGTTTTCTGCTTTCTTAACCTCTCTGCAATGATGAATTTTATCTTAAAATGTTCGAACCATTGCTACTGTAATACTGAGAGAAGACAGACTTACAGGCCAATACATATAAATTGTGTCATTCTCATCATGCAATCAAAAAAAACAGAGGAAACTCAGATATGTTGTATAGATAATAAGATTCAAGTATATATAAATACTTGAATGCTTCTGTTTTATGTAAGACAAAAAATTAATGGTTTAAATCTCCTGAGAATTCACTTCTGAACTTGTGAAACATAGGCAAAATATTATGCTTTGTACACGAAAGGAATTTTAATACTGGCATGGCTAAATCTAGCATGAATGATTATATTCTATTTATGAAAATACAAAGTTTTTACCTTTTTTCTTTGTCTTTATTTTTTTCTTACAGTACTCTTATGTGTTCCTCTAAAAATACTGTATTGAGCTTGAATTTATTATATTCCCCTGCTGCTTTAAGGGGTTCCTTTCTGTGCTGTTTGAGAAAGATCAAGGTTCTCTGGAGAGCAAGAATGAAAAACATCATCAGTGATTTGTTTAGGGCCTTTCAGTCTGATGCTGTCAATTTGTCATACACCAAACCCCATCTTGCTGTGGCCTTTATGCACCAACACTGATGGTGGAAGAAGCAGGAGTGTGGGAGGGACTGGCCACTCCAGGACCTCAGTCCTCACTCAAGACTGTCTTCTAGAAAAGTCCTAGCTTTCCCTTTCCCTCTGTTGTAGTCCCTGCACAGCAGTGGGTGGAAGGGTGACATCAGAGGGTGGTATTTACCCTCAGAGGCACAGAAATTCTAGGTTCTCCCTAGGCCACTCTCTGCACATGAAAAGCCACAATGGAACAGATACTGTTTAGTCTGGCTGGCAGCACCATGAAGTGAACATCAGCTTCTCTCCTGTTCCTTGAGTTTTATTTCTTCTCCTTGCTCTCCCCCTGAATGCCATCAGTTCTATACTGGAATAGGCTGCACATGTTTGAAAAGCATTACCATAAGCTCAAGGGCTGCCAGCATTTTGTGATCCTTGTGTGGCAGTGAGTGGAACCTGGTCTATTGCTGAAACAGAACCTCTGGAAAGGGATGAAGAATAAACCAGAAAATTGCTTCTGTCTGGTGAACTAGAAAAAAAAAGTCTATGGAAAGAATTCCCCTTCATGAACTGTAAATTGTGGTCTATTGAGCCCAGATATGCATGTTCTTTCTATTACAGCTCATGAACTCACAACTGAAATTTGCTTTTTTATAAAAGAATAAAAGAAGAAGAAAAAAGAGATGTAGTGAGCCAGCCCATAAAGCAGTTTTGGACTCTAAAATTATATTATAATTGGAATTTTTAAACTTATGTAGAAACATTACTGTGTTAAAATATCTGAAATGAGGTATTTTCAACACAGAAGTTGAACAAAAAGAAACACCAGTAGTTTAGGGCAGGAAATTACAAATTGAAGCACTCAGTTTAAAAGGGATTATGGCTAATGTAAAATAGGCCTTTCACTTAGCACTTCTTTGCTACTTTGGCAACCAGGCACCAAAATATTGTTACATTATTTGTGGCTGTAAAATGCTATGAGCAAATTCATGTTACAGGACTAAAAAGCTGAGAAATCAAACCTTGTGAGGAGTCTTCTTACACCATTTAGACTTGCTCCTGCCCCAAAATAGTGATAGAGAAAGGAAAACAAGAACAAGCTCCCTAAAATGGGGGAAAAGCAGAGCACCAAGGCCACAAAAATCTGTGACTCTTTAATTTATCTCCAGTTCTTCCAATCTTGGGTCTGAGCTGTTATTTTTTATTCTGAGAGAAGAAGGAATAGGTCTGGATTCCAGCAAGAAAGGAGCTCACAGAGCCCTCAAAGCCTGTTGAGAACCAGTGGGTCCAAAAAGGTACACACGAAAGGAACAGAAGCTTTCCCAGGCTGGGATCCAGCTCTGTCCCCACCTCCCACCTTGACCTACTAAGTGATCCATAAAAGAAAAGTAGCAAGAAGAGCAAGACAACCAAAACCCAGGCAGAATTAGCAGAGAGGTAGAAGTGGATGTGCTTGCACTCCCTACAGCTGCGTTGGCTGCCCCATGTAGATGCATATCAGGTCACTGGAGCCTCACCTAACCTGAGGTTTTATGGCATTGCTGTTACACTGCAATTGGTTGTAGTGTGTTGCAAGACCACAGAGAGACCCTAAGTTACCTGCTCAAGCTTTTGAGAATGTTTACTGGAATGTTTATAGGCACTACAAGAGAAGACCTCTTGCAGGGACGAATGTTTTAGCCTGTAGCTGCATCTGTTACTGTTCAAAGCAAAGGGTTCAGGCTGTCCTAACAGAAACATGTTGCTTTGCAACAATTCATATCTTAATTCTTTAGAATTCATTACAGGACTGGGAAAAGAGCAGCATGTGAGATAAATGTAGTGGCAAAAAGATGTATGGGAAGAACCTGTGATTATTAACTGAAACAGTTCAGCATAGACTGTAATTCTGCCAGTGTGACTGTGCTGATTTATGCCACCTGAAACTGAGATTGTTTGTTTGCCTGTTTTAATTGCATTTAAAAAGTAAAGCATTCATTTCTAATCCTCATGTTTGCAGAGAAGTGCTTGAAAATGTAAGTGCATCTAATTGTTCAAAGAAGCAGAATGCAATTATAAGACAACCTAGTGGTATTATTATTTAATCTTGTGGTACTTAGAGAAAATTATTTTTGATCAGACTATTTTGAGAATTTGATTGGAGTTTTGTATAATGCTAGTTTCCCCTCTTTTTTTTTTTTGTGCATCTTTCAAACAGTGTCAAAATGCAGTAAACCTCACTTAAGGTAAGCAATCTTTAGCATAAAAATTAGGCCAGTTTGAAAGAAGCAGATCTAGTGAGTGTAGTATGTGAATTATGCTCTGCTTATCTAGAGAAATTCATTGGTTGCATCCTGTACAAATTCCCAGGAATTTTTTACTCTAGAATTTGCGAGTGTATTTCTCAGAATTTGACACCAAAATATTTGAAACCTCTTTGGACCAAATGACCAGAAAGAAAAGAACTGAAATGCATGACCACATTGAAATTAGTTGCAAACTTTTAATTATTTTCAGGAGGTTGTTTTTTCCAAGCAATTTAACATTGTAGAATGTGCTGGTTTGGCCATACCAGAGCCTGAATTCTCTGTTCACCAGCCAGGTACAGAGCAAGAAGCAGCCCGTACAGTCAACCAGACCTTTTCTTACTTTTATGGCTTGTCTTAGGTGGTGTTCTGACAACATTCAGTGAGTTACTATTTTTGCTGCTGAGTCAGACTATAGCAAATGTCTGTTTCCTAGGGATGTTTTTTCTGGGCTCCTGTCCTGGTTTTAGCTAGGGTAGAGTTAATTTCTTTTCAGTAACTGTTACAGTGCTGTGTTTTGAATTCAGAATGAGAATAGTGTTGATAACTACTATTAAGGAGGAGAAGCATTCTTCAAAGAATGTAAACCTGAAAGAGGGTGAACTCTGTGAGGAGCTTGGATGGGAGGTGGGGAGTACAGCAGCTTTGCTCTGCACCTCTGTGTACCATGCTATCATGGGAAACTTTTCTTCACAGAGCAGTCTACCTGGAATGCTAAAAAGCCCCAGACACCATACAAATGTAAAAAAACAGTCAGTGAACTGGCAAAAATTGTTTCAGATGAGCATTAACGTCACAAAGACATCTAAATCTTCTTATTTGCCTAAAATTCTTAAAGAATTAAAAAAAAAAAAAGGCCCAAACTGACTCTGAGGAAGCTATAGGCCCCTTCAATTCACAGCCAGGTCCTCCAGAACTGGAGGATCTCTTAGTTGCAACTAAAGAGGCGTTTCTCCTGCAGCTGTTTATTATTCAGTTCCTCCACATGGATTTCTTTTTTCCCTTGCTTTTTCTTGAGCATGTTTCAATTTTCCTGAACCCAACAGGAGGTATCATCTAGAGGGTTGACTCACCCCCTCAACACCAAAGAATAGTGCCCCGAGGAATGGCCTATAAGTCAAAGGGTGTTTTGGGGTGACATGGTTGAAGAGTGACTAGCAGGTCACACTGCTGCAGGATCTTGGTGTCTTCCCTGCAGCCCTCATGCTGTGTGGAACTTGGAATCAGGCATTGGTTTTGCAGGTGTGTTTGTTTGCATGTACAACATTTAACTCAGTAACTCTGCTGATACTAGGTGATACAAAATTCATACATGAAAAGAGCCATATGAAACCCTATAAAATAGATAAGACTGCTCAGAAAGCTGCCTGAGGGGATGGCAGGAGGTAGAGGTGGCTTTGAAACTGACTACTGCAGTCTTACTTGTCCACTCAAAGGACAGTAAAACTATTTTTAATTCAGCCATTCACCCCAGCCTTCAATGTCCTCAGTTGTTGGATCTCTACACTGGCTGAGTTCAGAAAAAAATTATGCTATTGCCTTAAGTTATTAGATCCTCGACTGGAAATTCTCATTTCAATGGATTTTCCCTCTATTAAGCAGGAAAAATTTCCAGAACAGGAAAAATGTGTTATCCTCAGCATTGCTTGCAGTCAGGTGGCACTGCTAAGGCACAGATGGGCCGCTCTGAACTCAGGAAAGCACAGGCTTGAAACCAGTGTGGAACAAAAAGCGATTTCTGACAAAAACCAAAAAGTTCTTCTGACCACTATTTCCCACAGTGGTTTTCTTTTTAGAAACATAAATACGTAAAAGGAAAACATCTGTCAGTGTCTGAAGGTTTTCTGTATATACAGTTTTTGTTTTAAATTGAAAAAAGATTCTGGAGAATTAAACATATATTTGTTAACATATTCCAGTAAAAATTTTTGAGACCTTTCCAACATTTTCTCTTACTTCTCTTTAATTTCTTTTTTCCTTATAGCTTATGCATCAATTTATCTGCGTCTTTACCCGGATTTGAAGCTAATTATACCAGACACAAGTTTAACATTTGGCATGTGACAGATTTCCTAGGAAAAGCTTTGGTCATGAGGTGGGGGTCTCTTTAGTGTTACGGGTGAATCTCAGTGACATTAGCCTTTTCCTGCTTTCCCTCCAATGTGTATTTTCATGAACTGCTCCATACAGAAGCTGAACTGGGTTTACTGAGCCAAGCGTGTAGCAGCCCTTTTCACAGAGAGGAAAAAGTCAAAGAAAGATGAAACTTCCAGTTTTGCATTTCTGACACTGCTGTGGCTACAGAAGAACAACAAGCACAGGGCGCAGCTACAGCTGCAGCCAGCAGCATGGCTTCTGGTGGCAAAGGCTTCCCACGTGGCTTATCACTACTTACTCCATGGCTGCTTATCACTGATTATTCCTCTACATTTCTAGATAGGATTTCTTCCTGACTGTTTCAGTCCCCCGGGCCTGAGTTAGCTTATTTTTAATCATGCTCTCACGCCTGAGCACTCCCAGCTCTCCTGAAGGCCTGGGGCTGCTCGGCGGGATGGGATCTGTGCTCTGCCACCTTCCCACGTGTGGCTTTGTGCCCACGGCCGCACCTGCTGCTGGCTGCTGGCTAAGAATAGTGCCCTGCTCCGAGTTATCTCCGAGCTGCTGCCGGGGGAGCACAGATAGCGAGAGACGTGGCGCTGCTGAGGGTCATGGATGAAGCCTGGGGCAGAGATGAAGAGCACGAGGATCTGAGGGTGCCAGCGGGGCGCTTGGAGAGCAGTGTCTCCTTTCTGCTTTCTGTCTGCCTCCAAGTGCTGGTGTGCCCTGAGTGCCAGAGTGCTCGCCAGGAGATCCACGGGAAGTTTGAGGACAAGATGACAGTTGGAATAATGATCTTGCAGAAAATGAGCTTTGCTTATCGCTGCTGTCAGAAGGAAGGTTTTGTTTCAGTGGCATAGCGACCGCAAGATGAAAAGGGCCAGGAATGAGAGGGAAGGTGTCCCGATGGGTGTCTTGCTCTGTAATGCAATTTCCTGGTGGGGGAAATCCTGCGGTGCTCTAGAAAGACTCCCACTGTGCAGGCTGAATTGGGCTCACAGGACTCAGGATTTGTAAGTGCTCTATTGCCCTGGTAAGGCTGTGATGCCTGTCCTTTGTCAGACTCCATTTGGTCTCAGGGCAGAGTGCAGCAGCTCTCGCAGATCCCCAGTAATACATAATACATAGTACATAGTATCCACAAGTCAGGCTATACACGGGATAACTCCCTTCTCCCTCACTCCCTGTTTTTCAGGAGAAAGGTGGCTCAGAGGACTGCACTGGCCTGTCCATTCCTCAGAGGTCAGGCCATGTGCCAAGCCCCTCACCAATACAAATTGTCCCAGCAAGACCATGCTCAAGGCTCAACATCTTATTGTAAGTCTGAGGAGTGACCTCGTCTGCCTGGTGCAGTGTCACAGGAGTCACCTGCCACCCTCCTAGGATAGCTTTTGGGATCAGATTTGGGATGGCTTTTACCTCAGAGTTTCACATTTTCAGGAGATAAATGACACAATTTACAGCTGCTCTTTGCCTTGATTTTTTAGTTTTGCCTCATCCCTGAGTCTTAACTATAAATTTGCTATTGGTTTAAGCTGTCTGACAGTTTCTTGCAATTGCTGCATTGATCAGGACAAGTGGAGATGGTTGATTTACCTTTCAGTAAGTGTTCTTGCAGATGTTTTCATATCCTGTCAGACAGAGAAGTGCAAGATGTGCTGTTTATTTGTTCTCATGCAGTAACTGATCAGATGCAATTCCCTTTTCTTTACTCAAGACTTTGAAATCTGTTTTCATCTAAAACTCCACTCCCATAAACTTGGAAGCAGCATTCCTTCTGCTGATAAAAGTATGAGAAATCCAGTATCATAAAGGATTTCATATTTTTCATTTTTTTTCCCACAAAAAGTTCAGATATTTTTAAACACTGCAATGTGTTGTGCAATGGTCTTGTAAGTTGATGTTCTACCTTTTAAAAAATGATAATTTCATTTACATTCAGAGATCATTCATCTAAAAAGGCTACAAATAGCAAATATTATTTCCTCATTTATCCACTCTGAAATAATTTATTCTTATTACCAAAATTGTCACAAAGACAAGCAATCCTTTACCGTTTTTCACACAGCTAGTTACACACAGATTCCCAGGCACAAGAAGAAGCCATCAGTAGCATGTCACACTTGATAAATCAGTGCATCCTAAGCACAGTGCTCTGCTACAGCAATTCAGTGTGCATCAGCTGAGTGAGGGCTGGCATCAGGGAGCTCAATTCTTAACTTGCCACAAGTGAAAGGTAAAACATGTTGGAGAACAAGAGGTGGATGAAGAACCTTCACCTTGGCAGTTTTAATGGCTCAGGAGGATAGGGCAAACTTTTTAAATGGCGATAACTTCATTGTAAATCTGAGCTGCGAGATTTATGGAAAGGGAAGTCTGAGTGCTTGAGAAGAGATGTCCAACTTTGTGGATGTGAGAGGCCAGGCAAGGAGATTACAAACAGTGAAGCATCCACCCATTGCTTTAAGCTTCTACTACCTCTACAGTGAAAATATATGCCATGTAACTACTCACACTTAAAAGCTATTGCTGTGCAGCTAAATGGATCCTGACAAAATGTTAAAGATGATAATCCACAGTAATTATTTGTGCATTTTTGTTCCATTAGACAAGCAAGTTCTGGGGAACCACAGCACTCATGCCCCACTGAAAGGATATCCATGCTAGAAACCAGAAAAGTGTATAGTGAGGCTATGCACAAGACTGGGTTCTGGCTTTATCAGTATCTGGGGAAGGTAGGAGGGCTCTGATCAGCCTGAGTGAAGCTCAAGGTCCTCATCCTCTTACATAGTGTGGCTTAAGAAATAAATTGCAAGTGTAGGGCAAAAGAGTTAAAGCATACTGATCCTGATTTAGCTGATATGAAGGAAACTATTTCTGTGAGTTTCCTGCTTTACATGTGGTGTTGGTTTGGTGGACCCTATCCATCCCAAACCGGACAGATGAAACTGTGCAAGACAAACAACCTTTGTTTCCTGAACTCAGGCACTTAGTCATCAGTAATTATTTAGAACAGGTAAATGAGCCAAAACACTTCATAAAGCAGTATTTTTTTTGTTTCTCAGCTATTGCATCTGCTGCTTTTCCACAACCACCTTAATATTAAAATGCTTCTCTTGGCATTGTGCCAGCCATGGGAGAAGCAAGCTGGTGGAAAGTAACCACATGCCAATCACAGTCAAAGGGTTGCTCTACACACATTGAAATGCCTGGTTTATGGGAAAAAGCTACTGCAGCTCCTATCATCAGGCAGCCAAATCTGTCGTGATTTGTATGCGCCAAGACAATTCAAGGTTTGTGTGCATAAAACCCTGTTAGGCAGAGATTGAGATCTAAGGAGGAAGGACTCTCTGCCAAAGGGAGAATTTCTTTTCCTGTGGTTTGAAAAATAACAAAAATCAAGTCATTTAATTAAATTTCTCAATGTGTGGAGCTGGGTTGATACATTTATTTGCAAATATCCTGGAAAACTATCTGTTATTTTCTGTGGCTTGACTTTGGGACAATTGCAGCTAGTGTTTTGCTTTTGTGATGGATTGTGTACACAGTGGTCCAGAAAAAAAAGCAGAGAACAAACACACAGCCCATTTTTCAGACCTGTCTGGGATGTGTGTATGTGCTGCATTTGCAGTATGTGTTGTTCCTTATATCCTTCCCATCCCACTGCTTGCTGACTACCTGCTGAAACAGCTGCTTAGACAGGGAGCACTGCAGCAGACTCTGCCTGCATGCCCAAGTGTTTGAGAAGTTAATTCTTGCCATCCCTGGCAAATGTCAACTTTTGAGTCAACTCAACAGTTTAAGTCAAACTTCTTCATGTGAACATTATCCCTGAAGCTTCTTTCTCACCATCTTTTTTCAACCCAACCAAAAGAAAACACTGAAATGTCCTTTGCAGCATCTTCAGCAATGGATGTATTTCTTTTAACTGGGAAAAAAGGCCTGTTGATTTTCCTGGCAGAGTCAAAGGACGTGCCAGTTGCCATGCTCACACAAGCGACTGCATGAATTCATTGCAAAGGTTAAAAAGTAAAATAAATACCTAAAGCCCTGGCACAGATTTAACCTGGTCCATAAAGGCACCAGAGAGAAGCTCTGGTTTCTTTTGTAAATAGCCCACACAAGCCTACGCTGGACATTAATCTGAAGGAAAATGGAACCAGAAATGTTCTCAGGAGGTTGCATATTTTTCCTCCCTGTTTAAAATCTCTGTCAAAACCAACCCTGAGATACTTATGCCTAAAACCCTAACCCTGAGTTTTGCCAACTCACCTTTAAAAGGGAACAGGGCTCAGGGGTGTTGTGGCCATTGTGCCTGCACCTGCTCCTCCAGCACATGCAGGTCACTGCTGCACCACAGCCAGTGCCAGGCTGTTCGAGAGCTGGGAGATGTCACTGTTATGACCATCTCTACTTTATCCTACAGAGGATGTTTTGGTGAATAAAGTGACAGGGGCTGCTGATGCAGTGGGGATAGGCTGAGTGGTTACTGGCAGTGTGGGAGTGTGATGGCAGTGGGGTCCTTGTTCAGGGGGGTGAAGCTATTTGGTAGATGATGTAGTTGTTACAGGCAAAGGGTTTGCAGTAGAACAATTGAGGGGGGAGAATAAGATAGGAGAGAGGGTAGTGGTGAATTTATTGTGGGAACACCCATCCTCAAGCGATGTGCTGTGCTAGTAAAAATAGCTGCATGTAATTAAAGAGGATCATCACAGGGCAGGAGGTTTTCTCTGTGTCACCTGATACTGCTGTCAGTGTTGATGGTGACACCCACATGCGTGGGTTTCGGAAGTCCAGGTTCAGCCTGTTCTTAGACACTTCCAGTGACAGAGGGTCTTCTCAGTCCTGAAACTCTTCCGGTGCTTCACTAGGACATATCCTTCACCTGTGCCTTGGTCAGGAGGCAATTTATAGACTATCCTTAGATTAGTCTCCAAGTGATGTCCAATCTGATTGCAGTGAGAGGATCTCTTTGCATGAATGTAGGAAGCTTCATATACCACATCTGGTAGGATAAAATATGATTGGGGGATTGCCTATTTGTTGAACCAAAGCATGCTTCAGTTTGGATGAAAGCAAGAGACAAAGTGAAAAAGACCCATCTTTGAAAGACACTGAAAAATCAATGAAAATAAAAGAGTGGGATGTGTTAAAATCAGCTGGCTGTAACCCAGCAACAGTATCCAACAGTCACACTCAGGGACAGGCTGCTTCTGCCTGTGCTGATCTTTTTCTGGTTGATCTTTTCTGCAATGAAATGTGCATTTGGCTTTTCTGTCAGTTCTGCCCAGCCAGCTCAGGAGTACCATGACAGACTCATGTCACCATACCTCCTGCTGAAACTGGTGCAAAGATCTGGAGGATCTAATCTAGCTAAAATAAATATAAGTTCCTCATCTCTGGTAAAAGCTGCCACCTAACCATAGCAAGGGGTAGGGGCTGCTTTGGATGACCATTTTAAGCCCCAGTCTGCCTGAATATATCCTGCTAACATGCAAGAAGTATTAGCCAGACTGCTTCAAATCTTGCTCCACAGTTACTACCATCTCTAGGCTACACAAAAGAAAAAGTGAAGATACCCATGGGTTGAAGTCCAGCAAGGCTGCTGGAGCTCCATCCCCTTGATCTGTCCTTCCCACAGAGCTCAGCTTGGGCCTGTGCAAACACAGAACTTCTCTGAGAGCTCTTTTAGTTGCACTCTGCATGAAAAAACCACAGTATCTCAGTCCCTGTCACTCAGTGACCCTGCAAAGCTTTGTAAATGCTATTTTTACATGCTTGCCCTCCTTTTTAGAGCATCCTCACTGTCCTACATTGTTGATTGTGGCTCTATGACCCAGGCAGTGCTGCATAACCCCCAGATCATCCTGCACCTTGGTTAATTCTAGAAAATGATCATATCTGAGCAAGGAGATGTTTGCAGCCAGACTGAAAGGCATACTGGCATGTCTGCTTTCCTAGGAAGTGAGTGTTGGTTGTAGGGAGGACAGAGAAGTGTCGGGGAGCTCATGCTGGCTCCTGTCTTGTGTAGAGCTGTGCTCGTGTAAGGACACCAAAAGGTGACGTGCCAGTAACACAGCGGTGCTGTGACTCTTGTGCTACACCAGCACCACAAGTCTTTGGAGAAAGGATGGTGTCATGACATCTGTCAAACGAGTCTTGTGCTCTGCTCTGTACATCAAGTCCTGACCCTTCATGGGCCTCCCTTCCCACTGCTCGCTCTTCTCACAGCCACAGCCACCATACTCCAAAAAAAGTAAGTGAGGCTGGAGCAGGCCATGTCCTTCCCTGCCTCTCTTGCTCCATCTACCCCAGACAACTCTTCTCTCCTTAGCTTGGTGCTGGTGCAATGTGGACTGAGAAGGACGTGCCAGTGGGAGTCCCGGTACAAGCCAGAATTGCAGATGAGACCTTTTAATTTCAACACGCTGCCATTTTCCAGTGGAGCAGCTTTCTGGCCAGTCCTGCCCTGTGACACAATGGCCATGGGGCAGCTGTACAGCTGAATCTGTAGCCCAGCAATTCTGCACCTTTCTTAAGTTGACTGGGTAATATGTGCCATGGGGAAGGAGGGTGTGGGGCAGAGGATCGATCTGACAGCAGATCTGTTCCGATGCCCTTCATGGAAAAAGTGGTAGGGAGGTATGGATCTGCGTGCCACTGTCAACACAGAGATGCTGGTTTTTTCCTCCCCAGACAATTATGCATACAGTGAATTTCTGAGTCACAGGCTGGCATCCCAGCAGATCAAATCATTTGCCCAGTACTGGAATAAGTCAGTGTACAAGGCCTGAAATAGTGAGCTGGTTCTGTTTGCTCAGCTGACAAAAGTGTAGCAGTTGCTAATTCCATTGCATCCCCCCAAGAGCAAAAAAAAAGGAGAAAATGTAACAACCAGCAAGAGAGAATACAGAGAGACTCTGTATTGCTCTTTCCACTAAATATGCCCAAATGCAGGCAGACAGCTCTCTCCCCTCACTTCCCTGAGTGCAGAGTGTTTGCTTTATCCGGTGATGTAACCGATTGCTAAATAATAGACAAACCTGGTATGAACTCTCCTACTTATTTCTGCGCGGGTGCACATATGGAGGAATCTTTCTACATTTTTCACTGGATTTTACAACTAGAAATATGCTACTGCCCTCTGCTGGAAAAGCAGGAGCCAGACAAGCAGAAAAGAAAACCAGAGTGGAATTTTGTAAATGCTTAATATTATTGCATTTACTGCACTTGGTGCTGGAGACTTGTGAAATGCAGCAGGACAGAGACAGTGTAAGTCCTCTGCCCACTAGACAGAGAAGGATCCACTCCCCTACCACAGCTGCTTTGGAGGGCTCCCAGATTGGGAAAAACCTGGCAGTGGAAGAAGACATCAGACCACAGTTATCAGCATTTGCTCTTTCTCCTACACTTCATGTATAGGATACAGGTGGGATTTTTGAGAACCCTTTTCTATCTAAAGCTCTGTTTTTAGAGAACTTACTAGAATATTCAGAATAAAAATTTAGCCTATCTGTTATGTGCTAAAGAAGCAAGCTTGCATTTTTTTTTTGTAAGGTAGATCACTCAACACACCTCAAGAAAACTGTGTCACTCCAAGTGCCATCAGGTGTCTGTGGTTAAGCAATCCATATGGACAGCACCCTAGGGTGCACTCCTCATGAGTACTGAAACTGTTCTCTAATGAGAACAACAGCAGCATTGGATTTGAGTGAGCAGATGCATCTGAGAAAGGGTTAACCTTCCAGAAAAGGTTTCCATGAGATTTATTAGCCATTTCTTGTGTGATGCTTTGTAATGTGAAGCACTAGCTTCTTTCTGAACTACAGAAATATTATTGCTATGTTAGTCTTCAAGTATGAAAATGCTGGAATTGTTGCCTTGAAGAACCATGGCAGATTTTCAGCTTAAAGCTGGAGAGTCAAAAATATTAGTTTATTTTGACAAATACACAAATAGCTACGGTGGTGTGTTCCACCTACTCCAATGGCCTTGTCTCCATTGTTGGTCAGGGTGATGCAGCCTGGGCAAGGGGCAAGGGCCAAGAAATCATGTGAAAAGTATAAGAAGATGCAAAGCAGGCCTTGGCAACTACCCTTTCTCTTCTTTTAGTTTCAGTTTCCCTTTTTCGTCTTTATTTTTCCCTTTCTCTTTCTCTAGCACCATAGTAAATGACTGTCCTGAGGATGGAAGTGTCACAATGGCACTAGGAGATCTGAAAAATAAATGGACCAAATAACCAAAGACCAGCTAAGTGGAGGATGAAGGGGAAAGCCTCCTTGGCATAGCAGCAGCTGGAGTGCTGGGCATGAAATGTCTGCTCCACAGACTGGTTTGCATGATTGACTTCCCTGACACTAACATCTAAGCCCTTTGCCTCATTTGCTGACCCATATGTGGGTTTACATCTTTATATATAGTAAATGCATAAAATTTTTTTATAATGACTCCATGAATGACAGGTTGCTGCCCTGTAACTCAGTAGCTGTCCCTGAAGTTACATAGATGTGTCTGATTATAGATCAGCCTTTCAAAAGTAATAAAATGAAGTGGCATTTTATGTAACTCAATGGTTACAGTAGGAAGCTGCTAACAGTAGAGGATTAAAATAAAATTGTTCTTGGTATTTAAAAAGTGATGAAATGAGGAGAAAAATAAATCCACCCCCAAATGCTGCAAATCACTCCTTACAAGTTTGGCATCTGCCAAGATTCTACTTGGAAAAAAGTCCTGGGCTCCTTCCCTCAGAGGGTCCTCCCACACTCCTCAAGGCACAAAGCCCAAGGGTGGTGTTCAATGTCCACAGACACACACACGCAGACTGTGCACAGGCACACCCAGCAGCCTCATTAACAACTGCCACCTTCCTAATGTTTTTTTTTTTTAATGCTTTCTAAAAGATCCCACAGCTAAATCCTCATATTCTGTGCATTTTCTGTGCATTAAACATTCTGTGCATTAAATACAGGGAGGCAGATCTGACACATTTCAGCGTACTTCCCCGTTCTTTAGAGGTAAGCAAGTAAAGGTAGGCCATTAGTGTGTGACATTTATTGTTTATACATTAGTGTGCATTAATCAAGTGATTGGCTGAATCAAATATTTCAGCAGTGATCAGTCAAAGTATGATTACAAGTTGAATGAAATTATTGATAATGATGGACTACATTCAGCTGGAGAGAGACATATAGAAAGGAATAACTCCTGCGTATTAGGCTATTAATTTGTATTACTTAAAATATCATCCCAGCATATCCTGTTGCCTTGATTTTCCTTTCATTTCTATGACATGACTGCCACCGTAAATAAATGAGATTGCATAACTTCCAGACCATTCACTGAATGTGGCATTGAGTAAATTACAAAAGGGAAAGGCATATTCTGCAAAATGTGTTCCCTTGATGAGATGGAGTTAGTCTTGCACATTTATTTCCAACATTTTGGCTAGGCGTGTACCTGTCTCAAGTACTTAAAAAAACACAAGATTATTTTCCAGAATTCCACTGTGTCATTTTTGCCATTAAACACTAAAAAGGAAAAATAAAAGTCAACCATTCACTATTAAAAAGCTTTAATTATTTGGAACACTAACATAAAAAATGTTTACTTGAAAAGGTTTCTTTCCATTTTAGTCCATCCTCAAACCTGTTACACTATATGTCACTGACTAGTATTACAAATTACACTGACAAATTTCCTCAAAGTTGCAAAAGATAGAACTACGGTAAATTGTTTCACAAGTTATTTAGAAAAAACATACAAGAAATTATTCTTTCCCTCTTCTTCTATGATGAAGCAGAAACTTAACATTAAAGTAACAAGAACAGTCATTATAGTGCTAAGTATATTTGACATATTTAACCTCACAAATAAATAAATATATACAAGGGAGGTTACAGCATGCCAACTACAAAACAGAAGCTTTACATTGTAGAATTGAGAGCATTCAAGTGCAACTAAGTGACACAGAGTTTAAGATTACTACATGGTAGTAAAAAAAAGAGAAAAAAAATCTTAATTCAGCAAAAATACATTAAACTGATAGGTTACATCTCAGCTTCATTTTGGATACTGTGTTTTCTTTTTATTTATGTTTTACTGATCTATTATGTTTTACTGATTCCTCATTCTTTTCAGGAATGTTTGATTTTCCTTCTCTTCAATTTTGAACATCTTAATCAGGTAGAAATCTCACAGTAAGCTGCTATGTGAACACTATTATCTACAGTAGTTAAGCAAGTGGGATGATAAAATATAAGTTCAGTAAATGCTTGTACATAATCTCTCTGTAAATTATTTCAATTGTTAAAGGCATCTGACCACACTCATCCCTGTTATTAATTATATTTTGAGTGAATGGGGCTGACTTCCATTCATACACCACAGAAGTATTTGCAGTTGTGAGACTGAGGTTTCATCCAGGTCCATGTAGCCACAGCAGTGTTCCTGGGTGGAATACTGTCAGGACAACCTCCTCCCACCAGGTGTTTGCAGCCAGGGAAAATGTGCCATTTGTGCGGTCACAGCATTAAATGATCTCTGCACACAAAAGCATGTGCAAAGAGCAGAGAAAGCACAAATCCACATCCCTGATCACTGAGCATCCACTGGCTTGGCAACTGAAAAATCTCAGCACAACTTTCTGCTCTCTGAATTTAATTAATTAAATACGTGGCTAAAAATATTTTGGTTGAAAAAAAGGATTAATTTTCAAAAAATGAAAGCTTCCATTAGGAGACATTCTCCTCTGGAAGCAATACTTGAAAAAACCTTTGATTTTTCAGCACATGCCTTCAGAAACAGGTGCAGCTACAAGTTTTATAAAGCTTGTCATGAGGTGAAATGTGGTTCATGAGGAGAGATGCCCTTTTGGCACTCAAGGTCACATGCTAATATGTCACACATTTATAGAAAGTAAAACAAGTAAGCATTTTATGTTTTCCTTTGTTCTCTGCACACAACCCCCCACACTCCCACCCCTCAGTGTCGTTATGGACACAGTTTAGCAAAGTGCAATTCCCTAATATTGCCTGAACACCATTTAAACTCTCTGCATCCAACAACCTCAATCATGTCATTCAACAGGGTGGCAAGACAGGGATACTGATACTGATAATTTTATGTGCCCAGAAAAATGTTATTTATTTATTTATTTGTTTATTTATTTATTTATTATTGGTCAGCAATAGGTTGACCAGGTTATCCTAATGATGCAATGCCATCTGATGGAGGTGTTTATACATACAGTATATCTGAAGTACAGAGACTGACAAAACTCATGGGTTTACAAAGAATTCATCTCGTATTTAAATGTTTAAACTTAAGTTTTAGCACCGTCCATTATTTTTAGATTGTCTGTGGTATACATTGTCATATTTACCATGTGCATTATTATAAAAATATGTGAAGAGTTCCAGGTATATATTTATGTATCTATACAGTTGAATGTCCTTTTGTTATTTTGTTTTGTGAAAAAAGAACACTAAACATAGACTTGAGATGGGAGACACTGCATTTTGTACACACCAATTAATAAATACTGAAACACGGTTTTGTGTGAACTGTGTTTCTATGCATATGGATACAAACTGGCCTGCCTTTACAGCACAGAATGTTTTGATAAAGATTTGCACGATTAGGTCTATTTAGGCAAAAATGTCTTAAAATAACCCTTTAACTAGTGTTCTGGTTTTACTCACTTATGAATAAATACCAATACTAGGCATTCAAGAAGCAAGAATCTAGCAAGTGTCATAGGGAAAATCCATATTTTACAGAAGGAAAAGACCATCAGCAAACTGCTCAATAAAAGTTTGCCTGTACTGCATGTCATGTCTGCTATTTTCTCCAGGAGTCAAGACTTGCTTCTGTTTGGATTATATAACTTAGAGTTAGACTTGTGGCTCTTCAGTATTAAAAGGTATTTACACAGGATTACAATTGGCTGTCCACACATCATGCTGTCTAGCACACATTTAAAAACAGCTCAATACCATGGTGGAAAATTGTCTTTTTCCACAACAGTGAAAGAGAAATCGGTCCTTAAGTGGAAGCTGTTTACAGGAGAACACTGTAAACTGGGGAAAAAAAAAAACCTGAACAGGTCACATTCTATGGCATCCAATATTCTCAATTCCAGGCAGACTTTTTGTATTCTTTTGTATTCCAATATATCAGAAACCCAGTCAGAACTTTGTGCTGCGACTAAATGTGTCAGACATGATGATATTTTTATAGAAGTTGTCGGAGTGAGGATTGCAGTATCCTTTGACCTTGTCAATAACCTGGTGGACAGGGATGATTGATGTCTGTTCTCCATCCTCTTGGGCAAATTTTGAAGGTGGTTTGTCAAGAAAAACATTCTCTGAGAGGAGGAAAAAGCAACAAGAAGAAGTTAGGACCTCTTAAGCAAACTCAATGTGTCACCCCCACATAGATATGCCTTCAATTACTACTATTGCTGAATTAAATTAATGACCTTTTGGCTTGGCATTGCATCTTCTAAATTTTTTTAAGATGTCTGGTTTTGTGGCAGACCTTTCAGGTATCTCTTGAAATTATCCCTCCCCCCATTATTTTGCCTAAAGTGTTACTGACTCTTATGACCTTTTAATATCTTAATTTACTGCTGATGCTCTGAATCTTACAAACCGAAAACATTTTGATAGCACTGGATCTCCAGAAAGAGCATCTCCACATAATAAAGTACTATGGAATGACAGTAAACAGATTTAATTATTTCAAGAGTGGATGTTTTGAGCTATGCACAGAAATAATATAATCTGTGCTGAATGTAGCAGAGGATGTGTTGCATCCTCTGCAGATAACCAGAGCCAAAACTGGCCTAAACTTTGTGCTTGCCCAGCAGCACTTTCTTTTTTCCATAGTGTGGAGGGTACAGGCTGAAAAATTATAGGGAGGAAAAGATGCAACAACTGGGCATCCCTTCAGAGTCCATGAGCTAGATGTCAAGGGTGAAGCTGAAGAGATAAAGAAGCAAGGCAACTCCCAGCCAGACTGGGAAAGTCTGCTTCAGGGACTCACATTAGTGCTGTTCAGAGAATGGTCAGTAGGTAGAGCTAACGCAGCGAGAAATGAGGAGAGAGCTTGTCTCTCATTTTCTCAAGTATGTTGTCCTAATTCCACTGCAGTGAAGCTGGAATTAATTCTCTGAACAAGGGCAAGATCTGGACTATTGCAAGCCAGCAGTAAGGTGGAGTACCCTGGGAAGCAATCTTTTCTACAAGTGACAGTTTTGATGGCTGTCCTCAGCGAAGTCATCTCCAAAAATTCCTTGTTAAAGGATCATTTAATAATTAAGCATACTACTTGAACTATGATTTCATAAAATAACTTTTCTTAGAAATAAGCCAACTAAAAATAAACAGAAAAGTAACCCATCCCTGGAAAAGTCATGATGTCAAGCCATAAAAGAGCTTAAAGTGTTGCAAAGAGAAATGGATTGCAGACAGAGAAATCAAAACAGTTTCACTCATTGAAACAGAAACAGGCATGTTGAGGCTTATCAGGATGATCGTTTCAAAGCACGCAAGAATGTTCATGAATTGCAGCAAATAACTCCACATCCAATGGCAAATTTCTGAGTACTGAGAGCCTTTCAAATGTATGCATTTACTAACCAGTGGCTTCACATCTAAGTACTGGGTTAAAATCATGTATCCCTGAAATAAGTGGGAGTTGTATGACCAAATTCTCTGCAGAGATAGTCTTAACTTCTAATTCACAGAAGTGTTACAGAGAGTGTTTAAGTACTTTCTACGAGGAATCTGGTTTGGGGTTGTAGGCAGCTGGGGCCCAAGATGCTGTAGTGACCTCTTTTGTTCACTCAGGAGGGTCCATCCAATGTTTGTGTTGGTGCATTCTGTATTCAAGCAGCAGTTCACAGGATGGCTTTCAAGCATATATATTTCATCCTTCAGAGTAATTTTGGGTGCTAATGGATACAAAAATCTCAATGTCTAGAAGACTAATCCAGTAATGGCCATATACCAAATATAAATATATTAAATTTTCTGTAACAACTTTGATAAATACTAAACAATCTTCTGGAACTCAGTCAGATTGTTTTTGCTTTTTAATGTATGCTTTGTGTATGGGTGTTTCAGGATAATCTCCTTTCCCCAGACCACTGTACACAGGCATTAGTGTCAGGACATGGTCTCTTTTCTAAAGTGATATCTTCTAAATGCTTCATGCCCCATGCAGAGTGCAGACACCCAGAGTCTGAAGCATTCTTGTCCTTTGATTCAGCATCAGTGGCGCAAGATGGAATAGAAATAAGCAGTGTTACTGATTAGCAAAATCCTCTGCATCAATGAGGACATCATGCAAGAAGCATCCCTCCACCCTGTTCCAACCATGCATTCAACAAAAGCAATTCTCACTTTACCTGTAATTCTCCACCACTGATGAGGAAAGGGCCTTAGAAGACATTATCTACACCACAAACACATGAATGCTTGTGTCAATTCCAGGGAGCACATTATAACCATATTAACAAGACTTGCCAAGACATGCAGCTATGACATTATTTGCCTGCAATTTACCTAAGCTGGTAAACTGAGAAGCTCAGCTGTATTAAAAATCAGAATCTGAATTTTATTTTTTATTATTTTATTATTTTTACCCAAGAGAAGATATGTCAGTATTTAAAAACCTAGTGTTATCAAAAATTCCTGTACCGCAATAAAATGTGTATTTTTAGAGAACAAAGTAAAATGTATTAAAATTCAAAAAAAAAAAAAAAAAGAAAATTGTTGTATTCCCTTAATGCCCAATAAACCATCACATTAGAAACTCTGATTACATTAAGAACTGCAGTCCTTTCTAGGAAAAATTCTGCATGGGATTAAGCTCATAGTTTTTGAAGAACATCAATGATCAAGTTTCTTTTAACTTTGCTATTTTTTATCTGAAGCAGTTTGTTTTACTTCAAGAACACCTTGTGAAAACTCCAGCATGAAGTCTTCATAAGCATTAGCCTGATAAAAAGGCCTGAGTACAACAAAGCATTTAAATATATTTTCATCATTAATCCCAAGACCAAGGATGTAAAGACTGATCTGTTATGAGTACAAAAGGGAATTCTCTGTCTGCTGCAGAAAGGGCACAATGCTGTTCTCCTCTACTATTAAATCAACAACAGCACTATGATCAGAGGATATTAAAGATGCTGTTTGTGGAAGACTGCTGGCAGAAGTATTCCTACAGGGAAGAGATGAATGAACAGCTTGATCAGGGCAGCTGGGTGCACTGTACACCAAACTGGACCTGGCAGCAGGGACAGGCAGCCTGGGAAGACAGGCAGCAGCCGTGTACTCCCAGTGCCGTTGTGAATAGCAGTCCTGAGAGCAAGCTCAGGTGCTATCAGTTATCAGGAATTTTTAAGACACCTCTCATTTTTTATTATGTTCAAAGCAGATGTTCTTCATGTATGTTGTCAATGACCAATAAGGTTTTAAACTCTTAAAATACCTAATGCACAATGCCTCATGCTAATGGATACACTGAATACCAGTCAATAAGAAAAGAAGTGTAATTCTTAAAAAAAAGGGGTGTGTGTGCCTAACTGAAACAGGTAATGATCATCAATTAAAAAAAAAGGTATTTCCTGGAAACTATGCCATGAATCAAGAAAGGAGTGTTCCATCATAAGTGAGACACTGGGTGCTTAAAAATAATTTATACTTAAGAAACAACATAACTTTCCTTCCAGTGAAATCATCTACTTCATATATAAACATTTTTTGTAACAAATATTCTAAAGCAAGTAAACACACCTTTGAGTTAAATATGTGCGCAGATTTTATTTCCACTATATTTATAAAAGAGTATCCACTATATTTATAAAAGAGTATTGTGTAATAATGCTATGTGACTTTACACAGGACAAAAACATGCACTCACGAAAACAGAGTAATGAAAAAAAATCTCAACTATATAAGTGAATTTCTGAAATATTATCTCAGACACAACCAAACTTGCAAATCATTCCAGCTTCTCTCTTTCTTGCTCCCTTGAAGTGTTCTCAAAATGAGCACATTTTCACGGCATGAGTGGAATACAGATGATGCCTTTTATTACATATAACATTGACATCTAAATAAATAAGCAGTAGATATGGCTATTTGTAGAAGGGCAAGACAATGCATACTCTGGGAACACAATATCCATTTCCGAGTAGGCTCCATTTGTTGTTTTACCCATAAATGTTTTACAGTTAGATGAAAGGAGTTTAACCAAGACAATCAGCAGTGGACTTGGACTCTGAAGACTTGATTCCTATTTCCAGCTGTACTGCCAGCTTTCATGTTACCTTGGGTGAAGAACGTCATCTCTCTGTGCTTTGGCTACCCTGTGTTTACAATAGGATAATAAGCAAAGTTTGCTTTCATCAAGCCTATTTCATTTAGTATGGAACATGTGGAGATCAGATCTATATAGTGGATGTATTGCATGTTAGGTAAGGATTCTTATTAAACAATAACATGTTTAAAAAGTACTGACATTATATGAATTGATGACATTTTCTCACATTAACCTTTGGGTAGAAACACTAACTGTGCCTTTAGCACAAACCTATGTATTCACAGATGCACTGGGTTTCAGTGCAAGAACTCACCTGTATGGCTGTTTCGTTTGCAGTATGTATTTGTCGTAGATTTTGATTTGGATGTTAGGTAGGTTGAATTGGAGCCAATGGAACTGGAGGATAAGGATTTCCCAAGATTATCAGAACTCTTCTTTATAATATTGGTTGCTGTTTTGCTCCAATCTAAAAATGATTAAGATGTTTTACATAAATAAGTGCCATAGATAATAAATGCCTAATTTATTCAATTATGATTACTTCAAATATCTGATATATTTCTTAGCACAAATACCCTCTCCTTTTCCTGTTTTTGGTTTTAAAGAACTATAAAATTATTCAAACTTGATATACTCGACCACAGGCAGTTGGAATTGGTGGCTCTAACACTCTTAGCAATAGTTTGGCTGGACAGCAGAACTGCTACTATGACCTGGCTTTCCAGAATGCAGGAGTGCAGAGAAGCTCTGTAGCAGTACAGGGATACCAAACTTTTCTGACCTGAAGAGCAAAATCCAAAGGTGGTAGGAAAGGGATAGATAGGATAATTTACAGTGTTCTTATCATCTGAGGGTTTGATCTCCTGACGAGGAAGATACTACATACTAACAACTAACTTGTTGTTTAGCATATTGGTGCACTATTTATATAATAAAATTTATTCAGTAGTTCACACTTAAACAATTTTGTCCAAACCATTAATACAATAGGCTCATAGGCTGGAACAACTTCCAAAATTAAATTCAATAGCTAATATCAATAAGCTGACCAAAGAACTCTAACACTGAAAACTCATCACAAGTGTCCCAATACTAGTAGAATAAAATTAACTACTTTTGCATCATATAATTGCAGGTAAGTGCAGGAAGTTTCACACTTTATTCATCTTGCTGTTATTCACTGTACTTCAATAAAATTCACAAAATGTAAGAAAAGTCCAAGCCAAAGATATGTGAGCCACTTTAGTGTTGATTTAAATCAAGACAAATACTTTATCCTAAATCATTGCTACAGGGGTTAGGTATGCAAGTTCATATTTGACTTGTATTTCGCTGTTCTGTCTGAAAACAGTGTCAGGTTCATGGAGATTAAAACCAGCCTGTGGCACTGGTTAGTGCCAGGCATAATGACATCACATTAACTATACCACCGAAATATTCAAATCCTTCATGTTTTTTATTTCTACCATATTCATACCCACAAGCTGCCCAACAGCAGCATAAAAAAGAAAGGAAATAATTTGATCCATCTTTGTTTTTCAGTTCAGGAGTTACAGGATAAACCGCATGGAAACTGAACATATGAAACAGTTTGGATGTCTGATCAGAATGAATATGATTTTCCTAATTTTTACTAACTCCTTGAAATAATGAATCCAGCTTTCTTACTACAAAATGAAAGCTTACCATAGCAAGCAATGAGCTTATGCCACCTTACACCAACTGTAGATTTGAACACTGGTCATTGAACAAGAATCATATGAGAAAGAATTACATGGTCCAAATCACCACATTAGACAGAAAAAGAAGGGCCAGTTGCCTGAACACACCAGTCTCATGCCATCCAAGATGGCCAAAGGTGCAGAAAACTATAAATGCTGTGGCTCAAGTGTTGCACTTTTCATGTGTCCAAACCAACATCTCTCCCTTCTGACTCTTGTAGATGAACTTTAGTTCTAGAACCTAATCAGGCTTCTGTTAAAGGTATTTTCCAAGTTTCTGAGTCTCTGATAGCCTCTGAATTAAATGGTAAAGGACAGGACAGTTTAAAAAGGCAAAGATAAAAGCAAAAGAAGTCAGAATATTTCTGTGCAACTTTTAATAATTTCTCTTACATCAGCTTAACAGTCCACACAATTCAAAGCCAATGTACTTTAATATAGGAGAAAATGAGTAAGACTGGATTTTGAATGACAAAATTTGAATCTCCAGATCCTTGTGTAATTTTTTTTAATTTTTAGGGTCTGAAGGGTATTCCAAAACCATGCCCATAGCATGACAAAATTTACCAGCTGCCTTTAATGAAACAGTGAAAGATCTGGGAATTTTTATGAAGTGATATCTGAAAAGTCCCTTAGCAATTATTAGTACTGAAGTGACAGTCTATGATTAATCTCTTTTTCCACATCTCTGGCTTACCTTATATTATATTAAAAATAACATAGGAAGCTGGTTTCCCTGGACTTTTACAGACAACTGCAGCACCTAAGGAGGGGAGCTGTGAGCTGCCTTTACCTGAATTGTCTGCCAGTCGGAATCTGCCACAACAGAGATGTCTCCTCCATTGTTTCTGCACATTTTCTTTCATAGCACAATGGAATACAAATATAAACAAACCTGTCATGAAAGCAAATAAACACAAAATCAAGCAGGTATCTATAAACAGATAAACAGATTAAATTAAGTTTGTTATCTGAAGACTGTGGAGTATAAACAAAGAAAAAAGACAACTTAAGATTTTTTTATTGTCATCCATGCATTAAGAGGTATGGGAAGTAACTAAAGTTTTCCCATCCTCTAGTTGTTATGTAAGTATCTGGGATATCAGAATACAGAGAATAGGATTGTCTTTTACTGGGATTGTTGATTTAGATTCAGCTCAGTGTTCATGCGGTTGGTTTATATTTTTGTTTGTTTTATGTTTTTTGGGGTTTTTTTGGTTGTTTTTTGGGGGGGAGGGTTGTTTCTGTTTTTGTTGTTGTTGTTGTTGGGTTAGAGGAAAATTATTAAAAGGTCTTTTCTTTGAAACAAAGTACTATTTTGTACCCAACAGGACTGCAAGAGAGAGATTGCAAAGTAAATGCCAATACTATTATATTAGCAAGAAGATATTTTATCTCCTGGATATGGTTCCATATGCGCAGAACTGTGGGCTGTATTCTTTTAAAATCAGACATCTTGTAAATGGCACTTAAGGGTGTTGTGAAAAAGTACACTTGGATTTATGTGCATCACATGCATGTACTTGAAACGATTATGAAAATGGCAAGAATATGTTCACAAGTACTAATTAGGAGTCCAGCTACTTAATCCCAAAGAAAACTAACTGATTTGCACATGCAATTGTAAATGTGTTTTAAAATGATTTTGTAGAGTTGAATTTTCTCATGCAATCTTAAAGCCTTGATTTTCAAGACAGGAGGTAAGCATCGTCCCATGTGGTCAGGTAGTCTTAACAGGGTGTATGGTACAATTTCATCACCTACAGATGAGCTTCAGAGCTAAATACAGCAGCTGGAAACCCTCATATGTTCCTAACTCTTCTCAGGTAGGCACTGGCTGTGGAATCTTTTGTTGTTCTGTGGCTTAGACTATTTCTTGTTTTACTTGTATTCTCAGGAGAGAGCCAGCCCGAGGCCAAACACCTGATGGCCAAACGCTACTGCCAGGTCCCTCATGATTTACCTTAAATGTGAATAAATGCTACATAATGTGGGCAAATGTGGCCAAATGGCTTCCTCTAAAACCCTTCCTTTATGATCATCCTGAACAGTTCTGTATACTAATGTCTAGGATGTCTAGGATGCTGGCAGAACACAATGGCAGGGTATGGCTGGGATAAAGATGTTCTGAAGAATCAAATTATCATCTCTCCTCCAAATTGCTGAGGTCTATTTTTGCACTAGTGCATGTCATTGAACTGGGCTTGTATTTGCTTATAGCCACCAAGTCAGGCTGAAACCTCTGAAATCAATTAACCTTAGGCAGGGGGTGGGTCATGAAACACAATTTTTACAAAATTTTTCAAGCGCTGATGGGGAAAAAAAAAGGAAAAGCACATTTTAAAAAGGCATCACCTTAATGCATCTCAAATGTAATCTCTCTTGGATTATGGATACTATATTTGCATTTAGTAAAATCTTTTTCTATGTGGTTTGTTTAAACCACAGAGCAAGTCCAACGCAATCATTGGCAGCTCTTACAAGGTTGGAGGTATGAAGCTGGTTCTGGCCCAAAGTTCCTCTCAGGGCTTCTACAAAGATTACAAACTTAGTAAATTGATGCTTAATTAAATTGCAGTGAATGTTCTGAACGGTTAAAAAGAAAATGCATATTCCACAGTAATGCAAAACAAATGTACTGCATTAAGTACTTTGCATTTGCCCTGTCTGGGCTTGGTCTCCAGAACTTTTTTCTCTGTATTTCATTATTCATTAAGTTTACAATGTGCTTTTAGTAGTACAACTTTGGTTTTGTTTCCCAGAGACAAATCAGACCCTAGGCTTGGCTCTTGCTTGGCTCCGACTTGAAAGTATTTGGCTTGCCCAGGCATATATATAAAATGAGCAGCCAAAAATGAAATGTTCCCAGATTTTTTACTCTGAGCCTCAAGGAGAGAAAAATAATTTCCTATGTAGATGAAACAGCAAAGTACAGTAACACTAGCAGTTGCTGCAATTTGCTTTTTCATTGCCAGTGCACAGAAAATTGCTGATGGAGGCTGCTGGTATAGCTTGAAATGCTGGAGCAGCTTTCAAAAACTTGAGAGAGAGTAGACATATTTACCAACATCTCCGTAATCGAGCTGCTAATACTGATGAAAGACTTGCCATATTGAAATGTTTTTTTTCCTCCTAGGAAATGCTCCGTGACAAAGATTTGCTCCATTCCATCCCCTTACTGCTACATGAGCACTGCTCCAGTTATATGGGATTTTAAACGTCCTCTTCCTTTATTCTTTAGCTTTGCCTAGCTCTTTCTGACACAGCAATACGTACTTTCACATAGAAGATTGTTACCTCCTATTTCTTGATATGACATGCCTGAGCACAGACTGCATCATCATTTCTACCACAATGCATGAAAAGCTCATTACTCTTCTTTTTACATTTACTTCTCAATCTTTTTCAGTTTCATCTTCTGACTTAACTACCTTTCAAACATTCATTTTCCATTAAATAGTGCTATTATCCCACGGAGACTTAAGCAGTGGTGGTCAGCCTTGTATGCACTCTGCACATACAAGCTTAATTAACTGCACTGGAAATTCTGGTTACAGAAAACTTGTTCAATTTGACCCTTGGCAAGCCTTTCAGAGTTTAAATCTTTTTTAATGTTCTTCCCATACTTCTGATCTCTCTAGGCCCTTCTAAATTTCTAACACAGACACAATGCAGTAAATACTTTATTATGCTGCTAGGGGAGTATCAGAATCTGTCCTTTGGAAAAAACAGCCTCTAGTAAGAACACCACATCCAAATATTTTTTGTAATTTTTCTTAGCATTTTAGGTTGAAACTGACCCAAACAAAAACCCAAACCATTATTCCCTTTCCATGAAAGCTCAAGAAATCTTTCAACACAGTAAATACATCTCAACTGTATTAGATAAAATCTGCATAGGGTGACATGAAATACTTTTTCCATAAAGAGAAAATATTTTGCTGACCCTAAGAAAATTTAATTTTTATCTCAATATTTGTGTTGCATAACACATGTTCCTTCAATGATATTCTTGAGTTGTTTTTTTTGTTTGGGTTTTTTTTTAAGGCAGATTTATTTTTTTATATCAATATATATGTGGTATAATGCCTGCACTTCCAATGACCTTCTTGGGGTTTTCTCTTCATTATATTTTTAGTTGTTCTTTATAGGTGGGTAGGGCAAGCACTGGTAGAGAATTTTATAGCAGTTGAAACAGATGCAAATTTTAGCTCTGAGATGAATTTTTTTAAATGTCAGATATATAGTTCTGTAATTTTTAACCATTTGAATAAAATTTACAGCATTTTTCAGAAAGATAAACTATGCTGGAAAAGTAAAATATTGAAAACTTGAGTAAAGGAAAGAAAAATAAACTGACTATAACTGGATTTTTCTAAAGCAAAAAATATCCCATATGTCTCTGCTACATCTCCACACTGAGAAAGGACTGAAGTTTATTTTATGAGTTTCTCATGCTTTAATAAAATAGTTAAGAGTTTCAGAGATTTTCTACAGGAATAAATTAAGGAAAAAGGCTTCCTATATTTGTTATAATCAGTGAAAGGAAATGCTGAAGGTCATGCAGCATGTGTCTCAACAGAGAGCACTGCAGACTTTTAGCAAGGAAGAGCTATATTTATAATAAAGTTCATTTTACGGAAAAAGACCTTGAAACCATAATTAATTTATGTAAGATATTCAATCCATGTGTAGTTGGTATCATTATTCCATGTAAGGGGAAACTATTGATGGTTTACCATCGAAGAAAAACCTAGAGAGCAATGATATGAGTTCTCTAGTACAATCACTGGACATAGTAAGCCCCAGAACAGTAACAGATCAAATATTATTCATTCATAGAACAAAAATTCAGCTTACCTTGCAATGAATTGAAAATTGAGAAGAGGTACAGGAAAGGAAGAGTTAAGGGACCCCAGGCAAAAAAGGCAAAGCCCCATGTCATGCCCAGGAGGAAGGTCAGGCTGACCACGCTACGGAGGTTCCTCAGGATCTCCTCCTTCAGGCTCCGATTGGTTCTTTTCCCATTCCTCCCGCAGATTTGCACCATCACCACAATAAACATGGCAATGTTCATTAGAAACATGATTCCAAAGTAGCCGGCACAAGTCACATAAAAAACAACTTCATTCTTGATCCAGCAGCTGGAAAAAAAAAAAAAAAGATCATTTTTGGTTAATTGAAACTATCCTCCAGTTATTCACATGACTAAAGGAAAATGAGCTAATTTCTGATACCACTAATGCAGAGCTACAGTGTAAAATAAAACCTTTGTCCATTTTCTGTTTGGAAACACGATGAAGCCCAGGGGCATTTTAAGTGACCATGGCCTATAGTGTTACCATACGAGAAATCTGAAGGCTGTACCCCATTTTAGTCAAAGCTAATTGAAAAGGTGGGAAGCAGTGGGAACTGCAATCCTATCATGAAAAAAGTTCAAAGAAATTCACTACTGACATCTTTGTGAAGTACTGAATGATTTAATAACAGAATGTGTGAATTTGGACCTTCAGTGTCAAAAACCTGAAGTTTCTGCCACGGGAGCTAAAGGAGAACTTAAACATGACTGGAGAAGTAGCAGGAGTTTGAGGCAGCCATTTGACAGTCAGCCATATGAGAGATCTAACTAATTTCTCTTGCAGCAAATGGCCTGAATGCTCAGCATGATACTATAATAACATTTAAAAATTAAGGTTTTATTTATCACGATGAAGATTTTCTAGGCAAGGGAAAGAGCACTCATATAAAAATTTTGGCATTTGAATTTATTATCTGGACATCAAGAGAAGAACATAGAGGACTATTGAACTACATCAGCAAAAGGCTGGTTTATTTTCAAAGGAAACTATTTTTATACAATTTCTTTCTTTGCTCTTACCTAGAAAATCCAGCTTTCATTTAAGACAAACCAAAACAGTTATTTTTATTTTATTTTCATTACAAAACCTATAAATTATTCTTTGCTAGAGACATGTTTGTTTCTTGGGTAATGCAGATTTCTTTCCAATTTCTCTAACAGCCTTCTTCACATTATAGATTCTAATCTATAGATTCTGAAGGCAGTTTTGCCCTTTTTGCCTGCTTAATGCACCACTGACTTTTCCAAAGCAACTCTAAATGATGAATTTTAAGAGAACAAAAGAAATACTCACAAGTCATCTCCTCCTTGCCCGTTAGCATCTCTGCCATATAACTCTTTGCCATAAACATGACTTGCATTTGTATTAGCACTTGCTAAAACAATTGCTATCACCAGAGCTGGCAAACCTGTAACACAAGAAAGCTTGTGAGCTTTCAAATCTCCTAAAATTTCAAATTCACCATGCTAAGCTGAATTATTGCTGGATCCATCCCTATAGCTTTAGTACAGAGCATCCTGAGAAAACTGCACTGAGAAAGGTAGAAGGAAACGATTTTTCAAACAGTACCAATTTATAGAACTATCAAAGCAATTAACCGGCATTAATGAATAAGCCCTGTAATGTTCTGTAAGTTAGAAGAAGTTTAGTATGTGATAAGGAAACTAAAGTAAAATAATAAACTAAAGTAAAATAATATCCCTTACTTACCCAAAGTTAAATTTGCAACTGCACACAGGCTCTCATGATATAGTGAGATGAACAACTGATTGCAAAAATGAGGTCTAGTGGAGGGATTGTATTAGGAATTTTTTGAAGGATTTTTTTCATGCTAATGTGATTTCATTAGGTTGTGTAACTGGGGAACATGAAGTTAAACCTGTAATTTCTCCACTGCTTCTGTCAATCACTTCATGTTATATATCCCATATTACATATCTTCTTCATTATACATTTTATATATACTTCACTTATATGTGCTCCCCTTGCTTCCATAAAGCAAACTATGCATTTCTTAATAAAAAAGCAGAGGGAGTATTTGGGCAAAGTAGACAACTATGCAGAATAAAACTCTGCAGAAAGGTACAGCTCACACAAAAGAAATGCATGTTTCCTGATATGCCTTATTTACATGTCTTATCCTTGCTATAACAGAACAGATTCAAAGGGGAAGAGGTTAATTTGCTTTTCCGACCACTCAGTCCTTGTCCCCTGCTGAGGTTGCCAAAGAGGATGCTAGTTGCCAATGGAAAGACATCAATTATCAGCTGTACTGAGGTCAGTGCTCTAGCCGTAAGGTTAATGGCTTTGTATTGTGCTGTATTATTTCAAACACAATATGTGCTTTCAGGGAGAAACCACAGATTCCTGATATAGACAAAAATGAAGAAATAAAAGTCTTGCTGCTTGAGCCTCGCAGTTATTTTTCAGTATTACTTTTTCCATTTAAGTCCTGCTGTGTACATTGCTTAGGGCAGCCAGGAACTCTTTGTGGTTTAAACTCTGTGCTGAACCTCAGAAAATTTTGGTTGTTTCTGATTCCACAATAGGCTTTTTATTTGTTGGCAAGAAAATTCAAGTTTTTGAAAGTCAATGCAAAACCTCCATAGGCTTTGCAGTAACTGCAAGAGTTTCTGCACTAGTTGTGTCGACACAGTTCTCCATCTCTGACATGACACATTTCCCCTATCCCATTCTGGCCTCTTTGGAAAACAAGACCAGTTTATCTGGTCTCTCTGCTCGTTCTGGGGCTGTGAGCTGCCCTAGGTGGAGAGCGCCAGTTAGAGTGCATTTACACAGAATCACACGGGGGAACTTGGTGACAGAGAGGGCTGCCTGCAGGCCAGCACTGCACGGGGAAGGAAACGACACACTGATATTATTAATTCTACTCTGCATTTCTGATAGAGAGCTTTTATGTAGCACCATTTATAGAGAACATTTTATACAGTAGCATACATGCTATGTAAATATTGCATCTACTGAACTCACCCCAGCCAATGATACAGAACTTCAGTATGTATCGCCGTATATACGTGTTGAACACCTTCACTAGAGCAATGTACATGTGAACAGCTTCTAGCCCCATCCATGTAAAGGTGGCCAGGAGAAAAAAGTGCAAAAGTGCAGCTACAGCTATGCAGAGGCCATCAATATCAAAGGATGCAATCCAGCCATCAAGCAGAAAAATCAGGTTAAGAAAGAGCAGGGCTGTGCTCAGATTCATCAGGATTTTGGATGGATAATCTCTTCGCAGCTTCCTAATGACAGAAACACAGGTGCACATGATTAACTTGCTGCAGTCACACAAACCACCTATTGCAGCTGGCTTTACAAAGTCAATAAAAGCAGAGGGAACCCCTTCCAGCTGGGTTTGTGCAGTAAGGCATAGTGGTGTGCATTTCTGTGAGGGGTTGTGGAAGGCTTCAGCTGTGTGTGGTTGGGGGTAAGCTACCAGTTCTTTGGGTCCATAATGAGGTAATTAACTGCTGCAGTATTTTAGCAACTGATTTTTTTATTGAAAAAAAAACCCAAAGCAATCTTTAAAATTAAGTATAAACTAGTACTTTTAATTTTAAATGAAAAGTGAAGGAAATGAAAAAAAAAAAATACACCTGACCAGAAGGTCATCTGTGATAATTTTATATGTAAATCTTATCTTTTTGGAATATATTGTCCAGTGGATGTAGTTTTCTGTTTGTTTTTAAATAGGATTGTAGGAGGACTGAAGAACAAGTAATTTTTTTAAACTGATCTCCATTAAAATGTGGGTAATGAGGGGCAGTAAACAATTTCTACCAGCTTGAACCAGAACACTATACCATAGGTAATGTAATAGGAATGCAATCATTGAAGTTATTTAAAACTTAAAAACCCCCTTCTCCAGGCCCCCTCCCCCACTTCTGTCCCCAGAAAATTATCCTTCTTTAGCAGTTACTATGTCCTGTCCTGTTACTGGCAGAATGCTTTCTTTGTGTTAACATGACTTCATTTTCTCTTTTTACTGTTCACAGAACTGTACTTCTTCAAAATTTTTGCTTTCTCTTGAGTCACTTTGACATTTCAGCAGGACTTCTGTTGAAATTGTTGTAACACTTCACATTTTTTTTCATATTATCTCTCTTCCCTCTTCTTTCTGAAGGGCTATAGAATGTAATTGCTCTAAATGGAAATTTCTCTTTTTAAACTTGGAACCTGTTGTGCTCACATAGGCAAGTTTTTTTTGGTTTTTATAAAAAGCCTCTTTGAGATTTTTAAAATAATATCTACTTGTTCAAAGTCTAGAGGATTCCAAAAAGGAAAATTTTGATACTCATTCACCTTATTCCCAGGTCTTGACAGCACAACACATTAGAAACTGGAAGAAAGACTCTGAACTTATGTCCCCTTGAAAAAATTTCCACTTTACTGTGACCCTGATTTTGCACGTTTGATTTTTTCAAACACAGATTTCCCCGCCTAGGCAAATAAACCACACTAACCACGTAACTAACTTATTTTATTCTGCACATACAGGTACTTCTTTGTGATGTTGTTCACGGAATTGGTACTTACTCAAATGCAATGTATGTCAGAAGAGTTGCAGCTGAAAATATGGCAGATATTCCACAGCCTATGTAAGTGATAAAGGTCAGGACCTTGGTATTCTGTGGGTCGATTTGCGTCACGGTTCTCTGAAGGTCCTGTGAGAGAGAAGGAAGAGACATTGGCTGTAGCCAGCACCTTTTCTCTGAGCACAGCAGTCTTTTTGGTAATTAGTCAATAAAACTGGAAAGCACTTTGGCAACACTGCTATAACCTTGACACTTGGGTTCATTTTTATTGCGTGTACTTGGTCTATAGTTGTTACACCTTTCACTTCCTTCCCACAGCTCTTGAAAACATTGTGCTTTAAGTACTATAACTGCTGGGAATGGCAGATAGAACCTGATTCTGATCCTTATAATTTAGTACTAGCAATTCAAATGTCCTTCTCTGGAAAAGTTTCCAGTTTCCAAGCATTTTAATTCTGTTGTGTGTACACAACTCTCTTTCAGAAGATGTAAGATTTAGAAAAATGTAACTTAAAAGTGTTCATACTGAAATGTGCAACATTGTGGGGAATTTCTGGCTATTTTGTTATTGAAAGTTTGTAAGAGTCAGTGTAACTAAATATCTGCAGGTGAAACCAAGGGCAAGATATTGCTTTTTGGATTTAGGGTCTGTTTTGATATAAGAACTACGCTTTAAATAGAACTGGTCAGAAAATTAGTGACAAAGACAAGAGAAAAAAATTGGGGAATAAAGTAAGAACATTCTGAGGATTTTCTCTTTTTTCTGTCTAGCTGTAACTGCCACATAGTACCATCTGAGAATAGATGCCAGTGTTATTTCCCTTTTTTAAGGGCAAGAAAATATGACGATGTTTGGATTTATATCACTGTGGAGAAAACGTGACCAAACACTAACAGATAAAGATGTCCATTCTACAGTCATTGTCATTGCTGTCCCTAGCAAACCTAGCTATCAAAAAGAAACATTAAATGCTACAAAACTTTGCATGCTTTGTAGGAAAAGGCAGGAGCCTTTTACAGTCCATTTTAGCCTTATATGACAGTTTATTTAAACATAAGGAGAGTGTTCTTTGGAAATAAGTTAGTATCTAAATAAAGTCAGAAGAAGTTATTAAAATGGAAAAGCAATTAAAATGGTCAAAACTGTGTAAAAATCTACTGGAATGCAGCCCAAATTCAAAGACCTTTTGCCTTATTTCCTACTGCCACTAAAACATTCAGGAAAGAGAAGGGGCTCATTGAATATACCCTAAAGAAAGCCTTTTCTTTATCCCTCTGGGGGTGAAAAGTGGAACAAGACCATAATTTAGCTTGCAAGAAGACACAAAGTTTGTGGCTTTTTCATATCTACATCTTGGCACGATGTGAAGAGAGCAGTTCTATTAAGAAGGGTCTTGAAGACCAAAGCTGAAAAATTCAGTGTATGTGGCTCCCTTGTGTGGTTAAAGTTGTATGTGACACTGCCACAAGTTACTTCAAACCCCAAATACTTCCACCTAGGAATTATTCCTGCTGTGAACAGGAGCCAACATATTTTCTGCAGCTATGTTTTACAGGCCAAAGAATGTTAATTTCAGCTGGAAAAAAATGCCCATTATTGAGCACAAACAACCACCAAATTTAAGAAAAGACAGCAGTATTCCATTTTGTCATGTTGGGATTTTTTTCTCTCTGAAAAACACTTTACAAATGCAAATTTCTGGAGGCTATGCTGCTGAGGCTGAAGTGCACCATATGGTTCCCTCTTTCATCTCCCTGATATGCACTGCTCTGCCAGCCACCCTGTCTGGAGACTTTGCTGAAGGCTCTGACAGTACGGGCTATGTGTGTTGTATCAGTGCTCTGTGAGCAGTCTTTTTCTGAGAGAAGGCCTGTATTGTAAAGCATCCCCAAAACTGATCAAAGCCAAGCAAGAAAACAGCCAATTTGGGTTTACACATTGTGCAAAAGGTGCCACTTCATAGTTTATGACATTAGATAAATCTTGTCAAATTTGCAAACTAGATTTGCAAGGGACAAGTCAGCCTTTTGACCTAAGGATGAAAGAGAATTATTGCGCTCCCTTGACTGTTCATTCTCATAGTTTTCTACTGTTTGTTGGATGTTTTTCTTTCCCTGTTTTTCCTGACAATGTGTCTCTCTTCTTTTTTCTTCTGAAAACAGCATTTCTAACTTCTTCTCATGCTTTTTCTTTTCTTTTTCCTTTTTTTCCCCCCTTTTTTTCCTGCAAGCAACTTCCTACTTTCTCAGTCTGGAAATTTCAAGTACACTTCGAGTTCTTTCTTATTCACTTCCCTCTTTTTGCATAACTCCTGCCTCAGCTGCAGGTCACATTAAAGGACATGTCAGAGAGCCCCTGCAACTTGGAGCTCATTAAGATCACTTTTTTTTCCTGTCTCTCTAGTGAAAATGTTAGTACTGGGCCTTGGTTGTATTCAGTTGGATGTTACAGTAAGTTATTTGTATTTCGATATCACTCAGAAGTCTCAATATTAGGTCTTTTGTGGCACAGTGTTTTTAAAATTTAGAAAAATCTCATGGGTACATTTTAATTAAAAAAAAGTAATATTTAGCCACTTCCAAAGAATTCATTAATGAAAATAACAATAATATTCTTCCATTGTGCTAACTTTATTCATTATCTCATTCCTGAATCCTTATCACTAGCTGCTTTGTTATGAAAAGATAACTTTATGATAATAAGAAGGAGAAAAATCACGTATTACTATTATTTTAAAATATATTCAAAGAAAGAACCCCAAGTAACAAAAGTGAGAGTTGTCTTGACACCACATAAAAGCTGTATTGCTCTTCCTGGGAAAGGTAACTTGCTGAGAAGAGAGTTTGCCTACCATTAGGACCCCAAAATGTGTGAGATGGTTGCACAAGCACACAGTTTCATTTTCATTGGACTCTGCATCCACCTGGCAGCCTGCAGGGTTCCAGCCACCATTGCCACCTGTGGAAATGAAACATGAGAAACTGCTCTCCAACCAACACATGTCAACCTCTCTTTTAGCAGGTTTCTTACTTCGTTATGTGCAAACACAGAGGTGCTTTCTCAAACCGAATGAGCCAGCACTAAAAGCAACCAGGAGAGTAGCAAGTGTCAGATTTCCTAGTTTCTGCAGAGAATCACCCCAGATGAGCATCCCAGGAATGGACTGCTGGGCAGAAGCAATAGATGGAGATGTATAATAAATGTGGGAAGGTTTTTGGTTAGTAAGACCTGCTATGTGGATCACACATTAAGACATGCCTTAGTTTTACCCAGTAATAAGACAGTTTCATAACTCCCTTTTCCCCCACTGATGTTATGTCTACACCTGCCTGCCTCCCACTCATACATCCTTGGGCACATGAAAGCTTTTATTGCTCAGGAGCAGAGGGTCCAGCCCTTCCTTTCTGCAACATGTAATGCAGAAGGTCAGAGTGGGTCATCCCAATGACCCCCGTGGCCTTACAAAAAACCATAAAGTGAACGATTCCCAACCCACCCTACTTGAAAAGGGCATTCTGAAAAATAAGTAGAAGGATTGTAGTTTCAAAAATTAACTTGTTATAAAATTCATTTCTTTTTTCTTTTGTCCCTGCCAAAATATAAGCTAGTTTTTCGAAAAAATATTTTGAACTCTTGAAGACTTTTTTTCCACAGCTCTTGACAAAATCCAGCATAATTTGCTCTGTAACTTCAAGACAATCAAAAACTCAAATTCAAGACATTCTCTCAAAATACTGTGAAGATGTTCCAAAACTGCTTAAAACTCTTCTCCACTCAAGCAACCACTGGGAATAGTTTTCCCCTTGTGTGTTTCTCCTTTCATGTGGTTATCAAGTTCAGCTTCTTAACTAATTTCTATGATTATTTGCTCATTTTTATCCCCTTGCATTCTCCTCAGTTGCTCTGTCTGTATTTCCTGCTTTGAAGTACAAATTTGGATGATAAATTTTATTTCTTGTAAAAGCAGTGATCTCTAAAACAGAGAAAATGAAAGCCAACCCAGAGAACAACTTTGTGCAAAGGTTTAAGAGCATGAGTAAAACACCACACACAGGTTTGGCAGTAGCAATGAAGAATGTTCTAAAATGTTGCCTTATTAATGTGTGTCTCCATATGCAACCAAAAAAGCTTAACATTGGTACAGTCAAAAATCTTACATAACCCAATTTTTAAAAAAATGAGCAGTTAAAAGTATGGCTAAGAACCATTCATGTATCTGAGTAGCATTATGATTTAATTTGCTCATACAGAGAGATCAGTGAAAAACTGCAGATATGGGAAAAAAGTGGACAAACTCAATTGAAAATTTTAAAATCTTAAAAACATTTGCATTAAAAATAAACTTTAAAAAGGAGTATTTAACATTTGCTGTTACAAGTAACTATACTAATAATATACAAGTAACTAACAGAAGAAATTACACACTTCATTGAATGGACTTTATTGCATTCTGTGAAGATTGATTTGGAAGCAAAATAGCCAATACTGTGACTGATTTTAAAACTCAGACAGATTTATTCTCCACATGAAAGAAATTACAGTATTTTTAAACTCACCATTTTTGTTCATATCCCAGAAGACACAAGTAGGTTTAGGGTCTTCCTAAGAATAGATGGAAAAGTAGACTTTGTATACATCTTCAGACATAAATCTCATAAACATTTACAAAAGCTGTTGTGATGCATATATTTTCATTTAATCAGCAGAAGAATCCATATAATTTAGATTGCTGAAAACTTGTCTAATGTCAAATTAAGAGTTTTTTCTGCTAGAAAGACAGATTTGTCCAAATTGGAAAATCTAAAGGACTTCTTCTATGTACTATTTGACAGTTCCTTTTGCACATCCACAGAATAATGAAGTTATCTTGTGTCACTGAAATTAGCCATAAAAATGATGTCTTTATAGAATCTAAATACTTTTTGCTGTTTACTTCCTTAGGGCTTCTCCATGAATCCTCTATGAAAGGCCTCGAAAATGTGCAATTGCCTGAGGAACCCAAGCGGAGGTTGTTTTGCCTCACCTTAAAATATTCATTGTAATGCAATGCAAGATACAGTTAATTGAGCTGTGAAAATTACAAACCAGGTTCTTGTTACATACACAATTTACTTAGGTATTGCATTTTAGCATTTTCTTTAATGTCTCTAGTGCTATTGCCTCTTTTGCATTAGATACTGAGAACAGACTCAAGCTCACACATTTTCTAACTGAAACGGCACGCTCCAGAAGGTTGCATTTGGTCTGTATTTCCCTAAATTTACTGTAGTCATGTCTTATTAATGTGTTTCTGTCCACTCCTCTGCTGAAAATCACATGACAACAAAATAATTCTGGCAACTATTAACAAAGTGATTAATGTTTGGTCAAAGAATTTAAGTAATTATGAAGTACTAGTGTAATAAATCATGTCCCTGGCCACGAATATGGTCATGAAACACTGGTTTCCCCTACAGTTATTGGCACAGGAGTTACCTCTGAGGGGCAGAATCAATGGTCTTTCAGATAAAGGTTAGCTCATGAATCAAGCACAAATGCACGAGGATGAGAGAGGTTATTTGTTTCTACTTTTTGCTTACTTGCTTTTGTTCTAGACTTGTTAATTTCGTTTTATTTTTTCTTGCTCAAAATCCATCCATATAAATCAGGCTATATGCTCAGCCTTTACTATATATAATTCACATTCCTGTTCCTCCGGATAATCAGTCTTGTTTTACCTGAGTTTTGGTATGCTTGATTGTAACCTTCACATAATCCTGAAGATCCTGAATGGTTAAATTTCCAATACTGCATGCCACCACAAAACTGGTCAAATTGGCAGGATTTTCTGCATCCTTTAAAAAATAAAAAATAAAAATAAAATAAAATTAAAAAAATGCTTACATGGCACATAACACAAAGGCCATAGTACACAGTTTCATTTTTGCTGTGTGCCAGAATAAGTAAGTTGTCAGCATTTCTGTACTTTTCATCACACAGTATAAGAAAATTATGTTTATAAAATCAAATTACGGGTTAGCCTCATGGAAGCTTCCCTATTTTTCATGTAGTCATAAACATACACAGGCGCAGTTATAGAGAGAGGTTAGAAGGCAAACAAAATTATAACTCAAACAATGTAGCAGATAACAACCCATGATATGATTAGCTCATTTCCCTAAACAAGCATGAACGAGCTCTCTTATCTTATTGTTGACACTGTCCTTTAGTAAATGCAAAGTTTTTAGAGAATAAACTGATTTCTGCATATAGTTGTTAAATCATCCTCCATCTTAATATGAATGACTATGAAGTAGTAAACAAATTCAAAGCAATGTTACATACTGAAAGAGATAGCATTTTCTGTAAGATCTTATTTGATAAGGATTTAAATAGAATTCTGACAGTATCACTGACCAATAGGATTTTTAACCTGCAGCTGACAATCTTCCAGAAGAGAAGTATTCCTTGGAAAATAATTTTTTTTTAAATGGACGTGCATTGGAAATGCTATTTTCTTTTGATGAGCTTCTATTGAAACCTATATATTTAGATGCCTGGTTGGGAAGCTTGGTCACTGCCTGTGGCAGTACTCAGGCCAAATGAAGTCTATTGCCACTCACTTTCCCTCCCAAAATCTGGTCTGCCAAAATTCTGAACTCTCAATTCCTTCCATCTAGAGGTTCTGTTAACTTTACAAGATGTCAAGTATCAGCACAGCACTGGGCTTGATCCCACCACTCATGAGAGACACAACAGTTTCAGTTATTAAGTGCACACCATTCTGAGAAAAATATTTTATTTTTTAAGACCCATATCCAAGAATTTTCAGATACAGTATTTCAGTAGCTCTGTGGCAAAATTTCCTAAAGCCTTGAAAATTGAAGAGGAAGGAAAATGCAAATTTCTAGGCAGTTCTTGAGCATTCAGACAAGAAAAAAATCTCTTGGTTACCACCTAAATTTGCACCTCTGACAAAGTCTATGAAAGTCCTTGGACACATTTCTACAGGTTTCAGTGAATTCTGTCTGTAAGCAAATAAGAAAAACTAGACACAGCTGGTCTCTTAAGAGAAGGCAACTTACTATATTCTTACCCATCCTTACAAGGTAATAGAAATAATGTGTGCATTAAAGTCAAATAGAGATGACTACTTATTTAGCCATAAGGCTGTGCTCAGCTAAAGTTCAATAGTTAGGCATAGAGGTGTACATGGAACACACCTGCCTTTGGTGAAGTGAATCCCACCCTGAACAGCTTTTATATAGTTCTCTAAGTAATGTAACCATCTTTAATAAATTACAAGATAAAATTTACTAGAATTCCCTCAGTTGCAAAAAGAAACCCCCACCACCTCCAATGCTGCAAAATATGTTTCACTGTTATGTTGAATATGTCTAAGGAATACAGCTAATAGCTTTCAGATATTTGTAATTGCAAGTGGAAGAAATATGAAATGCAATAAAAATGAAATACTCTTATACTAATATATACCATACAAAGTTATTTGGCTTGAGATGGCATGTGGATCAGTTTATTTGCAGGCCTATTTCAATCTCCTTTTTGTTGAACTTCCTCTATTTTTAGACTTACTAAAAATGTGAGGATTGTGTGTTTTTAATTCATTGTGTTAAACACATCACTAATGAAGAGTTTGAAAAACACACAAAAAATGAAAGACATTTTAGTTGCAAATTCAGGTGCAATTTTTATGGCTTTTGCTTTTCAATGGTTTATTAAGTACCACTTAGAAATGTATTCTAGCACCATTAAGGGGACACATTCTGACTTCATATGATTTTATGCCACTATGACCAGCTTCCATCTGTGTTCTTTTGTTTGTTTTTTTTTTAATTAAAGATATCCATCCTGTTTTTCTCAAAAGCAGGCTTAAAATGAATACAGTTTAAAATAAAGATACTTTGGGGTGTATTTCAGAAGGCAACTGTGGGTCATGGGTTTTTTCTTGCCTAGATTATCTGAAGAATCTGGATACACTGCCAATAAAAACGATAATATAGGGACAATACAATACTAAGGAGTTCTGCGGATGCACAAGAGCCAAAGGTCACTTGAAATACTAATGGGAAAACAAACCCAAGTCTTCTGAGACATATTCTACAGTTCACCATGAAACAATGTTTCCTTCTTAATTAACTCCTTTTTTTTTTTTTTTTTTCCCAAATAAGTACAGTTTTGGTTCTCTTTTTCCAAGCTGCAAACTCTTCCTAATATTTTTGGTACCTACCATGCAGGCAGTATTTGCAATTACCATTTGATAGGACCCAAAAAATAAAAAATCAAATCTACCTGAGCATGTTCAGGTTTCAGGTACAAGCACTGTTATCCTTATTCCTATTGAAATAGGGTGTGCTTATGAGAACACAGGTATGAAAAGAATTATGTGTATTTAGGAATAAATGTCCTCTGGCTGCTAACCATCAGCCCAGGTTTTCCAACTGATTATAAACCAGTCAGCTGGATATGACTGCTAACCAGCTCTTATGAGGAAAAGAGAGTACTCAGCAGTGTTATATGCCAGATTCCCTCCTGACAGAAAAGAACCTGGCTTCACTGAACATCAAGGACTTATATTAATGCATTTTAACAGAAGTTACACCCATTAAGTGGCCTTGCTTCTTTCCTCTGATTTTAAGCAGCTGGGATACAGTTTTCCATAGAATACCCCAAAAAAGGTTCATTTCACATGTAACAGGAATTTGTAGTTAAACCACTGACTTCAACTCAACTTGGACACTTCAACTGTTTTGCTGCTCTGAACATAAGGCTGTCTTCAGTGCCTACATTTGCTGTCATCTTCTAATTCCTGTAACTTTTAATTCCTCATGAAACACTGTGAAATGAATACACTACAGGAAACTTTTAGCAGCTGGCTTTGACTCACCCTATCTGAAATTACTTCAATCACATTAATGTTTACCTGAAAAAGACCATTTTTATTGAAGAAAGTAAACTGAGCCCTGGATATAACTTCAAACTCGTCTTGACTTAAATTCTTCAGTAAGCTTGGTGGCAGAACAACAGAAGCGAAGGCACTTGTCTGATCCTTGTCAAAATCTATCTGTTAAATGAAAACAGCAAAAGAATATAAACAAACCACAAATGGGTTCACACTCTTACACAGAAATATCTAGATATGGGACTAGAACCAATCAACACTGAAATGACTTGCGTCGATGTAAGAGTTGATGCAATAAATAAATTTTAAAAGCTGAGGAGGTTTTCCACCTTTCCAGCATGAGATCTGCCTTCTGCTATGAAAACGTATTAGATAAAACCAACAAAAAACCCAAACTCCTCCATTGCTATAATGATGATTTGGAAATAATGAGATGGCAATTACAACAGTAATTACAACATTTTCAGTAATGTTCAAGATACTTTTCCTCATAGCAAACAATGTTGAGAACTAAAAAATATGCTCTGAATCTTTCCTTCTTAAATTGTATTAGCTGGCTTGATCTGCACATTTGAAATGATTCTCTTATGAGCTTTTATAGTTTCTCTTCTACAGAAAGGAGTTTTAAAAATTATTAGTGTCACTTCTCCATATTTATTGTGCTATGTAGCATAAAAAAGACACTTTCTGACATCATAAAAATTTAATCTATACTGGCAATGTATCAGACATCTAAAAGCCCTCTGTGGCCCAGGGATGTAACAAATGAGGAGAAAATAAAAGAGGGTGCAACCCTGCATTTTCTTAGCAATTCTATGATGGATCACTTTCCCACCATGGCCTACTCACGGTGTGCCACCATATCCCTTGAAAGAAGGGGAGCAAGCCAGCTCACAGTGGCTCTACAGCAAAAGCATTTAAGAGTTTTACTGTGAGATATGGAAACTCCCACTACTGACTTCCCCAGAGGCAACCTGGTCATGTATTTATGCCTCTCATGGACAACTGTATAATTCTAAAAGCACCACTAGCCAATAGAAAGTTAAAAGTCATAGGCTACTGACAGATTATTCACCCTTGGAAATCAGTAAGAAGTAGCTCATACATATCTCCTGACAGGGATAATTGTAGTTCAAAACCAGGTTTTCAGAGGATAATTCTGCCACAGTAAACAGAAAGTGTGTATGTGATAAAGATGTCCCATTAGGCATTGTCTGCAAATAGAGTGGAAGAAGCTTCTCCAAAGAAGCATGGATATATTACAGGAACAATTTAATAATATGAATCATCAAAACCTTAGTCAAAGGTTTGGCAAGAAACATAAAGACAGAGTGGACTGAAATAGATCTTTCCAAATTGCCATGGATAAATTTGCTTGGTATCTACTTTAAGAAAAACATACCAAAAAAAAAAAATCTGGAAACATTCTGACACACAACTTGAAGAGTTTAATGAGAGCCTAGGATAGATCATCTCATCTCTAGTGAAAATCCTGGGCTTTTAACAAGGGAATCTCCCTTCAGCAGAGATAGCAAGTATCTTTCTTACAGGCATGGAAAATATAAATGGTGACCACAGCTGCTGCAACTTTTCTGGTAGGAAGGATGCTAAGAATTCTCAATCAGCTGTTGGAAATGTGAAAGTCTGAGAAGAAGCTCATGTTCCAATAGGAACACTATAAATAATTTGACGGAGTTTGGATTTTATGATTATTTAGACAGTGCTGTAATAAATGATTCCAGGACGAGAAAATTCCTGGATGTCTTCAAGCCACAGATGGCAATTTCTATTATACATGCGATCATCCAAAACCTGGCTTTAGAATTTTTCCTTTCCTCTTTCCATAAATAAAGGATGAAATCTGCAGGAGAAACATTCCTTTGATAACAAAGAACTATTCAGCTTCACAAACAGCTATTGAGCTTTGTTAATATTAGAGCTAAACAAAAGTAGATTTACAATCACCAAAAATTTCTCATAAAATTGATTCAAAGACTTTTTAACTAAAATATATATGAATATAAATATGTGCACACTCTAGTACATTAAATATATTTTTATCTATTTAAACAAACATTTGAGTTTTGATCCAAAGTCTATATACATGTACAAGTCCTGAAGCCTACTATATTACTACTACTTTTTCTAGAAAGTAGACTTTTTTTTGTCTTCATTATTGTTTTGATTCTTACAGTATATAATATCTTATAAAATTATCAGATATTTATTAGGATTGTGGAGTTGCCAGTTTGCAGCAGAAATTAATATGTTTTTCTAAGAGTATGATTCTTATACTCTAGTGATTAGTCTTTAACTGTTTTTATAATGCCATATTTAGTTGAATTCAATTTTAGTTCCTCTGGCTCAAATGAGAGCAGATTTTTTTCTTTTCTGTGTAATGTCTTCTGTGTGTTTCTCCAAGTAAGGCTTACTGTACTTGAATGGTTAAACACCTAGGAAACTGAGATTACATTACCACTACCACAGACTTCCTATTTAACTGAAAAAAAAGAAAAAATCGCACTGCATTTTTAAAAGCATTTAGGTGGCATAACATGCAGACAGGCATGTACTGTAATTTATAAGTTCTTGGCACCTCATCACTACTGATTCCAAAAGAACTTTTGAAAAATCCTATGGGGGCTCATGTGCATCTCAAATGTTATTTCAGACATTAAGATGTCAGTTTTTTTCTATTTGTGGGAAAAAAAACTGAAGAAAAAGTATTTTTGAGGTGATGATAAATATCTTAACTATAGTATCCTGTCTAGATACTGTAGCACTGGAGACCTTCCTACATTTTGTGTGATCTCTGTTAGTTTTATTTTTAATGTCTAGTCTGGTCAAGCTCCATGTGAAAGACTTGAACTGCCTCAGACATCCTAAATGGTACAGGCCAATCAACCTGTACGAGAACAACTGGATCAGACTTAGGTCTCTTTTAGCGGTAAATGTATAAACTATACTGGAAGGTTGAAGAACTACTGTATCTGCACAAATCTATAAAGCTGAAAGACATCAATAGAGCTGTTAGCTATTGTACAATAGTCAGTACTGCAGATTGTTAAAGGTTACTTTCCTTTTTCACTAGTAAACATACCCCACAAAACTAAAAAAGGTTCAAGTTTGTTCTGGATTTTTAAGCAAATTGCTTTTTATCTGCATGGAATGTGAGTTTATCTGTGTTTCCTGTCACTCAAGGAAATACTACATTAATCTGTTAGCTGTTTGGATGATTGTAGGAAAAAGGAAATAGAAAGTAGGAGGAGAATTGGGAGTTTTAAGTGGATTTATAGGAACCACAGTAAACACACTTGGAACAACAGGCACATTTCATGCTCAAATACAGCTGCTTGTTCTGTACCTGGAAATCAGACGCATTATTCTGTGGACTGACACTGAAAGAACCACCTTTGAATGAAGTTGAATTTATAGAAGACACTCCAAGTGCAAGATTTCGTGTTGAAATAGTCATGGATGGTCCAGCAAAATGGATCTTTAAAGCCAAGGCATCAATAGTTTTTAGAGCTCTAAAAACAGAAATAAAAATTATTCTGGAAACTGAATACAGAAAAGCCCCCTACTTATGTTCTGCATGCTCCTCACATCACAAGATGATCCTCTTTTTACTGACTGTGTTTCTGTCACCCATCTGTGTATTCACAAGGAGACTGTTAGACTGTAAATGTATGCATCTCTCTTGAAAAAAAAAGCTTTCGACTGAAAGAAACTCTCTGACTACATATCACTGGTCCTGCAATAATTTTCCAACAATACTTAGATCTATGCTGTGTCATGTATCAGGAGACTTCTGTTCCAGCCAAATACTTTGTCATGCACAATAAAAGAATAAATATTTGTATATGTAATGTGGAAAATTCTTTTCAATGGAAATCAGAAGAGTTTGATTTTCTGGTTTGTCTATACATGGAAGGATGAATCCTTACAGCCTTGCAGGTTGCTCTCAAAAACTTTTCTCAAAGGCAAAAATACTTACTCTGAAGATGAGGCTGCCAATACACTGTCTGAACTGGTCAGAATATTGGAAAAAATTGTCACAACGGTAGAACCCAGAGATTCATCAATTTCTTCATCATTCACAATTTTTTTGAGCTTCTGCACAACATCATTTACTTTGTCTGAGGTCAGCTGCTGCCCCTCGCCAGTGAGATTCAGAAGCTGATTGGCGATATCTGCTGCATTTTCTGTGAGCATACGGAATCAAGCAGAAAGATAAAATATTTCAGAAGTAATCCAGAAATACAAATTTTTATTATCACAGTTGAAAGCTAGTGTATGTTCTCTGGTACTTGTAATGAACATGGGATTTTTTATTTTTGTCAAATTTTTAATTTTTTAAAATAATACATATGCTGATTGTATACTGTCCTCATTGGCTGTGTCTTTCTTTTCTTTGTTTTGATTTGGTTTGTAAATCAGAATTATTATAGAAAGGGGTAATTAAATGAAAAAGAGGAATAAAATGCATATTATCTCTCTTTTCTCCTAACACTATCCTTTATTTTTCACTGGGAAAAGGTTTCACTCTCAAAGTGAAACAAATGCATTTCAAAGTCCCTATTACTCAAAAAGTAATCACTCCTTTAAGCTTTCCAAAGAAAGTCTGATCCCCTTGCAAATGTTTCAGTTCTTTCAGAGGATGGTACTCCTACTTTTCAGAGGGCTGGCAAGCACAATACACAAGCAAATTTCATAAGAATCTTCCTACAAAGGAAATTTTGATAGTGTGTCCAATGGCAAAACATGTTAGAACTGTAATTTCAATGCCACCTAGACAGAAAACTAATAAAAATACTAGCCTTTTACAACATCAAAATATTTGTGATTTATTGGAATTCGCAAATAACATTTTGAAAGATCAGCCTTCTTTAGTCTGCAATGGGATGTTAGTTGTTTTTTATAAGACAGTTTACAGTCTACAGTCTAATACTATAGAATGTTCATTTTCTATGACATGATGCTTTAATATAATCTGACTAAAAGTGCTCAATCAATTAAGGTAGGTAGCCAGGCTACTTAGTACACCTCTATCACCACCAACAAAAAAAAACAAACCCCAAAACAAAAAAAAAAACCCAAATAAACAAACAAACAAAAAAAAACAAACCAAAAAAACCAAAACAAACAAAAACCCCCCCCTAACCAACCAACCAAAATAAAAAAAAGAAAGAACAAAAAGAATGAGTGTATAATTCTTTTCACCTCACTGAAGAGTCATTTAATTCAGTAACTGGTATCCAGAGCTTTTAACAGGTGAGCTGAATTGAACTTGGGTACACTTCCCCAAAGTTTCATTATTTGCTTTGCGCTGATTTTTTTAGAAGGATTTTTAAACAACTTAGCATAAAGAGAAAAGATATCCTTCCAAATACCAACACTAATATACCCACCTGTGCAATTTCTAAGATCAGGCTGACCCCAGTATGATGTATAATTCTGCAGACCCAAGTAGCTAAAGAGGAAAAATGGCAAAATTCACATGAAATATAGTAACAAAATTACATAAATATTTCATAATTCTTATGTGGATGTCACAGTGGTCCACTCTTCTCAATTCACAATATTCCTAGCAACATGGCCCCTAGTGAAACACAGTATGTATACTTGACAGTGAAAGTGTATGATTGATTAAATGATAGTGCTGAGAGAAACCCCACTTCTTCAGCAGAAATTCTGGCCTTGTATGTCAGGAAATACCCAAATACTGACACAAATTATTACACCTCTACTATGGCCTAGTCAGATGCAGTTTCTGTAATTTCTTCTTGTTATAAATGGCTTTGATCAAGTCAATAGCAAGCAGTTCTTGAGTTCAACTCCAGTGAGGAAAACTCCACAAGCTCTCTGGGTAATCTGTTCTGGTGCTTGGTAACCCACACAGTAAAGAAATCCTTCCTCACACTCAGTTGGAACTTCCCTTGTGCCAGTTTCTGCTTGTTGTTCCTTGTCCCATTGCTCAGCACCACTGAGCAGAGCCTGGCTCCGTCCTCTTGACACCCTCCCTTCAGATACTCATAGACATTGATGAGGTCCCCTCAGTCATCTCTTCTCAAGGCTGAACAGGCCCAGCTCCCTCAACCTTTCCACAGGAGAGAGATGGTCCAATCCCTTAATCATATTTACCACCCTGTAACAATGGCTCCAAAATTTTTGCCTCAGTTTTCTTTAAAGACAATCATGTTGTCACAGCATGGAGAAAAAGCAGGATGGTAAATAGGAAAAATTTATCCCTTTACTCAGCACATGCTAAAATAACATTATTCTTCAGCTGATCACATTTAGTGTAACAGCACAGGTAATCACCTACTGTGGAATGCAGATGACTAGAAGAGACTGTTAGAAGGGCTTCCTCTTCTCCCAAAACACATCCCACCAGTGTTCCATATTGGCAAAAGCTAGTGGAGGCAGAGGCAAGGAGGCACAGCACAGGGCAGAACACAGTAATTTATTTTTTTTATGAGAAGTGCTGTATGCAGACAATCAATGTTATAGTGTAGACCACAAATGAATAATAAAGATAAGCAATACTGGAACAGCAAAGGCCAGAAACCCTAATTTTTAATGATTCTGAGGCTCTGACATAAAAACAATCTGATTTCTGCACTACTCACTCTACGACAAGAGTTGGTCAGTCAGAATCAGTTCTTGTACAAGATTAGGAGGCTGAGGAAGTGAGTTATTTAAATATAATGTGGGTTGCTTTCCTGTTTGGCACTGAACCTCAAAGCTGATTCATATCCATGTTGCCATACTGTTTTCAAAATGAAAAGATTTGGTCTTCTTAGAACATATTCCAGATGCAATGTGGGCGGATAAGACTAATATATTGCATTTAATGGTAATCATCCTAAATACTGAAGGAATTAATTAATATTGCATCATCATAACCATGTTTAAGGCACTCAAAGCCATAATGTTTTGCTAATACATAAACAGAATTAATAATATTCCCATTTTATAAATGAGAAATAGACCCACAGAGTCAGTCTTTCATAGATGTTTGCAAAAAAAACCCTACATTAGGGAAAATTTCTTAAACCTTAAGAACACAAGTTAAAATTTTTAAGCCTAAGATTATCCCTACCTTCAATTATGACTAACTACTGGCAGAATATTTGTTTCACAATTTCTTTTACTTTTCCACTGATGAGATGAGATGTTTTGGATTAAGACAAATACACGTCTCATCTTCATAGAATTTTACTCTAAATCTTACACAAGTCAGATAGTAGTGGTGGAGTGGTAGCAAATGTGAAGCTTTGGGTACAGTAACATAAAGGTCATGGCCAAGTGCAATGTCCTATGTGTGGGTGAGGGCAAACACAAGAACAAACAGAGGCTGGGGGGAGAATGGATTGAAAGCAACCCTGAAGAGGACTCAGGGATGTTGGTTGAAGACAAGTTTAATAAGACTGGCCAATATGTGTTTGAAGCCCAGAAATCCAGCCATAGGCTGGGCTGCATCAAAAGCAGCGTGGCCACCAGGTTATCACCAGGAAGTGATTCTAACAATTTAGTCTGCTCTCATGGGATCTCACCTGGAGAACTGCATCCAGCTCTGAGGCCCCCAACATAAGAAAAATGTGGACCTGTTGGAGCAAGTCCAGAGGATGCCCATGAAGATGATCAGAGGGCTGGAGCACCTCTCCTAAAAAGAAACTGAGAGAGCTGGGGTTCCTCCTGTGGAGAGGAGAAGGCTCAGGGGAACTTCCAGCAAGTAAAAGGGGCTATAAGAGGTTTGGACAAGGACTTTTTACAAGGGCATGTAGTGACAATACAATGGCAAATGGTTTAAACTGAAAGAAATTAGGTTTCAGTTGGATATTAGGAAGAAATTTTTTTTACTTTGAGGGTGGTGAAGCACTGGCACAAGTTGTCCAGAGACGTTATGGATGCCCCATCTGGGCAAGTGTTCCAGGCCAGGATGGATGGGGCTCTGGCCAGCTTGGTCTAGTGGAAGGTGTCCCTCTCGATGGCAATAAGGTTTGTAACTAGATGATCTTTAGAGCCCCTTCCAACCCAAACCATTCTATGATTCTATGACTTGAATCAAACAGCTCCATTCTGTAAGAAGGTGCTATTTTTATAGTCATGTTGAACATGTATTAATTGTGGGCCCCAATATGCCCTACAGAAGTGGTAGATTATGTTTTTCTTATCAATGAAATACATACTATTACTGCACCCACCTAATCTCTCACAGTATAGAAAGCATCTTCCTGAAATACAATACCAGCCAATGGCCACCATTATATGTACCTAAATAATAACTATATGTAACCAGAAAGCTGCAACTGAAACAACACAGCTTTTCAGATATTTGAACACCTACCAGGTTCTTGATGCAGTCTGAACTGAGCTCCCGTGGCAAAATGTGATGTTGGTCACAGTAGGCCTGGTATCTGGCCAAAAATAGTTTGGAGGGTTTTCTTCAGCTAAACATTTTTCTGTAAAAATAAGTATGTCAGTGTTAATAGTAAATTTCTTCACCTAATCATCCTCCATTTCTTGTCCTCAGCTCATCAACCAGTCTACAGCACAAAATTGTCTTCACATGAAATGCTTCGTTGTTTGCAATAGAGTGGCAATAGAGCAGTGCACAACGGGGGATCACACAGGCTGCTGCTTCTCAAGGGAAAGAGTTGAATGTGCATGCTGAATCCATTTGCACTCCTCCACCTCTTCCCTCCCAATGGAAAGGCAATCTTTGGTAGAAGTTGGATGGGAAAAGATGAGAGCTAAAAAGATTGTTAAGGACAACAGCTGTTAGGAACACAAACAACATTGAGAAGCAGGGATGAGGTGCCTTGGAGGTCTAAAATGTCTCATTTTAGCTCTGGCTGCAAAGCATATTTCCTTGTCCTCAGACCATCAGAGGAGCTGTCAGGAACTGTCCCAGCCACTTTGAACCAGACAGCAAGACACTGACTATAGCAATCTGGACAACCTTGTTTGTGGTCAAAGTGGTATTTTGAGCATGGCTCTCTGAGATTAGTGGACCAACAAGGCTTATAGGGACAATTTAAAATCTGAAACAATAATACTGTCTGGAAATGTGTGATTATAACACAGAAGAGGCTTATTCATGAACAAGCAAAAAAAAATTTGTTGTGCAACAAAACTGAACCCTACTTACCCACTGGATCAACATCCACAGTATGAAGTTGATATCCTTCTTCCATGGATCGATTATTACTTATGAGCTTCTGTCGGATGTCTTCCTCTTCTAAATTGATGTTGTTGGTAGCATTATAAACCAGAAGAGCCAAAGCACTAAAACTGCAAGGAAAATTATCCAAGTGTTTCAGTCAGAACAGCAGAGGCCAAATATGTGAAAATAAAAATATCTGACAAGCTCTGGTTTTCTGAGTATGGAGCAGTGTCACCAGAACAGTGTTGCTCGTTATCTGTAAATTATTATTTTGGTATATATGGGCCATGACAAGAATATATGGTTGGGAAATTTAATCTTCTAGTTACCATTAAAGAAGCTAAGAAATGTTTTCAGAAGAGTTCAGATGATGAAACCATAGAGTTGTGAGTTCTAAATGGGCCCTAATTAATTCTAAAAATCTGGTTCCTAATGGCTTAGGAACTTAAGAGCTGATTCACTCCACCTCACAAAACTTGTCAGGGTGGGACAAGTCATCCTCCAGAGGATTCACCTCTACACTGACTACAGAGAAAGACTATGAGATTAACAAAGAACAGATGCCTAACATTTAAATCTCTTAAGTTTTTTATGGAGTTAAAAACACCCTGACATACTTTTGAAGCTTTTAGTCATAATTAGGAAAGTCGAGTTCCTCAGATGAGTAATTGAAGTTTGAGCACTAATAGCTGTTCTGTACTGTAGCCCGCTGCTACTTTCTTGGGCATATGAAGTAGTTCAAAGTGCCCAAGCTTCTTTCCTGTGAACAAAATAAAACAGTCCCCACCCTTGTCCAAAAACATAACTTTTCTGGAAGGGAAATCATGAACAGCAAACCAGTTCTAGCAGGACACAGGAAATAAGCCCAGAGTGGAAGGCCCAGAAATTTCCTCCTGGGACAAAAGGAAACACATGTTGGAGATGAGAATACGTCGGTACCCAAGAGTATTGCTTGGCTCTGCCTAGTAGGAGGTAAGCCACTAAAGCACGGAACATTGGATGTTCGTGGGAGCCAAAATGTGGAAAAAAGGAAAAAGCAAACCTGCTTTGGGCTGTCTTCATCTTAGCCTTGCCCTTGGATACCCATCAGCCTGAATAAAGACAGACCTTTGGAGTGTGTGAGCTTTTCCTGGCAGCCTGGGCAGTGGTGGCACTGCCAGCACACATACAGTGAGCAGGGCACACACCCATCAGGGGTCCTTTGACTTGTGGCCCCCAGTGCAAGAAAGCAACAGTGAGCCAAAGGGGTTTGTAGTCTACAGGAAGAAGAGTAGCAGAAAAAAAAAATCTGTAGGGGTTCTGAACAGGGCTAGTAGGGTTTTCAGGTATACATTCCTAGACAGACCAGGATTTCAGTTAAAAAAACCTTCAGAAAGACAGTCCCATGATGACAGCTCAGAATTGTACTTTCCATATGTGCCTAATTTTCTTGACATATTCACTGTTTTACTGGTAACATGTTGCTGGAGAGGAAAGATAAAAATGCGACCACCTGCAGGCTTGGCTTTCTCTTTTCCCAGTGGATGTATTTAAGTAGAGAAATTCTGGCTATCCCTGGCCAGGTCGCTCCTTCCCTGCTCCCAGAGATACTGAGTTCCTCCTAACATTCCTTTGGTCTCTGTGGAGTGTTTAACGTGTATATGGCAAACAGCCTCATTAGGGTGAATATGCATTAGCAAGCTTTTGCTGTATACCTCAGATATAATACAAGCACAAGTTTATTATGGCATTTATTTTTAGCAGAAGTATGGAAATTGCCTACAAGACTGCCAATTGCTTCAGCCCTCCAGTACTTCAGCCCCAGAGTCTCCTGGCAGTTAACCATCTTTCCTAAAAGATTCTGGCTTCATTTGTCTATTCCCTTTACTTCAGAAGAGGAAAACTTAGTATACTGATGCCACTCCCTACCTCAGCACTCTGGCTGCAGAACAGACATTCTGAACAGCCACTGCTACTACTTAGCCGCCCGTTTCAGGATTCCCAACTAACCAAAATGATATTTAGTATCCATAACTGTGAGGAGGGATAACTCCAAGAAAATGGAAGGGCTAATGAGAGATGTGAGTGACTGAGATAAGGACTCAGACCAGCAGGAAATCTGAATCGTTTATTCAGAGAAATGAGCTGGTTTTATACACTTTTCCAAGGCCCAGTATTTTCTTACATGGTAATTCTCACTACGTGACCTATCCCCTGTTGCCACATCAACAACACTCTTTCTCAATGTCCTACTATGGAGTGATCACGCGCTGTTCCGGCGTCTGTCAGCTCCAGGCAAACTCCTCTCCATAAGGATCTGCGGTGCAACACCTCCTCTCCCCAGGATCCAACAAAAACTAACCTCTCTGTGTCACCATGTGCTCCTTTGTGCTACCATATACTTCTTTGTACTACCATGTACTTCTACAAGCACGTCACACAAACCATAACCCAGTTCAATCTTATCTTTCCTCACAGATAGATGCAGTACAACTGGTTGCAGCTATATTGAAAAATTACAGAGAAAAGTATTGATTATGAAGCACTGATAAAAATAATCTCTTAAACCAATCTGATGTTTTCTGAGAAACTCTTAGAGCACAAGTCATGTATACTGTATAATAAGAGCTTACTCTATATTATGATGAAAACAATTTCTACAAACTTTTCAGAATGACTCATGCTTGCTTCCCAGAGTAAATAAATACCTTTTAACATGACAGCTGACGCAATATGAAGTTGAGTGCTTCCTTCCACTTTTGTCACACTCACATCCCAGAAAGAAAACATTATAATGGTGAAGAGCAAATTCTCAAGTCGGGAAACAGTAGGACTGCACTCAAATAAATGGCAATGCTGCCATGATCTGCTGCTGTCACCGGATTTGCTACACACAACTTTAAATCTTTTATTGTGTGCCATATAAAGGCATATAGATTTTAAGAGCAGTAATCAATTACAAATTACACATCATCTACAGTAACCTGTACTGCCAACATTACTGCCATCAATATAATAAAGAAAAATGGACTGAGGTGTAGGTAAACACAACAGGGATAAGTATGTTTCTCTTTTCTTTGACTGAAATGGTGACAGCTGGAGCCAGCAGGAAAGCTGGGGAAGACTGGTGTCTATCCCACTTTGTCCTAGTCTGTTGAGCTAAGCTGGCTCAGAGAGAGGAATTTACAAAGCTGCATCCTCATCAGAGGCACAGGAGGCGGTGGTGGAGCCTGTGCTGCCATGGCGCAGCCCACAAAGCCAGCTTTCTTCTCTGGCAGTGTGACTCAGAGCTATTCCAGGACACTGTGCCTACACACGGGCTGTGGTCGTGCTGCTGTGCCATGCAGGCAGCCCAAAGGAAGGATTAACAAACCACATGAACCCTGCAGCACTCAGTCTTGCACCTGAAGAGATGGGGTTGATAACTAGCAATGCACATTTCCTCTTTCTGTTGTATTAGACAGACTGAACTAATACTGAACTACTCTTGTCAAACTGTTTCACAAATCACTATTAATTTCTTTCATAGTTAATATTACTTGATTTAAAGAATATAAAGAAACATTTTAAAATAATCTAAATACTCAGGGAATCTAATTTTTCACTAAAAGGCACTGGGAATTTCAGTACTAACTACCCTGGCATATTTTGAATAGTTTTAAAATGTCAGCATTAAATTCTTTACTAATCTTACTGTTATGTTGGCTCTGAAGATAAGTGGTGATGGGTTGCTGTAACTGATGGCTGACAGCACAGGTAGGCTCACAAAGCCACCTCTGAACAGTTTTAACTACTTCACATTAACTGGACAGACAAAGAGCTGACTGTTCCATAAGTCACTAGTGAAGATGCAATACAAAGAGCAGACAAAATCTTAGAAAACACACAGAATAAGACAGAAATAGGTATGAAAGCAGAGGGAAACTAAAAGCATTCCACAAAAGCATCTGAGTTGTGAATAATCTTTTACTTGAGGTGATTTTGACTGCAATACATTAAATGTTGAGAACAGAGAGAAAAAAAATATGACTTGACATAATAGACACAGTCAAAGAAATGTCAAGGATGAACAGCTTCCTTTCCCTGGAGAAGGTGATGTTATAGTTAGAATATAAAATCTGAGACTTCGTGACACAAAACTAAAAATTGCAGCTACTTTTTGGACTACTAAAAATATAAGCATCCTAAGTGTTCCTTTTAAGTCAATGACTGTCATAGCAGAACAATTTTGCAAGCACCACGGTCATGCCTCATGCCTGTGCTTGTGTCTCTGGGTCTTGCTCCTCCTTGCAGATCTGGTGTGGGAATACAATCAACTCTGGGATTTCAACAGAAAGCAGTTATAATATGTGCTAATTTGAGATGAAGGCTATTCATTACTAGAGAATGTTGCAAAGACCCAAGCCAGAAAGGACTGGAATCCCTCACATAGAACAGCTGGTCTTTGTTGAAATGAGATTTTGGTTACACTTGCAGTATGCTCTGAAACAACAAAGAAAACCCCCATTCCCCAACATACTGCTTTTCTAAAAATGCCATCTAACAATGTGAGACCTACACTAAATCTAGTTAAAGTCAGTGGAAAGACAAAGGAAGTCATTGGAAGCTGTAAAAGGGCAGGAAGCTTCAGCAAAGACTAAGAAGGGATGATCCTTCAGTCATTCAAAAGCAAATCCCAAATTTTTCCATCTGTGATGGAGGCTTTCTTTACATGTCATACAAGACACCAGCAGGGCACTGTGGAGAAACCTGAGGATTTTCACCTGGTGCTTATTTGCTTGGTTTTTCTAACAGAAATATTACATATAATCTACACGTCATGCAGCATTTTAAAATTTCTCTCAGCCTGGATAAAGGATATCCCTTACTCACTCCTTCAGTAACACTGAAGCTGAAATTGTGGGGAGTAGAGGTGTGCCAGGCCCAAATCCTTCCTAAAATCTCACTGGTAGAAATACAGAAAATTTTTGAAACAAGAATAGACATCATAGATATGTTCATTTATAACAAGAATAGCATAATTATTTCATAGTAAACAATTTGAAGTAATCTACAAAGAATGTAAAAAGCCTAATACTTTACTTAGCCCTAGAAAAAGTGAAATTATGTTGCTCTAGTGTTGCTAACTCTTGTCTAAAACTATTACACAATCTAATTAATGTTTTATCCAAGTGCATTAAACTTTCCATTAAGCAAAACAACACCCAAGAACACAGCATGCAGGAGCCTGAATATGCCTCACTGACACTGGTGGCAAAACTCCCACAGACTTCAAAGAGCAGGACCAGGCTTAGGTAGTTCTGATTTCCTGCTTTCATCCGTATTTTTCTTCCCAGGACAAGGGGTTTCTGCTTAGATTTAGTAGTTTTTATGCAGATGCCTGCCACTGTGGTTTTGATTTGGATGAAATGTACAGTACAAACATTAATATTGTTTCCCATAGTAGGAGCAATCAAAAACTGGAAATAGGCCAAAATGATGACAATCAAGCAGTGGAAGTTGGAACAAGCATAAACTTTTTGTATGCTAAGTGGAGAAAAATTTATCAATTAATTGGGATCTGAATTCTCAAAATTGCTTGCAAAATAAGAGAAGAAAAAAGAAGCAAGGGAGCTGAACTCTTTATTAAAGACCAATTCCCCTACTGTGAAGAAGCCCTATGCAGTCATCTGACAAAACCTAGGATCAGTAGGACTTTTCTGAGAAAAGCAGCAGCAGCAGTCACAGAAAGTCTTGACACAGCTGCAGAGTCATAAAAAGCACAGAATTAATGAAAGAAACAAACACATTTATAGTTTATCCACAAAACTGGCTAACTTGGATAAAATCCACAAATTGGTTTCACTTTCAAAGATCTGTTCAAAAATAATGAGGGATGAAGAAAGAGCTATATCCATAGCCCATGCTAAACTCCTGTCTATTTTGAACAGCTGCCCTCTCATTAAGAGGTGGAAACAGTACAGCCAGAGGAAAAACTGAACACAGACAAAGTCAAATATAGCTGTGATAAAATTCTGTCTATTAAAGCAGTTAATAATCTACCAAAGTATCAGCTTAATATATACTGCTGTCATCCAGAGATGTCACAGTATTAAAGGTGCTGATAATAATATGCACTTTTGGACTTGGCACTCTGTCTCTCATCACTGGGTACATAAACGCCTAATAAGCACAGTGTACTTTGGATTTCTGCTGCTCACAGAACACGACAATGAAAGAGCAACAATCCACTTCAATAATTTTGGTCTTTTTTGCTCTTCTTCAGGATGCAGTACAGTTTAAAATATCTTTTTGAAAAACACCTATTTTTAATGTGACAAAACCAGCCAGTTTCCTACCTCCTACTTCCAGCTTCTATTTCTTCCCTGAATCATTCTCTCTAACGATTCTTCCTCTTTCACATGAAAAAAGACTAAGAGGGGAGAGTGACAGCTGAAGTTCCTTGATGAGGTAGCAGTGTGGAAAATAAGGGTGAAGCAAAGCAAAATGCATAGAACATCTGGGGGATGTTGTTTTGTTGGTTTGGGGTTTTTTTAACTGCTCTATAAAATACTAATCCAAAAGGAAAGCAAAAAATACGTGAACCGAATTACAATAATATGAATTCATGTAAAGAGGGGAAAAACCTTCTCAAAGAGCAATTTTAAGAACTATTATATTGCCTCAGAAATAAGAAGGCTATGATCTTGTGGAAAGTTCAGAAAAGAGAAATAAGGCTTTAGTGAGTTAAGACTAATATGCTAACTTCTGTAAAAGATAAAGTTAAGTCTGGGATATTTCTGTTAGGTCTTAACTGTGGAATGAATTTCTGTTCAGATGAACAAGAATGTAAATAGAATGAGGTACTTAAAAACTAAGGGAAATAGTAGAATGCCTAAGACTGCAACAGACTTATCCATGACTATCCAAAATGAAGAAATAAGAAAATATTTGGACAGCTATTCACAGAAATACTATATAGCAACACTGAAACAATAGGAACTGCATGAAATCACACTGTGGGCAAGTTACATACAAGAACTCAGCCATAACATTTCAGTGACTCACCTGGGCTGTCAGGAATTATGATTACTTCCATCAAGAATTCAGAACTTTGAACATCTAACCTGCTAATATTTTATATTCTCAAATGTTACCCTAGTGTCTTGTAGGAAAAATCCAAGGAAAGTCTAACAAAAAATCTTGACAGCAATAATCTGGAAGCAGTAGGAAAAAAGGTTTGCTTTATGGATCTTCAGAAATTCAACAGATTTCTTCTCCATGAAATTCAGGAACAGATGTGTGAACCTCAAAGAACTAAAGAACTGGTGACTAAACCCAGGAACACTGATGACCACTGGGAAGCTGATTCTTTTTTGGTTTCAGAAGGAAGGGATATACAAGCATAGATATATACACAGAAAACCTAAGACCTAAAGACATTTCCACCAATTTTTCTCAAACATTTCTTCTGTAAGAGGTAAACGATGCATGAAAATGTATTCAAGACATGAAAGCTATATGATAAAAGGCAGAAAATCCTATGTATATGTATTTCTATATATGGATATGTACATATACAATGTGTAATAAGTGTAATTTTTGTTAGTCATGTATCATGTACCTCACTTAAATTTTTAATTATCCTTGCATTACCCCATCTAGGTTTCTAGGTTGGGCAGGATCTTGACTTGTCTCTTTTGTTTTCTAAGAAAACATTCACAGCATGACACTCCCGATCATTTGGAGAACATTAAAATTTGGTGTTACATGATCAGCATTTGTACTTAATTATTCAGAATGATAAAAAAATGCCATTTGACCTTGACACAAAGTGCACCAGAGCCCACAAGAAGGCTAGCTTCTCATTAGACCAGGCATCCCTTGAAAAATGACATGTTATGAACACGCAATTCCACTGCTTCTGAAATGACATATAATGAACAAAAGAAATAGAAATGGGGTTACTTCCCCATAAGAGTAATATACTATGAAAAGTAATTTAGTGGCATATTCCCTGTATGTCAAAAAGGGAGGGAAAGGAAAGGGAGGAGAAAGGGAAATTACTACAATAGTTTCTCCCTCTTCAACCTCTTTTTTGAGTAGACAAGGGAGAAGAAAAATATCCAGGGAGCAGAAAGGTGGGAAGGTGAGACGAGAAGAAATCAGGTGTCCAGCTCGGCTGCTAGATTCATAAAAGATACAGGAATAAAGATGGAGAAAGCTTTACATTCCTCAGCAGTCTTGGATTGATGGTAAGACCTGAGGCAAGGTCTACACTTGAAAGGCCTTGATGGCATAACTGTATCATTTAGAAGTGTGAAAAAAACTCCCACCCACATCACTACACCCTACTGTAAATGTAGGTCAAGCAGCAAAAGAGCCCATTCAGAGACTGGGTTTACAGTGTACCAGTTAAATGGTTCTGCCAGTAAAAGCTGTCTTTCTGCTGTGGCTATGTGGGAAGGAGAGATTACCTTTTTGCAGATCTTTTCATGTCTAGGCAAACTCTGTTGAAAACTGGAAGCACCACTAATTACTTCCTGATGGTAAGTTGGGAATACTGGGCTATCTCTGGTATTTAAAAACCCAACTTTTACTGCTATTTACTGCTATTATCATGGCAGTTCTCAAGAATCAGCAGTTAAAACTCTTTTTTCACAGGACTTTTGCCTAAACTGTAAACAGATATATCCAATACCCACTTATTGCCCTATCCTCACAAGACTAATTATGTCTTGGTTTCCTCTCCTTAATTTGGTCCTAAGATTCCCTCCCTCCCCATACATCCCTCAGAAATCAGCCTGCTGCTTTCAAAGAAGCCCATGGAGGCCAGATTTTCAAGGGAGGTGACCCATCTAACTTTCTTTGGCTGTCTTTGAAGTTGTTCCAACTCCAGCGCCTCCAAGCCCAGCAGAAGTCAGGAAATGAGAGCATATGGTAAATAGTTTAACTCACACTTGTTTAGCTTTCAATTCTAGCATGATTTTTCAGTGTTTTCCATCTAGTAAGATGTCTATTAACTCAAAAGGCTCTGGTTCAAGAGAACAAATGCAGTAACAGTGGACAGATACCAATGTACCAAAGCTTGTTGCTAAAGAAAGATGGGTGTGTTGTAAAACTTAAATATCCTATATCTATTAAGTTTTGTGACAGATGAAATCTGAGCTCAAAAAAAAAAGATCTGTTTAGGTTTAAAGCTCAACAGGTTTAAACCAAACCAAACATGATAACCAGTATTAGGTTTCTAAGCACATTCAGAACACAGCTTGCCAGCAGTAATATATTTACAGACTTGCAGCATATGCCAAATAATAAGCAATTAATCCACTAATAGACAATAAAGCCTGTTATAAAGACACTTGCAATAGCAGCTATTGCCTCTATTCAGAAAATGTCTTTCAAAATATTACCTTTTAATACTTCTTTTTTGTCTTGCTCCCTCTCTCATGGAGGCAGGGTGGATGCTGTGAAAGAAACAGATATTAATTAGGGTGGATTAATTCTCCAAAGGAATACAGCATAAATATCTTCCTCCTTAATTTACCTGATATTGACGACATACACGGTGTAATTCCAGTTCTGGAAAGTACGGTTCAGCTGAAAAACAGGAAGACATTGATCACATGAATGGTGAGATGTTAATGGGGCTCTTCGTTGCTTAAGGCAGTGTCAGAATTTCACCTTTCAGCCCCTTGAGAAATCCCCTTCAGTTTTGCAAAGCAAAGAGAACACTCACTTTTCAGTGAGGTGATTGTTGCACAACTGGTAGTGAGAGATGTGGCTTTTTTGTGGACAAGAAATCTGTATAAGGCCATGACACAGTGAACTGCAGGTGAGTGCACAGGATGCCGACCTTTTCCTTTCCTCCCTCTCTTCCGCATACACATCTTCTCAGATACACTTTGATTAGAATAGATTTACTGAAAAAGTTACTGGCTAAATTTTCACCTGAAAGTCTCCAAAATTACAATGATCTTCTTTTCAGACCTTTGTACTCTTTACTCTGAGTGTTCAACAGCCGCTTAATTTTCCCCCCAAGAGACACCTTTGCATACTCTACAAGGGCCAAGTGACACCTTTCTAGATTTTTTTGGCTCAGGCACCTATGTAGTTTGCCTGGTTACTGCTGCAGGTGTGGATGACTACAATTCAGGTTTGTAAATTACTGTATATATATATATTCCGGTTTATAGATTTCTTAGCTTCTGATAGCTGAAATCTCCAGGTTTACTAAAAGAAAAATAAAGAGTAGTTGACATATTTAATGATATCACATTTTCTCATAAGTAGTTGGTATAACAGTTTTACAAATTGTATCAGTGTGACTATATGAACTGTCAAAAACAACAGAGAATACCTTTATTCAGACAGAAAGAACTTTCAGAGGCGAGAACTTCAAGAATCCCTACCCAGAGAGGAGCTTATGTCTGATAAAATGGACTGAAAAACCAGGGACTACTAGAAACTTTAGCAAGTGAACTATGGCAGAAACCTTCTGAAGCAGAGAACATCAGGATAAATTGGAAAAGTTTATTGCCTCACACAAATCAGCACTGCCTGGTATTTCTAGGATTTCTGCCACAATATAACTTCAAAATCATATTAGCACTTAGGGAGAAAATTTTTGTCCTACGTAGTAATGTTGGAACTGAGATATGTACCTCTTTTGGTAGACAATTCTGATTTCTCCATACTTTCCAAAATCTCACCTACTATCTACATTTCTTAAGAAGCTAGCTAGTATAGATAGTGCAGACATTTCAAAATTTTATCCATAGTGCCGAAGAGCCCCAGCCAGACACGAATTCATTACTGTACAAATCAATAAAAGAAAGATATTTAGAGAATACATGTGAAGAGGTATTTTTGGTGGTCTCTTTTTTTTTTTCTTCAAACTGATAACATCAATGGGCCAGATTCATATGTGTAATCACACAGGAAAAAATACTTAACTTACCCATTCTGCAACAACATCATGTACTTTCGACACTGAGTTGGGGTTGGAACTAGAGACAATTATAGATATCCTGTAGAATAGCCCACCTGTCCATTAAAAACAGCATTATAATGTTAGAAACTGAGCAAATGCACCTTTCTAATAATGAGGCTTTAGCTTCATGATTAATAAAATTTGTGCTGAACTCCAAATACAAGGCCACCTCTTGTTGGCATTTAAAGTCTAAAATTAATAAGCCCTGCAGGTTTGGGCCTATTCTCACCAGTTCTGTTGATTTTGACAAGAATTCCCTCCCCCTCCATACTTTCAGAGACACTTGAAATGTGACATGGAAACTCAGGGACAACATGTAGAAAAATAGTATTTTGCATATGCCTCTAACATGGTGTGTAAATTCAAGATAATGAAAGTGTAACAAATCTAAAAAATTATTATAATTAATGAAGTTTGAAACACAGATAAATTCTGCTCCTAGGCATTTTGTTATATGTTCCAGAACTGAACCACTGCAGATAAGAGTTTAAATATTGTGAGAGCAGATAAAACTCATCAATTAAAAGTAGCAAGGTAAGTGAGGACAGAATTAGGTGAGAGAAGGGATCTAGAGCTCTTGTTTCCAAAGTACAGTCTTGCTCTCAGGCCTGGAAATAGTCAGATAGTAGAAGAACCCACATTAGCTTTACAAAACTGGCAGATGAACAAACCATCTTTCAGTCACAAAATGTGTAACACTTGGCTTGGTGCAATTATAAAATTCAGAAAACTGTTTTGAAATGGCACTGGCTAAATATAAGTTTTCTTTAAGCTTATGAGTGGGTAGGCAGCATTACAAGATTTCACATCTAATAAATAACATCAAATCATTTCAGAGTTATGCTCTGTGTTAAAAGTCTGTACTTTTCACAATCCAGGTTTTTCTTATTAAGTTACTAAACATTCTGTAAGCTCCAGTTGGATGAAATTTCCCAGGATGTGGGGGAGGTTTAAGAGCTTCTGGACCAATTCACTGGCATGTATGTACATGCATGGCACTGCTTGGTTTTGGGCTGTTACCAAGGTTGTGGGTCTTGATCACATACATCATATAATTTGTATTTATATAATCTTATGTAAATCTTACAGAGACACTACATAGGATGGAGCAGGACATGACAACAATTATGCAGAAATTCCTTTCTGTCTCTGAATGGAAAGGAACTGCTCTATCTTTCTGACTCTAAATAAAAGACTTTTTATTCTAAGTGGAACAAATGTCATGATTTTACAACTTCATAGATAATTATTGTACAAGAGCTAGAATAAAGGCATCTGGAAAAAAATTTGAAGTTGGTATTTTCCAATTTATGTGTGCATAAACTGCTTACTCTTCATTAAGTGGTTGGAGTATTGTTCTTTCTTTACAATATGGAATTAATTACATGAACATTGAGCTTGGTACAAAAATTCTCCTATGATAAAACACTAAGGAAGATGGTTTACTAGTTACCATCTTTGGTAAGATATGATTACATTTCTGATATGAGAATGAACTTTATTTTAATTTGTTTTCTTTTTTTCCTCTCTTAACTCAGGAGGCACACAAAATTGGTGCATAGTTTAATCTTAAAATGTACTTTAGTTTATTATTACTGTGATAGTTTCAAATAAAAAAAAAGATTAAAAAAATTAATTCTTTAGAAGTAGAAATTTGGACTTTGGGCAAGTTGAAAAAACTTGCAAGACCTGGATGTCCTTTATATTTATATATCTCATATAAACACATAATCGATTATAAATCTATAATGTACCTTTTACATATGCCATACAGATGCACACATACAGAAAGTGTGCATTATATATAGTCTTACAAATTCATATATAATTATATATCTAATTATAACCTTATTTTGATAATTGTATATAGTGACAAAATCACCTTAAAATAGGAATATGCAAAGTATTTTAAAAATCATGCATAGTAACTACAAACTAAACATTAGCTTCAAGATCTCCACCAGATGGTGACCCCAAGCATGTTTTAATGAGGCAAAAAAGAGAACAAGAACTAATCTACATTTTAAAATACTCTCAGGAGACTGCAGTGGCAGATAGTAAAAACTAAAAATTATATATCCCTCTTCATATTAAACAGTTGAAATCCCACCTCAAAATGCTGAATGAAAGAAAGGAAAAAAGTATAACGTTGGTGAAAAGTAGCCAAAGACAATTTGAAAAAAAAGAGGTAAAAATAGCCTGGAAAACAAATCTCCCTACACCCACCACCAACTACAAAAAAATAGATAGATGAAATATAAGTATTTTTTTTTTAATTCTGTTAAAAAAATTATTCCAACATTTAGTTTTAAAAAATCTTTTCTTTTTGAAAGCAAAATCCTCAAAAATATGTCCATGAAAAACATTCATACAGTCCTAAACAATAAAAGGGCATTAAATTTTATGCAATACATGGTAACCAATATATTATCCTCACAGTCTCATGAGAGCTGTCTTAGAGAAGTACACAAATATTAGAAATCATGCAGAAATGACATTTACTATCACTAAGATGTTACAACTTCCCTTCTACTGTAATTATATTATTGTATCCAAACATCTTCATATGCTAAAAGGTCCTATATCTAAAGGAGGAAAGACAGCTACTTCTACATTCCGTCTACAAACTGAATATCTAAGATGATCTGGGCTTTTTTTCTACATCTAACTTAATAGCTTGACATACTGTAGTGGACCTCAGGTCGACACAGGCAGCCCAGCTCAGCGAAGGAGTCACATAAACAAGGGAAAAGGACTGCAGCAGAGCCAATAAGTTGATTTGGTGATGGGTAAGAGGTGCTGTTTTGGTTTGTCCCAGATGGTAAATTGGCCAAGGAATAAACATCAGCTGCAACTGATGACTCGTGGTACGTCACAGAAGAAACTGGTGTTTGGGTCTGCATGAGAGAGTGATGGATGGCTGCTGCAGCTGTTGTCAGAGTGCCTGTCAAGATGGTCTCTTTGTGCTGAATAAAGAGTCTGCTGTATGAAGATGGCAAAGGTACCACATCATTCATTACTGCAGTTCTTGATGACCCCAAAACAGGAGAGAGATTTGCAAAATGTCCATAATCGGCATTTTCAAAATCCAAGGTTTTAGCGGTAATGATAGACATTGCTTCTCTGTTCCTACTAAAGGATCCATACACCTCCACTTCTGAATTCCATTCAGAAGGCCTTGGTATGTTTGCTGATGTCAGAGCAGTGAAATCCCTTATGTCTTTATTATTGCCAATGATTTCTTGTTCTACTGCCCAGAGAGAGTATTTTGGACTGTCCACTTGATTTTCAATGGAGTTTTGTCCTAAAAGAGTAAGATAACTTCTTGGTGTTTCTGTTGTTGGCAAGTTTAACTCTTCTACATCCCACTGAGGGAGCAGGGTTGGAGAAATTGTATCAAGACGATTCTGGAAACTTTGTGGGAGTGGAGGTGTGGAATAGCTGCTAGGAGGTACGCTGACTCTCAATTTTGTGTCTGAATGAAGAAGCTGCCTTAATTCCAAAGATATTGGAAGAAAGTCAGAACTCATTGAAGTGATGTATTTTAGAAAAGCACCTGCATCTTTCTGAACCTTACTTCTTGGTTTATCAATGGTATTTGTTACAGCATCATCCTCCAGAAGACCTTGAGAGTGTTGTGTTCTGTGTGTTCTTGCACTGCTTATCAAACTCTTAACTACCCATGTAACCTGAGTCCCAGGTGTACTGGTCAAGAAAGGAGCTTGGCTATCCCTTGAACAAGAAGGCTGGGTTCCTGAATGTGTTGGAAAGACAGACACAGGCTGATGCCTACTGTTCAGGAAGGTCATGTCAGTTTGATCACTTACTGTGTCAGTTCGAATTTGCATGTGCAAATTATCTGTGGAGTTTTCGAGTACCTGATCAAAAGGACTTACCTGTGCCCATACAGAGGATTGAGTGAAAGGTGCTTCCAGGGAAGGGAAAGGAAAATCAAAATAAAATTTACTGTTGGAAACCACAGTTAGGTTTGCAAAGTTCATTGTTGACTGCAATTGTGATATTGAACTAGCATTGTTTTCTGAAATTCTCTTTGAAATGCCCGGAATAAATGAACTAAAGATCTGTGTTTCCAAAGTTAACACATGACTAGAAGAATTAATTTCTTCAGCTCTGTGACTTAATAATCTAATGACAGATGTTTGTTCAGAGATACTGTCAGACTTAGCATACGAGCTAATGGACAGCAATCTCTCTGTTGAGGAAGAAAGTAGTTTATTAAATGAGAGCCAGAAATTTTCTGATGGCTCCCTAGAAAACACTTGAGATGCTTCTTTCAAATGATGTGAAACAGTCCAGAAACTTGCTCTTAAAGAGGGGGAAATATCTATGTATTTTGTTGGAAAATCCAAGTAATCCGAGTCCCAGGAGTCACCAACTGGCTTCATGTTTTCTGGCTCTAATAGGGAAAAAGCTGGTTCTTCATTACTATCATGTAATGCACCTAAATTGTTCTCCAGTGCTCCGTTTCGGAGGGTCTCACTTGGCTTTTGAAAGTACAATGAATGCCATAAATAATGAGACCAGTAATTACTGCTAGATATAAATATGCTGTCACTTTTCAAATATGTGTCTGTCAACAGCTGTTGATAAACAGGCAGGGTTTTTACAACATGCTTAAATGCTGAGCTTGTCCAGCCTGGTTCTACCAGAAAAGCTGAAAATGTTAACAGTTCTCTACTGTGTCCTTGGACTGAATTTGTCAGTTGGATGTCAGGCATAAATTTTGTGTATGTTTCTTTCATGTTTTGAAAACAACTTGTTGGTTTGGCATGTAGAATCTCCACAGAGGTTAGATTTGTAATGCCTCCTGAGTGATGTTCCTTAATATGCAAAGATTTTCTAAACTGAAATGCACTGTTTGTTGTTAGTGTATAAAAAGTTTTCCTGTGAGCATTGCCTTCTATCATTTCCAGGTAAAAATTTTCAGTTGCCAAGTCTAGCAAATCTAACCTACTTTTTTGGAATGGTGGTTTCTCATCTGTAGATGATACAGACAAGTTAGAAAGGGAATGATGTCTGTCTTCTTGAATGTCAGAGGTGATACGATGATGAAATACTATCTCATTCTGCCAGTTCGCAGGCTCCAAGACATTGCTTGTATGCATGAAATTGTTTGTGTTGCTGTTGGAAGATGAAATCCATGGAGTTTCTTTTCTGTGTTCGTAAGCAGCGCTGCTGCTGCTGCTCACAGGAGAGCGGAATGCTGGCTCAGAGTCAGAACGAGCGAGCCTACTTGCCAAAGCCCATGCTAGCTCTGCATTAGGATTTCTGCTGTGAAGAAGAGGAACTGCTGCCTTCACAGGAGGCTCTGTAACTGCATCTGCTGCATCAGAAGTACCATGGAATGGACTTCTAGTATAATTCAAAATGTTTTCATTTGGCAACTGATTCATTACAGTATTATCTAGGTTGATGTTTTCTGTAAAAGCAGACAAGGTTACCTTGCCAGTCTCCTCAGAAGAAGCTGGTGCGGACAAGGCTGGGAGGAACAAGTTGTATGGATTTTTTCTCTCTGGGTTATCATCTGCTGAATTTTTATTGAACCGCAGAGGCCTTTGCTTCACTGGCCAAATAATTGGGGTTGAGATAATTCCTATTGTTTTGATTCCTTCTATCTTAGATTCTTGCTGCCACTGTGGTCGTGAATGGGAAAATTCAGGTGAATTTCTCTTCATTCTGAAGATAACTGTAGCAGGAAGTCTGAATTCCTGCAGGTCTGTGTGTAGCAAGCCACATAGTTAATGGATTAAAGAAAATATAGGTAACTTAACTCTCTGTTCTTGGCTGTCTGTTCTCAGTCTAAAAATCAACTTAGCAAGAGTGGAAAATGATGCCCGCTAGCTGAGTGAAAGTTTAATTTGCTTCAACTGTAAGTGAATTTGGCCTATTTTCATAGTCTTTCTACTTTTTCTTGAGAGTTTCAAAGCTAGAGAAAGGACTCAATTGTCTAATTTTTATTCATACTAATATTTATAAGATTTAGTTCATTCTTTTGTTAAAAAAAATCAGAGTGCTCATGGTGAACATAGAGTGAGTGGCTCCACAAAAAGGAAGCAAACACTATTTGGAAGAAATTTTCACTATTTTCTTCTTACTTCTACAGCTTATTGAAACCAAACAGTCTGGATTCAGATAAATTCTTTCACATTGTGTACTGTACTGTCTGATTGCCAGTGTACAATAAATGATCTGCCAAGACAAAAAATACTCCAAGAGTTTTAAATCCTACAGTAACAACTAATGGACTGGGGGAAAAAACCACCCAACCAAAAAAAAACAACCTAAAAACCAAACCACAAACTCCACCCAGATTCTAATTTATTTCTGTGGAATACACTGAAAAAATAAATCTTAAAAAAATATATATTTAAGCCTGTGATGAAAACTGCTGAAATCTATCTCTGTGTTTAACAACCAACTATAAAAAAACTAATAAGTATTTTAGCAGCACTTCACAAAATGATGCTCAGTCTTTAGGAGACAGTGATATCACAGAATTTGAGAAAACCTCAAAAGAAATCCTGGCTTTATTCCCGTGCTAATAATATGTTCATTTACTACCTTATTTTTTCCCCTTAATCTTTCTAAATGAAAAGTAAACGATATCTGATACTGTCAACATTTTCCCTAGTAAAGTCGGATCCAGCTCTTCTTTAAGTCAGTGGAAAGATTTCTGTTGACTCAGTGGAAGTGGCTTTGCTCCATAGGAATGGTTCCACTTGGCTCCTGTGCCTGAGGAATGGCGAGGAACTAGTGAGGAACAGACAATCCAAGCATACTGCCACCCTGGCTGCACAGGCAGGAGCTACATGACATCTGACAATCTGCAGCCTTGAAACACTTCAACAGCACGGTTCTTTTCAGACCCTTTTCAAAAATCCCTCTCCCTTCCTTTGTTCTTTGCACTGTTAAGTGCAATGGGTGACACAAAGCCAGGTAAACACAATACAAATAAACACAGTTTGGTTCTGTTCCCATTTGCACCATTCTGACATGGGCCAGAGATTTAGTCCTGATTTATTCAGTGTAAATGAGATCAGAATCGAGACATGACCCTTGACATTATGATGGTAGGAAAAACACACCTTAAAATACAACAAATTTGCTTTAGACACAGTACAAGGAAAAATGTAACACAGGATTTCTTACCATTGTTTGGCTTATCGTTTCTATTAGTATCAGGCATGTTAGTGGTGACAGTGGGTGGTGTAGGAGTAGTAGCATTTACAGTAGCTGGTAATAAAGATGAGAAAGAGGTGAACTTGAATGAAATATGAATGTTAATAAGGTAAGACAAAATGGGAACAATGCATGACAATGTAAAATGAAACCATCTACACACAATGCCATAAATGTTAAAAAAACACATTATTTTTTCTATAAAAAGTGATGAATAGATACGAACTGAGGCCCCAGTCCCGTAATCCTCACTTGCACTGACTTCAAGGGGAATTTTACCAGTGTAAATTTTGCAGTCTTGCACTCCTTTCGTAAACTCAAAATCCTCTTATGAGAACCTTAGTTGTGCAAGGACCAGAAAATGCATAAGTTCTAAGATGCACACACTTAGAATGCTGCTTGTGAAAAGAGTCTTTGTTCCTCCTCAAAGACTGAATAAGACAAAAAAAAGAGGAACTAAAACACCCACGTAAGGATCCAGTTAACTCCACTGAACTCCAAACAGTGAAGAAAATTGAAATCAGACAGGTGAAGTAGAATATCTGTTTTGAAAGATTTATGTAGGAACTCAGCTGTACTGTTCCCATTGACACTGACAGGAGTCACTCCACAAAATCCTGGAGAAACAGATGAACACTTTTCAAAATTAGGAGGAGTAAAAACTGCAGATTTCTCCCACGATGGACTGGGAGGGTATACATACTAGAGAAATTCAAGCATCATGCCACTAAATTTAAAAATAATGGTTTGGAAAACAATTTAGTTTTGTTCAGTAACTCCCAGGGAATGCAAATCCACTCACACACATTTTTTTCCTGAAAATCCTTATTTAAAATCTGAAGGTTGGTATGGTAAAATCTCTCAGTGTTGCACGGCTTTGGAAGATTTTGACCAAGAATCAACCTAGGAAGGTTAGCAGTTATATTTTGGGCAAGAAATCACATTTTTTATGTTTTGCTAGGTTGTTTTATCTAACCTTTTGAACACAAAACACAAACTTATCACAGCATAGGGAATGGGTTCATATTCAGGTTTCAGTGAGACAAGAAAATGAGGGAAAGAGAAGGAAAAGTTGGACATTGGAGCAAACATTCTAATTGGGAAAGTGAGCATATAAAGTGACATCCTGTAATATAAAAAAAAGGTTTTCCATGAAACTTCAGAGGTATATTGTCTGAGGAGTAATTTACAAGACTTCTTAGAGATTGTGTCTTCCAGCCAGGGCTGTTAAAGGAGGCATCTAATGAATTTTTTACTAACCATAATGGAGAAATCAGTTCTTTCATCAGACATAGCTGACATAACCTGGCATCCACAAACTTTTTTACTGTTGTTATTGCACAACACCTAACAAACAAAGGAGTCCAAGCTGGCCTCTCAGTTTAGACAAAGTCTGTGGTATTGACAGAAATAGATAAGACATCTTATTACGATTTTCATTATGACAATAATGATGATGGTGCTGAGTGGGATAAACCTAATCTGGCATCTTATTCCAAAGTGGTGAACTGAACATAAGGGACATTTTACCAAACACTTTTTAGAGAAGGAATAAGTATTATCGTCATGAAAATACTCATAGCCTTTTGAAGATGAGATGGTCTAAGAAGTTAAGAAGGCAAGTTTGAAAAGCATCTTCTTTTATTAGAGGCAATATCTACTACTAGACAAGTTAATAAAGCTGGGACAAAGGATGAGGCTTTTAGAAAAGCAGGCTTGTTTAGCTGAAAGTGTGTCCATTTCTGCAGCCATATTAGCTGACATTATGAAAGATATTCTCTCCCTTTCATACCATGCCATTTTAACAGAGGAAAACAATCAGAGATCTTCCAAGAGAATGGATGATGGTATTTATACAGTGGTACCCTTTACATTTAAAAATACTAATATTGAATAATTGTGGATGCCTCATTTACCCAAACTATTTGAGTAGTGATATTTAGACCATACTATGCTTTGGGAAAATGATGCCTGAAAATTAGTGTTTAAAGTCTGATTATGGACATTAATGGCATTTCACTTTCCCTGTGGAGACAGTACAATATGCTCCAAGAACCTGAACCAAATTTACCTCAGGAAAATCTGGGAAAAGTACACTGAAAACTGACATAGATCTCTTACTGGCTTTATAAGCAGAGTGCATTTTCCCTTTTATTTTTAAGCTAAATACAATTAACTTACAAATATTGGTTTTGAAAGAGTTCTGAGACTTCTTGTTCTCCCCTCATATTTTATTCTCTCCTGTCTCTTTCTTCCACCATTTAGCTGGAAAGGGGTTACAAAGCTAGATATTTTTGGTGCAGTTGCTGTTATTAAAGTTTAACATGGCCTAACAACACGTTATAAGGCCTGTGTTCATGAGCATATTGTGGAAATGGGTTTGATGTTGCTCATGTCAAGCAATTTTTATGGAACTTCAGCATCTGAGCAGAGCAGTACAAATTAACCATCCTTGCATGTCCACTGATTCATGTGACGTGGAAATCCGTAGGCTTCACCCATTCCTTGCATTCAACTGAGCTGACCTTTAAAGACTCCTAATGAATTTTTATATGTGATGATTTTTAGACTATTAAACCTTCATCAAGTGTTGTAGCATGTGTTCCTTTCTCTAACAGCTGCTGAATTTTGCAGTTTGATGTTAACTATTTTACCTTCTAATCTCAAAGTATCTAGCCTCAAAATAGCTTATTGAAAAAAAACCTGAAAAAAAGCTAGCTTCTTTATTTACATCTGCTCATTTTTTTTACAGATTTACCTAGTTCTTATACTGGTTAATATTTTACTGTGAAAATGTGCAGGAGGAAAAGAGATGGAGAAAGAAATGTCAGTTAATTCAGTTTTGATATAATTGAGACTACTTGGAAAATGTATTATCAAAGGAGTGATCACATTTTTTCCACATATTGTTCGTACAGGACACTCACATACTTGATGAGACTAAAGAATTCCTTTCCTTGCTATTTTTTATTGCCACTCACCCTTTTAGAAATGATAATAAAAAAGAAGTGGAATAATACCCCGAGGAAAATAAAGATTTCCCAAAGATGTAACTGCGAAAAGAATCTGAGTTTCTTACCTTGGCAAAGGCTTCCTAGGTTTGCACAACTGGTTGGTTCAATTGAAGAAGATGGAATTAGATACGAGCCTTTAAAAGAAGAAATCAGATAATTAAGAAAGGTTTAGTTATTGGGCCTAAATGTCTGAAAACACGTTATATCGTGCAGTGACACATTCCTCTTCCTAATTTCCCTCAGTGGCAAAACTGACACTGCCATTTGCCTACAAAACTTAAAAGTTTTCATCTTCTGTTGCAGTACAGGGATCCTTGAAAACTCCACTGACTCTCAAGTTAAGAGTCATTTATGTATCCTCCCATGGTTTTCTTAGCTTTCACTAAATAACATCACATTAAAGGAATGCAGCTTGTGTGCACTCCGTGAAATGGGTTTAAGCAAAGGGGTCAGTACGGCCATAGGATTTATGTGGTCTTCATAACAGCACATGCCTTGGAGGAGCAGCTATGCTCTGTTGCTGCAGCACAGGCTACCCATCACACACTTCTGAGTAATCTGCCTGTGACAGACACCAACCAGATAAAAGGTGATTAAACTTGTTCCTCTGCCCAGGGCAAGGGTGTGATTAATATTCTGGTATGCATGATTTATAAACAGATAATGTTATAAGTCTGCATCTCTACAGCATTATTCATAACAAGCATTACACTTTGATGATCTGGAGACAAAACCAAGGCACATAAGAATGGCTACAGAAAAAGAATTGGGGCAACTGCATAATTACACTTCATAGATCCCAGAGGTTCAGCTGCAGATACAGCTGCCTTTGCACTCTGTGTTGAAAATAATGGGACCATACAGATCTGTCAAAATGTGAATCTACTGTGAGTTTTGCCCTTTGGGCTTTTGCTTTACCACTTCACAATCATACTGACTCAATGAAGTTCTCTCATGAAATACACTATCCTTCCATAACATTAAATAACTACCACCCATTGGCTTGTAAAGATAGCTAAGGAAATATTTCCTGTGATGCAAGAACACATGAAGCATGGAGCTTTGACACAGAAATTGTGTCATGCCACAGATACCACTACATGTATTTCCAACAAAGACAGGGTGGAATTAAAACAAGTGATCCTCAATGAATATTAAATATCAACAATTTTTTTTAATGGATTAAGAGACAGAAGCAAATTCACTTTCTTGGTACACTTCCTATGAACTCTAGGAAGGATGTTCTAAGTGAGTGTACTATCTCCTGCATGAGGTGGGGTTTTTAAAATAAATTTGCTAATATTAAACAGTCAATATCAAAACCAACTCTAAGTTTCACCCCTGTTGTGTAACAAGAAAAGGTGACCTGAGAGTTGGTTGGAAATACTGTGGGTATTCATATTTTCTTCACTAAGTATTTAAAATGAGTAAATCAAAATAAAATTTGATTTGATTTGGTGAAACTAAAAAAAAAATAAATCAAATCCAGCTTTACAAAACATTTAAGTCAGAAGACTATTTCATTGAGTTTGCATGGCAAGGGTTTGGCAGGAAAGGGGTTTAAGGGGCCCTTCTGTGAGAGGCCTCTCACAGAAGCTTTCCCTATGCCCAACGGAACCAATGCCAGCCGGCTCCGAGACAGATGCGTTGGCCAAGGCCGAGCCTGTAATTGAGAGTGATAGTGCCTCTGGGATAACAGATTTAGAAAGGGGGGAAAGTTACTGCACAGCAGTAATTGCAGTCAAGGGAGGAGTGAGAATGTATGAGAGCAAAACCCCACAGACACCAAGGTCAGTGAGGAAGGAGCAGCAGGAGGTGCTCCAGGTGCCTGAGCTGAGATTCCCCGGCAGACCAGTGCAGCCCATGGTGAGGCAGCTGTGCCCCTGCAGCCCATGGAGGTCCAGGGTGGAGCAGAGATCCGCCTGCAGCCTGTGGAGGACCCCACACTGGAGCAGGTGGATGCCTGAAGGTGGCTGTGACCCCATGGAGAGCTGACACTGGAGCAGGCTCCTGGCAGGGCCTGTTGACCCATGAAGACAGGAGCCCATTCTGGAGCAGATTTGCTGACAGGACCTGCGACCCCATGGACCTGTATTACAGACACATTGTGTGATACATTGCACTCCAAATGTCTAAAAGTCAGACATCCGTATCTGCTAGATTTTCTTTACAGTCAGTGGAGAGGAACAGGCACTCCTACAGCAAAAGAATTTTGACTTCACTGAGACATCTTCTCCAGCATGAGATGCACTGACCTGTGGAATAGCCTTTTTGATTCCACTATTCATAAACAGCACTGGGGGCAATTAACTTAGCCTGAAACATTGTCCAGCTGCCTAAAGCAGACACATCCCACACTGAGCTAAATCTGAGAGTGAAATTAAGGATTCCTTTTGCCTTTGGGAATGAAGGTCTCATAAAATGCACATGAAAAAAAAGCAATTGCAGGCATGGGCAGATATGCAGCCATGTTACCCTTAAAATGAGTGGATAATATCCTGCTACAGCTGTAGCTAGTGCAAGCTTCAGAATAAGAACCAGAAGCTGATTAAATACTCCTCGGTTTGCTTACACTGAACTCTGAACTGGTCAACAGCCATACACTTCTATCACTACCTCAGCTACTTGTTTTACAATGAGTCTGGATACCTAGGCTGTGTATGTATACCTTTAAATGCAATCTGCATAAAGGTATGGCAATAAAAACAGAATTCTGTCATGTCTTACACAAGCACCGCACATGACTGTGCAGCTGTGAAAACATTAGTCTAAGGAATAAACTAATAAAAGGTAAAGCTATAAAAATATCTGAAACAATTTGCCAGTGTTTTATGCTTCATAAATCTACTCGTAAAAGCTTTGTCTGAAAAACCATGAAAATAATACTCCTTGAAAATGTAAGCACCGTTCAGGCAAAGATATGTTGAGATCACTTCTAAATGCTTGGTTTGATTTTTTTTTTAGGTTACAAGGCACTTCCTGGTGAAGCATTATTGGAGCTGTGTGAAAAGCTCTTTTCTGCATAAATCCTTTCACTGCTGTTAAATGAAGCCTAATCAGAGTCAGCTCCCCAGTTTCAGTGGTTTATTCATGGTTGATAGCCTGACTCATCAACTCTCCTGTTGAAGGCTGGTTTTACAAAGAAGGCTCTTTACTTGAGAGGAGGGAGGGAAGACAATTCTCACAATTTCATGTCTGGGATTAGTAACCATCTTTGAAATGGCACTGCACCCAGAATTTTCTTTCCGGACATACTCTGGCTCAGGAAAGCTTGTATCACAGAGGATGATTTCAAGGAAAGAAGACTGGCTGGTGAGTTAGTTTCCTCATAGTCTTATTTAGGGACAACAACAATGTTTATATGTGGATACATTTTAAATTACTTGTATAGATACTGGGCCTAAAGTAGGAGCACTAATACACTTTTTCTAAAACAGTGTTCTGTTGGAGGAAAACTACTGATCACTCACATCTCAAGGAATAAAGCTATGGAATGAAAGTAATTCTATTGTTTTCTATGACCACAGCTGTGATAATATATTTATGTCATAGGACTGTGCATTTTTTAACAGAAGGAAGAACAAGACTCTTACTCCTGTCAGAATGAAATGAGACTGCAGCTTTTACATAGGTCTTGGTAGGTTGTTTGGTAAAGGTGTTATGGTAGTCATCATGGTGTAACAGTGTAAGAAAAGTAAGATTTTCTGGGAAGTTATTCTCTATCAGATCAGTTTGCACCCATGAAATAGGAACAACTCTTTTTTTGTCCAGAACATCATCAGCTGTGATCAAATCAACCTTTTCTTTGTTCTGGTAAAAAGGTGAAGGCACCTAGTTGCTTGTGCTTTTATATAGGTGTTGCTTAATTTTATTTAGCAGAGGCATGCTGAGATCTTTGTCAGTAGTTCCAGCTATGAATGATTATCCCACACTTTGATATGGGTATCATAAAGCAAGCAAGGCAGCTTTCTTAGCCACCTTAATCTCTCATGAACTATTAGATACAGAAACTAGAATGACCCAGTGGTGCCAGCTTCTGTTCTAAACTTAAATCTAAACGATTCTCAGAATGCTGACAGATGCTCTGTCACATATACAAAATAATACTCCAGGACATTTATGTGAACCAAGAGTCTGAGCCATGAAATGAGAATAGGTTGGTAAATGAATTGAAATTTATCTTCTGGAGTAATCTACAGAAAAGACCTTCAGTGATTACCAGTTAAAGGAACGACTGATAATACGTCATCATAAAGAAAAAAGCTGATGATTTTGATCCTAAACTCTTCCTTTGTGTCTGCTTCCTCTAATTTAGTATTTTCTTCTAGTTTCCTGTCTTCTGCACACTGTTTTTGTCACTGTTTTTGCTGGCTCTGCATACACAGCACGGGGCTAGCAAGGGCTCCTCTGGCTAATCAAAGGACCAAAGGGCAGGTACAAAAACATTTACTAATTAATTAGCTAATATACTTTTTTTTGTCCTTGAGAGACCACAGTAATTTTATTTGAGGCCAGCAGATACTTGCCATTAGCCCCCTTTTGTATAAACCAATAAGGAGTGCTTAGGAAAAACTTTGATCTGCAGATCATTTCCAGCAGCAACTCAATACACTTAGGGGAATTGTTCTTTTCCTTCAAGGAATCGACTCTTTAGCCTTACAAAGGCTCTGTGTATGGTGAGAGTAGAGATAAAGTCTAGTAAAGGTAAGACCTAGCTATTTTTCTTTCATGGGAATGCTCTAATTTTCTTCCATCTTGGTATGTGATAAGTTCAGCACAATACAGAAGTGAGGGGGGAAAATAAGCAAAAAAGTTTTGGCAAGGCATACTCACCACAACTCAAATTGTTTTCTGCTTTCAGTGCTGAAGTTGGAATACTCCAGAATTCATTTTCCCAGTCTACAATGTTTCCTTTCACATCGCAGCTGAGGTTGGCCAGTGTTTGTGCATTCATGGTGAAATTCCAGAGGCGGAAGTTGTAAATGTCCCCATTTAGAGAACTCACTTCATTGCTGTTAGAGCCCAGCATCAGCCTCCCATCCCCAGGGATAACTTTGTCAAAGACCTCCGGACAGTTCACTACATGATATGTGCCTTTGGCATATACACCTATAGTGCCCGAAAAGCTATCCCATACAACACACAGCTGCTGAAAGGTTCCTGTAAAAAACTCTGCATTTCGGGGCAATGCATTCTTAAGGATGCACTGTGTTCCTGAGATGGACAGAAAATGGCCTTTTGTGGTCTTCCCGAAGCTGAGGAGTTCTGTCAACAATGCATCAGTGTAGGAGAAAACCTTCCAGTCGTCGTTGTCATCGCTGTTGCCCTTGGCTGCTTCAAAGCACAGTGTGAACTGCCTAAGCTCTGGCACTGAGACTGTCTCTGCCACAGACACAGCATCAATGTCGGGAACCTGGGGAATGACGACTTTCTGATTCCTCAGAGACACAGCAACTAGAACCAAGAGCAGATAAGTAAATCAGCAACAACAAAAAACTAATCATATAGGAATAAAGGCAGACTGTCAGCAGGGGTTAAAGTAACATTCATTAAAACAAACATTTATCAGGTCATTTTCATCACTGTAATATATCAGCAGCACACACCAAGGGGAATTTTACTTAGGAGTGCACTCAGCTGAAAATATGCAGAGATCCTTTCAATGGCACAGAGAATGCTGTGTGACACCCAGATAACAACCCCATAAGTTGCATTAAGAGGAATATTAGGATATATTACCTTCTGACTTCCAACTCTGCTTCAGCTCACTTTATAAAAATCACTTCTCACTCATCTAGTAAGGATGCATTATGCAATGGAATAAACCAGTTATTTGAAAAACACAGCATGAATTGCTTTTAAGATGTATTGTTTTAATTACTTGTCTGCATGACTGCATTACACCAATGAAGTTCAGGCCTTCCTTCTTTTGAATATCGCAATAGAAGAAAGACCCCATTACATTCCTTGGCAAACTGAAACCTTTTGTTGCTGAATTCAGCTAATTGGTATTTCTGCACAGCATTAGGCATCTTCTCATTTTGTCCCCATCAGCTTTCTGGTCAAATACTGCAGTTGTGTGTTTATGAATATTTATATCCAAGCTGTTCCCTATTTGTGAACAGTTGGGTCAGCAGTTTTGGATTTTGCACAAGTATCTAGAAATTTCTACTCCAACTGCTATTTATGTATTGCTGTAAGGGTATTTCAGCAGAATTGCTCTGTTGTTAAGCATTCTCACTTCCATGGGCAAAATGGCAGCCACCAAATGAAAAAAAGGTATCACATGACATATACTTTTTCTCCATGAGTACATTTATGACAATTCTGTTCACTCTATTTCAGAGAACATTATTTTTCAAAATAAAATGTTAATATGCTCCACATTTATGGTAGCACAATTGCTCCAGCAAATTTGTCCACAGAAAAGTTCATGGCTACCAGACATGCAAAGGTGTCTGGTACAGATTGCAACAGCCCTTGGTTTTACTTCTGGCTCCACAGTTCTTCATCAGATCGTATCTCCTGCAAATGTCTGCTACCTCTTACATGTTTTCACAGTGTATGTGCTGGAAGTTAAACTGTTTCTTGCAGAACCTGAAGAATAACTGCCACAGTAGTTAATTCCCATTCTCCTCTGGGCTTTTTCAGTGATGTCACAACACTTACACTAATTACTACACCTATTCTCAGAATAAAACACTTTCAAATATGAGAGGGTGAGACATGAGGGAAGGGTAACCATCACACCATACCCAGGAAAAGACACAGATATATGGTATATAAGGATTCTGTGTTGTCTGTGGTACTGCAAGTTCCCTTTGCCAGCTTCTTGCAAAGACTCTGAGCTCCAAATAAGCATATTTGGATATACACAAGAACATAATTTGACCAACATATTACATAGTAAAATAACATAAAGCATTGCACATTATCTGCCAACCCAGCAACTGTATAATGGGAGGGAAGAGAGAAAAATACTGGGCTTTTATAGCTACTGGATTTACTTCATAGATTTATTTTTCTTCCCAAGGGAAAAAAGTATGCTGTAATGATTTTATAGATAGAAAAAGTGTTCAACCCTCCATTGAAAACAGGGGCATTTTTTAGTGGGTTAATTATACTGTAAGCTACTTTGCGTAACATGGAAAGTGTTCCAGAAGAAGCATAAGGATTCAAGATTTGAAAAAGAAGAAAGCTTATTCATATAAGCACCATCTAGCCTGTGTTATGGTGGTAAAGAAAGTTATGGACCACCTGGTCACATTTAAACAGTATAGAAAGAGAAATAAACAGGACTTTGCTCCCATACTGAAGAAGTCTACTCAACATTGCTGTATTCATCGTACAGATTTAACCACTGGCACCTTCACCTACACTGAAAAGACAAAACTGACAAATATTTTGTCCACATGGCAGCTGAATCCTGCCATCAATATTAAGTGCAGATTGCTTTCCTGACTGCTGTTGCACAGTCAGTCATCACACTGATGAATTTCAATGTTCATATCAGAGAAACGGGTTATTCTCTGAGGAAGAATATACATATACTCTTGCAATACTCATCCAGGTGTTCCAGAATACTTTCAGAATGATGTTAATTTTTTTCTCTTAGGAAGATCCTGAGATGAGCTCAATTGGTTAGAGGATGGTGCAAATAATGACACGGTTTTGAGTTTGATCCCTATGTGGGCCATTCACTTCAGAGCTGAAATTGATGATTCTTCTGGGTCACTTCCAACTCAGACTATTCTGTGATAACTGGATTACAATGGGAATGGGATTTTTTAACACATTTTCTCATGAAGAATATACAAACCTACCTTACATCTCACTGTCTCATATCTCATACCACCCTTCATGCATAAGCAAGACAGGAGTCTTTAGACTCTATTTTACAATCCCTTGCAGGCAACACTGGTCTCCTACCAGCTGATGGGCTTTTCAGTATAGTTTGGTGCTTCAGGGGTGCCTTCTGCTGTTTCTAGCTCTCCTGCTTTCATCTATTCTGTCACTGACGCTGCAAGAAATGTGTCAAACTTTAGCGGCATCTGCAAGTGTCCACATAACAAGTACCTGTTTGAGAGTGTGTTGTTACTACCTCAGTGAATTGCGCTTTTAATCTGGGCTACTGCAGTCCTGCTTAACGGTATGCTAAATTTACATGACATTACCTCAAGCATTTCTGTACTAACACAGATTTACTGGCTCTTCTCACCTTTTGGTGACTGAATGACTTCTACTTACTGGTGGAGTTACTACTTATGCAGTTAATTGTTACTAGGAAATTATTTACCATGACAGACCTTCAGCTGGTGTAAATTGACATAATTTCCCTAAGACTGGCAAAGCTTCATTGGTTTACTGTAGCTGAGGATACAGCCCATCCCTCTGCTATTGGTGTGCTGCAGGAGGTAGCAAGCAGGAAACAAATATTTCTGTGGGTGCCCAACATGATATGGACAACAGGACTCTGCAAAACTCAGTTTGAAACTGTTCTTACAGAAAACTGAGCAGTCACACAAAAGCTGTTCTATTCCCAAAAGAATTCCCTTCCACAACTTGCTCTCTTATGTCTGTCTTTCCCCACACGTATTTTGTCTTTTGTACATACTGCATATTAGGATGTATGTACCACTAATGCCTTTTTAAACCAAATTTCTAGATAGCAGATCGTGTCTCTTCGTATGGCTTTTTACTTTCCAGCTGTGCATCACTTTGTGAAATTCAAAATTGAACAAACTAATTTTATTATTTAAAAATTATAAATTCTGAGAAATGGAAAAAATAAAGCAGCATTCCTCTTGTTCTGGAAGAAATTAAAACTTTTGCTCCCATATCACATTGTTAGTAGTTGAAAACAGTGTCAGCTTAAAGTACAAGCTTTGAAACTTCATGTGAAGAGAGGGGCTGTGCAGTTTTTCACATGACCTGAAGTGAAGGGGTGTGCAATCTTTCAGATGGCCTTGGGAACTCTTTGCAAGCATAGCAGAGCATAGTACTGACATCAGTCATGTGGATGCATTGTCATTTCACTGTGTGCACACTGATGTCCTATGGTCCTATGCTTGAAAGGAAAGCAGAACATTATGATCCCTTTTCCAAGACCCTTTTCTGTATCCATTTCCAGGTTAAGTGTTACTATGATCTTTGTCTGTAACTATGTTCTGGAAGGAACGTAATTGCACAACTGTGAGCAATAAGAAGAATATAGTCATAATTTGCTCTAGAGGAATGCAGCCAGCTCTCTCAGCATCCAGTCAAAATCAAGATGTCAGGTGAAAGTTACACATTTGAGTAATGAAATCAAATGAAGCCAGCCTCAGCCTAGATGCTCAACAGTAAACCTTAACACAGAGCTTCTGAACTAATATATATGTGAAACATTAAAATATAAGTCACTGGTGAAGGTCTTCAATAATTTTACTCACACTGGAGAATAGTCTTCTTTTGCAAAATAAAAGGGTATTTTCCAAGACTATTTAATTTTGCTGGTGCTATCCATGAGCATAAGGTACTATTCAATTTGGCATGGAGGTTAATAGTCTTGCTTCCATGAAAGTACATTACTTTTGTACATGTATATGTACATGTGTATGTATAGATGTAGGTATATCACAAAGGGCTCTCTGCCTACCTTTGTGGACCTTTCCTCTCCTCATTAAACACAGCTGAGGCCAACACTGCATCTTTCAATTCCAATTGCAACTCATCCCTTACAGTCATACTTAAACATTAAAATATTAAAGAAGAATAAAGAAATAAATAATTCTGCATAATCTGACTGCATTTGTTTTTTTATGATCCATTTGCTTTTACAACTTCTTACAATGCAAAAATAGTTTTGTTTATTTCAAATAGAGAAGCCTTTCAGAAAATTTGCTTTCACTTTCAGAAGAAAACACATGCTCTTAGAATTATTACCACATTTATTTTGTCAGCATGAAAGGACCTCAGTAGAGAGAAGTATTTTTAGCTCCTCTGTGATGTTACATTTTACCTTTTCAGGACTGCACATAGATTTTGATTATATAATTTGTCTTATGATTCCTGGGAGTTACTATCTTAATTATTTTAAAATATGTGATATGTGTAATAAGTATTTTTAAAATAACCATGAGGAAGATGTGCTTGTGACCGAAGACAGAACTATCAAACTTCCCTGTTCTGTGTTTTCAGAGCCAGGCAATCTGCAGAACATAACTGTGCTACAATAATATAAGAGCTCAATGCAATACTAGTGTTCAGCTTAAGGTGTGCAACTTCTACAAAAAGAAAGTCTACTGAGAGCATGAAACAGAAAACTACAACCTTGAAGTGGCACAAACAGTGAGCCACATATGATGTTTGTCAGTGACTGTCCAAATGCCCTTTGTCACCTCACTGCCCTTTGCTGTCTAATTTACTGTCCAATTAATTCTAATTAATGCTCTAAACAAAAAGCCAAACACCAACCAGAACTTATTTGTACACTTATCTTCTAGGAAAAAAAGGCATGAGTGTCTTTTTAAAACCTTTAAAACCACTGTTATGTATTTAAGGAAGAGAAAGAAAGGTCAAGGAACTGGAATGACAGGTAGCCATTTTGCAATGTCAGTTCATCCCTGGAAGTTTGTTTCAGAGGCTGGATGAACTCTGATAAGTTCTGCTTTCTGCTCAAACTTCTCCTTATTGTTGGGAGTTACTTTGGGCCAAAGGTTTGGGCTGATCTTCCTTCTGGGTCAACTAAGTTCCCTCCCACCCTCTCCTTCAGGTTTCTATGTCCCTCTGCAGGTGTGCTGACCTGAAGGACAGGCATCCTGCTTCCAAATCCTCCAGCACAAACTGGCAGAGAGAGAACTATTAAGCCTAAAATCTTTGCTTGTGAAGAGTTTTTCTAATACACTTCTGGTCATGTCCTAGAAAAAATAATTTTGATTCAAAGAAAAATAAATTAGCTGACAAAAGATACAAGATAACCCTGTAGCCTGTGAAGTACAGCCTCACCCATTCATTCTCTTCTCATGGAGGACTTGATTCCTTAGGGAAATGTCATTATAATCCTTACAGGACATTGCCTTATAACATCTATAATGGGATGAAATGCTTTGGACTTACTTACTTCTTACATAGCTGGCATTAAAACCTTTCTTTTGGATACTAAAGTCGCTTTTAAATGACACAATCATTTCATTTCCAGTAGAATTATAGGATAATCCTTTGGCAGTGATGCCACAAAGGTTCATTGGGCTTTCTCCATTGTCTAATGTCAGTGAATCATAAATGCAGCCTGGAGCTTCTTCAATGTCAAAATCAATAAATGTTAGCTGTATGATAAATCCATGAGGTGCTCGGATGATCCACTTGCACGCTTGGCTGTTGGGATAGTCACTGGGGAAGCATGGAGAGGTGAAAATTCCAGAGGAGTCAGTTAGCACGGTCCTACAGTCATAGCATCCGTAAGCTGACAATAAAAACAGAGAAAAGCTGGAGGTCAGGCAGACGTAACTTAAGAGTAAAGTAACCATCAAAACAACTAAATGTATTTCTATACTGAAAAATATAAACAGAGACGGGAGGCAGAAAGGCAGAAAAAGGCCCTGCTTGTAGTGGGCAAAATGTTGGAGGAATAGTAGAGCAAAAGCATATTTTATGTAAGAAATCTTGTAGCAAAGAAATATAATTTATATTGCTAAATATTAACATGTGCACATGATATATGTATTTATCATGTATATTGGCCTGATAAAGGCAAAGTAAAAGCAATTTTTTTCAATTCAGGCAAATTCTAAAACTGCAACTTCTAAAAATATGACAGTATCATTCACATTTTTTGCCTGATGGTCTGATGATTACTGTAGGTTATCCCAGCAGCTCTATGACATGATATTGTTTCCAGAGAAGTGTCCCTGGAAAGGACAGCACAAGAGTTGGGCTGAAGAGCAGCAGAAGCAGCAGTCCTCAAAGTTTAGTCATCTGCATTTCCAGCTAATGCATTCCACATCACCCAGAAGGGTAGCAGTGAGCTACTGGCTTTTGAATCAACAGTAAATTACTGTGTTCTTCCCATGCTGACTCAGCTCCATTGACACATTTGTGGCAGTCAGGCTTTAAGAAATTCTTACCCTGTTTGTCATACTCCTTTCCTCACCTGCTGTGTTTACCCATGAGAATTTCAAGCCCAGTTAGTCCCCAGGGTAGCATTTCTTGTTTGGTTTACATTTGCTCATTTATCACATATTTACTTAGTGTATTATATGATATCATTACTGTGAACTTCCTACTGCTAAAATCTGTAACAGTTTGCCAAAGCAGCACTGAACAAACAGGTGGGAACTGAATACCACCAAGAAATAACCAAAGAAACTAAATGGCCCATTTATGCTGAATTGCTTTGCAAATATTTCATCAAATCACAATCCCATGTCAAATACTAAAAGAATGAAAAAATATGCATTATTAGTTGCCCAAACTAAAAACAACTTAAAAAGTTGTCAAGTTTAAATTACATACAGAACAGCTACAAAATAGGAATAAATGCAACTACTTTCTCCAAAAAGGCCTTGATGTTTCTTTTCACCGACAGGGTCCTGATATTTTTCAGTCACATTTAAATGGTGTTTGGCCCAAGCAAATGGACCCTGACCCTGTGAAGTTGCACACCAAAAAAGCAGTTTACATCTGCATTTAGAATTGGGAGGTATATTTTACAGAGCTTTTATAATTTTTATCTGCAAAGCACAAATTCATATGGCCCCAATGAGGTAAAGGGATTGTTTGGGTTCTCAGAGCCAAATGCAGGCTGATTACACTAGGAAAGCTCAGTGGGATGCTTATATTTTCAAATGAGAAAAAAAAGACTGTCTAAAAGATTTGCAAGTAGCTTTGGGAAGAAGCAGTGTTCCTGGAATTTGAAAACTTGATCTGTGTAGTACAAAAAAAAAGCCTGTCCATTTTTAATTTCTCTTCAGATGTTTACAGTCAGAGGACTATGTTTACCTGTGCTATAACCCTGGTGTTCTATTTGTTAACCAGAGAGGGAATATTTACTTATTAGTATGGCGACTATAAAACCTGCATTTGTACAAACAGATGATGGCTTCATCCAGTGGATTTTGCACAGACACATATCAGTTTTCAGAGAACCACCCTAGACTGAGAGGAGGATGAACAGGAAAAGCATGCTCTGTGCCACAAGCCACTGCAGGCAGTCTCCTAGCCCAGGGTGAGTGAGCCTCTACAGGGTAGAGCTTCTGTAAGATGGCTCCAGCTGGAAGACTCAGTTATCCAGGATCCTGATTGCTAGGATGAGGATCTGGCAGCACACCTCATTCACTCTGCTTCTCATTCCTGCCAGAGAAACAAATGACACACAGCTCTCTGGGCAGTTGAGAACTTTCCCTGGGTACTCAGATGGACCTGAAGCCAGGGACTAAAGTGCTAAGTGATGCAAATACATATAGGAACATGGGTGTTAATGCACACATTCATCCTGGGACACCTGAAGTAATCTTAAGGGCAATAAGAAACAGAGAAAATATGCTACTTGTCAGTAAATGAGTATCTCTCTAACTGGTAGGATATTACACTCAGCCTGAGTCTGGAAAAGTCAAATTTGTCCATCAAAGCGAACACTAATGTTCCTTTACTATGTAATATTAATCAATATTAATTGATGTTCCTTTATTACTCTTTATTAATTCTATTGATCATCAAAAACCAAAAAAAGGACTCAGCTTTTCTATTTATCTCTCTCTCTTGAGTATCTATCATTGTTTCTAGGCTGTGTAAAAAAAAAAATACAGTACATACAACAAAAATACTTTTATCATTTCTGTCACTATAAAAATTAAAATATAAATGTTACTTATGTTTATTTTTTTAAATAATTTAGTCTTTGCAGGAATGTATTCTCATTTTATTATATCCATATTGTTTTGTTGGTTTTACAGAACTAATGCAAAAAAACCAGCCCCTAAATTTAGGTAGGAAAATAAGTGCTCAAAACTTCGCATACACAGAAGAAACAGATTTGGTAAGCAAAATAGTTGGGTTTTTTTTTTTGAAGTGGGTTGGCTCCATTTTGGTATAGTAGCTATTCTGTCCATGACTGCAATTTGAAGGAGAAATATCCTGTTTTCATGCAAATGTCCACAGTAGTAAGTAAAAAGAAAAGAAAACAAACAACAAAACTATATATAAACAGAATGGTTTTGAATGGAACGTTTTACACAGCTTCTCATGAGACAGTTATTTTTCTATAAACATCACCTATTTTACTCATTAAAGAGAAAAATTGCTGTGGCAACCTTAGGCTGTCAGCCAAAGCTGACAGATATTTTGCAATCCCATTGGCCCAGAGCAGTTCTGAACTGTGGAGAATGAATACTTGTTGCAGTACACACCACAAACATTTCTAGAAGCAATCCAAGATATTTTATTGATTTTAATGGGAACAAATTTAGCTACGATATACCTGGTTAGGAGCCCCACATCCCCAGAATCTGCCCGTCAAGTAATTTTTACCACCATAGACCACAGGAAATTCACTCTCTAAATATATTATATACACTAAAGGCCTTTCTCTTTCTCTCCCTCTATCCTTCCCCAAACCAAAATGAACACCCTTTTCAGATTGTGAAATAGAGGACTTAATATCAACATTTCCTAAATTGAAAGCTTCACTGGGTAATACATCTGTTTCCATCACGAGAATACACTGGCGTATGGTTTTCATTTCATAATCCCTTTTTTTTTCTGCATCATACTCATACTTCCTATAATAAAGAATATTTAAGTATTTATTGTGACACTTCAACACAAAATTAAAAAGGGAAATTAATAAATTCATCTGGAGCTAGTTAGACCTTTCACAAAAGTTATCTAAGTGATTCAAAAATGTTAATTGACTTCAGAAGTGGAACAGATTGTAGGGGAAATGGCTTTTTCCTATCATGGCATGGAGATAATGGGCAAAAATGGAAAAACTTTCCACAGATTTTGTGTTCCTTACCAAAGAAATGAAACTACTGATTTTCCTTAACTACTTAGTATTCATACAGGGCTTTATATGTGCAAAGCACACTACCAGTGACTTTAAACCGCAGGTGGGAGAGCACTCTGACAATCTGGTCCACTGTAGAAAATTCAAAAATGAGTATTTATTGCCCAATAAAAATTTTGGTCAAGCAATTTGGCCACTTTTAATAGGAACTTATCAGTAAAAGCAGGGATAGAATTCCATTCTCATAGTTGCCAGTTTTCCTAACCATGAAACCATTCCCTTTCCTGTAGGAGTTTCCTGACTATTTTACATATATACCTTTTAATTTCTAAGAAATTAGAAAAAGAAAAGAAAGCAGAAAGTACCCTATCCTAGGCTTTCCTACACCATGCTGAATCATCTGAAGACTGCCCTAAAACTAAGAGGCTAAGGGAAACAGTATCTGACTCATTAATAATTGCACAGCACAGATGGACCTGTGTATATGCAAACCTTATATCCTATGAAACAAAATTAATTGCCCAGCTTGTTCTGCCCACTGATTTTTCCTCTTTAGAGTCCAAGCACTGAATTCCACTATAGGAACTCACGAAGACAACTCTATGTACTGAAATACACAATTTCAAAAGTGACTTTCATGAGTCATTTGTGGGCAGCTGAAGCCACAGCCAGATACAGAGCTCCAAAGCATAACTGCAGATTTGGGATGGAAATATTCTTTATATAATCTTATCCCATACATTTGTACTTCTCTTTTAATTTTTTTTTCTTAAATGACTAACACATTCCAGCATTTGCCTCCAAAATCTTGCAAATATTCATGTTTTCCTCTAGCTTCTCACACTTCTCTACTTCTCTCCATTGACATTGTTTACTCCCAAAACCTGTCTTTTGTCCTATTATACTCAGCACTTCTTTCTCAGGCATGAGTTCCGACTTCTGCCTCTCCACCTGCTTTCATTTCTGCACTTATCCAACCTTGGTGAAGTGCTGGACAACAAAATTTCTTTGGCCAAGAATTTTTATAAGAGTGCAAAAGCAATTCAGCTTGGGATACTGTCTATTTCAGCCTTAAAGACCCCAATTTTGTGAAGGTTAGGATCAAAAGAAAACTGGAGGGAAAAAGTCTGTACTTGCAGTCTGGGCATTATCAAGTTTGTTTTCACACTAAGTTATGTTTTGCACTGGAACTTTCTTTTCCCAGCTGAAGCACTCAGTATTTCCCACTAGAGAGAAGTGAAAATGTGGTTAGGCAGTGGCACAGGATACCAATGGGGTGGGTTGAATTTACACTATCAGTATTTTTTTAAATACATTAAAAGGTTTCCTCATAAAAGTTAAACAGAATGCTGCTGGATTTAATTTTGGCATAAAAATTAAATCTACTTCTCTCTGTGGATGATACAATTTTCATATGAAAATATTTTGAAATAAATCTATGTAGCTCTGGAATTGAATTTTCAGAAAACAAACCAAAATATTTATGTTAACCCTAGTCATATTCAAGTGGACAACAAAATCTCCCCTGCCTGATAGAATTAGGCCAGTTCTAAACCACAGAAAATCTTAGCTAGAGTGCCTAGCACTTTAGACATAAAAAAGCAGTACAGAATTAATTATAATTTGCTTTCATGTTGACATCCGAGATCTTTTAAGCACTTTACATAAATTTGAAAAGGCAGCACTTACAAGGATGGCCATTTGAACTAAGTAAGAGAGCACAGGCAGGTGACACAGCAGAGGCACTTGCAAGTGTACAGTGATGCCCAAAATAGAAGAGAAACTTTACAATCATTTCCTGTCACAGCACAAAAAAAACACCTAGTTTGATGAACATTTGGTGGAAAAAGTTTTGCTTTGTAATAAGCAATTAATTGTTCAGGGTTTTTTCTATTTCAAGGATATCATAACACAAATATGGCCAAACATTAGGTTAGATGTATCTATGACTGGAAATAGATGGGTGAATGAGGTCAGCAATGGGCACACCTGCAGACAAGCACAAGGAAGGGCCAAACCACCAAGATGTGGGTGGGCTGGAATGGCTACAGAACAAACAAAGCCATGTTATTCCAGCAAGACACAAACACCAAACCCAAAACAGCTATCTCCTATGGCAGAGGCTTGGAGAGTAGCTTATCTTCACCTTAAAAATAGTTTTGAACATAAAGGCACTCTGCAAATCTACAAAAATGTCCTTATGCAAAGTGTGAGCACATTAATTGCAAGGAACTGTCCTATCATTTACCCTGAACATAAAGTAATGTTCTGCTCTGCTTACTCACTTGTAAGTTAGTTAGGAGATAAGACCTCTTCAATTTGTTTATGCAAAATAGGAAGCCTAGCACTCTTCTGGAGCCTCTGCAGACCATGTACTCTGTTCTCTGCAAAACCCACACTTTGATTGAGCTCAGTCTGGGAAAGTTCAAATGAGGAGATGTGCCAGCTTTATTTTTGCCTCTTTATTTACTCTCCAAATTGTAGAACTTGCATGATGTCTCAAAAAGATCTTTATTCTGCTATAGTGTGCTGATAAAAATTACTATATGCCACACATAATTGAATGTCTGCAGGTATTTTAATTATCAGGTTAAACAGACAATCCTAACTATATTTAAACATTCAGATTTAAAAATAAAATAAAGGATTATCTCTGTAATAAACAGAAAGGAAGTAAGACTCTCATTCTGATGTGTACAAAAGTTTGTTCCTTCATATACAGTGTTACAGGGTGGAGGTCTACTGCTTGAAAATGTGACTGTGATTGTGTATAAATGCAGATATCCCCTGATTTGTAATCATCATATGGAATAACTTCTGCTTTAGCATTTCTACAATGTGCACAGCTCTGAATTCCCCCAAAATCTTGAACAAATCCTATAACCTTGCAGATATGCTTTGAATTTAAGCATGGACTTAAAATTCAGCAACTGCTTAGAGTCCTTTCCTGCACAATGGCAGCTTTGAGTCCTGTATTTGAAGCTTTACAGTCCTGTCTTCAGCCTTGCAGCTCCCTCAAGGCTGACTGGGAGAGCATGACTCTGTAACCGCTGCCGTCTGAAATCACAGGGAGGCACGCCACAGACCCGAGCAGGGAGGAAGGCTGTGCCATCCTCTCCAGTTCTGACCATTATCTTTTCCTTTTAATGAAAGGAGTAATAACTGGACCAGCATAAGCAAACATCCATTCAGGGAGAGAGATCCACTCTCAAGCACATGGGATGCATATGGAAAGGTGGTTACCATGTGATTTAAGTAAAGCTGATTGAATGTGGGGGGAGAAGGAGGTTGATCTTTTATACCAAACTGCAATGAAATAGTTCCTTCCAGAATCTGATTTTCCTTCCAAAATTACTTTCTGCCTAAAGACCAGGAAAGATAAGGTTTAATTCTAATTTAGCCACAAACTTTCTAAAAATACTACCATGTCCAAATCTTTCATTCCCTGCCCTCCCCACTTAAAAAAAGCCAAACATTATTTCTTTGGGTAGGGTTCAAACCCATCCCACCATCCTTTGTTATTACTATGTTATCCCTAACTTCCAGTTCTGCAAAGGCATCAGTAGCAGGCTTTGATACTGGACAGCTTGTGCGTGGACAAATATATTTCAGTTCACCCTTGGGGTTTTTTGAATTTCTCCAAACACTGAACAGTCAAACTGCAGGTCGTGAAAGTCCCAGGCAGTGTAGTGTGGGTCATCAGAAAATGAAACTCAGTACAATTTAAATAATTTTCTGAAACCTAAAATACCTAATTTTATTTTTTTTTGTTATTAATAGATGTAGAATATATAGAATTCCCAAGAGGATAAACACTACAGCTTTTTCTGAGAAAGCACCTGCATATACTCATCAGTAATATAACCAGCATATTTTATAAAATAAAATTTTATAAGCTTTATGAGTGAAACTTTACATTATTCTGCAATACATACTCAGATGAATTTTGCAGAGCATAAGTACAATCAAGTTGTCAGCAAGAATCTTTCGTATTTGTGTTATTCTTCATTTGCAAATGTGACTCTTTTGGTTGATTTGTAAGGAATCACTATTTTAAGCACTATTAAAAACTCAGTCCAGTCTCTCATTCTGCATCATTCCCATTGCCTCATCTTCATAGTACTCCTTGTACCCAGCATGAATTTAAAGCCTCCATATTCCTGACTGGAAATAGCACATAACCCTGGCAGAGTCTTTTATAATTCAATGAAAGACAAGATTGTGCTCTCACAAAATAATTCAACAATTGGGTTTTGGTCACTGAGCCAGGAGACAAAGAGCGTACTATGTCCTGGCCAGTCCTATCAGCTTGCCTTGCATCATCTTTTGCTGATGTGTTATGTCCTGCAACATATGGTGTAAATGCATGAACCAGTTGGCACACCTAGAAATGAAAAAGTGTTAGGAAAAAAATCTCCTCACAGGCTAGTATAGAGACTTACATAAAAGTGTAACTATTGTCTATGAATTTTCTTATTATTCCTGCTTCCTGTTGCTCTAGCTCTTGTTGCTTATCAGTTTATTAACAAATTATATTTGTCATCACATGGAATTAGAACTGATTATTTTCTCTCTTTTGTAAGATGAGAACACAGCACTTAATTAATGAAATTATATGTGGCAAATTGAAAACCGATAAAAGACAATATTTTCTCTTACATAACAATGCCAGCCTGTGGAACTCTGACCTGAAAACTATCAAAGCAGGGAACATAAAACTCAGAAAGCAAACAGAATTTCTCTCAAGTATCTAATAGACCTCTGAATCCCTCCAGACGTAAAAAAACTGATGAGGCATAACTGTAAGAAATTGCAAACCTCATGGCTTAGGTTTAAAATTAATCTTAACCAGCTGTCCAGGAACAGTATTAGTAACTCCCTCTTGGTTATGGGCACAATCCCAGTCTCCTGCCCATATGGCTGCAGCTCAAGGCCAGCCCAGACAGGTCTTCTTGAAACCTTTCCTGGATATGGCTGAGCAGCCAGCACAGGTCAAAGGCCATTCCCAACATGCAACCTGGATACAGCTATCCTCATTTTTTGTAACTGTGTGCACTTGAGACACATGAGCTGGCCTCTGAGGCAGAGAACAGCCCTGGGCACACCTCATTTACTGGAGTAGAAGTGGCCACTGCGTGTGTGGAAAAGCAAAAGAAGCCGTGTAAGGCTGAGCACAATGCTCTGTCTTGTGTATCTTTTGTAGGAGCCAATTGAGCAGTTCTTGTTAGTTTTGATGTTCAAACACTACACAGAAATCTGGGAGAAACAGGTGGTATTACATCCTGTTTCTAACATCATAATCAAAATTATCTTTCAGGATACACTTGAGGTCAGTAACAGTAATAATGTACCAAAAAAATCAGGAAGAGCAAAGCTTAATTTTCAAATTAGGTTAAGATTAGAAAAGCAGACATGAGAATAGTAAATTACTGAATCAGGAAGCATTTACCATGAACATAGGCAGTAACCAGCTACTACTAAATCCAAAAGCAGGCTTTCCACTAAAACCAGGAGAGCAGAAGTTGATTTGCACTTCCTCTTAACACAACCATGTAACACAGTCCTACACCAAGAGTGATTATGTTATTTATTTTTTCATAAATAAATATATAAACCACAGCTTTATTCCAAATCTTTTCATTAGGTACATAGATGGACTAGAACTTCACACTGGTTTAAGGTGCACCATTCATATGCAGGCTGTTGACACTTTGGACAGGACGTTTGAAGGAACTGACCTCTTGTCTTCTCAAGACTAGCATCCTACCCAGTCCTCAAAGGTGTCAACCAAGGATTGACATTACCAGTATTTCTTATGTGCTGGATCTCCAAAACTTTATGATAGCCCTGGAAAGGTAAGAGCTGATGCTCTTGAGTGGGATGCCAGCACAATACAGGAACCATTAGAGATTCAGTGTGTTTCAAGATATTCCGTACTGTCCCCCCAGCCCCATTTTGTGTTGGAATTCAGTAGGTATTTATTTCTGTAGGGTTATCATTGCCACTAAAAAAGCTCTGACCCCTCTTGATCACTCTAGCACAGATATCCTACTCCCTGACAGCAACCAACCTTATCACAGCAGTGACTCCAGCAGGTTTTGATTGATCTGGGAAATTGAGGGAACCAGCTACAATAGAAGAAAATACGTTCAGAGCCAGGGTGGGGGCCCTGCACTGCCTGTTTCCCCTTAGTTGTTTGGTTTTGTGCCAATGAAAATGGAAGTGGAAACAAACACACTGACTGGGTAAATCAGCCCTGACCCATGAGTGGAGTTCACACTGTAGACAAAGTTATGGATTTCCCCCAGAGGGAGGGGGTAATGTGAAAATCCTGTGTTACACCCATTGTAACTTAAGAATATTTTCATTGGCATTCCTGTGATAATCTTGTAAAAATAACAGAATTGACTTGCTAGTTTTGGCCTGAGTTGGATTTCTTTTTTCCACAAAGTAGCAGAAGTTTGGGACAAAGAAAGGTACTGACAGTTCAGTTTAGATAGGCTGGGTAAAAAGGTATTAACTAGTAAGTATACAGGTGAATACAATGAGCACATAAGGTAGCATACATGTCAGTAAAAAGAAAATTAAGTCAGGGAAGGGATAGGGTGAGAACAGGTGAGGGGTTTTCTGTGAGGTTGCTGCACCTAACATAAGGTTTTCAATCTGGGATCTACATCACAAATTGTGCTAAGATTTACAAGAGGAATGGTCATCAAGAATGTTATACCTTTGTCTGCTGGGCAAGAAGTTCTGGCTGCTGGCTCCTACCTTTTCAGCTGCTGCATTATTATAATGAGAATCACATCCTCAGCTAGAGTAAGTGGGTGGGTGCAGTTAGATTCAACACCAGGCTGCACAACCTGAAGAGCTGTATGGCTAAATAAATACTCAGGTACCATTTCTGCAAACAAGTGCCATGCTTCTCTGGGAAGCAGTTAAAAAAATGAGTGGGAAAACAGCTGACAATCTTGTAGTGAGGAAGAGTAGTTTGTACGAGCCTGAGTTCCCACCAACTGTGCAGATACAGGTTAAAATAATGTTACAGCTAGGCACAGGTGATCTTGGTAAACCTCTATCTTAAAGATGCATACATTTCTTGTACACAGACATTGGAAACAGACTAATGAAGTTTTCAGGATTAAATTCTTCGGTAACAGAATATTCTCTGCAGTGAAAGTAGAAAACACTGCAAATACAACACACACCCAATATCCAAAGTAGTTTCCGTTTGATCCATGATGCATTCAAAATAAATTATTTCTTATAAGAAGATAGTTCAATTGCAGAGTTTTCTTTCCCAGGCTTCAACGTTGGAATGTCTTTTCTGGCTGCTACTAACAGTATTCTGAATAGGCCTCATTTTCAACTCCTATGAAGACCTCCAGAAAACACCACGTAGGGGGGTTATTGTACAGCTTATCAATTATATTCTTCAAATTTTGTCTGTTTATAAGCCAAATTTTGAGTTTAGATTTTTTTTTTAGATTTTTGTAGCTACTCCTGAAAATCTAGCATTAATTACATGTATCTCTTGCAGTAGATGTTGAAACTACATTTTGCTGTTGTTTAACAAGTTACAGAAATTATATAAAATTACTCTACACTGGAATTCACTATTATAATAAAATAGCAAGGCATTCTAGACATACTGGGAAACACCAACTCAAAAAGGCTCTGATTTCATACAGAGCCTTTGAAATGTTGTAAGCCTTTTATAACTTGCTCTTTCCATGAGTTTTCAAAGTATCTATTTCAGTCTTATTTGGGCTACTTATATTTCAGTAGTCTAGTATTTTCTGGGTCCTTTTATTAAGTTATTAAAAATACTCTGTTGGTAATATATTTGTCTCATCTGATCTGCAAGATGTAGCAACATAAGTAAAAACTTTGGGATTTTTTTAACATCACAAAATAATAGTTTTTCTATTACACACAGAAATATTCTGTTCTACCTCACATAGAAAATCAGCCATTCTTTCACCTTCCACAGACAATAACATATTCAGTGTTAACACTTATTATTCAATAAGTTCTGCCCCGAGCAAGCTGAAAAGATGTCCTGAATAAGGATATCAGGTATTTTCTTCTACACTTTTAATGGAGGGGTGAAAAGACTGGAAAGGGTTAGAGCCTCTTTTGCTAAGGCAACATTTCACCTTTCCTACTTCATTTAGGGATCTGCTGGAAATAGTCCAGCTACACAGGTAAAAGCGAGATCAGAAATTACTTCCCAACATTTTTCATTGATGAGAACAGAATAATGCTGTGTACAATATGGCAGACTAAAATCTGTTGTGGTGAAGTGTGTGCATTTTGGCCATTTAATGTTACTCTGATATCTCTAGTTCTGTTTCTTGCGCTATATTCTCAAACAAGCCATTCATTATAATTTTGAATAATTTCAATTATACAGCCTCTTGAACTGCTTTCTTATCATATTGTTTCTAACAGATGTAAAAATGGAAGAGATTGGCATATCTAAGTCAAAACAGTAGATCCTTTACTGAGGTATCACTAATTTAAACCCCTGGTATGTTGGTGCATTTCTCCTCACGTAACAGCTGAAAAGAAACCTTTGTGAACACACACTGCAAAGTCTTGTACTGAACAGCCAAGTGTCTCCTCATTGCTTCCATTAGGTTCACAATGACTGATCTTTGTGTGACTATACCTGAACCTTTTATTTTTCATCAGTCTGAGCTATGCAATTTATTTTTCTAACCTCCATCCACTACTGCATCTGGTCTAGACACTGAACTCCCACTGCAATCAATCAAAAATTCTCCCCACACATTCCAGTGCTTTTTCCAATGCTAAAGCATTTTTCTACCAGTTCCCTAAAGAAAAATATTCCATGGATGAATGAACTTCAAAGTTAGGAATTTAATTCTGATCAAACTATAGGCATTGTTTCAGTATGGACACTTCAGTATGGACACTGTGTGCCCCACCTCCCTTTTTGCATCTTGCGTCTTTACTGAAAGAAAACTCCAAATTTACAGTGATCAGATGAGAAATAAGTAACTGATTAACTGTCTTTTTTTTCAACTATGACCTCTTACCACATAAAACCTGCAAATTTTCTTTTCTTAAACAGAACAGCTGTGACAAGCTTGACTGGTTTTAAAACCTATCTGTTAGATTCTAAAATGCTTTTTGTCTTATTTTTAGTATTTGTCTACTCTACATCTTAAAGAACAGGTTTACAGATATTGATGTGATGTTTTTAAACATGTCTGCAAATATGTTAAACTGGTCTCTATGTTCAAAACGTACAATATTTAGTTACACAATACTAGACAGCTTCAATCTCAATTACTAGGAGAAATCAATTCTTAACTGAAAGAGGAATTCTGAAAATAGACTTCCTGTTTGTTTGGGGAAAATTCTTGTCTCCCCAAATCAAAATCAGCAAGTTATTCAGCTTAATATAAGACCAAGAATGCTTTCTTAGACTTAACAGAACTTGTTTCATGTGAAGGAATTTATTTTCTGTGATGATTCTGCAGTCATCAGCATTATTTGGAAACAACATCTAAAGCACTTGCCTTTTAATGGAAACTGCAGTTTTACAATTGACTCGCTCTGCAATTTCTGAAACCAAACCAAGCCAATCAAGCAAAGGAAACCTCTTTCATAAATCTGTTATTTACATATAAAGCAGACAGGAAAAAGGTATTTTGTTAGCTCTGGAGACACAGTTTAAGGAGGTTTTAAAAGATTAGGAAGTATAATGACAGGTGCACTGTGTTCCTTAAAATGAGACGGGAAGTGAGTATGAGACAAAACTTTACGGCATCATCCTTCTATAAAACTGTGTGAACAAACTGTTCTCTCTTAATAATGATTATACATTCACATTTATAACCAAGTATTGTGCCTTTACTTGACCTTTAACACATTGTACTGCATTAATTGCCTTAACTATTCAATCAAAGAAAGCCAAGTACTGGATTTCTTCCATATTCCTTCTGAGTTTATTTTCTAACATATTTTCCTGAAATATTAAACTCTGCCATTGTTTTGTATTCATCAAAGCTCTGAAGTTCAAGCAAGCCAACATGTGTCATCATCTCAAAACTTAACATCCTCACTGTGCAACTTTTTAGCTAATCTTTTTAGCAAAACCTACCTCAGCATGCACCAGTGACTGTGGCACTCTCCTTAACTCCTTTTCCAATACCACTTATTATTACATTTCAACTGTTCTAAAGAAAAGCCTGTTTCAAGCCCAATGAAAAATCTACCTTCTTATTTAGAGTTGGACTCCACTTATCAGTTTTCTCTGTCTTTGCACCCGAAATATGAACTAATAAAAATATGAAAGTAATTTGAGTGTCTAAACAGATTATCTGGACACCTCTGAGAACTGAAGCCCACTTTGACTGCAAGTTTTCTATTGCTGAAATTCTCAAACCCACAAAGATTGACTTCTTCAGGATCCTAAGTCCTCGGTCTTCCAGTGATGAAGTCTACCAGAGATCTAAACCAAATTGGACCTAGTAAAGGAGTAAATATGGAAGAGACTCTAATCAAATTCTGATATAGAACATCTTACTCTGAAGTTCCAAGAAAGCTTACAATTTTTACTGCTTTCACATTACTTACCTTTTACTATAGTTTTTAAGCACAACTACTCTGATTCCCTGGATAGTGAAAATCTTAACATTCACAATACTGTTATTTTTGACCTATCATTTGAACAAGCAATGGTGCAAGCCCAAAGACAGAAACATAACAGCATGGAGAGTATAAGCTCACTTCTCTTAAAGAGGGAGGGGAGGTTTGCCTCCTGAATGTAGACTTACTTGGCAATAACAGTCAATAACAAAAGTTAGAAGCAAAAAGTTAAAAGTAAGTATATTTTTACCCACGACTACAGATTTATGATCATGAAGAGTTAACTGCAAAATCTGGAGGGAGAATCAGGGAGAAATATCGCAGTGTTACAGAAAAAAAGTGATTAACAGAAAAGCAATTTGCCATGTTTGACAATTAATAAAAATGCAGCAGAATACAAAGCACATGACCATTTCTATGGTACATGCCATGTGGGTACCAGAATGACCTTTCAAAATTCACCAAGTAGAGCAGCAAGGTGTTTAAACTCCCCTCCTACAACAATAGAATAACGCAGTGTTCTTGGGGTTCTCTTTTTTATTGGGTTTTTTTTTTTTTTGCCTAACTTGTATACACATGCTTTGTAAACTATTAAACTGTAAACTTCAGTTCGTAAAGGAACCCATCAATGACTTCTATCTCTGCTCTTTTAGTGTTTATCTCAGTGGTCATTTCCCTGAATTGAAAATTTACTTCAGGGGCTATTGAAGCATATCAGTGCAGTGGTCAAAAGCAGTCTGAGGAGACTGGTGGGAACAGTGGCTATCTCACACATCTGCATCCTATCATAATGTCAAGTAGAACGTTGACATGAACTCTGTTCACTTTTGTTCACCCAGATATCTTAGATATTTCATCAGAAATCCAGAAGAACACTTAAAAATAGGACTTGAGGGTAATAAGTTTAAAGTGTTGAAGTAATTATGTTTAAACATTAAACAAATATCACATAAAATAGATCTAATTCTCTTCTAGTTCAACATTTTATTCTTACTAAAAGCTTTTCTTCTTTCATCATCCTTGGCCAGACCATCTAGTTTTAGGCTTCATTCAAAACTCAAAAGAAATGTTCTCACAGCAGGATTTGGATCACAGCCTTTAGACTCAAACATGAAAAACTGTAATTGACAACAACAAAACCTGATCAAGTGACCTGAGTGCTGTTCATGCACAGTTTCTGTCATAGAAACAAAGGACCTACCTTACTATCCTCACACACAAAGTTCAACAGAAATATAAAAGTTGCTTAAGGTGAACACCTAAAGCGTAGCAAGTTTCTATATGGAAAGCATACTGCCTATGAGTGACTATAATATCTGACTGGAAAACAGCAGGCAAAAGTGTGGAGAAAGGTCTTAGGTTTTTTTTATTAATAAATCTACAGTGTTAATTTTGAATCATTATTCAATGTAGTCCCTACCAAGCATACACAATGAAGAGAAAATCTGCAGAAACAAGAATTAATCTGAAAAATGGGTCCAACAACACTGCCCTATATCCCTCTAACATATATTTGACTGTGAGAAGTAATAAAAACTGTAAGATAATGAAGCAGATCACAGCATTTTTTTGGAGGGAAGGAAAAACATAAATACAAGGCCTTATTTGGACAATGTGTTACCTTTAATAGAAGTCATGTCAGAAAAGGTAAGAAGTGATCTAAAAACACACAGCTGTTACTTGGTGACTTTGGGCTGTAACACAGAATTCCCAAAGGAAAACTATAGACACTGGAAATAAGGTAAGGCACAGCAAAATTAGGAAGAGGCATATTAATGCTGCACTGTATAGGTTGGAACCCACTTTATAACCTGCTTAAACACAGCTCAGCATACTTAACAAGTTGGTAAGTGCTCCTTGCTATATCATAAGATTTTTTTAGAGACATATTTCACTCATGGAAGCAAGAGAAGAATGAGTCATGAGTGATTTCATAACAGCTCTGCAGAAATTAATCAAACACCATGGCTGTAGGAGAACTAAGCTGGACAGGCCGTCAAAGCACAGAGGAACGAGGAGAAAGAGTCCAAAACCACGAGTAAGAAGCACAGAGTAAAAAGGATAGGGCCTGTGTAAACAGGAAATAAAGGAAGTCTTGCATTTCACCCTGACCATGGTGTCTAATTGCTACGGATAAGAAAAACTGAAAAATTCCTTTCCCACTACCTATGTGCATAACCAAATAGTAATTTTATTCTGCATATCATCATGTTAATCTAAATCCACATTGTTCCTGTCCTGTGATAGCATTATTTCTTCCTCAAAAGCCAGTGACTGAGCCCAGAACTATGGTAGACCCATGGCAAGAATGGCAGAATTTTTAGGCAGATCATCTGACTTTGGTCAGGAGCTCAGACAGTAAAACTTAGTGGCTTGTGCTTGTTCTCTTCAGGATTTTTCTATCAAGGACTCTCAGCTATTAGCTCAATTAAGCTACAGTCAATATAAAGAGCTCCTTAGGGAAAGTATTCCCTCTTATTCTAATTACTCCAGCTGACCCTAGTGCCAAGATCTGCAAAACCGCTGCTGGCCTAGAGTTAAAGAATTATTGTACCTACTTCCTTAAGAGACAGGCTATTCCAGATCTCCTAGTTCTTATGAAATCTATTAAATCTAGTTTAGTAGCTGTATGGTTGGCACTAGCATCAATCATTGCAAGTTTTTCAGCAAAAGTTGCTGAGCGGTGCATGCAAACCAACAGGGAACTCTTCAGTGTGGTTCAGGCCAGCTTCAGTACAGCTCTCCCTCAGCATGCATGGAAAAGCTGAGGAATGTTTTAATACCTGCAAGTGTTAAACCTAATATGAACCTGGTCAGCTGATACAGACCTTAATTTGGTGTACCAAAGATTAACTGAAAAATTAGAAAATGTAATCAGCCTTCTGAAAATAAGTAGTATAGGGATAATTAGATGGGAAATCTTATTCCCCAAAACAAAAAGTAAAAAAAGAAATCTCCTTCAAAAATTAGTCTGCAAAGTAATTTCTGATAAGTGTCAAAACATTTGACTGTCACCACCTTTAAAACTTTTAGCAAACCTTTTTTAAATACTGAAGAAAATTCAAAACAATGATTTAAAATTTTGCTTTGAATTTTCAGAGCAATTTTTTTTCTCCATCATTAAAATGTTTAAGCTATTTATTAAGAATTTTTATCCTGTCCCTTCTCTTTAAAATTAATACATCTTTAAGTTTCAACAAAATCCAATATATTTTGGGTAGGAAAATCAATCTTATTTAATAACAACAACTTAATTCCTCATTCAAATAGCTTTTCAGTAACTGATATTTTCTTTCTTATTTGTAGTTTTCTTAAATATTATCATGGAGCAAATTCTGCATTGAGACAGATTGCTGGAGATCCATTGTACTATGAAAAGCTTTTGGGTGTGCTAGACAGCTCTCCTGTGACTCTCATGACTGCTGGCTTTTCTCCACCCAGGCACCTCCGATCACCTCCTGTAGTCAGACTCAAAACTATTCAGCCAGAACAGCCAAAACAGGCTCTGACAGTATGAAGGACTAACAGCAATTACAACATTTTGTAGCATGTGGTAATTGAGTCATTATGATCAGGCTGCAACAACTACATGAAGGAAAAGTTCTTATAATAGCTCTGATGGCAACTGCTTACATATTTTCTTCAGTCTGGATCAGTTATGAAACCTGCAGAGCAGTGTTTAATGGTCGGGTGGAATGTGTTCCTTCTGACAGAACCATTCAGGCACTGATTGCATCTATGCAATGCCATACACACAAGAAGGTGATGTCAGCCTGAGCTAAATGGCTCTGAAACTGTGGTCACCTATTTCTCTACTGAAGATACCACACTGCACTATGGAGTAGTAATGGTGACAGTCTTAAAACTCTTTTCAGGTCATCTGGTAAGTCTGCTTCAGCCTGAACTCTAAACATAACTATGATGAACTGCCAGCAGCAACTTTAAGCAATTTTTAGCTATGGAAATGGCAGAGGGTTGTTTGTAAGCAATCAGGCAACTCAACTCAGAAACATTTGCCAGAAGTGAGTTCATTTATAACTAGACAGAGAATTGCACCTTTTCTTTCAAGCTTCCTGACTCTTTGCAAGCGCTAGCTCTGAAGCAAATAATGAACCAAATTCAAAATAGTAACAGAGGCAAAAATATAAATTGTTCAGTCTAAAAGAGCTGATCATACAAACAAACCTTCCAAATGGGAAAATCAACAAAAATAAATACCACCATGCTTACATTAAAATCTTATCAAGAAGGTAAGAATGGTCTTACTTTGCCTGTCTATACAGAAAAGTTAGTGATGAAGGAGCTTCAGCAAAGTATAAGGGACCAAGCGGGCTGAGTGGTATAGGTGTGAGGCAGAATTATCATGAGAGGGTCTGGGAAGCCAACCTTGCAGCACCTGCTATGAGGTGATAGGCATGAAAAAAACATTCACATCCCTTCCCTAATGGCAGCAAGGCCACCCTACACCGTTCGTAGCAGGACTACAGCAGCTTTGCTACATACAGCAGACATCTGCTCAAAGCAACTCCGCTTTTTCTGAAACCAGTCCTTCTCCCAGGACTGTATCCCCAACACTAAGCAAAGGCCCGGTTCCATTTCAAAAGCCAAAGCAGGAGCTGTAAGGGGAAACCTTATACTGGGTGTAATCTGTGACTCTTAGCACAGATGCAAGGTGAAACATATCATTTCATGAAAAATGATGATGACAATAAAAAAAAACAGTTCCAATGTACAAATATTTAACGTTTTGTCTCATAGTAAAATCTCCTTTAAGCTGATTTTGTTTTTCCCTGCACATGAAAACATTGCTACTTCATTTACAGGCAACAAGCCACTCTGTTCTGAGAAAGCAATTGCTTTCCAAGAAGTAATAGTATCAGAAGTTTCTTGGCATTTGGATTATCAAGAAAACAAAACTAGCACAACACTGTTATCTTCCACTTAGAGCTGACATCTGCATGGTCTTTCAAACAGAAAGGTCTGAAAACCTCTGATGTCTGAACCAGCTGATCTCTGAACTGCCCACCAATAAGATATAATCTATTTATGTGACCATGTCTGAGTAGATATGAAGATATGCAGAAGTGCTCTGTCCTTTCAGAGAGAGGTAGGACCATCAATGCCATGGCTACCAGGTCTGCACTGTGCAGAATATTAGGTTTGCTCCCTCATTTGTAAGAAAGAACTTACAGCATATATGGTGCATTGCAGACTATCTTGGTTCCTTCTGCATCATAGTTTATTTCTCTATCTTCTGCATTTCAGAAGAAAGCAGAAATTAATCTTTTTTGCAGTAATGGCACTTTTCTGGCCTTCACATTCTGAGGATAAAACTGTCATTTGACACTTCCACCAAGGTGTCAGTGGGTGGTCTAGCTATTTGTTGCAACTGAAAACGTTGTTTGCTAATGTTCACAGTTGTGAGGAATTACCATTCAAGTGAGCTCCTCAAAGCTTTCATTACATTTTAATAAAGGACCTGAAGTACCACTCAGTCCTTTCCACTTCTTGTCACCATGATCAAATATTATTTTCGGGCTCATTTTTACCAGATGCAGTCATAGTCTAGAGCACTGGAACAGGAGTGTAATTACAAGTCATACATTTTGAAGACTTGCTAATAATGTTAACACCTGTAAAGTTTGCTGGTAACTGGCAGCCAGGTAAAACTAGTTTACTACAATTTCTCCCTCTCACCAGACCAGTGCCTTGGCTACCACAAAGGATCTGTGGTACAAGGAATGCTAGAATTAGTGGACACCTGGATAAATAAAATCTATTTGGGGAGTCAACATGACTTCTGTAAAGTGACATTTTGTCTTGGAAGCTTCTTGGAGTTCTCTGCAGGCTTCAGTTGTGCTACATGGGTTAATGTGACCCAGCTGACATATTTCACTTGGATATCTAGAAAGTTTCTGGCAAAGACTTTCACCATAAGCTTTAAAGGCCACTAAGAAGTTATTGTATAAAAAGCAAAGTTTTGGCACAGATAAATAACTGGTTAAGAAGTAGGGCATAGGAGCAAACATGAAGGTGTCAAAACACACAGAAGTCATCAACAGAGTTCCACAGGGGTCTTTTCTGGGATCCTCACTAATTAGTGTATCCAGAAAGTATCTGGAAAAGCAGCAGAAGAGTACAGGCAAAGTTTGCTGATGATGGAAAGCTGCTCCAGACAGTAGATACCTTGAAGGCAAACTGTAAAGAACAGAAAAATGAGCCTCTTATAAGACAGAGTGACTAGGCAGTAAAATGACAAATAAAATTCAACACAGATAAGTGTGACAGTGCCCTGAGTGCACTAAGAGCCCTTAATTGGCTTTCAGTTCTTGCTGGACATATGCTGTAGGTGTATCTGTCTCTGGCTTTTGTCTCTGGCTGCTCCTAACATGACTCTCCGGATGGACCCTGGACCTGCTTCTTCACCACACCCTGTCTATTGGCCCAGCCCAGACAGGGTGAGACACTACCCAGTCAGTGAGGACTCTGAGGACTCTGGCTGTGCTGGGGTCAGTCTGGCTTCCAGATCCTCCTCCATCATGGGCAACCCAGCACCTGCTGCTCCCAGCCAGGTGACAGCCCAGGGCACATGTGGATGTCCTAGGCTGGGTTTAGTGAAGCTGCTAAGCCACAGGAAAAGGATGCATGGGTGTGGGTCCTGGGTGGGGATGGCCAGGGCAAAAAAAAGGAGTAGCCAGGTACTTTTCAAGCTGGGAAAGGGACAAAGGTCTACAAAAGGTCTGTAGGTGACAGGGAAAAGCAAGATAAGGAGTACCTGCTCACTCACATCACTTAGTGGCCCTTTGTTACAGAAGACAGGTTCAAATTAAGGAGAACAAGGTGGTCCTTCACACAGCAGGAAGTGGACACATGGCACACCCTGCCTGAGGACAACTGTGGATATACAAGTTCAAAGGGAGTGGGCAACTAGCTGGCAGAAATCCATTGCAGACTAAACAGGGAAGCCACACCAGCCTCAGTTAGATTTGCATTCCCAAAATGGAAGGGGTTGAAGACTGGGAGAGTTTTGAGGGAAAGTATCAAGTACACAGGTCTTGTTTTAACTCTTCCAGGTGCCCAAATATGAACACTGAGCTAGTTTGACCCCTGTCTTAAATAAGTAACAGACCTTCTTCTGTTCCAAAGGTAGACAGGCATCAAGACTTTGTCCACAGTTACAGGGAAAAAATTATTTTATGCAATCTGTTATCTGAAAACTGACACACTTATTAAACATTTCATAATTTCTAGAAGACTCGTTTGTCTTACCACTAGTTACAAGCCAGGAGAGTAAGAAAAACAACCTTAGCTCTAAAGGAAATCCTTTTTTAAATCTGGTGTCTTAAGGATTACGATCCTTGTTCTTTTTGAGGATGTTGGCACCAAAGGCACTAAGGAAGCAGAGGGTGCTTGGCACTGCATGCCAGTTCCAGTCTTTCATCTAGCAGACTATCTTAACATCAAAGATATCCTACCCTTTACTAAATATATATATTTATTTACTTTATTTATTGCTGAAGAAGCAGGAACCTCTCCACAAATCCCTGGGCACCCTGCCATTACCTCAGATACACAGAAAGATTGTATGCATTCCAGAGAACCCTACTTCCTAGAAAAATGCCACCTTCCCTCAAACTTCAGTCCATACAGGATCTGGTCATTCAGATTCCAACACTCCCCAGCTGCTCCTTCAGAAACTATTACTGCAGAAATAAAACTCTTAACCATTTTTCCCTAGATAGATATTTTCTTCTCACTCTTTTGCTACCAATAACAATTAATCTCCTATTCCTAATGCTAAGTATTTTGTTTTTTATTTCCAACAGCACAACACAAATCAATCATCAATAAGCGAAACACTACATTGCCTTAAAAACAAACAAGCACACCTAAAAGCAAACAAGCAAGAAAAAAACGCTCCCAAAACCCAACCCAAACTGCACCCACACATCACCCTGGAGAGAATACTGGAAAAGATGAAGAAATGGTATTTTTTAAATGTGTAACCAGAAATTTCCCTGAAGTTATACATAGAATAAAAAATTGAAGTGAAAAAAAAAATCTTTCAAGTGATAGGAGCATGCTGGAAGTATGACAACAGAATATCTCTCTGTTCCTTTTTCCCCCTTTTATAATGAAATTCTGTTTTCTGGTGTTACATAGATTGTGCAGAGCCAGGTTGCTGTTGTTCTAAATGCTGGATCATTCAAAGGCTAAAATAAATAATTAAATTAAAAAGGAAGTCCTAAACAAATGGCTTCACAGGGAAGTAGTTTGATTACTCCAATCACTGTCAATTTCAGCTTCCTTATAATGTCTCAAAAATATAGCAGAGAACACCTTGATTAAGTGGGAACGAATGAAACAAGAAAATAAGTAAACTACATTTTGTTGAGGACTTTCTGCTCTGCATATGGGATACATTAAAATTCTAATTACACATCTCTAAGAGTAATTATAATTTTTTCTACATATACACAGACAATTCAACAATATAAACCCCTCCCAGAAACAGTCAGACACCATTAGGGTTGCACAATTGAGGACAACTGAAGTTAGGAAATGCCAGAGTTAACCTTCCTCTGGCCTTTGTGCACAGATAATTGAAAAAAAATCTTCAATTACATAATCACCTACTACTGTTTTTGCAGGATCTCATTCAGTGCACAGGAAGGACAAATCCCATGAAATAAGCAACTCTGCAGTATCCTGCTTTACTTCTGTGCTCCTACGTGTTACCCCCAGCCTTGAAGCGATTCCAGACCTCTCCTGAGACATTATCACTGACTTCCTCATGAGCTCTCCTGTGGTGTTCATTAGTATAACACTCAAATATTTCCCCAACAGTCATTTCATTTAAAAACTTACAATATGACTGTGAGGGAAGAAGTATTCTTTAACTCATTCTACAGAAGTATAGCTGAGGAATATCAAGATCAGAAGAATCTTCTGATGTTGGGTGTCTCAGACATGAAAGAGCTAACTTACTTGTGATTTGCAGCATTACATGGAAGCTAATATAGTCAAACACAGTTCCTGTTCACATCAGCTGCAATCAGAGATGAAAAAAATCATTCTACAGGTTTACATTAGTGACAGGAACTGAGACACATTAAAGACAACCATGAAATTCATTTTCTAAGCCATCTGTAACAGAAAATAGATAATTCAGTTTTCTAGCACAGCCTTCAGCCACCCTTGCCATGAGGTCTTCTTGCAAATCAGTTCCTCATTTAGTGTACATATTTTACCTCTGGCCACACTTTAAGCAAAGACCTTAAAAACCAAGCTTGTTTTCGGCCTCCTGGCATGTCTGCTTTGTACAAAACTAGAGGCCAATGACAAAAAGCAGGTGGCTTTGTAATAAACCCTGCATCAGCACCATAGATATGAAAATAGAAAAATCCATAGGCAACCTGAATTCTTCAATTCTGTTATTTCCTAATTACTGGGTTGCCAGCTTTCTAGCCTTAGTACTTTTTTTTAATATATTTTCTTATTAAATTTTTCTTCTATTTTTAAAGTAAGTCAAATTTGAAAACTACCCTCAAAGGAAACCTTTCCCAGTGATCTGTCACACAGGTTTCCGACATATCAACTAAACTAGCAGATGCTGATTCTAGATTATCGTTCTCTATTTCACTAGATCAATCTCAAGCTTTTCCTCATCTCCACATAAGACAGGAAATTACTGCAAAATAAAACTACCTACAATGTCTTACTCTTTGTCAGAATTGCTGTGATTAAAGGGTTGTGTTACTCTAAAGCAGTAACAAACAAGTAAGAGCCCTTTAATAGTGTGTGACATTTCAGAAATAAACATACTGTCATAATTAGAAAAGACAGATCACAAGGATGTGGCATTACCCGTATGTAATTGGGAGCCTGGATATTCACTCAGACCTCTCTTATTGCTGCTGATAGAGGTGCTCACAATGAAAGGCATTATTCATTCAAGTCTCATACAGATATATTTTTCCATGACCAAAGCAGCCTACGCTCAAGAACATAATTTACTTAAAGTGTGGACAAAAGATCTGTGCTATGTGTCTGGATTTATAAATCTGTCAGCGCATGCAGGCATACAGGAGATCCACCTGCACAATCCAAATAAACACAATACCGTGTTTCCATATGGATATTTGTCCTTAAACTGATACAAAATGTTAGTTCAACATTGGCTCCTATTAAAGTTTAAGTTGTATCGTAAACATATAATGTTTTAGGATCATTTTTATCAGTCATTTTTATAGCTTTTAATAATTGTGTTTTTTAAAGTAACTTCAAAGAACAAGCCAAGGAGATTTATTTATGGCAGCACACAAGCACAAGGTGATGGCTGATGCCACCTCCAGACTAAATATCTCCAGCAAGATATGATAATGCTACCTAGTACACATTAACTTATGAAAGCTCATGTTACATGGAGAAAAATAATAAAATACCACCATTATTATTATTATTTAATATTTATTTTATGACTTTAAGTGGACAATCTTCTTTGAGTTTCAATATAGCTTTAAAAACATAACATGCAAATTGCTAATAAGGGAACATATTATCATGTCAGTGTTCAGACTGGCATACTGGTCTTCAGTGTTTTCCATAATTGTTGACAAATTGGTAAGTGTAGACCAACAGTGGTACATAATAGTGCAGAAAATCTCCCTCCTTTCCAAGCAACTGGTTCTTGAATGTACATAGCACCTTGGCCGTACAAAGTCTTCTTGACTGTCATATTTGTTACCATTGGTATTTGTATACACACTTGTAAGTTTACATGCCAATATACCATATTTACTATAAGGAATGATATAAGAGGAATAAATGGGGACTGTTGATGAGAACTGTTGTGAGGTCCAGTATAAAAAGCTGAACCACAAACACAATTATATTATGACAAAGTATAAAGAACAAATTGCAAGTACCACAGAAGAGCTTCCTGGCAAGAAAAAGAGTTTCATCAACTGCTATTAAGTAGTTTATGTTTGTGACTCACAATGGCCATGTTTTGATGACTAGAATTTAGTTTAAGACCTTTTTATTTTGTTATTACAATATGTAACACCATTTTTCCATTCTTCTGTCATTGCATCATTTCTTATATTGAATTCTGCAAAGGAAAACTAATTGAAATCTAATGTGAAATAGCAAAAATTGTGAAAAGAACTGATTTTTTTTTTTTTTTTAAGTTTGGCTTGATCCCTGCTAATAAAAGACGTTTCTTCAGATCTCCACATATTTCAAGTGAATAAACGCAGTAGCTGATTAAGATAAGAAGCATTGTAGACCTCACCCTAAAGATTAAAACTCTGTCCAGGCTGACCTGTCTTCTCACTAGAAACGCATGCACTAAAGTAAAATAGGAGGAAAGCTCAAAAAATCATGCCACTATAATCAAAAGCAATTCACTTCAAAAGGAAAAATGAAGCTTTTCTCTGTGCATTAGGATTAAAAATCAGAGTGGACATCTGCATTCTTACGATATTTTAACTGACTCTGACAGTTACTGAACAATCCCCAAACAGATGCAGCAAACCTAGCTGAAAAAGAGAGTGATAGAGCAAAAAATGCTGGCTTCTCCTTGGCTCAGTTTTTGAGAGTGCTGAGAATATTCATTTCCCACTGGATCTCTGGGAATCTGAGGTGCTCTGACTCCCACAAATGGTACCATGTCCCACAAAAAGCAGGAGCAGTGCTGGAAGAAAAAGTCTTTCAGTACCAGTCCTTCCAGAAGAGTTTGTGCATCTGAATTTTTTTGCTGCAGCTCAAGTCAATTCTTAAGTACCAAGAAAGGATTCACATGACATGGGGATTACACAGACAAAAAACAGAATACAAAAACCTCTTCCATTTCACTGGGTGAGATCACAGTAATCTGCAGACAAAACCCACAAGTTACAACATATAATCATTGCCAAGTGTACACAGCAACTCTTCTTTCGTTCTTTAAGTCTTTTTCCTTTCTGAACACTGAGCAGTGATGCAGCACCATGCAAGTTAAATCTTTTAAAGCCATGGGGCAGAACTTTGGCCTCTTCTAACACAGGAGCACTGCTTGGCCAAGACACAAATTTCCAAATAAGTTCTCTTTGGACATTTGGGAACGGATTTTCCAAAGAGCTCCACAGTGATGCACCTCTGCTCATATTCAAAGATAGTAAAACCTGCACTGACTTTCATGGGACCCAGTAAAATGAATGTTATGCACACTGTGGAGGAACCACCAGAACATACACAGCTGAACATCCACTCGAGAATTTCCTCATATTTTACTCCAGAAAGTGTGCAAAACTATTTGAAGATTAAAGCAGATGTGTCTCAATTTCACTATTCCTACGCATAAAAAAGCACACACCTTCTATTAAATTATTTCATTGTTTTCTCAATCATGTTATTAGTTATTTTCCTTTACTTTCTTGAAAAGAATACTTATTTCAGAAAATGAATGCTTTTAAGAAAACACTGAAAAATTTTAAAATTAATGTTTTAATCTGCTCCTTCAGATTCAAAATATTTATTACACCAGAAAAATGATTAGGACAATAAGGCAAGATAAATGTTTTGAAAACAATAGCTTTAAAAACTGGACTCTTCTCAGTTACATTTCTGGCATCTACTACATTCCATTGCTATGATTTGCTATTCAGAAAAGATTTATGCAGCCAAGCATATTTTTCCTAAGATCTTGAGTTCAGCTATTAAATCTATGATTAAATTGCCAGTAATTCAAATTTTGTTAAGCTCTAAAAAAAAGAACAACTTCAGATACTTTTGTTGAAGGTAGTAGTCCAAGGAGTCAGTAAGCACAAGAGTTGTGTCAAATAGAATACTTGTATCACATATGTCAACACTGCAAATAAACAGGGAAAGAAACCCACCCAAAACTAAAGACAACTGAACTATGCCAGATATTATTTGCAGGTAACTTCTAAGTTACTAGTTTTTTTGCCAGAGATTTAGAAGTTTCTCATTTACTATTACTCACATGTGAAAAATATGTGCATAATTTATTAGAGAGAGATTGTACATAGAGAGGTTTGCCTTTTTAATCCTCAGTACCATCTTATGATTGACATGTGCCACCAGAAGAAGAAATTTATTATTCTATCAATACTACTTCTGCCTTTTTGTCTTTCATAGAGATCTTTCCAGGAATGCAGAAGGGTTAAATGCAATTCACTTATAAAGTAGTGAAATAACCACTTAACAGTAGAGCAATTCTTCATTTGCAGAGACAGAGGGAAACTCTGACAGGTGGCATTTCTGACATACAACGCCTTTGCCAGTTGCAATGGCAGGATTTTACCAGAAGCACATCCAATCCAAAATAAGATCAAAATACTGGACATCACGGAAACGGTACACTGCCAAAATCTGACAGGCCAAAGGAAAAAGCATACATTTTATAAACCAATTATATAATAAACTGTAACTGGAGCAGCTGGTGCACATTTGATGTACCAGGTTTACCCATGTGAGGGAGGGGGCCCATTATTTTTATTGTTACAGTTCCTTTAAGTACCTTTATCAGTCCAACAGTATTTTTAAAACCCCACAGCTTCTAACCCATTGTACAAACGATACCTTTTTTCAACACTAGCATTTTGCCCTTTTATTTTTGTGTGTATATTACATACATACGTACATGAAACATAATGGTTCTTTAAACCAAAATTAAAACCCAAGATGATTTAATACCATTTGGGTGATTTGTTGTTCAAAACACTGGATGGGTGGGCGCCCACACCCAGAATGAAATTTTTCAGTTAATTGAGATTTCATTGCAAAAGACATATTACTGTGTTCCTTTCTGTTTCAGAAACTGTTTTCAGAAACTTATCAGACAAGTGATTTCAGGATGCTCTGTATGCTTTCAGTTTTTTGTAAAGTGCAGTGTGATATATCACTAACATACTTTGGGTGTGGAAGATACTTAGAATCAGAAGAAAAAAAACACTAAAAGATTCAAAATTTAAACCCATTTATAGACATTTCCCATAAATTAAAAACAATGAGAAAAACAGTTGCCCTCACACCTCAAAAAAAGTCTCATAGGACTGGGTCACTTGTACAAATGCCTCTGTGATAACTTCAACCATGACGTCTTTCTCTCCACCTAAAAAGCAAGTTCTGATTTAAAAATGCCTTGAGTTTCATAGTATGGATTTGTCACTGCAGAGTTCTTAATTAATAAGCTCTGAGAAGCCAGAGCATGCATCTGAACAAAACAAACTCTGTTCTGGACAGGGAGTTGCAGCTTTCTGTCTGACACCCGTTAAGAAGCATATTCATGAGTGAAAAAAAGCTGGAATTAGGGAAAAAATCTCGTTGCATTGTATCCTTTCAAAAATTAGGTTAGCTGTGTGACAGTCTTTTCATGGATCTACCCTGCGAACTCTTGCAGATACTTAGCTCTGGAAAAAATGTTGTTTTACAGTTGTACTGGGAGACAGTTGGACTGCATTGGGGATATCCAGAAGAAAAATGGCTTCAAGAATAGGAACTCGCTTTTTGTCACTCTTTAACTGAATAAATTATTTTCCAATGCACACTTTTTCAGTCTACAAGAACTTTCAAAAATTAATTTGTCTGAAAATATGCCATACTGACACTTCCACACAATATAAACTGTCTTACATCTTAATTAATACAGCATTAGTTTTAGAAGATTATGCAATCTGAGTTACCACTGTAGTGGCCTCTATTATCAAATTTGACTATTTGTTACTCTGGAATTTGGACAAACCAGTAAATAATTGAAAAGATGTTCAGAAGTTACAGAAAAGGAAATTCACAGAATGGGAATTGGTAAACAAGTTTGAGAGCTGAAATCTTGAGGACAATTAGCAAAATTGTTTCCAACTAACAAATTGAAAACAGTCAACATATTGTTCAAGCAACTGTAGTTCCAGACAATAAGGGAAAAAATAAAGCAAAAAACTCCACAAAGCCTACAACATGAAACATCATAAAAGAAGAGCACAAGTTCATTGGGGTACCAAAAAAAATAGGACAGGAATTGAGTTTAGAGTCAAAAGTGACTTGATCTATCAAGAGAAGGCAATTAAAATTGGCTAGTGTGAAAGATATCTGGAGGCCAGAACTACATACCTCTAACTCTGAATTATACACTTAATTTTCCTGTACTGCAGCAATAGTTAGAGCCTAGTCTGTCATTTACAGGAACCGAGCAAACTAACAAGCACTGAACGCAGACAAAACAAGAGGGGTTTCTGGAAACCCTCCCTTCCCTTGATATACCTGCTTGTATTATCATATCTAGGGCAGGAAAAGTAGCTTTGGTTCAACATACCACAGTAAGGGATGTACTTCACTGATGTAACTTATCATTATTCCTTTAATATTTTTGTTTATTCTGTAGAAAATGTTTACAGTCTATAGCTAAAATAATTTTTCCCCCCACAGGAGAGATATTTTTCTCTTCCATGATGAGATGAAGAAATTTGGAAACAGTGCATGTGAATTACTCAATCAGATGTTTTTCATACACAGTTTTAATAAGGAAGGTAACTTTCCAGGTGAGTTTTCTTGTATCACAGTACCTTACCAAATTGTAGCTACAATTTCCTCACTTGTTTGGTTTTTTTTTTCAGATTCTTGAAAAATAAACATCATATGTCTTTCTTCATTTTAGTATTGTATATCTGTCTCAGACATCTCTGTGTTGTGGTTGTGTGAAAATGCAAATTTTAACATTTCTCTATCAGAAAGTGATAACTGAGGCCTTGCTCTAGTAAGCATTGCATGTTACACCATGTGCAAAACACTTAAGCAATCCCACTAAGTGAACAAATACTGTGTTCTAGGAAAAATAATCATGGGCATAACAATAGGCATCTAAAATCTGCAAGATCAGCCCTTCTGATTAATTGGGAAATGCTGACTTTACAGTGGTAATTACTCACTTCTAAAAGATCCACTGGGATAGTAAATCAACCATTTTAATTACTCAATATTAATTGTGACATATATTGAAATGTACATCACACAATTGCTAGACTTGTATGTTAGAACTTTCACCTGGAAAAACTCTGTTTCTAATTAACACCTTCACTTCATGATGCAATGCTTCTCACATTATACATCCACGGGAGGAAAAAAGTGGCACTCTCAAAGACTTCAGTTTTTCAATAAGACAGAAACACATTTTGTTCTAAAATGTTCATTCAGTTTATTGAGAGAAACTGACAAATACCACAAAAAATATTTTTTTCACCTAATAACCTCTATCAGGGCAGCCTTTTGTAAAGCACAGCCCAGCTGGCCACAAGTCTTCTTGGGGCTATTTTTGGCTATACTACTAAGGTAGGTACTTTTATTATGTGTTGTCATAAATAGTATTGACAAACATTCAAACTTTTGTTGGCTATGTTTTTAATTTTTAACAGAGGACAGAGAAAATGAGGCAAAAATAATTTATAAACAGATTCTAAAATCCTGTAGGTCATAAAGATTGGATCTTCTGTGACAGGTTGTTCTTTCTTTGAGGGTATATTCTTTATAGATAAGTATATTATTTAGCCTGTGCTCTAATAAAGGAGTGCAGAGACCTTGTACAATGAGGTCGTAGTCAGCTTAGAAATGCCTGAGCACATTCCATATGGGTTTGGCTGTGAGGGTGTATCAGAGGAGGGGGAAAAAACACTGTGCTTTTAAGGCAATATTATCATGGTTAATGTAATGAGGTTGAAACATTTAAGGGAAAAGAATTATCAACACCATCAAAAGATTATAGCTAAAAAATGTAAACAGAGGTAATGAGAGGCAGGTTCCTGTGAAATTCATTTCAACAGTAATTTACTTTTATATTAACAAACTGTCAACTAGAGGAAATACAAGAAAGACAACTAGCAACTTTTTCCCTGCAAGATTTGTATGAACAGAAATTGTAAACATATGCCTCAAGCCAGCAAAAATTTAGATATTAAATAGAACATAGAGAGGATAGCTTATGTTTTGTTTAAGCTAAATTAAAATATTAAAAAAAAAAAAAAGAAAGAGAAAGAGGAAAGAATAAAAAAACTTTGGAGCTATTCATTAAATACACAGATTCCTCCTGACTAATCTCTCAATTACTCATTATTTATGCATGCCTCTGTAAGGAAAGAGACTGACAGATTGTATATTTTTTCCAAACTTTTTAGATTTCCTGACTTTTTCCATAAGTTTCAGAAATAAGAATTTCTATGCCCAAGTCAGGGACGGCAGTATCAGCCACATTAACCCTGCTCAGCAATAAATGCACACCCGTTACCACCCCTGGGATGCCATGAGAGAAGTTTGACAAAGCACCAACAATAACTTTATAAAACCACCCACTCTTTACATGAGGATTGTGTTGACTGCCTTGGCACTTCGGTTCTTGCTCTGCACATGGTAAGAGAGAGGAAGATAAGGGAATGTGCTGACAACCATTTCATCATTTGCCTGGTGATAGGATCTTTGGCCCCTGTCTGGGGTAGGCAGCTTGAGATCTGTGGTGAAAAAACACACTTCCTGACTTGGCTGTGCCAGATAAAGCCCAATCCATTTTCACTATGTCACTAACTCTTGCTGCTAGCACTGGTGGCATGAGCAATACTTCCCACCACACTGACTTCCCATCTCTTACTAGGCTTCTGAACCCACAGAATCACTCTGAAATGCTCCCATAAACAAGGGACTACTTTAATCCCTACTTTATCTACACAGGCCAATTAAGGACCATTACAAAGATGATCTTATACTGTGGATCATCATCAGACATGCGGGTGAAGGACTTGACTTCAGATTTTTTTTTTCTTGATAAATTAAATACAGCACTAAATTTTACTTTGAATCACCACTAAAATTAAAATTTCAGGGGCTGTAATAGAATTGAAATTTACATTTTGGTGAGCTCCTGAGAATTGATTAAACTGCTCTGAGGACATGGAAATGTGACTACTGACACCAGTGCACTTTACTGATGGATGACCAAAAGGACAAATGTTCACTCTGGCATTAGCTACAGTCATAGTAATTTTGTGATAACATCAGTATGGGGCATAATGCAGAAATAGTGTAGTAAGAATTATAGGCGTCCTCATGGCTTTACTAAAATAAATATTTTCCACATTCTGAAAAGAACTAAAAATGGCTGCACAGCAGTCAAAACTCAAAATATTTATTTATTGATTCTTATGTAATTATAAGTCTACTAATGACACAAGAAGGTGAAAACGCTTATGAGGATGCTGTCATCTCCTCAAATGTTTAAGTGTTCAAAACTGAAAGTCCAGTGCTTACAAGACTCTTGAAAACTAGATTGGAAAATAATTATGCAAACTGCAATCTGCATTTAAGGTCACTGAGAAGACTCCAGTTCTGCTCCTGGGTTACCATTGAGAGCACAGACAACTCCAAAAGACAGCACAAGATTGAAATATTAGATATTTTGCTATGACAGCAGCAAAAGAAAAAAGCAATGGGGGACTAAACTGAACATTTTTGTGAGGTTACACACCTGAAGCAACTGATTTTTACTTTCCATACTGAACTGCTGCTTCTTTATGTCAGATAAAAATGAAGCCATTGTGACAGGACAAACACCAAGACAATTTTTAGGCACAGAAAAAGCACTGTCATATTCCAAGAAGTGCCATTTCCAAAGGATCTCCTCATTTCCCAGATTTTTAACCAAAAGAGATTCTACAGGACAATGATTAAGAAAGAACTATAGATATTAGGGAAGTTTGGAAATTATATAATGTATTTCTCAGCCCTAGGGAAGAGGATTGTAGATTTAACCCATTTCTGGTAAATATTACTATACATTTCCAAGGACTGGGATTTCCCAGTCTTTCTTGACATCTATTTCACTGCTATCTAAACCTTTTGATGAGATGTCCTCCCCTCATTTATACTGCTGTAATTTAAGCCCATTTTTTTACCCTTTCAACTACCTGGAAAGATCAGTCTATCCCTTCCCACTGCACCTACTTCCTTAAATATTCTCAGTTCTTATGCATTCCCTCTTTTGCCTATTATAGACCCAAAAAATCTTAGTTCTTTCTGTCTGCCTTCATTTGTTATGTTTTCTAGAACTCTGTTCACTATACTTGTTCCCTTTTGAACTCTCTGAAACCAATGAAATGTACACACAAACAAAAAGTTAGGAATATGTGAATCTCCTATGAAAGCAGATTTAACAAATTCTGTTTAAAACACCCCCATTCTAACAGCTCCTATGCAGTCCTTCCAATTGAAGACAGGCAAGCTATTTGCAAGGGAGGCAAGACATACACTCATCACAGGGAAACTTAGGCATGGCTAAATGACCCCCATAAGACCATCAGGGACATCTACCCCAGACAGAAATGGAAACCTGACAAGTAACTACCTGAGCTGTGCTGTAAGTTCACCCTGACTCACAACACATGACCTGAAGCCAGTGTGCCCAAACACTTATGGCTGCCAAGGTTTTAACTAAAGTACATGTTCTATTTTTATCAATTATTTTCCTGTTAATAATTTCTTTCTGTCTTTATTTTTCAAGTGTCACAATCCATCTGCTGATTCCTTTGAGGTATCAGACCTATATTTTTGGATTCCACTCCACTGGTGCACCTGCTTGTCAGTACCCTACTTACCAATTTGTGGCTAAATATTCTTTCCACAGACCATCCCTCTCCTGTCCTAAGTTTTCTGCTGTGTAATCCCTCTCATAAGCTTTGTTTCTGAAAGCAGGCCCAGAACTGTAGCTTTCCTCAAACTAAACTATAAAATTATTACTTTTGCATTTTTCCATGTCACAGCATGACTGATATCTTTATCCTTATGAATAGCTCCTTAAATAATCCATAAAATCTGGATCTGATGATCCTAATTCCTTGCTTGTATGTAAGATCCTCTGGAAAAAGCTTAATAAGCACCAATAGCTTTTTCTAAGCTTACAGCTCGCTAGAGAACCTGGAAGAATGTCAGGCTTTTATGACAATTCTACTGTAAATTCAGTAAGGCTTAAGCTGCCAGAAAGATTATGAATACCATATGAATCCACAGCCAAAGTGACCAATACCTTTTGAAACATGAAATAAAAAATGCAGGAGCAGCAGTGTTCCCCACTTTGTCTGTCTTGCTTTATTAGAAAAAGCAGATGAAAAGACTCTACTTTGAAGCACAACCTATGCTTTTACATCAACATAAAAAGAAATCTGAACCCTGAAGGTCTACAGGCAAGTAGTGCCAAATGACAGGTTCCTGTAAAGGTAAATGTCTCATTTTGATTTCAGCTGAGTAATAACAGCAGATTACCCATCATCCGTTTCACTGCTGAACAGCAAACATCCGTCTGTTGAACCTGGGCATTTCCAGTGTACTTTATTTATCTACTTAACATTCATGCAGACAGGGAAATGCCTTTTCCATTTATTGAAAGTTTTGAAGATTTCAAATCTATTCCTGCAGAGGCAAGAAAGGAAAAGCCCCCACAGGGATGCACTGAGACTGGAACACTTTGGCTGCTTTTACCAATCCAATGGCACCAACCTTTATTGCTGAAGAGGCTAGCTAGGGGCATTTATGATTTCACAGAAGTGTGTCTTGGAGTTTGGCACAGGGCTTTGGACCCTCCTTGTTCAGCACCAGCACAGCTAGCCATGGAGTGCTGCAATTAGCTGAATGCACAGGTGAGTTTGTGGTTGGCTTTCTCCGTCCTCACAGCACACTGGCTGAGACCTTCTGGCTCACAGGGCTCAGGTTGCTGTGACACCCACACTTTCAGTTATCAGTTATCTGTTATGAAAAGGAATTAGCAAAGGATAATAATTCTGGCATCCTAATGTTCTAGTCACCAGGTAACAGCACAGAGCAGGTATAAATTAGAGAAGGTTTTGGTGATTTGCTTCATGCTAAGAATGGCAGCTGCCTGGCCCAAGATCAAGTTTGGACCAGGAACATGGGGACACAGAATCCATCAGCCAATGGAGCCATAGGTGAGAACAGATCCTAAAAGCCTTTCTGGATACAGTTTAATGGCAATGGAAAATACCTATTAAAGTCACATGAATATGGAAAGTGCTACTGCACAGCAACAACACTGTTTTGTCCTTAAAAAAAAAAAAAAAAAAAGTGTAGGTTTTAAAAATTAACAAAATCCCTTTTTGTAAAAAAGAAAAACATTACCAGAGAAGCTAGAAGCCCTTTCTATATATAAACAATCCTTTTTCCAATGGCAAGCCTGTCAAAGCAAAACTACCCATCTGATACAGAATTAGCTGAGCACCACAAGCTGCTCCAAATTTTTCATATGGTCCAGAATAAACTCCAGACAATTTTTTTCCAGCAAAGCAGCTGAATCTCCTAAAATACTTTGCACTCTAGTGGTTAGGACAAGACATTTAGTAAGTGAAATCTCTCATTCATATGTTTAAAGAAAACAGTCAGAATATTACATTAGGCAATGCTGAAGTGTCACCACAGATCAAGATGATGTCAGTTTAACCTGATGGTTCTTTACAGTGTACAGTTATATAATTTGCATATACTTTGCTGAGGAATGTCTCTATACTTTGAGTCATAAAAGCATTTAAAAATAATAAACACACTCCAGATATTTTTCAACTTTGAACTACAGTGAAGGGTTATTGAATACACAATCTGCAGGCACAAACAGTACTGTGGAAAATGGAAAAACTACATGAATACTCACAATTTCAACAACCAGAAGAAATTCAAGAGAGGCAGGCATTAACAAGGTAAATGCAAAGAAAGAAGAAAATGAAAGAATTCAAAGAAGAAATCCAAAGGAAAAAAATAGCAATAATTAACAGCAGCTAAACTGTAAAAAACAGCAAAAAGAAAATTCAGCAGTAGCAGAACACAGGACCCAAACTATAAACTTATAAATAGTGATTATAAAGCTTCACTTTCATCAAAGGTTTATATTGTACAGAATTCAGCCATATGTAAGCATAATCCTTGGTCATTAAAACTTTGGGTCCTAGATCATTTATTTATGAAAGAAGATAAATTGCTGACTTACCTGCTTGCTGCATGCATATAATATAAGTGGTAAACAAGTAGAGACAGTGCTGCAGCTTCCATTTCCAGTGATAGCACCACATTTCACTTACATGAGACATCCTGGGGGAAAAAGAAAAGCAAGCAAGAATTCAGGGAGTTTTACAATGAGACAAGAAAATGAGGAAGATACTGTTGTTAGTCAAACTAGTAACTTGCAGTACATAAAGTAGCACTTGAAAATTATGGATGGCCCTAGTATTGCTTAAATGGAGACAAAAGTCTGCTACAAAGGATCAGAAATTATATTGTCTGGTTCTTAGCAGACAACAAAGTGGTCAGCACTGGGTGTCTAAGCAGATAGATGTGGGTGATATTTCAGTAAAAGAAACAAGAAGCACAGTCTGAAAGAGTTAAGTTGTAGAGTTTTTCTGGAATAGGAAGTTTTACACATATAGATACATTTATTCTATTAAATTGTACATAATATATACATATTTCTTATTAAATAGATAAAGATGGTGGATGATAATTTGCCTCTGCCCTTAACAAGGTTTTCCATTTTCCAGCTCTAATTTTTTGACAGCTATCACATTTTCTGCTGACGTCTTTTATGAAAATCCTGAAACTTTCCATACCAAAATCTAGGAGCTCATCTGTGCTGCCAGAGAAGTCAGACACATCCTGATTATTTAATAAAATAAATGCAGTTATAGGAAAGTCTCTATCAGTTATAGTTTGAAGTTAAAGTTTTCTTCCCCTTAAAGTCTAGACAATATTTAACAGCTAAATCAAAATCTTTCCTCCATTGCAGGCAGAACTGGAAGCAAAACCCTTAATAAATTTATTTAGACCTCTAACCATGCCTCCTAAATGAATGGTGCTCTAATTCCTTCATGTCTCATTTTATTCAACAAGCTAGCAGCAAGCAAAAGGAAGTTAAAAGTAATGAAACACAACACACATTATTTTGACCAACTCCTTCCTCTCCTATTTGGTGACAATAAGTGGCTTTTTTTTCAGTAAGATATCATCTACCTATACTGAGGTAGATAAGGAGAAAACTCTTCCTTCTGCTCCACAGACATTGCTGTGAACCCACCAGCAAAAGCTGGGAGCAAATATAAAACCCTTTCCAGTGTAAGCTTCCTTTTTTTCCCCAAAGTGGAAAACAATGCAGGAAGACAAACCATTGTAAAGGAACAACTAATGTTTCAGCTTTAAAAATAGTAATTCATCAGAGCACTCCTGTGGGCTAGACACCAGTGGGCCCAGGTAAATGGCACTTCAGCAGACTGCTGCGATCAGTTAGGCTTCCCTTGAGTGCAGTGTTACACAGCATAGGTATCTGATTACAAAGAAGTTCATTTCTTTGTGGGTGGTTGTATCTAATTAGGAATCTGAAGCAGATTTACTTTTTCTGAGTTATTGTAAAGTCAAACTTAACAAGTGTTGAAGACAAGCACAGAAAACACGAGGCTCTGAAGTACAAGAATCTCTTTGATGAAGCCAGACATACAAAATAACTGGATTATCAAACAATAGACTTATTGTCCTTCAACTTAGTGATCTAAAAATCCCTAGTAAAATCTCAGACAACAGAAAGCTGAGGGTTTGGAACTGTTACTTTTCAATGTATATAATTCATATATCCACAATGCCTTTAATATTAATTTAGAAAACTGAATCTGAACAGAAATCCTTTGAAGACATAAAAACAGTTACATGAACACACGAGCACATATGGTATGTACATATACTCACAGAGCGGGGAAATGGAAGGGTTGGGGCAAACAGCTTGACATACCAGAGGTACAAAAGAATTTTCCTGTTCCTACAGAAGAAAGAATTTGCAGGTACTACAGCCTGCATGCCATCCTGCTGCTTAATCTACCAATGCAAACCTGTTGAAGTGGTAGCATTACTGGGTTTTGTTGCTGGTTTGTTTTGAGCAAGCACAGTTACAGTTATCAGACTAGGAAAAAATCAATTATTTATTAATTCATAATAAATCTGTATTGATTTTCATCAAAAGGATAAATTGTCTGTATCGTCACTTTGGATATCTCTGTGAGCTCTGGCAAAGTTTTGGCTCATTTAATAACTGGAGAATCCAAAACATCACATTTGAGATACTCAAGGAAAAATAACATGGCAAGATTCTGCTGCTTAGGTCTGGTGTGAATTTACTCAGTCACATTGCCTCTAGTACCTTTTTAAAAGAACCTGAAATTCTACATTAGTCTGAAAGAAGTATTTAATTTGGCCAGTTTCTATTTGTTTCTGTTTACTTGCGTTGTGGTAATGCTTACAAGCCAGCACTTCATGGTACTCCAGGGTGATAGTTTACAGTCTATTTCCTCATCCTCACCCATTAAAAAGTGCTAGTCAAGAACGATTTCAATAACATAGATAATGAACTACAGAGCATAGCATAAGTTCAAACAATAAGGCAGAAAGGAGTAGCTATAAAGATTTTTTTCCCAGCATAAAAAGCTAGATAATTACATAATTGCTATTAAAAAACACACAATTCTCCACCAAAATAAATAAACAAAACAAATATACAAAAAAAATAGCAAGCCATCTACTCCACTTACATTCTCTGCCATTGAAGGACAAAACAATTCTCTTTAGACTGCATCACCTCAGTTGACAAGAAAAAGGTCAGACAAGAATGAACACAGAAGCACATGCCACCAAAACACTCCACTAATGTGGGCACCATGAGTCAGATCTGTTTCTTTTGGAGACGATCATTGAAGAATTATTTTACAAAGCATAACTGCTAGATGAGTGCTATAAATTAGTGAGGAAATCAGTTATTTATATGTCCTTAGAATCTTGCAGAGACAAAAAGCCAAAATTCAGAAAACTGACTTCTACCATCCTTACATCGTGATGAGTAACACTCCTGTCCACACGAGAAGTTGTTAGGGATGGAAGGAAGATAATACACTTCCAACAAAAAAGCTTTTTGCACAACAAATCCATCCCTGATATTTTTATAATTTGACATTTCAGACAATTATGATAATGTGTTGTAAAAACTGATGAATACTTCCCAGGCTTTAAAAAATCACAACTTAGTTGCAAATTTATTCACCTCTTAATCGCCACTGTATTTATTTTAAGGTTCTTTTTCTTGGTTACTAGTGTTAATCACCATCTGGAAGTGAATCCAAACAGTATATGAATAATTCAATAGAAAAACTAGGAAACAGTTCTGGGCTTGTTTATAGCTTATCAAGGGATGATATGGTCCCCTGACAGCATTGACTTGATGGCCCAAGAGACCTCTTTGGTCTTGTGTTATTTTAAATAGTATTATAAAGATCTGCTCTGTCGTTCAATGTTCTTTAACAGCACAGAGAATGGATATCAGAACAGTAACGTACTAAAACACACCGTGAGTTTAGATAAGCAAAGGGATGGACCTTTGTCCATAACAAAGATCTCAGAAGAGACATGGATTATTTCAATCATTGTCTTTGGTTACATAAAAATTGCTGAACATTGTTCATAGTGAGTTTTCTTCTCTATTTTGTATCAATTTAAATTGAAAAGCCCTGATCTGTCCCCAGCTGGTAACACACTAGCAGCTCTGAAGAAATCACTCCAGGTTGTCACAGAACCAAAACATTTTACCCAATATATTTGGGAATTATAAAGACCTCTATGGCAAGAGCACATCTACTACAGATGGATATAGTCTCAAACCAGCAATGCCTCTTAGCCTTTTGGGGGTTTTTGTGGGTTTTGGCCTTCTGTGGAGTCTGATTTTTCTGGTCTGAAGTGCTAATATTTCTATGGGCTTGCATTTTCCAGTGTAGACACTGTGTGACATGACCAGCTATGCACTCTAGCTACCAATTCAGTCCAGTCCAGTGCTTACTTTCATTCCCTATAATATAGGGAGACAATGAACTTATTCACAATTCATTCCAGACGAGCAAAATAGACATGTAAATTATCTAAACCATAAATGGATAGTAACTTGACACAGTTCAAGATGGAATTACTGGGAGTTTTGCTACATCCAACTACTAAATCTTTCACTCTACATGCCAGCAGCCAGCTAGCAGGCAAAACAGCACCGCCTTTTAGGGAATACACAGTTCTGCAGGACAACATACACAAAATGTGAGCATTTCATTTGTATACTGTACCATCCCAAAACATGCAATTGAAATTCAAATACACCATCTTCTGTGGTCAAAACTTAGTCAAAAGTTCCCTGGAGTAGGATGTGAATTCTGCCTGAGGCACACTGACATGACTTTCTTTCGTCTTTGACATGTCTAAAGCTATTAAGGAAAAATGTTGCTGACACTTTGAAGGAAAGATAGCATCAATTTCACAATTTTTTTCCTCACATATATTGTAAACAAAAATATTTTAAGCTTAATCACTCTCAAGTGGAACTGCAAGTGAAAGATGATTGCAACCCACAGTTTAGTCTCCCAAGATTAATAGAGAAGTTAACTTTGAAATCATTACTTTAAACTGTAGTACATTAATGTCTTGAAAGATTAATTACACAATGCCCCTTAAAACTGTCATTTTGTTAAGCACTACTCGTTCCAAATTATTCTTACAGCCAACTTTGAAAACACCCTCACACTCATCAAGAGAGATGAAAAAAATAAGACACTGCCTTTTAATTTAAACAGTATCAGCCCTATCAGATCCATCTAAGTCCCCTGGCTTTCCTTTCAAAAGGAACGTTTCCCAGTTGCAGGCAACAAATCTGCTGGCTGTTTCCAACCCAGTAGCACCACAACATGAAGTCTGTAGGAACTCCTAATTTCTGCCTCGACTTCACGGCGCGGTGTGCGAACCCCCTGCCCTTTTTCACTTGCACTGATTCCCTCGGGTGGATCCACAGGTCCTCGCTCCTGACTGCGAAGGCACCGGCGGAACGCCTAACCCCAAACCTCAGCACGTCGCCTTATCTTCGGCGAGGGACAGTCAGTGAAGGAGAAATATTCCGGGAAGGCACCGGGAGGCCAGGGCACTGTCCCACGCGGGGCCGGTGGAGTTGGGCAGGAGGGGGAGCCCCCGGCCCGGCCGCGGCGCCGCCGCTCGCCCCTCGCCCCCCGAGGGTGCCGGAGCCCCGCGCTGCCCCCGCTCCGTGCGCTGCGGAGAGTGCGGCTGGGAATGCTTCCTAAAGTCTGCCCTGCCCTTCCTCTCCCTTTCCCTACTTTTTCCCTACTTGTGCTGGCACCTCACCTGGAAGGCTGCCGGCGGTGCCAGGGCTCCTCGACGTGAGCGGCCGCGGCCCCGAGCCGAGAGGCCGGGGCCGGACGGATGCGGGGGCACCGCCACCCAGGGCAGGCGGCCAGCGGGGCCAAATGTTTCGCTACTTGTCCGCAAGCACGGGGAAATTCACCAGAGTGAATTCAAAGGACGGGGTTAGGGTGCCCTGCGAAAGGCACCGGCCGCCCGGGAGCGGCAGGGCAGCCGCCGGCGGACACGGAGCCCGGACGGGGCAGAGCCCTGCCCTCTGTGGTCCCGGCCTGAAACTTCCCCGTTTCCCCATTCCTTCAGCCCTACCTACCTGCACGGCTCAGCCCTGACATTACTCACTACCTTCTGTGGGCGGTGGGGAAGCCCTGCTGATCCGCCCGGGGTTCCTCGCCCCGCGATGCAGCCCGCGGGCTTGTCCGCGCTCCCCCAGCGCCCCGGGCGGCAGCCGCAGCCCTCGCCTCAGAGCCCGGAGAAGAGACTCACATGGTGACATTACGGGGCGGCTCTCCTCCGGGTCTCAGCAACCATCCTCCCGCGCTGCCGCTCGCTCTGCCTCTGCCCCGCTCCCTCGCCGGCTTCTCCCAAAGGTCATCGCTCCTTGCCCACCTCTCTTCCACGCCCGCGCCGAGCCGCTCCTCCTCCGCCGCGATGCTTCTCCCACCCCGCGCCGCGGCGGGACCTGCCTCTCTCTTTGCACAAGTCGGGGAAACTTCGGCGTGGAGGGAAGCCGCCCCCGCGGAGGGCAGGAGCCGCCCCGCCCGCTCCCCGCGCCCGCTGCGCCTCGCAGTCAGGTGGCGGCCCCGGCGCGGCCCCGCGGGCTGGCCCGGCCCACCGCGCTCCGGGGGCAGGACCGGCCCGGGAGGGGCCCCCAAGCACCCCTCCGAGGAGCTGCTCCACGGGCCCGGCGCGCCGCTCTGGGGACAGGGATGGCGACCCCCGGAAAGGCGCTCCCCGGGCGGCACCACGCGGCACCTTCCAGGCTGACACGGCCGTGCAGGGACCTGTCTCACTGGTTGGGGGCTAGGCCAGGGGTGTGCAGTTGCCAGGAACCCCTCGAGAAGTGATAGCCACAGGCCCAAAGCCACCCGCAAAGGACACGGGCCACTTCTGAGAAGATTCCATACTGGGGACGCTGCCCTTGCCGGTCACAGCGCCCTGAGCGTGTAGCACCTCGCAGCATCCCAGTGGCAGCAGCGCCTTGGGGACGAGCGCACCCTGCACACTCTCCACACTGCGCACGGCAGAGGGAAGCGCCCGTAAGCCCACCTGCTCAACTCAAGAAAACAAACAGTCCTGCTGTGTCCCAGAGCTGCTGGCACAGACTCCAAGGCACTTAAAGTGTGTCAGTTTCCTTTGAGGCATTAGGGATACAAGGTGGGTAGGTGGAGGTGACGCAGCTCTGACCCACTTTCTGAAGCGTGCGAGGCGGTGTGCTGCTCCCACAAAGTGCTGGCCCACACCTCACTCCTGGGTAGCGTTCTTGGAGGATGGTAATTTGCACCATTTGCCAATGATCCTGAGTCGCTTTGCTCAATTAAAATCTGAAGGACATGGGACTGTACTACAGGTACGTGGGAAATCATTGAAATGATAGAAAGGGGAAAACAAATGGTCATCAGAGAAATCCAAAATTTTCAGAGTACTCCATGGATCTGAGCTGGCAGGATTAGGAAGGATGGGGGAAGAAAAGCCATAGCACACTGAATCATTCAATGAAGTTATCAGCATGCAATGGCAGTTAAAAGCAAACAGTTCCTATTTTAAAAAAATAAAGAAAACATCACTAAATTTTTCATGAACTTTATACTGAACATTACTATTTACTTATTCTGGTCAATTTTTATTCTCTGTCCTTAAAACCAATAAAGCTACAGGCTTGCTTTCATTGTAAATTCCTGGCACTTAACATGGGTGCAAGACCTGCTGGGTTGTGTTAGCCAAATCCACATGGCCAATGGTGCAGGCTTGAGCAAAGTCATCCTACAAGATCTTGCCTCTGGGTTTATTGTACACCTGCAGATTATTGCATCTACCTCACATGCCCATCACAGTCTGTGCTTCTAGAATGCACTGGACTTGCTGTACATGAGCTCAGGATCTCCTGGGCATATTAGACCCACCATGTATGAGATATAGACAGTAAATCAAGAGCATCTGGAACAAATCAATCTGCCATTCATGCCCAGATTTGTGATACAAGTGTAGTGTTTATCTACTGGCTGTGTTGGAAACTTACATCTTCCTTCCCTACTTCAAAGGCATTAGAGGTGACTGCAATTCCAGAACCTGTCAGTCAAGCTAAAAAAAAAAAAAGGGATTTTCCCCAGTTATGTTTTTGTTCAATTGTTTCTTGATTAATTCTCTTGTTCTGAGTTTGCTGTCATGCACTTTTGCAACCATCAATCTGCTTAACCCTCCACAGCAGGAGCACTGCTGCTTCTGGATCCCAAACTGAACACTGCCCAGTGAGAAATGCCTGTGATGTCCAGTGGGGATCACGTGCAGTGCAGATTTTCGGACAATGAAGTAGCACGTTTCTGAAGACAGTCTCAGAGCTGCAGAGCAGTGAAGAGAACCCAAACACTCATGAGAAAATGCAGATCATTATCTGGCAGCAGCTCACTGTGCCACATCTGCCTTTAATCAATAGTGAAACAACTTGGCATGGTGTGGGTAGTCGGAGAGGGCTCCATTTCTGGCAGCTGCTTAGCAAGAGAGAGTTTTTGTGTAGATCAGTGATTTTAAGATCTCTGTCTCAGTGTGAGAAACTGCAGACTACATTACAACACCCAATTCAGGTTAACATTGCAGGCTGTCTTTTGCACAATATAATTAAGAGGGGAAAAAATTACAGAAGTCTGGGAAGCAGTGCTATAACCAGAAAGGTTCTTTATACTTACATCTAGTGAGCAACACCTGCAGAAAGTCAAGCAGTTTTTTTTATTCTTTTCTTACTACATCTGTAGTCACAATGTTGCTTTACATTTATTTTTATTACACCTCAAGCAAGTGGGGTGTGAATATTGTTAGGTACAGTGGTAGCATATTCTTCAAATATTGTGGAGCGTTTCATGACTATTCTCAGATGATAAGTTAAATATTTTGCAAAGTTTATAGGCCCCAATTATTATGGCTTTGTTCACATATTTCTTTAAACTTACGGCTAAGGTGGTTTCCTTATATTTTGTGCAACATTGCATCGACTACATCAAATATCTTATAAGACTGTTAAAGGATATTTCATTAAATAATATGAAATACCATATTTTAGATCTGTATACTTAATTTTAATATTTGAGACACATGATTTTTCAATGAACTTTTGCTTTGAAAGTCTCTTCTATATTGTAATTATTGCATTTAGGAAAATCTGTGTTTTCCAGAGAAGTGCGAATACTGAAACTTTATTGCCTGTAACAGTGTAAAAGAGAAAACAACCTGAAACAATAAAAAGGAAGCTGAAAATAAATAGTGCATTGCTATAAGCTCAAGAAGAAAATTCAAGATCATATGCATTCTCAAAAATTCCAAGAGAAAAAAATTGGCATTGCATTCTACGACTATTCCTGGCTTTCTGTCTGGTCATTCTCATATCTTGAAGTAAACATGATACATACCCACAGCTGAATCTGAAAGTTCAAAGGTGAGCTCCCAAATGCTGGTTTTGAGGATAGAAGTTTGGGCATTCGTCTAAAAGGTGAAGTAGCAGAATTGATGTGAATTGTTGGGAACAGCAATTCACATCAATTAAAGGATTCAAGAATTCACATCAATCCAAGGATTACTTCAGACCTTTGACATATAGGTCTGTTCCACTATGCTTGTACATAAAGTAATCTCATAAATTACATGAAGTAATCTCTCTGGAAGCTTTTCCTTTTTGAGAATTTTTTTGTCTTTCTAAAGACTACTTAATCAGCTCCCAGATATCCCAGCACCAATCAGCCTTGTTTGCCCCTACCTGGGTCACAGGTGAACCCATTTTTCACAGTCTAGAGGACTATCTGACCAAACCTCCTGGCTTTTCTACTTTCAGAAGGTCTCTAAGCAGCTTGTCTTTCCTTATTTTCCCTTATCTGAGAGAGTAAGGGCCTTACCTCTCTGTTTCAGGTGTAAATGCAGCACAAACAGGACCAGGAAGGGCTCTCTTTCTTTCTTTCTCTAGCTTTTTTTTTTTTTTTTTTTTCCTGAAGAGATGTTTTTCATTCAGATTTGAAGTGCCATCCAGACAGGGCTGGTTCCCATTAGTAAGATACTGAAGAGGTGTCAAGTCAGTTTTCACTGTGGGACTTACTGCAGTGGTTTCACCTAAGTGCTGGGCAGGGATGGCTGGATGCTGGGTGAATAAGCATGTTTTAGGGGCTGCTGGCCCAATAGATAGGGGAAATGGCACACAGTTTCAATGCTTAGCCAAGTACCAAGCCAGCACGGTCTTCCAAGAACTTGGGAGGCAAAGGAATTGTAAGGACCATATCAACTGAAGTTTGTAAGTGGTGATACTGCCTATAAATGATTGCACTGACCCATATGTTCTTCAATTTAAGTTTTGTCTCCTGAAAACAAGTGAAGTGAATGGTAACTCTAATGTATTTGTACAATGCATGTTCAGGATTTCAGGGGCTAACACACTCGAGTTTGCCTCATTTGGTACTTTCTCTATGTGCTTTTACGTACATAAAACTTAGATGATGAAATAGTTTCTGTCAGGGAGGTTACCGCAAGCTAAAATGCTGTGCTTTGTGCCAGATGAGATGTCTTTGATGAAGTCCCGAGAGCATGGCATATACAGTGCCTGCACACACTGCACTCCATAAAATTCTGTAAAGTCTGTGACCTCAAACAAAGCAAGAAACAGATCAGGTAGCAAATTAATTTGGATGGTTTTCACAAAACATTTCATGTCTTTGATCACTGTCTTGTATTTTGAGTCCATTTCATCTCCTTACTGTTGATCAAGCACTCCAGGGGTCCCAAACTTTATCCTGCTGGGGCATGCTGCCACTGGTGTTTTTGCACACATTTCTGATCTGTGGGGGTGGGAGGATGCTGGAGGTCCCTGCTTCCTGAACTTTGATTTCTCTAAAGGCGAAGAGGAATCTCATAACATTTTTCTAGCTTCAGATGAATGAACTTGGGAGTGGTGCTCACTTTACATGGTGATGCACTTTTACTAGAAGGAGCTCTGTAAGATGATGTTATTATCAGTAAAGAAAAAGCAGCAGCCTGAATCTAAGCTGGTGTCTGGTGTTCAAACAGGAAGATAAATGTGGTAAGAAAGAGCTTGTAGAATCAGAGGACATGCAGAGAGAATCAGTCATTTGTGGTGTAATAAAAAGCACAGGGTGGGGGAAGCTCAGTAGTAAAAGGAGGGGCTTCATCAAGAGATAGTTAATCTCTGCCAAGTACACTTTGAACTTAATAGATACCAACCAACAGGATAAAATCATTTATCTTTCTAATTCATTTGTCTAAAAATGTGCCTCTGTGGCTACAAGTCATTTCAATGCTGAGTTCATCACCGCCTAAACTTCCCCATCTCCTCAACAGATTAACCCTGAAATTAGAGCTGTTTAGAAAGTAACACTGATAGCTGGGGTGCCTCAAAGAGTGTTGGTACCGAGATGAGCCACGCTGATATTTTTGTACAAGACCGAGAAAACCTTTTCCCACCAAGATCTGTGTACAACCTTCTCATGAATGAATAAATACTTGACTGGAATAAATACTCATCCCTGAAAGATTCTAAAACAGCACTAAATTTAAATTTTGCTCTACATATGTCACTTCACAAACAACCAGATTCTCAGGAGCAACAGGTTTCTGCTGAGCATGTTTTTATGGTGGCAATTGACTTGATTAATTTCTAATTCTGGATTCTTGATCTTTTTTCAGTCATGCCTTGGCCAGTTTGGAGGAGTTAAAAAAACAGTAATTCTTCACCTATTTTTAGAACCCAACTTTTCCTTTAATATGACTTCTGGGCAGGATTTCTCACTTCCGTTTTCTGTCCAGATGTAAAATATTTGGAACTACTGGAAGAAAAGCTGACCTCATGGTATTTCCATCAGGTTCCACTGGTGGAACAACTGGAAACCTCATGAGGAAAGCCTTTCTCTAAGTGTTCAGACTAGTTTTGCAGACTCAAGAGCTTAGGAAACTTTGGATAAATTTTGAGTAAGTATCAAAATATTTCAATGCTTGTCAGAACTGAAGCCGGAGCGAACTGCATAAAGTTCATTCATCACTCTTTGTAATAATAGCACAAGTGGTAACAAAATCATAGGATCACATGGAAATTGATATAATTACAAGTTAATAATGATCAGTTAACTATTTACCACGTCATAAAAAATAATATACTTCCATGCAGAATGGAAATTAGATGCTAAACACAAGCACAACATTAATTTAAAAGAAGGGCTCAAAGAGCTGTGTTGCAGGGTGAAAGCAGAAAACATACAAATATATAAACCCTTTCTAACTTTTAAGAAAATGAAAGAAAATACTATCTAGTACCACTTGAGATTAACTAGCTATCCACAGCTCTTTTGAAATTTTATCCCTGAGTTCAGGCTGAAACCACATGAGTTTCACACCAATGTTTTAAAACACTACTGCAAAGTTTCATTTTTGAGATATGAGAAAAAATCCTTGGAATTCCAGTTTTCAATAAATTGTACAGAAAATCCAACCAAACAAAAAAGTCCAGTATTGTTTCAAAACTATGTGAAAATCTGACTTGCCTTCAGAACTTAAATTCCATTTCCTGTGCATATGTGTTATTATAAATAACAGAAGCATTTACTATCTGTTTCACAAGACAAGGAAGAAATGAGACAGTTTCGTGAGCCTGAAGAACATGATGAAGTAATACAGGTAATGCTTTGTCTGACAGACTTCAGCTCCCCAAACTTATTTATTAGGAATTCTTCAAAAGCTGAACTAAGTGGGGCAGACTTCAGCGTGAATTCAGAGCAGTGATTAAACCCATGCTTTGGACTTGCAGGCCCCAGTCGGTATAAGAGAGTGATCTGAGAAAAAAAATGCAAACCCTGAACTTTTTAATGTACATTTTGAATTACCCTCACCACAATATCTGAATGGTTGATTACATAATACCCTTGAGTGAATACATGGATTTACTGTAATATTCCAAAAAGAGAGCTGACAGACAGAGAGATTAAAGGCAAAATTACAGAAAAGTACCCCCATAATAATTGTCCAGCCTAAAAGTCTTAGGATGTTATTTTCCCTTGTGAATTTTGTGTTATATTTATAACATTTGTGAATTTTTCAAAATGTATTCCTGTAGAGCTCAGTCTTCCTCATAGTAAAAACTAATAGGGAAGTGGAAATACATCAGTAATGAGGTTTTTTTCAATCTGAAACACTATGGCAGCAGTAGGAACAAGCTCTTCATAGCTTCCTTAAAATATTTTTTGTCTGCCTTCAGTTCCTTTCCCATGTAATGGTTCCGTTTTCTCACTGGTTGCAGATGTTGCGCACAAGATGAAGAGGCATCTCAAATTCTAAAAATAATTGTGATTCTTGCAGGTGTATGTATAGACTCCTATCAGTGAACAGAGCTGGATCCTTGAGGAGGGTGTGGTGAGAACTGAAAGTTGTATCACCTGTCCAGCTCACTGAGCTCCACTTGAAACTGGATCACCCACCTCCAGAACCTCCAGTTAAGCCACTGGATTTTACTCCAAGTTGACCTGACACAAATACAACATCCTGCAACTAAAGAAGAAAAAGCTGTGAGGGAAAGCAGCTAATCTGAAACAGGTTATAATTCATTTACTCAAAGGAATACCACTGAGCTGAGCCAAAATGAGCTCAGAATCACTAGGTTAATGTGTATTTAACCAAACCTGAACTTTTCCATATGATGATGTATTAATCCACACCTCTGCAGACCTCCTGGCCATTTCTTCTTTGTTTTTTCTCTTTTCCTTTCACAGGCAGAATATAATTGAAAACAAAGGTAAAAATAAGTGAAAAAAGCCCTGGAAAGCAACTGCACAACCTCATTAAGAGAGTGCTACTGGAACAGGAGTATGTTTTTGTGATTGTGGGGGATGAGAGCTATCAGCTCTTCCACAGACCAGCTGCAAAACTGGGAAAGGAAGTCAGCAGTGGAAAAACAGACACCAAAGCTTTATGGACAGCTTTAATTCAGAATTGTCATAGAAGACCAAGTCCAGCATCTGAACATGTTCAATTAATTGTGAAAGCTGAGCTAGATGCATGGTTTTGATTTACTTCCTTTGAAACACTGCTGTAAGTGTCATCATGGAAGCAAGACTGCATCTATTCGTACTGCAATATCAATGTGCAGTCCCCTGAATTTTCCATTTAGTGAGGGATAATTAAGACTGTTTGTAGGCCTTGCTTTAAACTTGTCATAGCCCAAGTCACACTTAATTTTCTTTTAAAACTATTTTTAATACTGTATAAAATTTTATGCATTTTCTTCAGTTTTTACTGTATAGTAAGACATAGTAAAACATCACACAATATAGTCTCAGGAATTTAATTAGTGTAATATTATAGTGCTACTGCTATGGGGCAGGTATTGGATGGCTATATCAATACTTTTTTCCTTAATTTAGGAGAGGGTGCATGAGAAAAACAGTTGAGGTTGTGTTTCTTCATGATGAATAAATAAGTCCTGGAAAATTTTGTGGGGAAGGGGAAAGAAATAAAGAATGTCTACTTCCCTAACTCAAAATTAGGGCTTGACAAGTCACAGGAAAAAGAAAAAAGACCATATTTTCCATTTAATCCTGTGTGAAATTTTGGTGTTTTATTCTTACAATTGAAACTTTTTTTGAGCCCTCTTTCCCCCTTCTTTCTTTTCCCCTTGCTTCCCCCCACTTCCCTGCCCCTTCTTCCTGCACCTTCCCCTTACAATTAGAGATTCCAAAATAAAGGTTATTCAACTTCAGTCTGTATTAAAACTTACTTAAATGAAAAACTATGACATAGCTTTTAAAGTATCAAAAATATGTATTTCGCATGTATTTTGAAAAATAGTGAGATTTATATAAATTTGAGATTTAAGAAACCCCTGAAACCACGAATTCCAAGCTTGTATTACCTAGGTATATTCAGTCATTTCCCTGAATTGTACTGAAACTTTCCAAACATCATAAAAAGAACAAACTGTATTCTAGAACAGTCAGTCAAAGCCTCTATGTAAAAAAAAAAAAAAAAAAAGAAAAAGAAAAAACCAAAACAAGACAAAAAGAGAATACACCCCCCCCCCCTTACCTCTAACTTTTTCTTGTTTTTTAAGTGCTGTTTTTTCTTTTGTTTGGGAAATATGGACCAGTCCTACCCTCAGTAGAGGTGTTTCCTGTAGTCTTTTCCTAGAACCTGGGGACTGTTTATTTTACTTTGCTAAGCATTAGGGATATATGGCAGTATTAGAGATTACATGGATATGCAAAATAATCCTGCCAACTGTACCCCTGACTGCCAGGAAGGGTTTAAGTGCAGCTGGCAGTATAATTCTCCCCACACCATGACCTTCTTCCCAGGACTGAGGTTTAAAAGGCATGGGACAGCCTTCACCAGTGAAGAAACTGCAGCAAGAGATGGTGGCTTTTCCAGAGCAAATTCCAGCCTGTGGCAAGAAATCACCCATTACTTACAGAAGTGAGGGGCAAGCTTTGCTCACAACCAGGACACAGGAGGAGAGGACAGATCCCACAGCATGGGAGTTGGGAATGATTCAGTGTTCCTGTGGCTTGCTTCGTATTTCAGATGTAAGGTGTAGCTAAACATGAGAGCTGCTATTTCTTACGATCTAAATCCTACTTTATAGCACTTATTAGGGTTACTGTACTCCTGAGATAAAAAAAAACGAGCAAAACCCTCATAATAATATTAATTACTGATTACTTATAAATACTCAGTCTATATAAACACTGGGATCTATTACAAAAAACAGTGACAGAGAGAAACAACTACAAAAATGCAAATATAGGCACAAGTATAAATATTAAAAATGCACAAAGTTTAAAGATATTTGAATATCATTCCCATTTAACTTTCTTACTTTGCTATTTTAAATTATTTTCACTATGAGTAGGCAATTATGAGAATGCAGAGGGTTAAAGAAAAAATTCAAAAGAAATGCCTTGTATGAAAACATCTGAACTTAGTTTATTAATCCTTTTTTGATAAGGCACAAAGATTGATTAAAGAATGTACAGTAATTCTTTTGAAGTTCACCATTTTCATTATGATGTTGAAATGTCTTCCTGCAGCTAACCTTTGTCTAATCTATCCTGAACATACTTATTTATTTTTTCAAATTGAAAAGGAAATTCAGGCAGCTGAATGTTGCTGCTGCTTATTAATTTCACAACATTAGTATAGACAGTAATTTATTAAACTAGAGGTATTTGGCGAACCAGTTTGAGTTAATGACTCAGCAGCTCAAATATGTCCCTAAAGCAATGATCTCATATACAGGTTCTTTTATGTCCTAAATTGTTGGAATCCAGCTCTCAATGACTTGGTTTTACCATCATCACGTCATAGCTCCAAACATCTGCCTTGGGATGTCTACTTAAAGTCTCAGCAGAGAGGCGAACGGGACTGCAGTAAGAGCAAATCTCTTTCCTATGGGAAGCATTTGCCTTTCACCTTAGGGACAAAACACGCTAGCTCTATGACCTGGGAAAGCTCCAGTGTCTGCCCCAAAATCCTTCTATGGAAAGGTCTGCAGCACTGGAATCCCCCTTTCAAATAACTGCCTTAGGATGTAAAATACAGTGCTAGAAATACTAATGCATTAATAGAGTTATTCTGTGTATCATTACATGATGTTACCATAAAAGACTGCATTTAGATATTGAGAGTGGGTGTTCCTCTGGGTGCTGTCCTTTCTCTCTTCTTGTGAAACATGCTTCCTTCCTGTCTCCTCTCTACCCTCACTTCCTCATGCCTTTTTTGGAGCGTGAAAAAGGAAAGAGCACTGTGTCCACAGACCCCACAGGGGCTTCCTAATCATCCTTCTACCCCCTAAGCACACAGCACTCCACCTCCACCTTCTCCTTGCTCAATAATAGGCAACTGGTTCCACCCTGCACTGGAATTTCACACAGCATCTTAGCAATTAAAGCATGTGTAAACAAAGGAGTGCAAACCCCTAACCACTATTGAGGAAAAAACATGAGTGTACGAGGTGGCACAAGAAAAATATCTAAGGGTGACTAAGAAGATATAGAACATCTCAGGAGCTAGGAATTTCAGAGGAAAGATGCAGGGAAAATGGTAGAAGCACTGAAAATGAATTGGTGGAAGAAGACTGGATGGATAAACCAAATAGGTACAGAAGAAGCACAGGCAGGGCAACATAACGGAGAGAAAATAAATGAGAATACAGCTACAGGGTAAAAAGGCAAGGGCCAGTGCAGTGAGAAAAGATGGAAGATGATAGAAGGAGATGCAGAAAGAAAGCAATAAAATAAACTGGAAAAGCAGAAAAACCTGAAAAATAATAAGCATTAAGTTTATTAAAATTAAAACTATTAGACCAAAATGAAATGGATGTTAAAAAGATATGCAAGAACTTGGTCTTGGAGTTCATACACTGCAAGCAAGAATTTGTGGAAATATTTGAACACTGTAACTATAAATGCACTTTTCGAATCACTGTTCCTCAGTATCACACATATTATGGGAGAATGTGTGTGTAGAGCTAATGCCCATGACACTAAGTATCATAAGGATTAACAATCTAAATCATTAAGAGCTATGAATTTACAATCATTTCATTTTTCCTCCATTTCTCAGGGTTTTTTTTATGAACTTGAATGTACACATCCATTAAGCTAATGAGGAAAAGGGAGCTGAATTTGCAGTAGTCTGCCTGGAGTGGCTCCCAACACCACTTGGTTCAATAGTCAGCAAGACCTTAAATGGGACTTTTTGCAGAGTTTCCATAAATAGCCAGCTCAGATTCAGAAAGGTCTTAACATCCCAAATTCTTACAAATTCAGTAAGGGAAGTGTCTATTAAGCTGCCCTCCAAATTTTCTCCCTTTATTTTATATCAGAACTTCCTCTATCATTAAAAACAATTTCCAGACAATCTCCAACCTAAGGTTTGGGGTTTTTCCCGAATTATAATAACTAAATAACTTTGTATTATTGACAGAGACATTTCAAAAGACAAGAAGAATCATTATGATGTCTCTAATGATGGTTACTGGTGACAGTCTCTTGAAGCTGTAACATTTTGTTCTTAATTGCTTTACTCTCAGTAAAGTAATTTATCTGTTGGGTTTTTTTCTGGCAGCTGTTACTACTTAATATTCTGAAAGCACAACTGAAAGAGCGTAATTGTTTCTTTAGATGTCATCAGCTTAGCTGTAACACTGGATCTCAGGACAGATTACTGATTTCAACCAGTACTTATATTGCAATCAACAGTGGAAATAATTTGAAACTGCTCTGCCTGCACAAGCAGAGCTGATTCCCCCTGAGGTTAAGGGAAAGGTTCCCACTGACTTCAACAGGCTTTGGATTAAGCTGTGAATAAGGATCTGTGAAGGGTAAATACTGGTGACAGAATCTGGGGCTTTGCCAGATAAACACAGAAAGAAATGGGGAATTTCAGAATGCTTTGTTCCTGGAAGAGAGGAAACTTTCTATCCTTTGTTTTTTAGCTTTAATTATCCCCCATCCAAAAAAAAGGTCAGGAGGAAAGAAACAGGGGAAAAGACTGAATTTTTCTTTTGCTCTCAAATATTCAACAGAATGTGAGTACATTTGCGAGAAACATTGTGTTTTAAACACTCTTTACTAACAGTGACAACAATCAAAATATAAGAAGGTATGATTTGGTCAGTGGTGTTAGAACCCATGGACAATCCTTATAAACGAGGTTTTGGGCTAAATGTCAGAGTGCACACTGGACAATTCCATTCCCCATCAGCATCTATTCTCTACTTGTTTGGAAATATTCTGATGATTAGTACTGGGACATCCTCTTCGATACAATGTGCAGTATTACCCCTCCCTTTTATCCAGCCTGGGAATTTTAAGAGCCAAGGAATATCCCTTTATTGAATGCTTGTTTAAATGAGATTATAGTAAAACATCCTTCTAAAAGCTGATTTTGTGTAGGGACACAGAAAGAAATTCCAGTTTATACTGACCAATACTTCTCTCTATTTTCCATTGGTTTTCATATTTTTAAATACTCCAAGTGTTAATGGTTTCTAAATTATACTAAATTTATAAACTATACTAAATTTAAAAATTGTTGCAAAGAGGGGGCCAACACCTTGAAAACAATTTATATACTAGACCAGAATTAAACACACCGACTTATTTTCAAAAACATGGAGATATGGCACTTCAAGACATGGTTTAATGATGAGTATGGCAGTGCTGGTTAAACAGCTGGACTTAGAGGTCTTTTCCAAGCAAAAATGGTTTTATGATTCTATAGGCTGGATATCTATTGAAATCATCGTATGAGGCACTGCAAGCTCCTAAATATTGTATTCTTAAGATCATCAATGGATTTTTGTCCTCAAGCATTTTCTGCTCAAGCCAATTTGCAAAAAAAAATAGCAAATGTGAGCACTGTATTAAATTTAAATTTATTATATTAAATGTGAAATACTGGTGTTTTTAAGAAAAAAAAATATATCAATTTTGCCAGAAAGCCAACTTTGAACAAAAACTGGTACAGAGAAGCAAGTTCATACAGACTCTGAATTTTTAGTGCCGAGAAAAGAATTTGTCCTTTTCTGAGCCAGAAAGCACATTCATCTTTCCCAGTGTCAGCAAATACGTGCAATTTACACATTACTGTCTAAGCTTCTGAAAAAAAATGTGGCCCTTGAGGCTTTCTTCTTCAGAAAATACAAAGTTAAGCTTCCCACTAACATTTTTTTGGGGGGGAATCACTTAAAAGCAGTTAGGAAGCACAGTTTTAAAAATCCCGTGACTGTAACCCATTCACCACACCCCAAGCCCAGACTTAGCAGGAAAATAATTTGGTGATACCATAGGGTTTCCTTATCATGGCACAGCTAAAAAAAGTCTTCACAATTAGATTATTAAAGCATGGGACCAAACTCAGTTCAATTTTAGTCAATAATGCAAAAGTTGTTGCAGGTAAGTTGGATGCAAGTTTTTGTATTCTACTTTTGTTAGTAGATTAAATGAGTTTTGATGACACTGTGGGTCCTCCGATTTGGGTTTCTTTTAATATAGAGTAGGTTTTTACTTTAAATGCATAGTAGATTTGAATGCCTGAGCTTTTGGGTTTATTTTTCCTTGAGGCAATAGATCCTTGGCAACTCAGCAAGCCTTTTCTACTTGTTTTGCACAAGAAACAGCAAGACTGTGTGAGTATTATATATGTGTGTGTGTATAGGATATATTTTGGTCATAACACACATTTTCTCTGAAGAGGAACTCTTTTTTACTAACTACTCACGCATATATATGTCTATGTCTGTATTGAGTAATAACTAATAATAACTAATTAATCCTTTGTCTGCACAGGGACTGAAAGAAACTGAGAACTCATAGATGCACACTATAAAAGAAGTGCTGTATTCTGAAAATAATGTGGAAAAACAATAATCTTGCTAATATGTGTGTTGCTCAAGTAAAATATTACCTTAATAAAGGAGCTAAGAATCAACTAGTTTCTACATAGATGTAAATATATCCTAGTTTATTATTTTAGTTCTAGCTTATGATAGAATTACTCATTTAAATTACAGATGTAATAAAAGCTAGTCTTGCACAGTCCAGTGAGTAAAGTCACCAAGACAACCGCTAAGATCTGGAATCCAAGTGAGAGTAACTGTCTAATCAATAATCTATGTTCCCCTCAGTTAATGCTTTATCTATGTCTCTCTGCTTGTATTTCAAGCTGTCTAAACCATGGCATATGTAGCCTTTTAATAATTCTTCTCACAGCCATGATGCACTAAAATTTCAAAATATTCTTCTGTTTGATGGATACAGGACTCCCTCCCCAGGGTGTTGATACCCAATGATGAAAGAAATGGTCGGGAAAAGTTTTGATACCTACAGTATGGTCTTATCTCCAACCCTCCTCTTTACAAAACCTCTTCCTCCTGTGATCCTCACTGCACTGTGGGGATCCCAGTCCAGCAGCCTCCTTCACATTCCAATTAACAGCACTCTTCCCTGTGGTGCCTAGGGCAATGCAAGTGGATACCAACCTTAAATCTTTTCTCCCAGTCTGCTTTCCTCCTTGTTGGAGCAAATGATTTCCCATACTGTCATTTTTTTCAGACCACAGCATCTCTTCCTTTACACACCTTCTGTCCCAGCCTGCCTCACTGTATCCTCAGACTCTGCAGGTAGATCTGGTAAATGCAGGAGGCAAGCTGGCACAAGCCAGCTGAAAGAAAGATAGAACTGTACCAATCTGTGGGCTGTTCTTAGAGAAGGCTGTATTATTCTGGCTTATTAAACCCACACAGACAACCCTTGATTCTGGCTCTGAAACCTGTGGGGTAACCTATTTCACACCAGTGCAGGGGAGCACTCAGCACCTGTGCTCAGACATTTGAAAAAGAGCAGTAGATGCTAGGGGAAGGAGGAACAGAGGAAGAAAGTAGAAGGGGACATTGCCTGGGACATGGCTGGAGATTCGCTTTTGGAAGGAGGTGCTCCAACAGTGAAGGAGTTATGGCTTTAAAGGATTTTAGCTATGGACAGTCTATGTCAGAGCAGGGACACCCCAGAGGGACTATGATGTGTGAGTAACTCATGCTGAGGCAGAGGACAGCAAGTGAAGTAGAGGAGAAAGAGTAAACAAGGAGTGTCAGAAAGTAACCATTATTCACCAACACCAATTTCACGCAGTACCTCGTTGTAGAGACAGTTGTAGGGACAGTATCAGGTGGTGAAAATGAGGGAAATTGAAACCAGGAAGAGTACAGAAATGATATTTGATTGAAGGTGAACCTAGGAAGGGGGAAGGAAAAGTGTTTTACTTGTTTTTTTTTAATTGTTTATGCTTTTGCTAAATCAATTATTAGAAGCTTATGTTAACAAACAATAAAAAAAAATATTCATTGAATCATTGAATGGATTGTGTTGGAAGAGACCTGAAAGAGCATGTAGTTCCAGCCCCGTTGCCATGGGCAGGGACAACTTTCACTAGATCAAGTTGCTCAAAACCCCATCTAGCCTGACCTTGAATACTTACAGAGATGGGACATCCACAACTTCTGTGGGCAACCTGGTCCAGAGCCTCACCATTCTCACAGTATCTAAATGAAATCTGCCTGCTTTCAGACTAAAGCCATCACCCCTTGTTCTATCACTCAGTATCAGTAAAACTCTCTCCAGCTCTCTTGTAGATCCCTTTAAGTATTTGAAGGTTGCTGTAAGGTCTCCCCAGAGCCTTCTCTTCTCCAGGCAGAACAATCTAAACTCTCTCAGCCTGTCTTCATAGGAGAGGTGCTGAAGATCCTTGAATATCTTCATTTGCCTCCTCTGGACTTATGCCAGCCTGTCCATCTCCTCCTCATGTTGAGGGTCTCCGAACTGGATGCAGCACTGCAGGTGGGGTCTCACAAGAACAGAGTAGAGGGCAGAATTCCCTCTCTTGGCCTGCTGGCCACACTGCTTTGGATGCAGCCCAGGATATATTTGGCTTTCTGGGCTGCAAGTGTACATTGCAAGTGCACATAGCTTCTCACCCACCAACAAAGCCCTTCTTAGAGCTGCTCTCAATTTGGCACTGTTTCATCTGTGACAGCTTTGGAATCCCTTTCTTGTATTCATAAGCCATGTAAACATTTTGTTCCATCTTACCTTTCGACTTCTCATATGCATGAATGCTCCTCCATATTTTGAAATAAGCCCAAGCATTTTTCAAAAAGTTTCAGGTACAATTGTGACCTTAACTAAAGCTACTAAATATAAATTCCAGCAGTGGCTAAATCATTGATGCTGATTTTTTTTTAACTGTGTGCATACCACTAATAAACATGTTGAGTTTCACATACTGAGGAAACACAGGCAAAATCTTCCTCCATGCAAACTGAGGCTTACTTTAATGAAAAGCCAGTTCCATTTATATGTACATATATATAAGCATCTACACCCAAATTCACATTATGCAAGTGGCAGGTTCATGTTTATCGGCCATTTTTCAAAATAATGAGAAGCATTTTTATCAGGTATGGCACTTTAAATATAAGATGGTGTAATGTGAAGTGAATAATAAAATTCAGTACTAAAGAACTTGATATACAACTCTTGACATACCCTGTTATATGCTTTAAGATATGAAAATGCAGTTTCCTGGTGCAAACACTTATTTTAGGCCTAATCTAATCAGAATGATCATAAACCAATGATTCACAAGTTCTGTGTGTACACCCTTACTATGATATTGTTCTTAGTCACACCACACAGTTTATTGTTCTTAGAGTCACATAGTTCCTTTTACTCCAGGAGAAGCTATTCTAAAGTGGTGGATAGTCTATGGTTTGCCAGTATTTCTTCAGAAGGTCCTTTCAGTAACCAAGGGCAGCTTATGTTGTCTGCACAGAAATAAAGTGACTAGACATCCCTCAAATGGCCACCAAATGACTGAAGGAAAACCTTCTTGTAATGGTTGTCATGACCATTTATAATATTTGTTAGTTTGTCATCCACTTCTACTCTTTCCTTTACAGAATTACCAAAAAAGAGAATAGGCCGCAATTTAATTCAATCACAGCAAGCAAAGGATGGAAACAGACCCCACACAATTGCTGTATTTCCTTTCTCTCTTAAGAACGATTCTGGCATCTAAACAAAGAAAATTTGAGAAGGAGAAAGAATCTGGCTTTCATTTTCGGAAAGTATAACAGTAAGCCAACAATACGTCTATGGAGACAATAACATATCCATCTCTACAATGGCTTTGGCAGTCATCCTTTGGTCTCAATTTCCTATTATACAGTTTCAAAATTCAAGGTACAAATTCTCTCTCCACCTTGTTCAATCTCCCTTCCTCTCTCCCCTCCTAAATAGTGAATGAAGTCTCAGCCTTCAGGAACACTATTCCCTAAAAGAAGTTATGTGTTGTGGCTGGGCTCTTCTGGCTTCTTTCCCCTCACTGCTCCTAGGAACCAGAATGGTTTTCTGAGCTGTCCTGTCATAACCAAACCCACTTGTTTTCATGTTAGCACAGTACTAACTCACTTAGATGCCAAGTGGGCTTTCATCCTGCCCTTCATGGAATTATATCCGCCTTCCCGATTAGAGTCTGATGCCGCAATGACATGAGATGGGTTGTAACAGGGCTTAAATCTTCACCTTTACCTCTCTTTCTGATACTGAATCTCACTTCCTCCTTCAGTTGCAATGCATATCACTTAATCTTTCTCTCTACCAAGTGTCTTTGAAACATATTGGTTATAGGTTTTTGACTGCTGTGGCAATCCTGCCCCATTTACTGAAAGCTGTGTAGGGCAGAGCTCCTGGATTCCATGATGGGATCTCAAGATAGCCCAAACTTTAGTGGTGGATCTGGGAGTGACTGTATTGAACATCCCAATGACACCTTCTACCCAGACTGGCATTCACATACACCATCTAGAACCTGATGACTCCAAAGACAGATTGTTGGATCTTGTAGATAAATCAGAAAAAGAATAAAGCATTTGAAAATTCTTCACCCTTCCTAAGGTTGTTTGCTTTGAGCAATGGTGCAACATTCAATGTCTTCCTCCAGATTTTCAGGCCTGAAACAGCCTGGAGAAGACAAGAAGTTAAGATGCTCCTGTTTCTGCCTTCCAGCAGCCCCCTCAAGAAACCCCATGGCATAAAGCACTGTTGGGAAATCAGAGCAACTTTCTCTTACATATGCATCTGTATGATCCAAAATTCAGGGTTTTTTTATTTTCAAGATCTGAAAGCATTAATGGGACACTGTCTTTACTCTCTGCAGGTGGTAATGGGGTGGCATGTAGGGAAAGAAACAAAGGGATTGTTGCAGTGGAGCTCCCCCGGGTCCCCCCGGCCGGGTCTCTGCCCTGTGACTCTGGGTTTGTGCAATGTTCAAGCAGCCCAGGCTCTGATCTGGTTGGTTGTTTATCCCAGCTCCACCCCTGGTATCCCCTTTCCCCCTCTCTGGGACAAAACCAACGGGACACAAAGCCTCAGCTCTTACCCTGGCCCATTCTTGCCCAGGTCGGTGCCCTGTCTCCCAAGACAGAGGGAATAAATGACTTAAGATCATAAAGGGGGTTTGAGCTATATTTCTCTTCTCTACTTCTGCTTCTGGTGAGTAGCTATCAGCTGGCACTGGCTTAAGTGGGGCTGCACAGTCGAGAAATATTTAGGCTGTTTGTAAATGGTTTATGATATTCCAAGGCATAAAGAGGCAAGCTTACCACAGAAATTAAGCAGTGGACAAAGCTATTCAATTACCAGAAGGGATCTTGTAATTGAGCAAAGAACATTTAATTAGAAAGAAAAGACTACTCAGTCGAGGCAGTTTTTAGTTATTGGTTAGCAAACTTATTAACAATTATACTTCTGGCTATCCAGGCTCACGCTATTCTACCCCGATGGCAAAAATATTATAATAGCTATGTACACTTTTAATAAGCATCTCTGGTTATACCATGACTGGGGACCATTTTTCATGCTCCTGCAATGGTAGGCATGTGCATATAATCTTCCACTGCGTGGTTTAAGCAATTAGAACAATCCTTTTTGAATGAAAGTCTGTATTACCCTTCCTTCCAGGCTAAACTGGTATTGTCTTTCTCACGAGAATAATTTTCTAGACTGTTGTTCCAGTCTAGGTGTCTTGCAGGAGAGCTTCTAAAACTTTTGGGCTTCCTTCCAAAGTCTTTCTTATTTTGTCAGATGGCAAATTAGCACATGGGAACAGAAAATTTACTTGACTTTATCCTGTCACTGTAAGAAATTATGTTTCTGTTTTCTCTTTTTTGTGCCAAGATTCTGCCTTCGATCTGGATGTATTTGTCAGCAGGACCCAAAGTTTACAACACAACCCTCCCCTTAGCATGAGCTACAGAATGCATCTGAGTATGGTATTGATGAACATTTCTATCATGTCTTTTACCAGCCACATCAACAAGAACCCTCCCTCCAACCTGAATTGGAAATAAATTAATGATATTGTGGAGAAATATCTCTGGTTTCCATTATGCAAGGTGGTAGCCTGTTAATAGTTAGGTTTCCAGCTGAAGGATAGTGGAAACTACAGGCAAACTCTTAGAGACCATGATTTCCCACTGAGCAGACATGCATCTAATAAAATGTGTGAAATATAGCAAGGGTGAGATATGAAGGTTAGTCTTTGATGACTTTTTGAGGGCTGTAACTTCATAACACAAATAGTTTTCTCTGCAATAAATGTAAACACCAGTGAAAACGAAAGATAATGTGAGAATATGCCAGAATAAACCTAATTTTGTTTTTTGACAGATACTTCCAGACTGTTTCCTCTCTGCTGCATTGTATTTCCAGCAGACTTCTCAGAAGTTGAAGCCCCCAACTACCCCTCTGTTCATGAAGCTAAAAAAAAACTTTGCCAATACATCACTGTTCAGAATTAGAATTTAGGTTTTTGATTCTCCCCTAAAATGGCCCTATACAATGAGCCATTTTTTATTTACCAACATTACAGAGCCATGTGAAACAATTTATAAAGTGCATTTCATTACTCAAGCACCAAGCTCTTAAAGGTGTATTTCACTTTGCAATAGATGCTATGCCAAATATAACTTTTGCAAGTAAGTAGCTATCATTCTCTGTCCATGTTAGAAGCCTTCCTTGACTTTTTTTCTAATTGCCCCTAGTCAATCCCTCTGACATTTGTGCACATGAGAATTTCAAAGCTGAGGCTTTCCAATCCAAAATACTGTTTTACAGAGTTTAGATGTTTGTGGAACACATTTTAAGATATTGGAAATTAACAATTAACACATGTAGACATAACTGTGTTTTTTACTGTAGGTAGAAAGGGGCAGTTCTCCTTTCCATTAATTCATCTTGACTCAGGCTGTCCCTCCTTTTGCTGGAACTCTTTTTAATAATTAGAATTTCTGTTGGAAGAGGTTGCAGGTGGCTGTAGTGCTTGCCAGCTTGCAAGTGATTTTCTATTTTCTCCACTATTGGGAATGCCTAATGCAGGCTATTTCATATATGCATATACTGCCTGTCTTCCATTAGAAATATAATTTACAGAGGACAGAGCAATATTTTAATTATTTTACTGATTTCATTGCACATAGGATCCATGTGCACATCCTGGTTTTCATTTAGTTCTTTGCTTTATTGTAAAAGACATCAATCTACACCAGTTCATCAATTCGGCAGTTGCAAATTAAATATGCTACACAGTATTATTCATTAAGACTTGATTGAAAAAAAAAAAAAAGAGGGAAAACAAATATAATTCCAAAGGTAGAGAATACTAATAAAAAGAAAAGAAAAAAAAAAAAAAAAGAGATTGTTGCATGTATTTAACTGAGACAACTGGTGAATCATACCATAGTACTCACCTGCTAATGCTGAAATGATGTATATCCATCTGAAGGGAAGGCTCCCTCCAGATGCTAGTGAAAAAGCCTATTGATGCTCCTGAAAGGTATTACATTGATGTGACTGCTTACATAGTTTTGCCAAAGCCATAAATCATACAGATCCGACACTAAGGTGCCACTAAAATCTATTACCAAATACTATCTAAACTACTCAAATCAGCTACTGAATTACTGGATTTGATGTAGCAATTAGTCAATAAAATCCAGAGCCAGGACAACAGATACACTGTTCCTCCCAATATTAAAGTCTCTGAAACTGTATGTAACATGAGGATACTTGAAAGAGAAGGCCCTGCTTTTGTCTGTCATTAACAAGGCTATAATTGTTAGAGTCCTTAGCACCAAGATTTAATTAAATGGATACAAGCAGGCAGTCCCACAATAGGAAGGGATTTAAGTAGCAGCATAGATGCAGTTTTAAAGAAGAACTTATTTTTCTTGCCTAATTTACTATTTCCAGTTATTGTTTACAAATCTTTCGTGTCAGAGCACTGCCATTAATGAAAGTATTTGTGTTTACTGCTTTTTACAGTTTCCTTGAAAACTGACACGTTATTTATCTTCTCTAGAACTAGTAACTATAATAATAATATGCTGGTTATAAAGAGACAGGTGCAGTCTAGACAGTTTAAACTCAACTTTAATTAAAAGGACAGCAAATAAAGACTAACACTGCAATTAAGAGAATCAGGCTCCACTGAAAAGTAAAGCATGTCTTTAAACAGCCTAAACAAATACAGCTGAGATCTGTAACTCCTAGCACAAATATGGGCAGATTGATTTGTTTGGTTGGTTTTGCTTGTTGGGGTTTTTATTTGGGTAAAATCTTCTATCTCCCCCATTTCTTCACGTAACAGTCAAGTTATAATTAAAATCCATCTTTTCTCACTTAAAAAAAAGAAAATAAAATCTTTTGGACTGGAATTAATTACGTTCTATGCCTAACAAGTATTCAGGCACCTCTTGCAGACTGGATACAGCTTCAGCATAGTCTACAAATTCAAACTTAATTGCTGATGGCATACACATTACTTGGAGCTGAAGATCAGAAATGTACCTCAGAAATTTCATCCTTCTGGGATAAAGCTAGATTTGACAGATGTTTCTACTCTATATAGAGATGCAAACTAGAAGGCAGTGAAGAAAACATAGTGCAGCTTGCCATGGGAATACATTGTGTGAAATTTGCTACATTGGCTAATTTGACCTCAGTGAATCGTGAGGAATTTTGGCTGCATTGTGTTTGAAAATTGTGTTTGTGCTTAGCCACAGTGTATATGATAAGGAAATTACATTTATTATAATTTCTGGTTTAGCACAAGTTCCACATCAGTATTGAAAGAAAAAAGCTCATAAATTCTCTTCTTGCTTGAAGACACAGTTATTTTAAAAGAACCTTATCCGAAGCGCAGGAAATTCACAGGAAAATTTTACTTTAAAAGTATCTTAATATAAAAAGAAAACACTTATTTCTGTTAGATCTACTACAGAAGTATAGCTGATATCAAATACTTCTCTACATGTGATTTGTTAGAAATGTTTTTGCACACACTCTTTGAAAAACAGGAAACATTTGGGCAGCTAAATTGGATTTGGTATGGCTCCAAAGGTGCTTCAGTGCACATTAGTTTCAAAATTGAACAATTATTGTATAGCAGTAAAAACGCCATTTTGATCTGAGGGGAAAAAACAGAGCAACTAAAGTTTCTTTGCTAGTAGAAAATGCAGACTTAATGCAATAGAAATAATATTCCTCAAGTAATCTCTTATCCAGTAAAGGGCATCACCAAAATGCTTAATTTGATGGATAAAGGAGTAATTCAGGACGCTGTTACTTCACTGTTCAGAGAAACCTGTCTAAGTTAAAGATTTAAGCATAATCTGACTACTTACACAGTAATACACAGATACCAACATTTTGATAAACCCTGGCCCAGAAAGAACCATGAATGGCTTGCTGCAACTACTTGCAGTACTGCTGGCAGTGAGGCACCCCAACACAGGCTGCTGTTGCTGTCCCTAGGCCAGGAGGGGTAACCAGCCATGCTGAAACCCAAGCTGCCACAATTTTGTTACAAGTATCAAGGTAACTTAGACCATGATTACTTTTGCCGCAATAACACCCCTCACTTGAAGCTAAACAGCCTTCAAAAATATGCCCTTGCTTTGCGCATGGAAACAAAGAGCTCTCTTTTGGCTTTATCAGTTGGTCTAAATATTTGGGATTTCAACAGCATGGGGAGTGGGAAAATGATATTTACACTACCCACCTTTAAGCACTTAGTGTACTTCCTTCCCCCTCCTTGTCTCCAGTGTCTACCAGGTTTACATTTGCCGCAGCTATAGCACCTCTGTCTCCTCTGGGAACAGAACACCAGAAATGGCATATCGCCTCTAGCTTTGTGATAAGTGGCAAGGAAACAGGATGTAAATTCACATGACAAGTACTCAGTTAATAATTTTTCATAAATGATAGTGCTATTATATTTGATACAAAGCAGGGAAAATATGTGTACAAACAGAGCCATTAATCTACCTCAAGTCATCTGTAGAGAAATACCTTAAGGATCAGATTCTCCTTTACTTAATTGATTTTTATTCTCCACATGCTTGTGCAAGGTTATGGTGTAAGATGACAACATCAACAGCTCTGGTGAAACAACTGAAGGGAGATATCAGAGAATACCACTATGCAAAGAATTTATCTACAGAAAGCTATCAGTGCCACCAAAACTATCACTGAGATAAAGAATGTTAATATCAAACCAGGAGGCCACCTTTGGAATGGACAGTGTTTGATTAGTAACTATGAAGACACCCGAGTTTACAGATACATTTCTTTCCCTAAATTCTACACACCTACAACTCCAATTCTCATAGACCACACATAGTTGAGGCTTCCTCACTTTGTCCTAAGAACTGTAGCAGTACATGGGAGTTGGTCCTCACAACAACCTGGGCAGACAGGTAATTTAAACTGAACTGGAATCTGCCTGGTATTTTGAAAAGAGACACTTTAATAGTACATACCAGCAAAATGCAAAAGTTTTGCTTCTCTGGGGCATTTTAGAATGCATTACAAATATTCTAAAGTTTTATTCTATATTGTATCATACTGTTATATATGAAATAATTAATTTCAATTAATTTCTTACTACTTCAATATAAGAGGTGTAAATATGAACAATGAAAAAAAGTGAATTTTTAATTCTTGATTGGTGAAAACACGCTGTAAATTCCATGCAGCCCCATATTGTGTTCCATCAGCAGAATTCAAGCTATGGCCTTACAATTCTTCCTTTTCTTGCACATGTAGTAAATTTAATGGAGTCTGACCTTACGACATGTCACTAAAGCTCATCCTCCCCAGTGAGAATGGTCAAGAAATTCTCTAGTTATGAAAGGGAGAAACTGCAGGACAATTAAAACTCTCACTTATTTGGTTACAATGCCTGTTGTCATGCTCAGATTATGTTTCTGTGTATCTGTCCAGAATTGGTGTGTTAAAAAGATGCAATTTTAATATTGTCATTCTAGAGTTAAAGAGGTACCATCTGAAATTCGTTATTTCACTTGGACAATACAGTTGTTTCTACTACACTCATTCACTTGTTTACATACTATTTATTCCTCATTGTGATAATTTCCACGGTGTAGGGTAGTACAGAGCCTTAATTTGTGCCATGTTCAGCCAGGCCTAAAGCACAGCTAATACTCAAAACACCAGCATAGCTGCAGTATGAAATTTGAAGAACAAACACTAATGAAGAGTTGGTTTAGACTTTCTGGAATCACCATATTTGCTTAATTCCAGGCATGGATTATTTGGTCTCTAATGCTGTTGTGCCGGCTTTATTAACAAATAAGAGAGATTAATAAAGCAACCTTTTACTTGGACACAAATCTCATGCTATGGTTGTTGCTTGAATGGTAGGGACATGGTTTAGTGATGGACTTGGCAGTGCTGGGTTAACAATTCTATGATCTATGATTCTCTTCCTAGCATTTGGATAACTCAAATGTCATGTGGAACAAGTTGGATGTCTCCTGTATAGTCCCTTAGAAATGCTGCACGCTTAGATGTGTTTCTGTAAAGTTTAGAACCCATGACAGGTTATGAAAAGTAGAATTTACCCAGATATCCTGCCCTCAAATTACTGGGAGGGAATACATTATTTCTCAGTTTGCCTTCTTCACTACTGACATAATTTGTGTCGAAATTATTGCATTAGTATACCTCAGGATCAAAGGTCCTGCATTCATATAAAACACATATTAGAATGTAATTATTTCTTCCTGCTTGGTGATCCCTCTTTTCTGGAGACAAACAAATGCAATTTTTTTACACCAATGACACATTCCTTTGGGAATATAGTAAAATATACTAGAACTTCACCATTAATAAATTTTGTGATTAATAAATTGTATCAGGTGAAGCAGGAAGCACTTGATTGTTGAACCTTTTATGAATTTGGTTCCCCTTAACAGAAACTTTTCTTGAAATTTACCAGTTTCATTAAGCTTGTGCTACAGAAAATAGAAAACATGCTTAATAGAAGAAGGGTCAGTATTTGAATGCGAATTTACCAGTAAAATAAAATTAAAACTTTAAATATTATAATATAGATATAATATAGATTACAGAAACATGAAGAGCAGATTTTTTTCCTTTGGTGCTAGTTCCATGCTAGTCATCATTCATAAAGTAGTCACATAAAAACATAAAAATACACAGCTCCTTCTTTAGAAGTTCAGATAGTGTATGAAGGCAGGAAAGTCAAAGCTCTGTCTGATCCTCTTCTCTGCATGCCTCCTAGCTTTCCAAGGAAGCAGTACAGAATAACTGTTGACTCCAAATCGGCAAGAGTAGGAAGTCTAATTAGTCTGCAAAGGGATGGCCATTCCTTTGTAGTTTAATAGAGACTGGATATACTTCAACACATTTGTACACTCCCATTTTTAAAAAAGAGGGCTTTGTAAAACTCTGGCATGCTTACATCCTGTTTCTTTTGCAATGCATCATACTGTGGCCAGAAGTGCTGCTATTGTATATCCATCAGAGCAGCTTCTAAGACTAAATTAATACATGATTAAATCTTGCTTTGTTTTCAAAATAGCTCTCCAGTTTGAAAGAAATTAGTCCAAACTAAAGACAATAAAACAAACAAACCAAAAATCCTGTAACAAAAAGCACACCTGTTGAATAGATAAATCCTCTACTTAGAAAGCAGGCAGCAGTTATGTAGGGTAATAACAGAGTTATGCAGAGCTCAGGGTTGCTGCTTGACACAATGACCTACTTTCAACTCCTTCCTTGGTTAATGGGGTTTGTAACCTCAGGTTTTGCTATCCAAGAACCTTCTAAAAGAAAGCAAAACCCAATCAAAATGGAATCTGCATTGCAAAATAACAATTTGTGCCCCTTCCCCGGTAAACTAGTCTTGGTTCACTGGATTGTCATTTTGGCAAATCTAGTCAAGTGTCTCATCCCAAACTGTAATTAGAGAAAATAAACAATGATGTATCCTGTTGAGAAATAATATTCTCAAAATTATAGAAGGAACAACTGAAAAAACAGTATTGGCCAATGTGGAATAAATTAATCTACAGCTATGCAATTTCCTCCTTGCAGTTTATGTATTGCCTGTTTTGTTTAAGATGCTCAAGAAAAATACAGTAAAGAGAAAAAAAAATCACCTTTGATTAGCCTGCTGACTTTTAATCACTCCAAGAAGAGCTAGGCTGCTTTGGATAAGAATGTCAACCTGAAACTAAATGTGAGAACTTGTGGAAACCTGTATCTGATAGGGAAAAAAAAAACTCTGGAGCATGGTAGTGTTATAACACAAGCAGAACACTGCACTCACCACATGTGCCCAAATAGGGGTATGTAAGGCCCTATCAATTACAACTTTCATTCCCAAGCAAGTCTCAGAAATGGCAAATACATGTACAGGTAAAAAATGTGACAGAGAAAAACCTTAATAATACATACATAGTTCTTTTTATACCATGTACTCCACAGGTACCAGACCCTGGTATTGTAAAGGAAATGGACAAAATCATGACAATTATTGATGACATTTGGTCTTTATAGACTTTGAATCTGTCTTAGAAGGATTTTGGGAGCACAGTTTTGTAGCTAAAATCTTCACAACAAATTAAGTCTTAAAATTCTGAACTGATTTTTAAGAGTATGTTTTTGTTTTAATCATCTTGGCTTCCACTTAGCCAATCTGGATGTAAGTTCTCTGGCATCCTCAAATTACTCCCCCCTATCCTTTTCCTCTCTTGTCTTATCCATGCTCTGCAATCACATGTCACCAGAGAATATCTCTCCCTTCTCCATGAACCCTGTAGCAGTTACATGGGTTCAGGAAATCACGCTTGCAGCAATTAATAAAACAGCACACATTTGTATGAGAGTGCTCCATCTCAAGACAATAAAGCAAGTCATTCACCAGCCAACTCACAATTGTTACAACACAATGTCTGGTAGAAGTGGATGTGTTATGTTTGAATGTTTATAAGGCAAATAAATTTGCATCAACACTTCCTAATTTTTTTACTTTGCCTCTGTCTTAAAATACAATTTAAAGTACAATAGTAATTAGTTGAGCACATTAATTTAGTAAAAACTGAATAAAAAAGGTCTGTGCAAATCTCTCATTCTGGACAATCAAATGAATCAATTGTGTAATCCACTAAGAAAAATATTTGAAGAATGAGTGAATTGTGTAGGGATAGTTTCCCTTCCCACTCCCTGCCCCTCTTATATTTAACTACTGTGAGACATCAAATGCATAAAATCTCTGTTTCAGTTATATCTTGCCAGAGAGAAATATTAATTACATTAAAACTCTAATGTCTTTTAAACTTACAAGCATGAAGCATATATTTCCACAGAATAAAATCAGAAGCTTACAGGTATTGAAATAAGCACACATGTCTCCCCAAACACTCACAGCAATAAAGATGTAAACTTCCAACATTTGTTTAATTTTAGAATCTGGGTTGATTTTTCCTTTCTTCTGTCCACTTCCATGTGGAAATTTTTGTGTGAGATGTGCTTTCCACATCAAGTTGTTTTACTGGGCAATGCCCTGAGCACAGCTGGAAAAAGGGATGACTATGAATAGTCCTCCTAAATTTTCTATAATTTTATATTTTGCATGTACATTAACTTTGTAATTTAAATTGCACCTTTTGGAATATCTGCTATGGAATCTGCTATGGTCATTTTAGAATGACATATGATGAGCCTCCTATTCTGTTAGTAAGTCTAACAAGGGAATGGGAGTCTCATGGGAAGAGTTCTAGCAGACGAAGTAAAAAGCATTTCATAATTTCAAACATGTCTGAGGTTACCAGGTGTCAAACACTGGAGATAAATGGCATCTAAAATGACATTTGGTCAAAGTCACAAAACACAGAAAATAAACAATTTGAACTGCACTCCACAAAAAAGATCAGATTTAATATTTTTTTACAGTGGAAAGAGGTCCTCTAGTGACAAAAAGTATCAAGTAGCTATCCTTATCAAAATAACCACTTCACTGTACAGATGCTAAACATTTCTCACTGCATGATAATTTTCTTCAGGAATCAAGATACACACAGAGCAGACATTAATGCACATGCTCTGGTATTCACCTGGGAAGCCCAAGGAGTCGCATGGGAATTACTTTGTGCCAAATCCCAGAGGAAATTATTTAGCAAGTCTTCAAATGTTACCAAGTAAGTGCCTGACAAGTCCTACTATAAACAAAGTCACTCAGTTCAGCAGTATATGGTGGCTATTGTGTTTGGTCACATGAACAAAACAAGCCTCTTCTGCACTGTTTTTTCTTTTTGTCAAAGTTCCTAGTTTTATGAGTATTTTGAACCTAGCCACCCATTCTCATTCAGCAACACTTTTGTTTTGGAGGGATGATGAAGGAATCTACCAAGATACAGACTGATAAAACACACTATCCTTGCAAAGTACTTCTGCCACTTGCTTGCCAGAATCTCGAGAAACTACTTTAAGACAAGGAGTTTCAGAAAAATGCCTGGAAAAAAGCTAGTATAAAGATTAAGAGATTAGAACCTCCACTCTGGAGAACTATCAGCATACCACACCTGGATTCATTAATGCCATTGCCATTGTTCTTGCTGTATTTTACTCAACAGCAAGCAAAGCTTTCTGAACACAGCAAATACTTATGTACTTGAGCACTCTTACTGCCTCAATAAGACCATTCACATGGATGGAGTTACCCAGGCAAGTTAAGTGTAGGATAAAGGCCAGATGTGTGTGGTTTCTATCATCAAAAGCTGTTGAGCTGAAGTGCAGCAATTCTGAGTACCGGCATGCCTGTTTAATAAACACAGATTTAGTATTGACACCGAATGAAGTATTTTTCCCAAGACTGTGCTGATACACTCGATTAACTTCAGCACAAAAGAAATATTGCTGTTTTTTCACAACAGATTACAGAGATTTCAGTACGGGCTCATTCCTGTGAAGCTGAATTCACACCAAGAGATATGGAATCTATCTTGAGCAGTGCCATATCTTGACAATATGCTATACATCTCAGTCTTTAAAAAGCTTTTCATATTGCAAACTGAAAAGGTGCTTGCATTGAGAAGCATGCAGACTGTGGATAATCTTTCACAGTCACAAACAAACAAACATAAGTTATTGAATTAAGACAACCTACAAATACCTGTTCATTCTACCCCACACTCACTATTATTCACAAAAATGCTTATTACAATGTACTGTAACAACTTTAGGCCTAATAAAGACAACATTATGTGGAAAACATTTTCCCACTGGAAAATACTGTAGGACATCAGGTCATCACAGTGTCTCAAGTCCTGCAATACTATGTAAGTAGTAACACTTCCAGGTATTTTGGGAGATGGAAATTAGAGTTGAGCAGAAATCAGAAAAAACTTTCCCAAAAGCCCATTGATTTGACAAATTGAAATTTTAACTCTAGAAACACTTCAGTCTTGCAATCCAATCCACAAATTTATCAAGATGTCTTAAAAGAAATGCTTCATCATTAATACCTTAAGAAAGCCAATCTGTAACTATGATTAATGCTTTTTCAATACGCAAGATTTTCATCATCTCAGTAGCCTTTCTTTGCATCTCGTACTGGTAAATAACTTTCATCAACAATGATCAGAATCAAATCCAGTACTGTAAGTGACAGTGTACTTTTTGTACAGATACAATCTCATCCAGTGCATCTTAAATTCACATTATGACCACATTGCTTCAACTTTCATTATCCTAATTTTTAATAAAAAAACACTGTCTTTTTAGAAGCCAAGTGAATTACATTGTCTTTTGTGTTCTCAGTTTAATTTCATTCTAATCCTTCAGTTAAAATCACAAAATTTTCCCCAGTTCTCTGCAGGTCTTGCAATATTTCCCAATTTCATCTCATCCACAAGTTACATCTGACTTAGATCGTGACCTCAACCTAAGTCACTGACACATGAAACATGAGTCCCTAGGCTGCTCTTCTTCATTTTCATTCTGAAAATAATTTAAAATTTACTGCAATCTCTTTTTCCACCAGCTTTAATATGTTTTTCAATTCTCATGTTAATCTATTTCCATCTAAGTATTTTTAGAGCCTTATGTCAAGCATTACTTCATTTTAAGTAAATTAAATTAAATTAATTGCATTCATTTCTAAAAACTCACTATCCCAAACCACTTGGGGTGAGGGGAAGAATGAAAGGGCAAGGAGGATACTTACTATATGCTATCATACCCAGGTTTGAACTTCCAAGACTTTTGCTCACAATCTGAAGTAATCTCTTGCTTAGTCTTGGGGTTAAAATAGCAGGCGTAAAGTGGCACACGTTTGGTTTTATTTAATACAATTGCTTCCTTGCATTAAAGGTTCTTATTACTGCATTTATACTTAATTCAGTATTGTGGAATGGAGGTTATTTTGGACTTCTGATAAATTCAACATTTTAAGGTTTGCATTAAATGCTACTATTCTATATAAATTTCTGACTGTCATTTACAACTACAATGTTTCAATATCTCAAATCTTCTAATTTCTGCCCATTGTTCCCTAAATTATCCTATCAAGTCTTTTTGTAGTGGGTTGACCTTGGTGGGAGAACAGGTGCCCACCAGGCCAGTCTATTCCCTTCCCAGCAAAACAGGGGAGAGAAAACAAGACAGAAAACAACAAGATGGAAAACTCTGAGATAAGGAAAAAAAAAAAAAATTAATACCTTGTCTGCCTCTCCTAAAAATTCTGTTTGAGAACTTGTTATAATGATCAGCCCTTCTCCTGTCATTACTTGTCAGACTTACAAAAATCCTGACGATATTAATAAGTGTTAAATCTAAATAAGCCCATTTTACAGATGGGCTAATTGAGGCAAAGAAAAGTTTACAATTGCATCAACTACTTAGCTGGAGGTCTCCAAATTTCTAGAGATTAGTTTGTTGGACTGTGACTTGGAAAATAGCTCTGAGTAATTTCCAATATCCTTCAGCTGTTGTAGTCATACTGCTGCTAAGGAGCCTCTGAAGCTCAGAAGGGAAGTACAATCACTACCTCTTTCTTTATAGCACAAAGCAGCTCAAACCCAGACCAGATAATCTTCACAAATTACCCGAGAATGCCTAAACATGTGGGCTATCACTCATACTTAGCATTCTATTAAACTACAGCAACCTCCCCCCAAGCTATGGGAACACCACAGATTGAACACAGACACTGACAATGGGGAGGAAAATCAAAACAGGATGGAAAGCACAGTATCAGCACATAACATTTTAAGGCAAATAGACCTCCACAGTTCTCTGCAGATACCATGTAGCATGCCATCTCTCATGTTCTCCAAAAGGGCACGTCAAGTCAATTTTAATTACTTAATAAATACGACACATTTCATGAATGTGGATTCACAGAATGGCAGGGACTACTCCTCTCCATTCTCAGAATGCTGTCAACTTGAATTTTTTTTGCTTCTCTTTTACAGCTAGACTTAAGATTCTGCTATAATTTTGTCAACTAGGTTAACTTTCTCCTGTGCTGTAACCCACATTTGTTCCAGTCTGCATTAAAAAAAAGTATGTTTTTTTTCCCTGTCATTCTAGTGCTCCTTTCCACCTCTCCTAACCCCCTATAATCGTCTGCCTTGAGCTCCAGCATTTTTTCTCATCACCTTCAAGGTTCTAAAGAAATCTGACAACTCTAACTTCATTCCAGTCACTGTCCTGCTCCCATTCCATGTAGGATTTCAAGAATTTCTTCTGCTTTCTTCTGCAATCATTTCTCTGCCCCCTCATTCTGTGGAGAATGAAATTTCTTTTTCTCCCTTGGCTTATGTCTTCTTTCTTTCAAGTCTGTTTTCAATGCTCTTATTTCTAAGTTTCCTATTCTGAGATCATTTAGGGCATTACAACAGTGTCTATCATCAGACTGTTCCAACACTCTTGTAAGCCAAAGAGATATCTGCTGGCAGCACTAATAGTCTTTTCTTGCTGCATATCTAATGGAAATTCATGTTTTCTCCAGTTCTCTTATTACTACAGCTGTACATTGAAAGGTGATGATGCAGTAAGAAAAAAGTATTGCTCCTCTTCCCAACAAACTTGGTTAAAATTCCAACGTTTAAAAATAGGTACCCTGAAGTGATTGTGAAGAGCAGTTGCTGTCAGTATCCAGATGCTTTGGTAGTTTAGAAACTTGGCATCAAAGTCTAGGTTTTCCTACTCCAGATATCCTGGCTCAGGCTCTAATTCCATAAACCGCATGACAATGGGTATTGTAAAAGTACGCAAGACTTACACGTTATAAGCATGGGCACTTTCCAATCTCAATCAAAACATTACTGCAAAGACTTTGCAATAACAGAAACTACATTTGATCTTTTGGAAATTTAACTTCCTCTGAATTTGTGTTCTCATTCTTTTTGTACTGGGCTCCTGTTTTACTGTCAGCATGAAAAAGAAGAAAACCAAAGATCATTCATTTGGAATACCACACAATTAAGTGCTAACTTTTGGCCTTAGGCTAATACATTTAAAACCTCACATTAAGAACAAAATTTGTCAGCAGTATCTATATATTTATATCTGAAATCTTCTCAATACTTGTAAACAAGGTAATAATTGTTTTTTTACAGGCATTCCTATACCCGTGAATTTATATGCATTATGTTATACGTGCACAGATGCGCTGGCACACAAACCACCTCCCCCTCCCAATTCTGCTTCAGGCAGGAAGGATCTCTGTTGTTAGCTTCTCGTAGGTCAGTATTATATAGTCTCAACTACTACTGTTACAATCACATTCTGGCATGTGATCATACTTAAGTTTGTGCTTCTGAAACTTCACTTAGAAAGGACATCATTAACAATTCCACCTCCAATTACTTCAACAATGTGAGAACACTGCCTCCAGTATTAGTAAATCAAATTAATTTGAAAAAATCTCCAGTTTCACAAAGAATGATGTCCTCTGCAATACACTTTTTAAAGACTTCAGTAGGACTCCTGAAGTATAATATGGATCTTTCCCTGGAGAGAAATGAAAATACAAAGAACTGCAAGAGCATAAGCCTTTTAAGTAACAAACATTGAACAGATTTACTAAAATTCTAGCTTACATAAGTAGCAAAACTGAACATGGAATACCTGATAAAAATTTGACAGATGCCTCCTTCTCCCTTTTTAAGCAAGATTTAGAAGACTGAGAACTCACAATCCAAAGGAGAATGGCCAACAAATATGTAGGTGGCAGTTAGAGTGAAAAGCAGAGTTGCTAACTGCAGCATGGAACAAAATCAGCACTCTCCTTTATTTAATACTATACTTGTTTGTGTGGGGAAGGAGTTGAGAGAAGCTGTGTTGATACTTTGTCACTCAGAGTGACTGTAAAATGAATCAGTCAACACTTAAAAGCTCACACAATATTTAACAATGGGGCCATAAATTTCAGTGCTTTCCACAAATTCCAATTTGCAATAATTACAGCCTATGTACCTACATTCTCCAGACATTTCAAATATGTACACCTTTTGAACTGTTCTGCAACACTGGTTTTGGGCTATCTGCTGTATTTAAAGTTGTCCCAGAGGCTTTACTAAATGGAATGGAAATGTTTTGCTATAATTTACTTTAGGCATCACTTTGGATGATAAATATTCACTCTGTAACATCAAAACTTAGCAGCTTAAATACAGGGTTTAAAATATGATTTTATGAGCTGTTAGAAAACTTCTCAATTAAAAAATAAATGATCACAGCAAAATAATTTTGTGCAAAATAGAACTCAATAGGCCATGTCAGGTATTGTGGTATGAAGGTTTGTATTAGCATATGTTCCATTTTACAAGAAATTTTATATAGTAAATCTCCTAAACACTAATTTATTTTCAGAAAGAATACCCTGCTAGCTTCTATAAGAAATTCTTACACTTTTATATTAGCATTTTCATCTCCATTCCTCTCAGGAACACTTACTTTAATTTCTTTCTAGGCAGAAGAAGATTAACAGATGTATAAATGATCAGTCAAAAAAATTGCTTATGACTTTTGCATTACTTATTGCTTTTTTACTGATGATTCCCCGGTTTCCTAGAGGAACCAAGAAGTTCAATATAATTATGGCCAACAGAAAATATTTTGTACACTTTAAGAAATACTTACATTTTCATATTCAAGCATAGTTACGTACTTCCATTTCAGATCATTCAATCACAAAAAACCCCAACAACTTTAAATTAAAAGCCTCAAATCAATACAGCATTATGTCATAGCTTACTTATTTTTGCATGTAATAAAAAAGCCCCAAAGTTCTTTCCATTATTTTATAAATAGAAATAGGAAAACTTATTTTCTTCCTACAAATTCTGGGGACTGAAATTGGTTTTAGAAAATAGTCCTATGATCCTGAAATGAAAACAACTTCTGACTATTTTATAGCAATGCTGCATGTACTTTATAGCAATGCTACAGTGTGACCAACAATTATATATGTAGAAGAATTTGCAGTAATTCAGTTTGATTTTGAAATGAGAAATCTATCTTGCATGAAACATTGTACAAAATACAGACTTACTGCTCAGGTCTGTACAACATTACTGTCAAAAAAGTTTCAGATGGTTTTATTCTAAATTTCCCCAAACAATTAAAATCTAACCCAAGTCACTGTCCAGATTGGCATGCTATACCCTTCCAGAAAGCGACACAAAATATATCACATTTTATCTATTAAATCTCAGTCAACTAAAGTGCTTAAGCTTTCATATTAAAGTTTCGTATTACCCATTTCAAATTTGCTGTCAAAGACACCACACTCTTAAAAGGATACAACCAGTGAAACTTTAATGCATGCTTATATTTGATTTTCTTTTCCTCATCTTTTTGCTTTGAATAGACTTATTTTAGTCACTCCAAAGCAGTGAAGCTATAAAAAACATGGATTTGATCCAGCAACTTGGAAAGACAAATAGATCAGATAAAATGTCATTAAAATTATTAGATAAATCAGACATGCTTTATGGTGTACTCAATTCTTATGTCACGCCAATTAAAAGACTGCGTATTCTTTCTTTTAAACAGCATGGGGGGATTTTTAACAATCAAGAGCTCTGTAATTGCAATAGTAGACCTCATAAAGACTCAAAATTCAGTTTCCAAGATATTTTAATTAAATCCCAAGTCCAAAAAATCTTCACAACAAAGCAGACAGGAAAAATATTAGTTAGAAATACAAAGCTCTATGACACTAATACCAGAGACAAACCTATAGTGCTTTAATAGCTGAAGAACAAGCATTTTTTCCAGCCTCTTAAAAAGATGGAACAGTTTTGACATTAGTCTTCCTGAAAGGTCATGTTATTCAGAATCTCTGCCTCCAGTTTCAGGATTCTTGCTGATAATTATTAGTATTTTCTCTTAATTACCCATACATGTACAAAATTGTAAGTGTTTACACAGAAGGAGCAAGAACCAATAATCAAGAATACATGTAGTAGTCCATACAGCTGTGAGGGATTAGACTGGAAAACCATCAAAACAACTCCCTCTGAAGTATCAAGAGATGTTTTTTCCAGCACATTTTCAAATGAAATATGAAGATCCTCAAGACTTTCTCAACTTAGATTCATGTCTCAGATAATACAAATACTGAAGTAATTTAAGTATATAAATCCTTCCCAGTGTGGACCTGTCAGCCTTCTCACATGCTCTCATTTCAGGAGGAAAGCACTAATCTTAGTTACCATTTTAAAGCTATTATACCTATTAAATAATTGTTTGCAATAATAAAACGAGAGTAAGAATTTTAACAGAACATCCTAATTCTCAAGTTTTTTACAGTCAGCATTTTCCAATTCTGATAATACAAATATTGCAAGATGAATTCTAACTCTTGACTGATGTTTACAGTACTTCAATATTTTGCATACAGCAAGCCACTGCATTCCTGTTTCAAGCTCCACTGTCTGTAAAAATGAAAACAGATTCCTACTGTACCATTAATTGCTAATCTGACACTGAAACAGTGGTTTCATTGTCATGAATGATGGGATTGAGAATTTCTGTGTAACTCCACTTCCCTAAGAGGTACAGTAATAAACTGTTAGCTCTTTAGGCGAAAGACATGAATCTGTTGGATTAAAGCTTCATTCTCTGCCTGTAATCAGTAACTTGAGGGCCTTCTGTAGATTCTGCACAGCAGTGCTCACATCTTCATACTGCAAAGCACTGCCAGCATATTTGCAATATTTTTGAGCTCTGGCAAAGTCCTCTGGAGTCAAGCGGACTTCTCCTGCAAAAATATAAGTATTACAAAGTTACTACAAAGGAAATCTGACTTAGGCTTCCTTTCTTATGATTTTTATGTTTTACTTCTATTTGTGGTAATATTAGGAAAACCAGGCTTATATCTGTGGTAGTATTACAAAGACCAAGATACAGTATTTCTTCTATTCTGTCCTTTTTTCTTTTCTTTCCATTCATATAAAGCTTAACTTCCTTGCTATTGAAAAATGTGAGGACCTTTCTAAACACTGCAATTTGCATGACCCAGTGCCTTTCAAAAGTAAGTCAATACCTTTGAGAAAGATCTGCTCTTCATCTAAGACAGCAAAGGAGAGCTTTTACATGACATTAAGTTAGCTGTAATCATATTACAACCCATAAGAAACACGGACAGTGCTTTTTGTGTTCACAGTATAATTACTCTGCTCTCTTCAGGAATAATACATAGTCAGAAACTGTTCTTTCTTGACTGGAATAACTTTTCAGAATGTAGAAACATTTCTCACTGAAGTGTTTTCATTTTCATCAACACATTTTATGTTTCAAATTTATGTCAGATGACTGAAAACATGTCATTAAATGTGCTCATTTTTGCCACACTGGAGAACATTAGCAAAAAATATTCCCATAATATAGAACATATCAATTTTTTTTTATTAATCAGAGTATTTTCTTGATGGAAGTTAAAACTTTAGGAATTCTGTAGCACACAAACACACACATTCAGTCTTGGAGAAGGCACAGTAGGGACTTATGCCCCTAACTGGCAGAAGATTTTAAATGTGAATAGTATCACTCATGTGGGTGCAAAATAAAGCACAGTTGTGATACTGTACCTCCTTCCACCCACAAATTCACTGGGAGTTTTAAGGCTAATCCCATGACACTCCAATAATCTATGGACAAATTATAAAATCTTTCCTCTGGTTCTTTCAAAACAATTTAACTTGTAAATGATAGATTTTTATGGGCATGGATAAATAATTATATAAATCACTAATGATTATGTATATATTTAATAATTTCCCACGCAGCATCTTATAAGCAATAAATAGATTTCACAGATTAGGAGAAAATGTTTTTTTAAATACAGCATACATTTTACATAAAATTTAGTTAAACAAAGATTAAGCTAAGTACATTTTACTTTTAAGCACTACATGAATATACTAACACTATATTTTATGGCACAACTGCAGTTAGCTGGATCCTTTCCTTCAAAATAGAACTGTTGTTAGAAATACTGTGAGAATGTTTACTAAAGAATCTCAGTTCTTATCAAAAAATGTCTATTATATTTGCTTTTCCTTCCCCTAATCTTATTATTCAAGAACAGCTTTTGAACAAATAAAAAAAAAAAACAAAAAACCCTCAACCTGGGAATATTAAAAACTAGACTGGTCTGCTGGTTTTCAAAATAAACCTATCTATATAAAAACCAGAAAGGTAAGCACTCAGAAGATTAATTTTATTAATTTTTAAACTATACTCTAGAACTCTACTTATTTTCCTTTAAATAAATAAATATAACCATTAAGGGACATAAAAACTTGGTGGGCTCTATCATTGCAATGTCTATTAATTTAGTGCTTAGTAAGTGAAGCCACATTAAATCTCTTAAAATACATATTCATGTGAGTAAATACATGCGAGGGAGTGCATAAACACAGGCACACACTTCAGTTATTTTGTAACCTAAATAAAGTCCCAGACTAAAAGCAGCCGAGGTCAATCTGCAACTACATTACTGAACATCTTTAAAAAATTAAAAAGACCAAGTTCCCCTCAAAGTAGCTTTATACTACGATGCCAAAAGAAACTACAAAATCATTCTTTAAAAACTGGCCAAGGCATCAGTCCAGTATTCAACTAATTTATTGGAAGCAAGCCTAAATTCACCCGTCTAATCTTATTTTTACAGTATGAGATCTATGAATGTTTTGCTGGCATAGAGCCTTATTTATTATGAAATCTACCTCAGATGCTATTATGACATAACTTGAGGGAAAAAAATTAATAATTTTAAATTTATAAACCAAAGTTTATACAGTAAGAGAGTTGATCTTTTGATGTGCTCCAGAGCCTGAGCTCCTATTGAAGTCAACACCACACAATGGAAAAACAAAACAGAAACAAATCAGCTCTGTGTTCTTAAGTTTTCAAAATAATGTAAAACTTAACTGTAATGACTGTACTTACATCAAAGGTATAACCAAAAAGTTAGTAACTTCAATTTACATATTTTAAGGGTTAAGCAGTTTTGGAGGAAAGGACCTTGGGGTCCTGGTGAACACTGATTTGCCCATGAGCCAACGATCTCCCCTTGTGGTGAAGAGAGACAATGGCATCCTGTGCTGCAGTAGGAAGAGCGCGGCCAGCAGCTCAGTGGAGGTGACCCTGTCCCTTTGAGCCCTAGTGAGGCTGTATCTGGAGTGCTGTGCCCAGTTCTGGGCTCCTCAGCAAAAGAGAGATGGACTGACACCATGGAGACAGTCCAGCAAAGGGCCACAAAGATGACTAAGGGAATGGAGCATCTCTCATATGAGAAGTGGCCAAGAAAGCTGGGACTGCTCAGTCTAGAGAAGGGAAGGCCCAGGGGGATCTTATTAATGTACATTAACACCTGAAGGGAGAGTATTTAAAGGATACAGATGGGGTTTTTTCAGCGATGCCCAGTGACAGGACCAGAGGCAGAAACACAGGAGGGCCCTGTCTGAACATCAGGAAACACTTTTTACTCAGAGGGTGACCAAGCTCTGGGACAGGTTGCCCAGAGAGGCTGTGGTGTCTGTCCCTGGAGAGATTCAAAAACTATCTTTTGAATTAGCAGTGACATTTTTTTCTCAAACTTCTTCAGTGCAGCAAATTAAACCACAAGGAGAGTGCACAGGCAAGGGGAGACACAAAGAACATGGTCCTGAGTGACTGGTTTTACATGACCCTTCCTTGAGCAGAGGGGTTGGACCAGACCACCTTCTGAAGTCCCTTCCAGCCTCAAGTATCCAGTGATTTTTGGCTCTAAAAAAGCCCAACAACACTGAGATAGGAAAGGTATACTGTATTTATTCAGAAACAAACTGCTTCTGTGTTACTCTGGAATTACTAGGACTGTAGTTATATTACTGAAACATGAGAGGAATATGGAATTCATAACAACAAGCATGATTTTTTAGTTTAAGAGGAACACAAAGTGTAAACGATTTGATTAGAGATGGTGAAATAATTTTGGGGAAAAAAAGCAGTTTCAGAATGAAAGTAACGTGCATTTTACATAATATATCTGCTTCTCCCTGGAACCTTTTTCGACCCATCAGATGTTTTTCTTTGTTATGATGCTCAAATATAGGGTAGTTGATTTAAAAACATTTCTATCACACAAATTGATACATAAAAACAGTGATGGCAAAGGTAACAAATGGTTTTTGAAACAAAATACTCTTTTTTCCCATTCAATCATTTGAAACAGAAACAAGGATTTCTTTTTAACATCATGAAAACACATTCAATGTCAAATTATTATTTCTATTTTGCGTGTAGAATATCAAACATTATATTATACATACAACTACAATGGACAAATGCTTTCTTTATACTATGCCACCTGTGGAAGGGACCATATGGCAATGTAAGAAGATCTTATAAAAACCATGTAGCACAACTATGAATGCCTTTAGTGTTAGCAAAATCCAAGGGTAATAAATTTTTTAAGAAAACTACACCAGAGAAGTGCACACACACGTACATGAAGTTGCTGTGTAACTCCACATTCTGTTGTCAGACACATTAACTCATGCTTAAATGCAAAAGCTTTGACACTTTCAAAAGTCAACATTAAACTCTGAAACTTGTTCCCACAGGACAGGACAACTATTGAAAAACTCATGCTGACTAAAAATCAAAGAACACTATTCCTTTAACTCAATCTTCCTTTGATAAAATATTTGACTCCTCTCCACCAAAAGCTTTTCTCCCATAACAGTATTAATCAAATGGCTTCTCCCATGTTAAGGGAAGCAAAGAAAATATATATTTTATTTTTAAAATATACATTTGATCTTACTACAAGAAAGAGTCTTGCAGGAATATGTGGAATATCCTGTTTGGCTATGCCTATACTACCCCATTCAACACTGCCAAGGAAGGCGTCTCAGCACTCAAATTTGACAGTCTGCAGTGCCAAACTGCTGGAACAGACTCCAGTATGGTTTTGGCCCATGCAAACTAGCACTTTCCCAAACAATTCCTGGGCATGACTTGTGGTCAGAGCAAGCTACAGACCATTCAATATGAGCAGTCTCCATGAGCTACCTTGTTTAGGTTTAGAAGTTTAATAGTATGGATGTGAGAGGTTCTGTGCCAGCTGTTATCCATGCCAAATATTTGCAGGCATATATAATTTGTTAGTATAGACACAGATACCATGTCTAAATCATGGAACAAATGTACCTTGCACTGTGTTAGCTCTGCATATCTACTGGATGGAGGGCAACACTGATCCATCCCTCCTTCCTGTCCAAAGGAAACTGCAGTTCCACAGGAATGGTATGTACCTCAATATGGAGCAAGGATCTAGCCCAGGTATGTATCTTGCAGCTCAGGAAATGGGGAGGGTTCTTGAGTCCCACAGTTTTGTACATCCACTAAGAGATACAGGCGTTTCTCAATCTGGTTATGGGTAAGAGAACAAGGCCACTGTTGGCATATAAAGGACTCCTCAGCAGCATGAGGAGAAGAACACACAACCAGACAGTGACAGGCAAGGACAAACACTTTCTACTGCTATCAAGCTTCTTAATTCTGCACTTGCAAACAAAACTGTCACTGTACCTCTGCTGACACATCCCCTGCACCCTCTCAGACTCCTGCATAACCAACGCTGTGGTTTTTAAGCTTTCAAACCAAGAACCTACATGACCTCTATCACCTCTCTGGGTGCACTTCTGTAGCACTCCCTCATAAGAATGTAACACTTTGAGCTGTTACAAGACCCAAACTTGTAATGACAAAACAGATGTGCAGAGGAGGAATGCAGGCATGCAAATACTCAGGTTAGATCACGTTAGAGATTTATCATGGTGCTTAGCAAGGGTCTTAATCTCTTAATTACACAATATTACTTACTATGCGTTCTCATAAACATGATTCCTTTTTATTTATGTACTTATTAAACCAGGTTATCTCAGGTAGGTGGTAAGAGGGAGTAATGCACTGATACTATTCAGATATTGAATAATGGAATGTCTTAAACTTAAGAAAGAATTAAAGTTTCAATTAAAATGATGACATTTTTGACAACCAGAAACAAATATTCAAACAAAGAAACAATGATGACTAAAATTTTCAGAGTAGTTACTAAAAAACCTGTTACAATGACTGTCTAGAAGATCATGTTAAACCAGCTAAACATAAAAGTTTTGCTGCCAAACACCGTAAAATTTGCCTTCCAACTAGCAGTTACTATGGCAAAATTTAAGTAATGCTTTGAGCCATTTCAGTAAAAGAGCTACTGAAATCACCACAGCAGTCCCCAAAACTCAAAAACTATCACCAAGTTCAAATGTTTCAGCTACAGGTCTGAGGTGGTGTTTTCAATGAAATGAGTTACTGCCACATGAGACATTATTGCCAGCTCAGAGGGCCAAAGCATGGTGCTAATAATGCCAAGGCTGCGAGTTCCATCCCGGTATGGGCCGTTCACTCAAGAGTTGGACTCAATCCTTCTGGGTCCCCTCCAACTCAAGCTATCCTGTGATTATGTGATTACAACAATATGCCAGAGAAACTACAGCACCTATAGCACCTTTTGCTCGTCAGAAGAATACTAAAAGTTAATATGTCTCTATTAATGGCAAATTTTGCTATTTTTAAGACGTCTTCTAGAAAAATGGCTAATACATTAAAATGGAAACATCCTTAAGCATTCTTATGTCAGCAGACTAAAAACAAGTTAAACATCGAATTCCTACTATAACATCCAATTGAAGCAAAAACGCTTTTTCAGTAAAGCTATTTTAACAGACACTCTCTTCAACAACATAATAAAGTAGCTAAATATTTGTAAGTTATAAAATACAAGAACATACCTATCTAAACTTTGTAGTCATAACAGGCAGTGTTTCACTGTGGTTAGTACTAGAACTTATCATAGCAATTATGTATACTATCAGCTTTCCCTGATGAGGATAAACTGCAGAGGAGAGTGTGAACAGATTTTGTACCAGGATTTCTAGACCGCCTCCTCACTCAATATCCTTGTTATTTTGCCAACAAAAATTGGATTATTACAAACAGATGCAATTTAAGAGTTATTTCAATACTATTTTCTCTATTCCATGGACAGAAAAATTACTAGCAAACAGTTAACTCTGTGTCCAAATATACATGAGTGTTCAAATTAGAATCTAGGATGATTCCAGCTTTATTGTCAGTTACTACTCTTCCACAGGCTGCAGTTTCCCTAAGGTTAGCCCCCATGTGTACACTTCAAAGCATGGAGTATGCAAGCAGACACAAAATACATACTATATAGGTTATCTGTGATTTCAACACCAAAGACAGATGACATCTTCAAAGATAAAAGCCTTGATTAATGGTATATCAAAATAACATAATTAGCAGTACCTTATAAATTGTTTCATTTAACAAAAGTACCACTTATAGTCAGGAAGCACACACAATTATTCTGCACAAAAACACAACTTGAATTTTTTATGAATTATTTTATGAAGTCAATAAGTAGCTTTCATGCTGATCCTGTAGAATAAATTTTATGTAAAGGGAATGTGTATTAATTACAAAAAAATATAATTTAGCAAGGCTATAAGGAATATAGGCTTTGCAAAGTATATCAGAATCTCACCTGAGAAGTAACAATATAAATAATAAAACGTCTTACACAATGATAGCTCATTGGTTCAAAGTAGTCAGACAGACAACACCATATTGTAACAGCTTTCAGAAACTATTAAATTCTTAGAAACACAATGCTTAGATGCTGTCCATTCTTTTTAAAATTCTGGAATAACATTCAGGTAACAATGACGATATTCCTCAAATTTCTTCCTTCAGTGCAGGTGAGACACAGAAGACACAGTATGTCCATGTACAACAACACAAGTGCCACAAGCTTACCTGCAGACTGAGTGTTGTAAAGGGAAGGATCAACTAGAGGAATATTCTGAGGAGTAGGCTGAATGGTGTTACTTGTCACTCCTGCAAATCAATGAACAAAAATGGACTTGGATTTTTTTTACTTATTGGCTTTAAAAGTAAGTAAACAGAACAGGTACATCTACTGATTTTCAAATTAAGTAGCTGATAGCTTACTAATTCTGAAAATTTCTAACAAATAATTTTAATGCTTTCACTTCAAATATGAATGTTTTATAAAATAAAACAGAAGAATGTAGAAACTGTCATCCATTTTACAGTATTTCACAGAAATTTAATTTCAAGCATTAAAAAATAAGAAAATACTAGTCCAAGAGACACCGGTTATCCTAGAGTATTGAGGAAAACCTGCTAAAGAAAAGTGTGAGTAAACGTTTATATTTGAAACTTGACTTCTACATTCTAGTACCAGTGCAGTCTATATTATTGTATTTTTAAAGCCCCATGCCTGCCACCTCACACTTGCGAACCACCTCCTTCCTAATTCCTATGAAAACAATTAGTGAGAATAAAAAAGCAAGGTAAGTTTAAAAGGGAAATAGTGGTGCTAGAAGAAGAAACAGTAATTTATGCTGTGAAGCATTCTTGTATTTGTGTTCCCATTTTAGGTATACTCATTTGCTTTGCTCCAAAACTGTATTTCTGCAGTATGTCCAGAACGTATCAGATTGGTATTGTTATTTCTACAACATCTGCTGTGTAGGAAGAGGGTATAATCACTTCTCTAAATTATGCCACTCCATTGAATGACTGCTGGGCTTAAAACGATGTATTGCACAGAATTCATGTATTCCAACAAGGCACATGTTCTGTAGTTTTCAGATCTGGTAAAAAAAAACATACTCTCCCTCCCAGACCCAAAAATTCCCCGTGCCTATCTGAAGGATTTCCCTTTGATAAAGCTGAAAAAAAAGAGCATCCTGAACTCTTCATAGGATGAAGCATTTTTAAAATGAGAAAGTAAAATAAAAGGAGGGACTGTGTGAATATGTTCCATAATATAAAAATGTATCTGAACTATAACTGATCAGCAGCATTGAAAACAAGAGCTTTCAATTTTTCACTCTTATTAATTATTAATTAATAATTTAATTCTATGATTATTATAAAAAGGCCCCAAAAGGTAAAAAACTGTATTTCCAAATCACTTAATACCTTTTCTGTTTTTTGGGTTTTTTTTAATATAGCATCTGGGAAGGAACTTGTAATTTTTAAAAACTTGGTTTTGGTACAAAAATTACACATAATAATAATAAGGATTAAGGAGCCAATATGTTTAGCAGTAGGGACAAAATTCCCATTAATAATATTGTCTGAAGTCAATCACACTAAAGCACCTGCATGGAAAAAGGAGCACAAGCCAAACCCAACCAGTATGAATAGTGCATGAGGCATAATTGCTAAAGAGTTGTAGCAATTTCAACACTATGTTGGACAAGCTTCCACATGAAGAACAGCAGCCTATCTGCACAGGGAAAGCTACATATGAACATATGAAATTAAGCAATACAATTTCATCTATCAAGTGAAAAGATAGAAATTGTGTTTTACAGTACAGACGTTGCAATGCAACATCATTTTACTGATTCAAGAGAAGACAAAATAATTGTCTGCAAGAACTTCCATTTCTCAGTCCATATATGTCTACTGTAAAAGACCCCCAAAATATGATTTATATATTTAAAAAAAAAAAAAAAAAATATTTCAAATGGCATTTTTACATTTTAGCTTATGAAGATGCTTTTGCCACACAATACTGTGTTATTCCACTCTATATGCGATGGACTAGAATTTGGGCAAGAATTCATCTCCCAATAACGACATGGATTTATTAGGCGTGATTTGGATATACCTGTGTTATGAGGAACTTCAGCTGGAGTGTTGGCTGGTGCATGGGCACCTGGTGGTATATGTATGCCAGTGTAATTACTAGTTGGTATGTTGTTAGCTTCATATGTAGATGATGATGATGGTTGAGTTGTTCCGCCATGGACAGAAGATGGCCCCGCTTCTTCCCTTTCAGCATCTGCTAAAATGACAGAAAATAAGAATTACTGCAATTGTTATGTACAAACACTTGAAAGCTTTGTCTTTCCTTAAAACCTCCTTTCTAATTTTTATTGCTAAAAAATTGCCCCTATACAGTGTGACATAAAACATCAACCCAAATCACATAGAGTTGATTTGAAAAGGTAAAAAGCAACATACCATACAGTAAAGATCTAGAAACTCACATAGTTTCAAAGATGTCTTCTGTTCAAATTGAACAATCATTTCCTTACTGATCTGAACATAAGCTGTCTCATTATAACAATTCATAAGACCTTCAAGTACTGCATCCATAGAAGTTGAACAAGTTATTGGAATTGGCAATAATTTACCCTTAAACATATACATGAACCAGAATATGGAAAACTGTATTTGCCTTACAAACTCTTCATGAAAGGCTAGACAGTGCCAATTGTTCTACCCCATACCAAACCCCAAATAAATAGGAACCAAGAGGAACTTTGGGAAAGTAATACCAAACAAGAAACTAAATGCAGCTTAGCTAAGTCATAGTTACATCTAGAACAGTTAGAGCACATAACAAGCCATGAGAACAATGAGGTTCAATATATCCCATAGCATGTACAAAGAATAAACATATTTTTCAATTTAGTCATGTTCTTAAGGCTCTGGTCTAGTTTATTTAATATTACTTTAAAGGCTAATGATCCAGTTAGTTTAGAATATATGGTTGATTCCTGCTCTTTCATTTGAATTCAGTTCAATTAGTTGGATTTTATTTGAATTAGTTTTTTAAAACAACTAATTTCCATTTACTGTGTATGCATTCACCTATATCAACGATGTCAGATGGAACAAACACAGTTTTGGGAACTGCTTCTTTAACAGTCAGAGTTTGAGAGGGAACAAACAAAAAATGGGCCCACAAAACTTGTATGTGTGTAGGGCTAATAAAAGAGATGTTTTTTAAAAAATCCACACTGATCTTCAACTACACAAGACTATGTGTTATGCAAACACTTCTACTGCTTAATAATTAAATTGGTCTACTATTAAAAATATTATTATTAAAAATACCAGAATTGTTTCCCATGTAAGTCCTTCTTCCTTCCAGAAAAACTTTGCATGCTACCTTCATGAAAAATGCCTGAATACCTTGTAATTCACAATATGATTTACTAAAATAAAAGGCTATACAGCAGAGTAAAATCAAGTATTGTCATGAAAACATTTTTAGTGGACATTAATACATACACTGCAGTTTTATGGAACAATTTCTGACACATGCAAATGAACACCTGACAGCTTTCTGGAAGACAAAGAATACCTTAAAGTGCCAGATTTTTCTTTTGCTATATTTTTTGTTAGTAGCTCATACTGCAGTATCATGTGGCTAACATGCATGGAAATAAAATCAAATGCCCCAAAACTGGTAAAAAGGTTAGATTCAAGAGTAAATATTGCATATGCTGCCTTTTAAATAATAATGTAATGATAGGAAACCATTGTTTGAATGCTATGTTTTTCACTGGTTTTGGTGTTAACTGAAAAAAAACCCCCAAAAAAATAGTTTCAGAAAAAAATTATCAAAAACCACAGAGGCTTACTAGACATAAAATGAATAAAATAGTTATGCACAACACTCATCATGCTATCTGAAGGTGAGGCTGCCAAATATTACTTTTAACACTGTTACCAATGACTTATAGCTTGGTCCATTTCTAGCCATAAAGCTGAATTTTACAAGCTGGGTGTCTGCTTGAAGCTAGGATTTTGGGAAAGCTGTTGTAAAAACTACTAAGCCATTTTTGAGAACGAGGCAGTGAGAGAAACATGCTTCCACTGTGCTTAGTATCTCAACTATGAGAAATTACCTGCAAATTCATGCCCACATTTAACCTGTTAATGCATGTATTCCTTTGTTCTGCCCCTTCCAGCTTCCTGTTGCCCTTAGCTAGTTCTCAAGACAATTCTGATTTCTTTCTCTGCACTGACATATCCCATATCTGCAACCCCTTGCCCCATATTTATGTCTCTCTTGCACTGCTCCCATCTTCTCTCCCAGCCATTCCCTGTTGCAGTTTCCAACTTCCGCACTGCACAGTTCAGGGTGTCTACTCACTGCTGTAACAGGGCAATGCTGTGGGCAACACTGGCCATGGAACACGTGAACTCAAAGGGTTAAAGTCTGGCAATGCTAAATACAACCAAAAAAAGTGTTAGAAGGGCTGACCACCCGTAATAACAGTGCCTGCAAGAGGCAAATTCACAGAAGGTCAATCTACTTTTCAATCAGCTATTTGTATAAAAAGATTAAGCTCAACTGTTTGATTTGCTCATTATGCAATTGGCCAATGTTAAAAATATTAAACATAAAAGAGGTTTTGTTTAAATTAACTCTTCTTAGGTTTTTAAAGTGCCCAAATATCATAAAAGCATTGTAACTATTCTTTCTGAAAAGCAAATATTTAAAATATTCTTTATCAAAGACTAAAGTATTAGAAACATTTTAAGATACCCACTTTCAGTATTTGTGAATAGTTTTTAACAGTAGTGCCAGATAAAAGGATTTCAGGCTGCTAAAAATGAACATTTAAGTCAACAGAAGTTTTAAATTCTGTGGGTAGAACATCCATAATACAACTGAAAAAAAAATCTTTCCCAGGGAATGAATGCTATAAAATTAGAAAATAACTTTCTCATGCAGCAGTAATAACCTAGAATTCAAAGTTCCTTACAATTTGCTTAAAGATGCTGAAATATCAGGCTGTGAAACAGTGACACAATTGTTTTACATTCCATTTCAGCTCCAGCTGAGTTTCTTCTCTTGGAACCCCATCAGTCTTTGGGTCTGAATCCCAACATAACGAATCCATGAGCTCTTTAAATTTTCCGCACAGCTATAGTATACCCAGACCACCTGTTTGTGTTTTTAAAAATTATTTTTTATTTACTGAAGGCAAGGCTTTGTGAAATAATCAACCCAGGCCCATAACCAACCATCCAAAGATACTTTTATATAAACAGAGGATTCTCAAGGCTTAATGGCATTTCCTTTTCTAGTGTAAGCAAGCACTGATCATGACAACTTCAGCAGATCAGTGCACTAAATAGAAAATCAGCACAATTTTTATTTTTAAGGAGTCTAGACTCCTCCAGTTCCCTGGATTCCTATTTTTATTGAGTTCAGAGAATTATAAACTATCAATTTATTTATTTTTCTTTTTTTCATTCTGCTGCATTGTTTCGCTTTTGCTTGAGATGTTGCTGTAAGATTTACAATGTAAGGTTCTATTTGAACACTACTTTTAAAAAACAAACTAAACAAGTGTTTTTTTTACACAACATTTGAGAAATCAGCTCAAAAATCCATCAACTTCCCACACTGCTCTTTTTACTAGATAGAACTATTAAGGTTTTCTGAAATTCTGTAATAGAAATGTAGCCTACATATTATATATTGCAACGAAGGTGGTTACATTTAATGTATTTACTGTGGCTAGATCATGACCATTCATGAACTTTTTCATATTCCCATTTTTTTTCCATTAGTGCAAAATCTTGTTGGATGACCTAGGGCTAATGCTAAGTAACCTTTATATGTACTCTAGAACTTGTTCCAACTGCATTAATAAATTAAACATGTCATTTTACGGTTTCCATGGTGGCATCCTGACAAAAGCATCCATAAATCCAACAGCAGAACTGCATAAAGTATGCCTATGTTGCTGTAAAAACATCTCCAAGAGTTACAGTATGGTTTTCAAAAAATCACAAAAAAAATAACACTTTGGAAAAAAATGGTAATTCATCAAGCTACAGAGACCTAGTTTCACTCTCTTTAAACAGACTTTTTCCACATGCTAGGGGAGGAAGAAAATGAGCAAGCAGAAAGGAATGGGGAAGGTCCAGTCATACATTCAAACAATACTGCTTTTCTTCTTATGATACACAAAGCAAGAATTGAAGCTCTTTTTTACTAATTCTTCTCATAAAAGTTAATTTGCATAGAATTTTAGTCCTGTTATGTGAAACATTATGGACACCTACACTATGGAGCTGTCAACAATATACATCAACATGTATTTTTCATTTCATTTCTCAGAAAATAGGAGTGTGAGAAATAATCTCTCTACGTGAAATACAATTCAACAACAAAAAACCAAAAAACATAATGGCAAATTACAGATCTTGCTGGTACCCTATCAAAAAGAATGGTAAAATTTTGATTCATTTAGCATTTGTGTCCCTTTTAAGTTGCATGTGGACATAACCTGGTCCACAAGAGCAAGAGCATAAGCATAAGCATAAGGTCCATAAGCAAGAGTCTTCACTAATTCCCATTACCACCTGTAATGAGCTGCAAGAAACACCAAGGAATTGAGGAAAGCCTGAATTCTGCTTTCCTTCCTACACCAGTTTCTTTTGTAGCCCAGAGCAAGTTAGTTACCTCTCTGCATTCATAAAACCAAGAAAGAGGTTATTTGTTGCTTTTGACGAATAATTAGCTTCTACAAGTTGCACACATGGATTTTTTAGCAAAAGCTCTGTAGTGTTTACTTAGAAATTCTATTTTTGCAGTTGTTTAAAATTCATAATTCACTTCAGATAATCAGGTCAGCTTTACCACACTATGAGCCAGACCACTAAAGAGCACTCATCTAAGGCTGAAAATATTTAACTAAGCTATTCATTACATTCAATATAACGAGATTTTTCTCTCACATGTTGTGTTCTCCATTAAATCATCAAACTGGTGTAATTTGACAAAGATGTGGTGATGTTTGCAGTCAGAGCTGCATTCCAAGTATCTCTTGCTACAGCTGCATGGACAATTAAGAAAACTGCCTTGGAAAAGGATGTATGTTGAAGAAGAAATTAGTTTGCTAATATTTCACTTCAAATATAGCTGTGCCTAGACTGGACCACATTTCAGTGGCTAAGTCTGTAGGGTGTGTTTAGGTTAGGTAAGCATAATAACAAGAATAAACAAGTAGCTTGGAAATAAAACTATCATACTTGGTATTTGTTCAGAAGCATTTGAATTTCCTTACATTGCAGTGTTTCTGGAGTACTAATACATAAAGAATATTTTATCCAGGAAACTGCAAATAAATTATATTTGGCACTCAGGCTTTTAGAAACAAAAAAGATAATAATAAACTGCAATAGATGTTCAGTACACATTCTCCATTTAAAAAAAATCAAAACACGATAATATGCTTTTTTTTTTAATGCAACACTGTCTAGGACATATAATTTACAATGTGGAGAAGAATCAAAATACGAGATTGCATGATGAAAAGATGGTGAACCAGAAGAGAAACTAGCTTCCTAATGTTTTGATATGCTTAAAATAAAACTGTGTAGAAAATTACAAGCCTACTACAAGTAAATTACAAATTCAGACTTCAAAATCCACTGAAGACTCAGGTATAGACCCCAAACACAAATGAATGTAAACAAAAAAATAATTACTTTTATATGTATATACATGTATAATTCATATGTGTGTGCAAGTATAAATATATTGATCATCTATATTAATACATATGTTCACAAAACTTTATGTAGCCACCCCAATAAGGTAGCCACACAGGTTAGATACAAGCCATGCTCTACAAGCTAGATTTTTCCCTTTTGCACTGTAGATTTGTTTATTGACCCTTTTTATTTGGAGAAATTTGTATTACTAAATTCAAGCTTAAGAGATAAATTAGCATCAACTTAACTGACAAGCCACAAAGTCTCACATGCCAGCTCAGAAGAAAAACAACAAACTATCTGATGTTCTTAGTTGTTCCATTAGGTATGTGAAGAATGATACACAGAGGTTGTCATTGTGCAGAATTACTCTGTTTTAATTTGCATAGTGAAAATATCCATTTCAATGACACCCTATTTCATAAGAGATCAACCTTTAAAATTTGTATACAATCTGCATTGAGGAGAAAAGCAAAGAAACTGGTCACTATTAAAACCAATGAAACTGATCACTATCAAAAGCAAAACAACTTGTTCTGGTACACATTCAGTTTGGTTAAGTGGATGTCCTTAGAAATCACCTCCTTAACTGTTAGATAAAGTGGGAACCTCAAGGAATCCTGCACAGGGAGCTCAGGTAGTCAGAAGGAACAACTGAAAACACAAGGAAAAGGAGGATGAGTGAGAAAGAGGCAGAAAATCCAACTCAGTAATTACTGAGTTGGCCATAAACCTGTTTTGAAACCCACATTATTAAACAGGGAGAAAGGGGTTATCTCACAAGCAGATCTTTGCTTTGAAGTTGAATTCACTTATGATCAATCCATTTTCAACTCCTGCTTAACTTCTGAGAGAGGATAAACTGGCAAAGGGATCATAACTTTACAGAACAGATTTAACAGAAGGACTTTGGTTAAAGAAATGCATGGTTCTGGCCCAAATCTGACAATGCCTTCTTAGAGAGTAGCTGTATTGAAAATAATAATCTCCACTACAAAGAAAAAAAAGTTTTATTAAATAAGTCAATCACACAGTAAAGTCCAATAAAAATAACAGCAGGAGAAGCTGAAAAGAAGCAGTAGAAGGCAGCCCATTGTGAATGGAACATCAACTGGGGAAGCTGTGCTTCCTAAGGAATGCTCCCTGAAGAACTGTGCATACCAGCACTTCACCTTGGCACAGCTCTCCGCTATCTTAAAAAGAAAAGGGAAATACGTACCAAAGCTCTCTCCTTCTAGTCCAATGGGGCCAGGCTGAGGAGTCTCTCCATTCTTTAAGCAGTTATGAATGTATGCTGCCTTCCACCTGGCATACTTCCTGTGCTGGGCATTCTGGGGGAGGGAAAAGGCCAGCCATTTTAACCACTTACTTCTGCAAATTAATGCATTCAAAATGGAAATATAAATATATCTTCCACTTTCTCTGCTGTCATTTGACACCCTTTTAAAGATAAATGATATGTAAAATTATTAAGTGAATTAAAAATATAATTTAATTATTTTAAATAATTAAAATAACAGCTCTAACAAGATCTCAGCATGAAAGGAAAATGTCGAGATCTTCAATTAGTACAGCATATCAGGAAAAGGAAATAAATTATACCAAGACCATCCAGTTTGAAAGGCATAGCACTGTGTAGTAATTAGTGACATGAAATAATGAAGAAAGCTTCCTATCTCCATAAACTTAGATGATTATTATTTTTCAATACTTGAAACTTAAAATGCTACTGCTGCTGCTGAGAAATATGAAATATTTTCTAATTATATTATTTTAAAATTGAAAAGTATATTTAAAAGCATGACTACAAAAAGGCCGATGTAATTGCAGATTAATGTGATTTGTTTTTAATATTCTATGACATTGAGATTTTCCATTTTGTTTTTTAGAATATACTTTACTGTTCATAGGTATAACTTTGAACATGTCAAAACATGAAATGAAAATTGACCAGTTTATATCTCCTGAGACTGTTACAACAGTATTTGTTTAATCCAGGATGAGTTCTCAACTGTTGCATGAAATCTTGAACTGATTATGCAAATCAACTATTTTGTCAAAATTTGTATGGGAAACGACCAGTTCTTACAGTTATGAGGTAATATAAATCAAGGAACACGGCTGAATATAAACAGATGAGAAATGTGGACAGATGAGTGGAATAACTTGCCCAAATGAACAATGCAGGTTATGACACCATGCTTCACATCAACATCAAAATTTTAAAAATTAACTTTTTAATTAAAAAAATTAAAAATTAATTTGGAAATGAAATTCAAAGTTTCTGAGAATTAATGAACTGAAATTCAATACTGTACTTCACAAAGCTTATTGCACCGTCATCTAGAACAGGGTAGAGCGACACAATGCAAAGGGTATTTCCAGAAAGCTCCCTTGCTCATATCTAATACACTGTATCATCCAGGATGCTTTGGCACCCCAGGAGAAAGATGCGGTCTTCATTTTTGAAAATAAGATGTTCTCCAGAGAAAGAGCCAGTTCTGATGACAGATTTATTAAAATGCATTCACTCCACCTCAGAAATGGAAAAGTGCAATTGGAAAACATAGCTTTCTGTTAAACTTTGTTTTAATAATCATTTCTGGTCTGTCAGCATAACAGATTAAATTCCTTAATTTTAAACAAACACAGGAGAAGCCACAAAATGCAGAAAACACACATCCAGAGTACAGTACTGTTAGAGAAGATTATTATGCGATATTTAAGAGCCTGTACATCTCCTCTCTGTTCTAATATGGTGATTATTTATTGATAAAGTGTGAGGATGCTGCTGTATCAGGTGTCCATCCCAGGTGCTGGCAACTCAGCATGGCAGGAATGGGGTCTGTGTGGAGAAGCCAGGCCTGCCCCATGCTGGTTAAAAACAGCTCCAGTGTACCTACCTCGGGACACAGCTGAGACCCTCTGCCATCTGGTGGTGCCCTGGGGAGAGCATATTTAATGACGGGCCAAGCGCCCCCCAACCCTCACACCCAAGATGCTGGATGGAGAGAGGAGAAGGGAACAAGCTGTTCTATGTCTGTCCTGCATCCCCACTGCAAAGCTTATCATTCTGGAACTGAGAAATGAAATGCTGTTGGTTTTGGTTTGTTTTTAACATGCACTGCTGTCCCTTTTCAGAAGGCCGCCCTATTGAATGAATTACTGAGGTAAACAAAAAGAATGCTGCTACCACAGAGCTTACTACTGATCTGATCAAAGCAGTGTCTTGTAAAACACATCTTCCAGAAAATCCTTCTGCCTACTTCTAAAATGGAGATAGAGAACATCCGCTCCTCATCTGTGACACAATCCATTTACACTACCCAAAAATCAAGTACTTGCCATTTAAAAATGTATATATTAGGCTTGATACCCATTTTCTGATTCTAGGTTTCAAATATCTGCTTTTTATGCCTTCTCTTGTGGATTTAAAAATCTTTTAATAGTTGACAGTCCACACATATGAAGGCAATTTCAGTTACCTATTGAAAAAATAGGCCAGTGGTCTGAATATAGATGTCATACTACATAACCAGGTACTAGGCTGAGTGTATTTCTGGCAAAGAAAAACTTCTGCAAAAGTCTAAGACAGTCAAATTATACTTGTCCCATCATCCCTTCACTTGAGAATGGATAAGGAAACTGTTGAAATGCGATGATGCTATCCAGAAGAGCAAATCTTTTCTGTATTTCTTGTATGCTCTCTTTTACCATCTTCACCAATTAAGCACAATGAGAGAATTCTGCTTCTTTCCAAAGTGTTTCTGTCCTTTCAGCATCAACAGTAAAAAATGTTAACACACAGTAGAAAACATACCACTGCAAGCATTGTGCACTGACATTTCTAACATTTGTAACAATTTCTTCCATCTTCAAAGCAGATTACTTCAGGTGCTCTGAGGAGTCCTGTGGATTCCTACACACTACAATTGGTTTTTTTTCAGTCCAATTCAATGTGCAAATGTGCATTCACTTTCTGGCTCCAAGAAATATTAAAACTGTATCCAGTAAAGGATGTAATGGTGCAGAGCAAGCAGTTTTAAGAGAACACATCAAAAACTAAACTTATTTGTGCCTCTTGATAGATGAAAATTTTAGATTGGTATAGTCTCAGGCTACGGAAGACGGGAGAATCTTCATCAAGCATTTCTCTTGGCTAAGACCTATCTTTACTATCTACACTTACATCCTATAGTACTCAAGAAGTGCACCACTATCAAGACCATTCTTTTACCTTCTTTCTAATATTTACAAATGAAAATAGCCACAATAACTGCCTTTTAAATTGAGCAAGTATGACTGGACGTTAGGCATACTTAGCAGATTGGGGATTTACATACAGTCTGTGAATTTCAAGGAAGACATGGAAAAAAGTGAAGGTGGGAAAAGCTAGGAACCTTGCAACATTTTTCACCTATAAGCATTCCCACTTGCTCAATGTAATGCTATGTATCCCATAGTAATAATCAAACTTTGAATTTCTAACTGATACTTGTCATGAAACATGTTCTAACAGATGTCTAGTATTTCACATATGACTTATTTGAAATACTTAGCATGATTCTTTATGGCTTACCAACAAGTATTTGGCTACACTATTAGAACCCATGTTCTTTGAAATTCATATTCACGGATTATAAAAACAACGTCTGTGCTCGGAAAAGCAGTCAGATAACACACTCATATACCTGACACTTACCTCTTCAGAGAGCTCCCCAAATACAGTTAGAACATCTATCAGGAGACTTGCAGTATAAAAGGATTTTATCATGTTTCTGAAAAAAAGAGAACATTTTGCTAAGTTGGTAATGTCAGTCTCTCAGAATCACATTTTAGGAGTTGTCATCTTAGATCATGCTGGCTTATTTCAAGCCAAACGTTGCTATTTTTTTCCTTTTAATCTGATGTTACAGAAGCTGCTTCACAATGTTTAAATCTAGCAATATATTGATTAGTCTCCTAACTACTGTGCAGAAAATGTTTGGTATTTTTTAAAACTAAGTGTTCTGCACTTAGTTTCTAGGTCAGAATGTTCTGTGTAGAACATCAGAAATCCTGTATTAGCTTAGAAAAATAGAGGAACATGCTGTAGTAATTGCTGTAAACCAAACCACGTAACAGATCATCACAACTATTTTACTGTCACTAATCAGCAGAAACTGTAACACACTCGATGTAAATAAAGCACAATATTAGCTTGTGATTTTAGAAGGCTTGCAGTAGGTAAGCAACCCGGTAAGGAACGTAAGGACAAGGATATCAGTTAATGTGTGAAGTTAGAGACCTAAGAGAAAAGAACGTATTAAAGCCCAATTCCTGTTTCCAGTCAAATTAAAGAACGTTTGGATATTCACATTCCCTGACCAGTATCTTAATTCAGATAAGAAACCCAAAGATTTTCACCTACTTATGAAATTGCCCAGCTCTGTCTTCATTGTCTGCATACAAAAACATTTTCAAGGCATAATTCTCCACATGAGCAGAACCAACAATTTCCTGAGTAATTGCTTCATTATCACCAAATTGCTTTTTCATCTGAAAAATGTTGGAAAAATACATTAATTACTTTATTAGACCGTAGCAATTCTCCAAACACAAAAGAAGCTGCTGATTTAAACAAAGTCAAGTACAATTTAAAAAGAAAAAACTTATGCTTTCTTTTACAGCTTCTAACATAACAAACGCTAAAAGCAGCGTGTGAAAGAGAAAGCATATTCTTTTAAAGAGAGAAATATTATGAATAAGTAGCTCTGAAGCTTCAGTCACAAAATGCTTATAAAAACCACCCCCCTTTTCCCAAAGTTAAAAATAAACACAACTACAATACTGTGAAGGAATAGCAACAGATATCTTTCCCCTTAGTATCTGAAAGGCCAGGCACTCTAAAGCCTGTGTCAGGATTCAACACAGTTCAACTGGTAAAGTAATGCATGCTTTATAAAGGTGCTGTAGATCAGAGTGATCATGTATCTTCCCTCTTGTAAAGTTATTTCACTGCAGTCCATTACATCTTTCAAAGTATCTGAGCTCTACCTTGACCAGTCTAGTGAACTATGGATTTACTGGAATTTCCAGTGTAAGCAGTGTATTTCAATTCAAAGGCTTCTTTTCAAAGATGTTAGAGTACAAGAATCCTCAGGTTTCCTAATAAAAATCAGTAAAGCAAACAACCCTCTAACAGTTACAACAGGTGGATTTACAGCTTCTGAATAGGCTTACTGTTTGCACATAAGGAAATCTCAGGTTATCCTTAGAGAACAAAAACAGGAACACTGCATGATACTGACCTGCAGCCTTTATTTTGCCAAAAGATTTAAAAACAATCTCTGAATGGTAGTTATTTTTCACTGTGCGTGCAAAGAAAATTTAATCATGCAGGCAGCATTTCCATATTTTTTAGACTGCTGCCAACTTTCTAAGACATAGAACACTGCCAGAAAAGTCACTTGATTTCAGTAGTTAAATATAAATTTTCCAAAGAGAATTTTAAATCTAAAGGCTTTCATCTAACTGCTCTATGTGGTTTTCAAGAAGTATTTGTTTTACAAAGTGTAATTTTCTTGTAAAAGTACCAAAATTCATAAGTTCAAATGCAACACTCAAACACTGAAGTTAACTCAGGAAGAAAGCTGTTGGTATACACATATATTTCCCCAACCTATCTGTATACTTCACACTCAGAAAAGAACTGATTCCTACACTTGATCTGATGCTCAATTATTTCAAACATGCAGCTAACAGTTACATTTCTAAAAGTATTAAAGTAAACCAAGATGTTTACTTTTGAAATTATCCTTCACATGACAGCAGTACTGGTGTTTTAAATATTGATACAAAATTTCAACCAAAAAATCAAGGTATTTAGTTTTAGTTTTACAAAAAATTAAACCGCACCCATCTGCGCCCCCTGGTGGTTATGGGCAGACTGGAAACGACAGCTACTAAATAACAGCAGGGGTCCAGCTTTTCCGAACTTCAATCCGAACTTCCTAGCCCCAAAACTACTCTATTAGGCTTGATTAGGAGCGCCCTCTCCATCCTTCCACCACCCAGACAGAAGAATCTTCAATACCTGTGCGTCAGTTGTCACACAGATAATCTTACCAGTAACCAAGAGGTGAAATGATGGATTTTTGCTGCTTTTTTAGTCTTTTTAATTTTGAAACAGAAAGAGTAACAGAACGCTGCACATTAACTGCTTCAGCACCACAAGCAATCCAGAAAATTCCAAAAATTATTAGGAAATTAAGAGTAAAATCTTATTGAGTTTTAATCTCACCCCTCCTGCCATCTCTCTCCCTTTCAATATAAAACCCAGACCCACCAATGATGTCAAAATCCATTGAAGTAACACACCAAGAAGTCACTGTACACTGAATTTTCCATTGCAAAAAATAAAAGATAAAAAAAAGCAAGAAGCAAAAGCGAAAAAAAAAAAAGACAAATGGTTTTTGTTTCATTTTTTCCTGAAGAATCACAGAATGGTTTGGATTGGAAAGGACCCTAAGGGTCATCTAGTTCCAACTCCCCTGCTGTGGGCAGGGATGCCACTCACTAGAGGTTGCTCAGGACCTATCCAACCTGGCCTTGAATACTTCCATGGATATGTCATCCATCTTTCAACACTGAGGGCTGTTGTACTAGTTGCACACAAACTCTTCAGGCAATGATAGATTTTGGATGGAATCACCAATATGAACAATAAAGGAACTGCTGCTTAATTTTTCAACATAACTTTCTGCTTCCAAATGAGCACTTAGAACTTAAAATCAACAAACTTCTTCTCTCGAGAATACTGAAAACAAGATAGTATGAACATAAACAGCTCCTGGAACTTAAACTGACCATCTGTACAACAGCTTCACCTTTCTTTGTTTAACTCTGTTTTTTTAAAGGTTTTTAATAGTATCGGGTCCATTCAGAAGAGTGTGGCATAGACCCTTACCCACACAGATTAGACTGAGTTTACAAAAATTTGTAAAATCAAATCTCCAATCTCTAACACAGGATACAACCAGAAATATCTTCGTCTTCTAAAGAATATTTTAAAAAGCTCCCTAGATACAATAGTTTATGTAAAAGCATCCAAGGACTAGGCTATTAAGCCCGACAGCAGTGAAAATAACTTTAAGACTTCAAGGAATCAAAGGCAAATCAATTTAAAAAGTCTTCTAGAACACCTGCATTAATTTCATAATGAATTATGATTTGTCATGAGAATATGTACAAATAAAGCATTGTAATTTTACTGTTTACACAATCTTATGGCAAAATTTCAATTATGTATGTGCATGCACATACAGCTTTATCTCCTTCCAATTCTGCAATTTCTAACACATAACTGAAGTTCATAGAGTATGCCTGCATGCAGAATAGCTGCAGAGAAGAGACAGTATTTCCAGAAGTTTGAATAAAAATTAAATTAATATCACAATCATTTTTGAGGAAAGCAAAAAATTCTACTTACAGCTTCCAACTGATCCATAAGTTTGGATAAAAATTTACGGCATTCTGGGGTTTTACTATCAATCTTCATCCCTGTTTGCATCGCATACAAACGACCTTGAAATGACACAAAACACACAAAACCCACCAAAAGTCATTATCTAAGGCAAAACCCATAAGCAAACAAAGCAATGCCCCCCAACACACCTGAAAGACAAACTAATGATTTAACTATGTACTGACTCCAGTAGAAGCAAGCAGTGACAGTGAAATGTAAGGTTTGGCCTTGCAAAGATATTAGGAGATATTTTTGGGAGGTTTATGCTTTATTTTTCCCCAGTGTCTACTCCTGCTCATTTCAAACTGGTGTTTGTATCACTGTTATGCAATATTAGGTGTTTTTATAAATTACCACCACTCTCACTTGCAACTCTCTCATACAGGAACTTCAAATTGATTTGAGAGAGTCTACGGATATAAACAGAAAATCACACAGCAGAAGCCAGTTAGCCTTAAAAACAAAAGGTATTAAGCATCTACTATCTTCATGTAGATGCATACGCAGCACCAAAACACTCAAGACAAAAACCTGATCTTTAAATAGACAAAACAGACTTTATCAAACTTTCCCTGCAAGAAGAGTTGCCCATTTTTAGAAAGATCTTGAAAATGAATTATTAACATCTTCTGATTAAAAGTTATCTTTTTATTACCAAAAATCCATGAGTTTTAGAGTTGCACATGGCAGAACTTAATACGCTTCATGAAACTGTGGGCAAACCCAAGCAAGTATTATTTCCTAGGATTAACACACACCAATAAGGGAAAATGGCCAGAAGCATTCAGTAATCAAATGCAGATTTCCCACATTTCCCCCAAGAAACTCATTCCTGTAACTCTCACTTCTGACTCTCAACAGAGTCCTACAAAACACCTTCAAATGCAGAGTTTAAGAGTCAAAAGCAATAACTCCACCAATTATTATCATGCAGTACTTATTATGGAATACCCCATGTTCTTCTTCTTGCAGGACACAGAGTTCTGCAAGCACTCCTTACTTATTTCACAGCTTTAGCATCTCATTCCTCCCAAGCATCTCTTCATACACTAGAGAGAACCTTTTCCCTTAAAATTACCTCAGTAAAGACAAATACAACACAATTGTCATCACAATGCACTTATTCTGATGCTTGCTGCAGAAGAAAACATATGCTCAAAAGCTTGTCTGCCTTTTCCATCTATTAGCAGTTTGCCTAATAAAATTAGCTATCTTTCTACAAAACTTACTTAGATTCTGCTGGTGAGCACCATGATATAACTAATCTTTCTGGATTTTTAAAGTAGTATTTCCCATTTCATATACAACTGAGTGTTGAAACCAAAGTGTATGTTTCTTATTTGGGACTGCAAAGCTCACTAATTTTTGAATGTTAAAGCTGTTGGGTTGCCCAACCATTTAAAGACAATCTTCCAGAAAAATAAAATACCTCTGCTCTCTAATGCCTCTCTAGTTTTACTATTAGAATGTATAAAAGGATCCAGCATCTTCGTATTCAAGTTTTCAGTAAAGAACATCCATGTGAAAGTCCTGAACCAAACTAAAGGAATTAATAAAGACTAAGAACAACTAAAACACTTGACCATGACAAATGGAAGAATTGCTATATAGGTTTCATCAAGTGACAACTATTATTGAGCTAATTACTGATAGGTACTCTTAATCCCACCTTATTTATCTTCAGGATGCTGACATGTTAAACATTAAAAACACCATATGTAAAGTTGAAATTAGATTTCAAAGAAATTCAAACACAGAAAAATGCAAAGAATTGTATCTAAGCCACTAAAATTAATATTAAGTCATCTATCAATTAAAATACCATTATCATATGACAAAGAGCTAATGCACTGTCTTCAATTAAATTGAATTTAAGTACATATTTGACTGTAAGCTCCTCTGAACACATTTCATTATATAATTTAACAATATAAAACTTAAGCATTAACATAAAGTTGCTAAACTTCTGAGCCATCTAGACCAGTTACTTCTTTTTGGCGAATGAAAAGATCAGATATTTTCAAAGGCAAATGAATTCATTTCACACTGATACGCATTAGGGTTACAAATTCTAAATATATTTGATCATTAAGGGATACAGATTTACCTTACTTGCTGAAGTATGCATCTTCAGATCTTGTCCATAACTCATCTACATAAAAAGAACTCTGTTTCCATATAACTGGATCTTGTAAATATCTTTAGTCTTGATCAGTTTAAAAATTAAAAGTACTTCTAATTTGTAACTGTTATTCTTGTGTTACCCCTATGGGGATTTTTTTACTCTCGTTGCAAATACATCCATTTAAATACTGAATGGCAGATAATTTTTTCTTCACTAATACCCAAAGAGCTTTGTTTACAGGACTGTGACATCTATACACCTTGTATGAAGCCACGAAAAGCCAGCCCTTTCTCCTCATAGGATTTCAGAGGCTGAGAAAGAGTTCAGGACTTCTTCAGGCACCCCAATGAACAAATGCAGAAGTCTTGAACACACAGAAATTATGCATCAGGGAACAACAGTTATGGATAAGAAACATGTTTTTCTTGTCCATATGCAACTTTACACTGTGGGTGACACCAAGCAATCTTCCACACCAACACCACTTCCTCCTGACCTTCCTTCCTAGAACCAAGGTATCCAAGGTTCTTAGGCTGTTAAAGATCAAAGGACTATTATCCAAAGCACAGACTGTCAAGAAGGCATGAAGGTGCTCTAGCCGCAGCAGCTCTAAGATGCTAAGAACAGAGACAACCTAGAGACACACTGTTAATGTCACCTGAGATAAGATTAAATGTGTTCCACCTGTCACAGCAATTACATCTCTGTACCACACAACTGACCGTAGGAGACAGTTACCACATGCAGCCACCAAGTCCCAATTTGTATCACTGCCTACAGAAATTGTTAAGTTTTCCTGAATGATCCTATTAACTGGCAAAAGGTCAAAGCACGCTTTAACAGGAAAGTCTACTGTGGTCTTTAAAAACTTTTGAAGTCCAAAATTTTTGCATGCTTACTTCTTCACGTACTTTTATATGTTTGAAAGAAGGACTAACCTGTCCAGAGATAGGCCTCTGCTGAGGCAGTCACTGAGATAAAGGCAAAAGCTACTCCTTTTTTCTCAAGTAAGTGGTGATCAAGAAAGAGCATGATATCTGTAAAAAAGGCTATTGACAGCATCACTACGTAGTCGCATTCAGTGCCAAAAGGTAGTCTCAGCTCAGATACCATTGATAAAACAATCTGATTGCAACAGAAAATGAGGCAACCCTTAGGTCAGAAAACACAAACCAGACACTACCAGTCAAAATCTCTACGAACATCAGTTTCACTTGATGAACTGAAGATAAAGAAGAAAACTCTCCCCAGTTTGAATCTCAGAAGTGACACACAGAATGTTGTTAAGTATGTTTAGGCACACTTACTGCTTTACTCAGCACTGCTCTAGCCAAAAGTAGGACTTTAAGATTGAAAACCTCTATCATTAAACTTAGCAAGCAAAGAGAAGGTGAAATAGTTGAAAAACTGAAAGAACTAAAGATTTCTAGGGACAAAATAGGAAGAGGAGGTATATATCTTTAAACAAAATAGGAAAACAAAATTGGAAGAGGAGGAAGTAATGCGGTATTTATCTTTAAAGACACTACTGAAATTAATACAATAATCTTTTAATATTTTGAAATTTTGCTTCTGAAATGATCTGTATGAAAACCAATATGGGAATGAATCTGAAAGCAGTAAGCAATCCTTTGCCTTATTGCTGACAACAAGAAAAAGTGTCTACTAGTTCTACTCTTTCCCTTTTTGAGTATTACTATAACATATTTCTAAGGAAAAAAATGTAATTTATACGTATTCTACATGAAGGCTATCTGTAAGACTATGTTGGTTTTGATACAACTGCCTTTGCCAACTAAGGTGTTCTCTTGCAGATCTTTTATTTTGTGAGTGCTCGATCACACAGGTATTACTTACTGTAAAGATACATGATAGTAACTGAAACCTACGTTTTCACCTAGTGAAGGAAATCTATTAACGTCCTTTTCATGCCTAACTTGCATCAAACGGGGAAACTCACTTCATTACTAAATTTTCAGCAGCAAGAGCAAAATATACCTCCTGTGTTAATATCATCAGTAAGATTTTGAACTGGCAATTAATGGTAGAAGAACCATGTTTAAGTTGACAGGTAATCTCAGTAGCAAATAACTCGTCATAAAGAGGCCAAAAGTTTACTGCCTCCAACACCACTGCTAAGAAAGTCAAGAGTGACATCAGTTCAGTTGCCCCCTTCTCCCATATCTAAAGAAAAATCATTTACATTCTATTATATACAGCTGTTCTGCTTTCTGTAACATTGCAAAAGCAGTGGATAGTATTATTACTATGCTTGCTAAGTCCCAAAACTTTTGCTTTAATGGAAGTGTTTCCATTTCTAATAAGTGGAAGGTAATCTCCTGAAGAGCACAGATGCCATGAAAGAAATCCTCTTAGTGTTCTGTATTACAAATGCATTGTTTTACCTTGTAGAATACCACACTTGAAAGGCCATTTTACATCAAAATTATTTTGGTTTTCTCTTCAGAACTTCTCTGTATACATTGAAAAAAATGTTTAAAGTGCATATCCCTAATGACCAGTGATATTGCTAAATCTAAAGACTTACAGGAGCCATTTGCTTAGGAACTTCTAATAAAATAAAGTCCTCAGTGAACAGCCAAGCTTCTGGAAATGTTGGTGTAAAAGAGAACTAAATCCATACACCGTAGCTGCAGAAGTTTTCAAGTTTTCAAAGTGTAAATGGAGTATATCAAGAATGTAGATAACCTTTGAATTAAAAGACCCGTAATTCTTATTTCTCTTCACTAATTATGATGATGATCTGGAATACCTGGAAACAAATAGGTGAATGAAATTACTGCTCCTTTTTTTTTTCCCCTCAGCTTTATAATAGATACAACTATTTTTTGGCCCACTCTATTCAAACCAAGTAGCAATAAAGACTTTTATGTGGACAATGAAGTAGTATAGTATGTGCATAAAGTACTAAGGAAGTAAAGGAGGCTACACAGAGCTAATGTTTAAATATTAAATAACATTATAAGCAGAGCTAGAGTCATTTGTAATTTTACACACAAAGACACAACTGTTTTGCCAATTATTAACTAAGACAGTTTGCAGACAGGACATTTATCTTCAAATTCATAGAGACTTGGCAAGTAATCATTCTCACAAAAATGTTATGCCAAGACAACTACAAAATATACATCTTGGTTTGCTGCCCTTAATCTCTGTTCAGTAAATGCTAAGTGTGGGTGTGCTGGCTGGAATTATAAAGTGAGCTTTACAGAAACTTCTCTCCTTTTATTTATGTCACGTAATATCACGTTATTTTTCCTTTGCTAATACACAGCACAATTTTAGAGCAAGTATTTTGTCTTTAGTATGTGCCAGACATTCATTCCTCATACACAGTAAGTCACTCTAGATTTATGTTTGTATAACAACTGAAACTCCCCTCACTCCCATTTTAAACTAACTTTGTGCCAAGTAAAAAATACTGGAGAACAAAAGTTCCAGCCAGCAAGCACGCACAATAGGTTGATTCTCTATCTTCTAAATTCTGTCCTACTATCCATCTTTCTTTTTCCTGGTCTGACAGGATCAAAAGATTATACTTCTTTTTCCCTATGTGTATTTAATTCTCTAGCATAGAAAATAAATTATTAGCATGTGCAATATTTTTGACATTTGATAGTAACAAAGTGACATAAAATAGTAAAAAAAATAACATTGCAATAAATTTTAGCCATATTTTGATTCTGATTAAGCAATGAAAGCTTTTCCAGGCCGTAATTTATTAGTCATTCATATTCTACATCTTTCTCTTCCCTTTGTCAAACCACTGACAGAAAAATGTTTGTTAACTGCTTGGTACAGGAAGCCAACAGCTAGAATATAAATGTGGGAAGCAAGGGGAACAAGGACATTAAATTGGATTCTACTCAAATTCAAAACTACTGGAAACATATTTTCATACAAAAATGAATTATTCCTGCTTTCATGAACAATTATGTGTCATATTTCTATCATGTAATTTCTGCATGCAGATCATAAATATATGGTATTTCTACATGTCTAAGACTTTAAAAAATAGATTTAACATACTAACAAACAAACTTGGCCTTACATTCTCTTCATTGCATGATGCTGAAGGAAACTGGAAAAAGACAAGACATTAGGCTGGCAGCATCAACTGAAAATCTAAAACATTCCAGAAAAACCTATTTACTTTCAAAAAATTATTTTCAAGTAAAATAAACTTAAGGAAAAATGTAAGGTAAAAAAAACTCTAATGCAAAAGTGGGGCAAATGAAGACTAGAAAGAAATATAATTAAGAAACTCAAGATAGCGTCATGACCCTGTCATCTTCTCAGATTCTTTTACAGTACTCTAAATCTTGCTGAAGAAAATGGGTGGATAACACTATAGTATGTTACATGCTAGACAAATTTTGTCAAGCCAAAATGATCTCAATTGCCTCTTAAAGCTCCTGAAAGTTAAAGCCCTTTACAATTCTATACTACTGCCAGTAGCAACTTTCAGAGAAGCTAAAAGGCGAAACAAAATTTCCAGTGACAAGCACAACTGGTAACTATTAAGGTTAGATGACAAAACAAATAACATAGTTATAGCTACTATGAATATCAGGAAATGACTGTATTCTACACTACCACACTTCAGTCTGGTTTAAGGGCTTATTTTGGTCTTGTAAAATTTGTGAAAGAGAGTTATATGTACAATTCATAAGCTTCTAAGCTTTTCTACAGTATTTAAACTACCCATATTTTTAAAAGCTTGTCTCTACAGTTAAATAAAGAAAATAAAGTATTTCCAATTAAAATAATAAAAAAACCCCTACATTAAACCTGGGGTTTATAGCAGAACAGATCTCTAGAAAGCGAAAAGAGAAGGCAACTACTCTGGATTAGCTGTGGTCAAGTCATGAGGATAAAACAGCTTGCAGTGATTAGAGCACAAATGTGAAACACCCTCTCATTTAGTTTAAACTGGAAGAAGCCTATTCCGTGTCTTTAAACTACTCTGTGAGGTGAACCAAATCACCCTAGATGACCATGAGATAAGCTTCCAAAGCATACTCCTGACCTTAATGGCTAACAGCATCCACAGCTGCATTAGGAGAAGTGTCACCAGCAGGTTGAGGCAAGGAACCTCTCTGTTCTACTCAGCACTAGCGCGCCACACCTGCAGTCCTGGGTCCCCAGTGGGAGACATGACAAGGGCCACAAAGCTGATGAAAGGCTAGGAACATCTGGCACACCAGGACAGGCAGTGAGCTCAGATTGTTTAAGTGTTGAAAAGCAAAGGATCAGAGTGCCTTATCAATGTATGTAAATACCTGACATGATAAGGAGGGCAGTGGGGAGTGAAGGCAAAGCCAGACCCTTCTCAGTGGTGTCCAGTGACGTGACAAGAGGCAATGGGCTCAAAATGAAATACAAAAATCCCTCGTGTCTGGGTAATTGCACACTGGAACAGGTTTCCCCTAGCAGTTGTGGAGTTGTCATCCTTGCAGATGTTCAAAAACTGCCTGCACACAGTCCTGACCAACCTGCCCCAGTGAATTATGCTCTGAGCAGGGGATGGCACGAGGAGATGTAAAAAGCCCTCCAACCTCAACAGTTCTGTGATTCTGCAAATCAGAATATTGATGTTGATGCATCCCTTCTTCAAAGGCAGCAGCAAACCTCAGGCAGGAAAAGACAGTTGTTAATTCTACTTCCAGAGGTTCCATTTCAATAAATATATGCCAAAAAGTAGTGAATTATCTATGTGGTGGAAAAGAGGCACCTTAGTATATTTACACCATACAAGTGAAATTTATGAGTTTCATACAAATACATGTAACTGAGAAAAGGTTTCAATCTCTGAAGTACAGTTGTTCTATTTCATGTTCTCATTCCTATCTCTGTCAGAATAGATTATTTTAAAATATTTCCTATACAATCAAAGCAAGTGCCCAAAGTACTACACGATAGTTAATATCATCCTAATTTTTGCCACCACTCACAGTTTGCTTTTGGCACTGTGGGGTTTATATAATTACCTTTGTTATTCCTAACACTTCTTACTTTCTCTGTCTGCATAGACAAAACAGTTTTAAGAGCACAGTCTTCCCCAGTTACAAATGTCTGAAATAATCAGAGCAAAGAAAGACTGAAAACAGAAAAAAAAAATAGAAAGCAAAGGGAAAAGTGTAAATTGAGAAAAAGTTTTAGCTTATAGCACAAGCAAAACAAGTCTAACAGTACACTATGAAATTGGTATTTACTTAGATACCTGACTACTTTAACTTAGCTTGAGAAAAGAAGAGATTAAATCTATTTTTCTGTATGCAAGCTCTAATAAAAGCCTTTAAAACATTTGTTGTATTAGCAGCCCACAAAACAGTATTCTGCCACCAGCAATATGAGAATATGGAAAATGTACTTTTACAAATGGACTATAGGAAACTAATACAAAAGATGAATATTTTAACTGGAAAGATCAGGAACTGGATCATACTAGATATGGAATGTTACAATCTCATTGTTTTAAACATTTCAATTCCACAGTGTCCCAAAATAAACGAAGTCATTAAATATGTGCTGAATCTCACTAAATACAGCAAACAGCAGTTACTTTTAATTTTATTAATACTTCTTAATTACTTGCATCTTCTAAATTAATCATTCAAAATGCATCAAGCTTCAATAACAAGTTGAATAATATAAAAGCTCAATTAAAATATTTGAGCATTATTGATCCTCTGCTCTAAGGAAGGATCAGTAAAAAATAATGGTATTTGAGTTGTACAATTGCACAGTGACTATATTTCCCAAATTCTTAGTAAGGCCATGAACTTTACAGTCTATTTTTATGTAATAATAATATTAATAATAAAAATAAACTCATAATTTGTATGCAAAGAAAAGCTTGTTTCATAGGCATCTGACTACACTTGAATGTGAAAAGACAGTCACATTAACAGATGGATACTTCTGTTAAAAGCTGAATGACTTTTGGTTCAAGAGGTTGTCAACTAGCTGTGGAAAAAAACTTGTCTCTTTTGCTTTTCTC
>JACBWW010000002.1:8774400-8851857 GCA_020086605.1 Lanius collurio
CCTGGGACATGCAGGGTGCCAGGCATGTGCCCGCAGATGAGGCTGGTGGAGAAGCACCAGAACAGACAACACCACAAGATTTAGCACGCACAGCGTTTTCCTCACTCTGTTCCTTCCACACAATACATTATATAAAATGTATAGCACTCCTCTGAAACCTATTTCAAAGGCTCCACAAAGAGAGGCTCACTTTTTTCAGTGATGTGTCTAATGAGAAGCATTTTCATAACACTATCTGAAAGGTATCCTGAAAATTTTTTGTGTCCCCAGATCTACACTTCTAAAAAGGTATCTTTTTAGTAAAGCTTTTATTATTCACAACTTGCTAGGAGTATATTCAGTCCATTTCTTCTGATAGTAGCAATGTTAATAATTAATACTTTGGGATTTCATGCAATTATTTGGAACTCATGATGTTAAAAATTAATGGTTCATAAACCTTATTTTTGCTTCAAAGCCAGAACTAAATGAAGACAAAAACAACTATGGAACAGGAGCACTGCATTTTCGTCAATCAATCAATCCAAACTCATCCACCATGAGAGGAAATAAGTGTCATCAGTGGAACAATGGGGAAAACAAATTCTTCTCCTTTGTGTATTTAAAAAAACCCAAAGAATCTGAGCAAGACCTAACTTGAAAAAGAGGTGTCAGTGCTTTTTACTTTACATAATACTGTAGTGAAAAAGATACCTCTGGAATATAGTCTTTGCTATACTCAGTAATGAATCAGATGTGTTGAAGTACTCAAATGAAAAAATAAAAAGTTTCAGACTACTTAGGACAAGGCAAGCGACTTTATTGGAAATGATAATTATCCAACACTGGCTTTTATCCCCTCTACGCTAAGACTTAAGTTTTAGAATGCAAAAGACAAAGAAAAGTAGAGATTGTACACTAAAACATTTCTGGTTTAAAATAGACTTGTATTTTATCACCTACACTAATGCATATCTTTTTCTTGTATAGCCAGACAGGGTATTACAACTGACAGAAAAACCCAAAGAAATAAAGAAAAACAAACAAACAACAAAAAATCCAGTGCAACTTGACCTATCTGATGCTTCCTGCCACACACAGTGTCATTTGTGTTTTTCCAGTAAATAAAGAGGGAGTACTACTGAGAACATCCAGTGCTCTAATATGTGGCTACCTCACCTTCCTGGTTGCACTTTTCCACGTTAGCACACTACTCCGGTGTAACACAGAAAAGATAAAATTATTCTTCTGTCACTCAGACAACATCTTTTTCAGAGCTATCTGAAACCTGAATTTCAAGATTTCATTCTTCTAAATTAAAATCACCTTACCAAGAAAAACTGCCAGTTCTACATCTACTTTTTATTTCCTTCTTCGTGAAGACAAGCCCAGTAAACCCCTCAAATGACCTCACAGCTCAATAAAAATACCAACACTGTGATGACACACCTTCCTTCCCCTTAAGGGTGGGCTGCCGACAACATAAACATACATTTCTGGTGATCTGCTGGTCTTAGGCACTTTCCGAGCGTGGCTTAACTGTAACAGGCATTTAAGTCTAACAGCAAGCTTGCATTTCTTGACTGGCTTAGAAGCCACATCAGCTTGAAAAATCTACATATTAATTTGCAAGATTTACAGTAAGGTTCTGCTGTGCTCATGTCAGTGAAAGAAGTAGAAAAAGAGCAACCCACTCACTTCCTTTGAGAACCCCGAGACCGTGCGAATGGAGGGAAAGGAATCAAAACTAAAGAGTCTCAAATTCAAAATACTTATTCAGCGTTATACAGGACAGGAGGACAAAAACTCTGAAAAGGCTCTTGAATGTTAATTTTTTGCCATACTTCTCAGGACTGTCCCATGAGGGGCACATTGCACTGTCGCGTGCGAGCACGCAGCCGGGCTGCTGGATACGCACTACGACTGCGGAGAGCCTCTCACTCCGCAAGCACGCAGCAGCCGAAAGGCGGGTGGGGCTGCAGCGGCAGCCGAGGCACAGCGCGACCACCCCGCACCGCCCAGAGGTGGGGCCTCCCCCCGCCCCCACGTCTCCGCACATCCCCCGGGCAGCCCGGCCGGGCAGGGGAGGAGCGCTTCGCCCGGTGCAGCGGCTGGCGGCCGCGGGAGGGAGCGGCGGCCGGGCCGGGCCCGGCGGGGCGGCGCTGCGGCCGCCTCCTCACTCACAGTAGTACGCCACCACGGGCTCGCGCTTGTCCAGCTCCTGCGCGGTCCGCAGATGGTGCTGGATGCTCTTGAACTGCGGCGGCAGCGGGGGCAGCGCCGAGGCCGCCATGGTGCGGGAGGCGGCAGCACCCGGGTCTCGCTCCCGGGTCTCCCTCCCGGGGCTGCCGCTTCCGCTTCCGGCTCGGGAGCCGTGGGCGGGCTGGCGGCGGGGCGCGGACAGCGCCCCCTGCTGTCTGGGAGGGGCGGCCGGGGCTGTCCGTCCGTGCGTCCGTCTGTGTATGCGGAGCTACATCTTCCAACGCCACCTGCGCGGCCCCTTAGGGCTTGAAACGCGTCCCACAGCAGCCGTGAGGAAGGGCTGGAGACCTCGGCGCGGCCAGGGCTTCTCCCTGGCCCGGCGGTGGAATGGCAGCCTGGCCCCGGCTGCCCAGGGCTGAGCCGTGGCGCCTTCCCCGTCCCTTCTGCCTCCCTTCCTTTGGCAGGTCAGCCCAAAGAGCTGTGCAGACCTGGCCTGTGGAGGTACACCTGAAAGTGAAATCCCTTCTCAGATTGAAACATCTCCTTGGGCTGTGCCAAGGCTTACCAGAGGTCCAAGAGGCCCTCGGGGGCTGAACTGCACCTTTACATCCTGGGCTCTGGCTTTCATCCCCCAAAACTGCTGTCCACAATTAGATTAGTTAGCTGTATGCAGCAAGCCCATAAATACACACTTGAGAGAGACATTGATTATTCAGAGTTGTGCGAGCCTAGGTGTTTGGTGGTTTTCCATAAATCAAGCACCCCAACTATCCACACTTTACTATTAATACACTTAGCAAACAAAGGTTACAGGTTACATAGTTTTCTTATCAATTAGTATTCTGTTTTCTGTTAGTTGATGATGCTCTTGCTTCTTGTGCTAACTAGTGAGCATGCTTTGTCTTTCTCATTTGAGTCACTGATTTTCTTGGGTCACTGGTCACTGGGTGGTTGGGATCTCCCCCACCTTTTACCCAGTCGGAGCTGATTGCAGCACAGCTGCTGAGTTGCCTTATTTATTCCTGATTTTGTTAGTTGTGCCAAATGGCCCTGGGGCCTGTAAATTCTGCATTCCTTGTGTCAACTATCAGTGGGCATCCTTCTTCCCAAGCTTTGTTAGCCTCCCCCTGGGTCTGAGATCAATGAAGAATTTCAAGCTCTAAACCCGGCAAACAATGTAAACCTGGTAAACGAGGCATTTCTTCTACCATGTGATTTGTTTTTCTAACACTTGGACATCACACAGAGCTTGCTTGTTAGCTGCTATCTGTTTTCACAGATTAAATCTCCCTTCTTGTTGATTAGGCTTGAATGTATGCAAAGATTAAACGTCAAAGAAAGTCCTTTCTTAAGAAAATATTACATATTTCACATTTTGCAATGCTATCATGGCCTGGCTAATAGGTCTGGGCTGCTTCTTGGCAGCTGTCAGCAAGTCTGTCAGCCCTGGAACATGCATCTCATAGGACCACCACTTCCCAGATAACTTTTTCTCAGAGGAACCACTGGGAATTTCTGCTTTTGCAGAGAGGGGATAAGAACAGCAAAAGAAATGTGAACTGTTGAAACAAAATAGTTTCAAATGGATCTCACAAGTTATTGCAATGTAAATTATTTCAGTGTCTATTAGCTTATTCTGATGGCATAGTTAAAACTATTTCAAAATTTCTTTTAGACAGCCCTTTTGCCAAACCTGTTCTTGATTTCGGTGTCTGTTTGCAAGGGAGGAGAACGTCAATGCTCCAGGGCATAACAAAAGGTGCATGTTGGAGGGAGGCACACGGTAGGAGAGGTGGCTGCATTGTCTCCTTGCTGACATGGGAGAGTGCCAAAAAGGAAACAGAAGGGAAATGATGTCTGAACAGAAGAAAAGAATCCATGAAAGGAACAGAACAAGGAGTGGTTGCAGGACTGGGATGCTGTGGTGCTATAGCAGAAGCTGGGTGGCCCAGAGCAGCTATACCTCTGATGTAAATGCAATCATGTCTAATTACAGCTCTTTGTTAAGTGAGAACTAAAATGGTCGTGATGTCTGAGTAGAGACAAAACTGACTGCAAACACATGAGCTGGGGATTGCTTTGAGTGCTGTCTGTGAAAATGAGGTGGCTGGAGTATGGTGGAAAACAATAAAAAAGTCAAAGAAGCACTTATAGTGCAAACCTGATGTAAGCAACAAAAATGCTTCCTCAGTGTTTTGGGAGACAGGACTTCATGTTCGCTGTGTAAAGAAACAGAATTGAATCAAAGAATCCCTAAGTGTATTATAGAATTCCTTTCTTAATGGCAAAAAGGAAGAAAAAAAAGCCTTCATGATCATCTCAAATACTTGCTAAGCATTTGAGCAAAAATCAGCACAATGCTGAGAAACATATGAGGGCTTATCAGTCTCAGAGGGACTAAGGGAAGCTTAAATGAGGATGAAAGTGGTGGGAGTTTTGAAGACTAAGCAAAAGAAAAGTTTAGAGACACTTGAGAATACATAGAGCACTAGGAAAAGAAATGGCAAATATAGGAAAGAAGTATTGACAGCCATGGGGAAATGATTTCTTTACATGGATGTAATATCTCCATCAAAGTGTTCTAGAAACTAATAGCAGAATCAGGCACAGAAAAGCATTGGCACTAAAAGGCAATAATGTACTCTTTTTTTAAAATGAAAACCTGAGGAATTTGACAATTTTTATTCCACAGGAAATGCAGAAAAAAAATATTGGTGGTGTATCTCATTTGGAAGAAGGAAAATTTTTAATATGTTCCAGAATTTGACCACAAAAGGAAAGGGCATGGTGGTGGGTTATCCAGCCCTAAAGCACTCCAGGGATCCCATGCCAGTACTTGTTCTTCAAGGGTCTTGATTGTAACAGGGATTTAAGGAAGTCCTGAGGGCTTGGGGGTTTTGGCACTCCTCTGACCCTTCTGAAGTGTTTGGAAATTTACAGAAGAATAGCAAGCAATGATATATTAAGCACCAGGGAGAATACTGACAAGGTTGTGATTAAGTTATTTTATTATTATACAAATAACTGATTAAGTGGCATTTGTATACCATTGATAACAACTGTACCTGGCACATCAAAGTAAATTCTTTTTCTTAGTAGTTCTATATACTGTATTTTTTTATAAATAAAAATATTTTTTTACCTGAGATTACAAATGTCAGTTGGAAAGAATGATTCCAGATGGATACTGACGTATAGAAAAATTAAACATGTATTAACCAAAGAACATGGCATATTATGCAAACAAGAGGTTAGCACATTGATTTTTATTCCACTTGCAATGCTTGCAAATATCAAATAATTAGTTTAATATTGCATAATTCTGATTGCTTTGACTGGACATTTATTTATGACAACATGTAACTTATTTCCATGGGGAAAAAATAATATTAATGCTTTAATATGGCAAATATATTTAAATATATTATCTTGTTCCTGATGAGCATATTAAAAAAATCCCACATCTAGTTTTAGTTCACTTTGTTTTACATGGTCCATATTCAATCAAATCCAAGACACCTAAAATTTGCAATTCCATTTGTGTAATCAGGATTACTTTTGTGGGTGAGAATTGCAAGGCTATGATAATTCAACTGTGTTTGGGACTTATTAACTAACACTTGGTAGTAGAACATTTGGTAAGAATTTTTCCAGAATTTTCTAAATATTTCTGAAATTACCCAAATTCTGTTATCAAGATCTCAGCTTTTTATATTTGAAAAAGAAATGGAAAATGGCTGATTGTTATTATTGCTGTTTGAAGATATTTTATACAGGAAAATACCTCCTCCTTTCTTTCTGATTCTGAAATGTTTTATTTCCATTATCTCACTTCAGCACAAGCAATTCACTTCTAAATTTAATATGTTTATTAGCTCTTAAGAAGAAACTGTTGCACACAAAAAACACCTGATACCTATAAAGAGTTTGAGACCTAACCTAACCAAATGCACTTACGGCATAGAATAATTTTAATATGCAGACTTCTTTTTTCATTGTTATTCTAGCAACTTTAGTCAGAGCAAGAAGAAGTTAGATATGACACAAACAGCAGAAAATTCTGTGGGCCCAATTCTGCAATCACACTCAAGCAAAACTCACTGAAATCAAGTCATGATTGGGCCTAGGAAAGGCTTTTCTCCAAGATTTTATTTTGACACTTTTAGCTGCTTAAGCAAAATTGTCAAGAAGCCCTCTTCCTCCTTCAAAATGTGATCATATTAAATTGGTAAAAATCTTCTACATGGTAAACCAAAACATAATGAGGGTAAGGCATTGCAGTCAGGACAAAGAATACCATGCTACTCTTTCACTTTTAGAAGGACATTCTGAGCCAGCAGGTGACAGTAGCTGAGCCTCTGCAAAGTAAAGCTGGTATCCATGGATATGTTGTCAGCACAGCCTAACCAGGAGTCTCTGCCCCTGGGGGCTGAGATGCAAGTTGCATGTCAGTGGCACTGCTTGAGAAGATGCTTGAATGCTTCCTGGTACCCAGAGAGTATCCACCATTATTGCTCAATTCTCAAGCCTTAAGAACATGCAAGAAATTTGCAATAATTTTTTTCCTGGAAAGGCAATGACCTCCTTAGCTCCGATGGCATGTGTTCAGAAAAGTTGTGAATAGAAGTGTGTTTATAAATAACCTTCTCCTCACACACAGACACTCCTCTGGAGGCAGAACTACCGTATGTGGCAGGTCATGAAAATATATTCCTCTTGGAGATCCTAGTGCCTTTGGCCTTGACATGGAAACAAAGATTATTCTGAAACAGTGGGCAAGTTTTCAGATAAGGAGCTTAGGTCAAATGACCGTTCTGCCTCAGTAATAATAAGTGTGGTTCTCCTCTGCAACACTGCATAGAGGCCAGATGTTTTTTTGTTGGGGTTTGAAATCATTGTTACAAGACTGCAGGTGGACAGGGTGGTAAATGAGTATGAGTGGCTGACATCACTGAGTTTTTAAGAAACCTAGCCTTCTACATGAGATCTCAAAAATTTCAGCAACACACAAGATCACTGTAATCACAGTAAATGTGTACATTGCAATTAGAAAAATTGTCTTTTCAAAGTGCTCTGGCACCATGCACCGGGTAATATTAAACTTTTTTTCAAGTGCTCCCACATCACACATGTAGATTGCGTTCACTTTGAAACCAAAGAGCTGAATCTGAAGCCAAAAAGCCACAACTTCAAGGACAATCCTTAAGAAAACAGAGAAGATATAAAAACCGGTGTAGGATGACTTTTGGAGAATATCTTCCTGTTTGATGCTCTTACAAGCAGCGTAAAGGTGAAAAAAGGCCCCAGGTACCAGTACAATCACCAGCTGTAATGCCCAGAATACCTAAAATATAGCAGAAGCATAGCTGTCAGATCATTTACAACTGCATTGGGACAGCTAAAACACACGCATATTGGAACATTTTGCAAGTCTGTTTTAAATATATATCAAATATATAAGCACTTAGACGACAATAAAAGTATAAAAGTAAAAAGCAGTTCTGTTTTGACTTGAAAAGTTTAGTTGGTTTCTGAAACATGAGGATTGTTTTGAAGGAAAGGAAGCACAGCTCCATATTTAGTCACAGATAAAGGGATATTAAAAAGAAAATATTAATGAAAAATCTAGTGATAATTAGCAGAGTCAGTACTATATGGAACAATCATGTTTTAATTTTTGCAGTTTACTTTCTTAACACTGGATTTTTACAATGAAAAAAATAACAGAAAAAGATAATTACCTGAGGAGTTATAGGTCTGAACTGGTTGTAACAGAAAAGATTAACCTCTCTCTTGTCTGGGTCACAGCTGAAATGCAAGGCCTCATTTCCATAAACAGCAAAGCCCAAAACACCAAGGAAAAACATTCGAATTGAGCCAAAAAAAAGAGTGTGGAATTGACCAATTACCGTTGGCGGCCTGAGCTGCAAATCAGAGGGTTCATTCAACATAAAAAAAATAAAAATGAACAGTGTTATTGTTGGAGGTCTGCTGGCTCTTTTTCATTATCCAAAATATTTATTTTATTCTACTTGTTTTAAAAAGAGAGAGTTTGTCTATGCTCTAGAGAGCAGTAGCTCTCTAACAAAATAATGTCGTAGAACACTTTATTGTTCCTACTAACTTTATATAAATGTTAATTTGTCTAGCACTTGCCAGTTCATTTGTTTCACTGCCTTTATCTATATTCCGCTGCTGCAGAAGGCGCCAGACGGAGCTGAGCGCTTCGACCCAAAGTCTATTGGTTTTGCTGTTGTACTGATTCATTCACATGATGTCAGGTGACGGCAAAGCACGGACCGCCGTGCCACCATCGAACCTAACCATGCTTAGAGCCATACTTATTCCCGCAAATTAAAGCTTGCCCAAAGGGGCAGTTCCAGCCCCGCTCCGGCCGCCTGCCCCGCCGTGCTCGGGCCGAGAGCGCAGGCGGGCGGCACCGCTGGCCCGTGCGGGGGCGGGGGGCGCGTCGGGGCCCCCGCGCGGTTTGGGGCCGGACCCCGGCTCCGGTCGGGGCCGAGGGGGCGCGCCCCGCGTACTCACACATCCCTCCGAGAAGCTCCGGATGTAGTTGGGGGACATGGCTGGGGAAGGTGCCCTGTGTGGGCGGCGGCGGCCGGAGCCGGAGCCCGCCCTGGCTCCGACCTGACCCCTGCCCCGGCTCGCTCCGCCCTTTGTCCCCGGACGGGCCCCCGCGCTCGGGCCGGCAGCGGGCGCAGCAAAAGCGGGGCCGGCGGCGCCCGGCGATAATCCCCGGGCGGCACCGTCAGCAGCGCCGGCCGCCCCACCGCTGGCTGCGCACCTGCCCCTGCCGCTGCCCCGCTGCCCCACGCCGGCCTTTCACCGACACCCCGGGGTGCCCGCCGTACCGACCATCACCCCCGCCGTGTCCTGGAGCCGCTCCCCGCCCCGGTCCCCATCCCTGTCCCGGCTGAGGCCCCAGCGCAGCGCTCTCGGGGCTGCTGCCGGCGGGAAGAGTCGAGACCCGGCTAGCCAGAGCATCTAGATCTTATTAACTTTTTAACTAAGTTCACTCAAAAAGGATGCAGCAGGACTTGGAAGTCCTAGATCCATGATTCTGAATTCAAAGAAACAGAAATTGAATTAAAACAAATAACATTAACCACTTCAAAATTACTACAAATAACTTAATGGCAATAATTGCTATTAATAATTTGCCAGCCTACTCAGTATGTGAAGTTGAAGGAGCTCCAGAAGAGCTGTGCATGCGAGTCCGTGCATGCGCCAGACACTCCCGCTGGTAAATTGCCGCAAGGAAGTACTTCAACTCAGTAGTTTGGACCCAGTAGGAGTTTTATGAGAAGATGGAGAGAGGAGAGATGGAGATGGGAAACCAGTAAAGGGGAAATGCTAATTTGTCATTCACTCACTGGTATGCTGTAGTTTATTTGGTGTGCGCAGGAAAGTGAAATCCAGTCACCAAATCCAGAGAGGAGTTGTTACTCTTTTGCCTCCAAACTCAAAAAAGAGCCTCCCTTGTAACTGGCTGCAGCATGACTTCAAGCTGATGTATCAAAAAACATTGTTCCCCCTGTCATGTAAGCTCATAGGCATGGAAAAATTGGCAGAAGAAGGGAAGTGATGGGAATCGGTGTTCATTTTATGTATGGGTTTAGCTGTTGTGTCTCTAAAAGGTGCCTCAATGACTGTATTAATAACATGGTTGAAATAACTTGTAAGATATAAGAATACCCTCTGTAAAGAGAACCTGCCGTGCACCTACTGAAGTAGCTAAATTACAAAGAAGGTGAGAAGTGCTCCAATAAGTGCATGTTATTTACTCAGCTTCTAGTCCAGGCAGTTAATGAAATGTCTATCTCCTGGAGTACTGTAAAAGGTGCTGTATTGGTAGCACTCAGACTGGGTTTCCAAACTTTTTATAATGCAGTCAGCTGCTCTCCTGCATAGAGAGAATGCTGAGGTTTGTGTATGTGAAACGAACTAAAAGCAATAATGTCTCACAGTGATGTGTGATTTGCACTAAAGTACTGTGGTTCTCAGGATATGTGACTAACCTTCACCAAAACACAGTGATTGTGATTACAGAGAATTGTTTTCTGGTACATAATACATATGGAGCTTAATTATCATCCAAATGCATTTTTAGTGTTCCCACATTACTGTGAAATAACTACATTAGTTCAGCATGTTTAATATCAGTAATAATTCAATAATCAATAACCAACCTTGGTAACAGTATAGAAACTTGAATTTCTGTCCTGTGATAAGGGTGCTAAAAGAAGACTTAGCTGGCAATGCTCTGATTTTGTTCTAGGAGCACATAAGGAATATAGCTGCATTGAAATACAAAAAAAAAATTAATTCTGAAGAGGTTGTCAGATAAACCCAATACAAACCCCATGGGTGTCTGCAGTGAAACCCCACTGAGTGTGATGAATGGGCCCACAATAAAATTGTCACTTTCTTTGAAGTGGCTCCAGTGTCATGTGAGCTCAAGCACAGGAATCCCATTATCTTCGCACTAGGAGGAACTAATAGCAATGTTTTTCTTTGGTGTGTGTGTTCAATAATGTGCTTCGTAACACCACATTAGGAGCATAACTTGAGATGGAAATAGAGTAAGCTGGCATTGTGCAGTCCATTTGAGTGCTGTCTGCCAGGGAAACTCAAGCCATTCCTTGGGACTTCCTTGACAGAAAATCGTTATTTGTTTTGACTCTGTAAGAGAAGCTATCTATTAGTTGTCTATCATGGACAAATGGGATGGAAGATGTTGATATCACATTTGTTTCTGAGTGAGTATGAAGATTGGCTTTTGACTTCAGTTTGCAGCTCTGTGGTGTGCTCTTTAACCTTTTAATGAGTTGAAGTCTTACTGAATAATCAGAGTAAAACAAATGGAATCTAAATGCATGCATAAAGCTGCAGTTGAGCTTAGAGAGATGAGCTGCACGTTTAACACTAAGTGCCCAATTCATTGCTTTATTTATGTGGTTAAATGTAATGGCACCTATTATCCTTGTGCCATGAATAAAACAAGCACCATGAAATTGGTAAAAAATTGAATTGGTATCAATAAGATAAAGTTTTGTTTAACAAAAGAGAGCTTGCATATCTGAATATTGGACAAAGCCATTTCTGCCAGTTTTCCAGCTTTGTCTAATGCTAGAAGCACCTGAATTTCCATTTTGGTTTGCAGAGTTCCCTCCATCAAAGTAAGAAAGCCTCTATTGAAGTAAAAAGAAAGAAAACATGAGTTACATGAGTTATTGTACTTTTGACTGTCTGGAAGAAGTTGCTCTTTACTACAATTCATGCTCACTTGTTCCAGTTATATATACTGGTCTAATATGTGATACTACAAAATTTATTAAAGGTTTGGTTCCTAATGCTCAGTGTTTAAAATAAAGTACTATTTGTTCCTACGTTTTTGCCTTGTTTCTTTTTAATATTTGACTGATAATCAGGCCTTCAAACATGATCATTTCCAGGGCTCCACTTGAACCCAGTTTTCATTTAATGTGCAAGTACACATACATAATTAAAGGCTGCTTACTGCAGATAGTTTTGGTGGCAAATATGCTTGGCTCTTTATGGGATTACACATGTTGTGATGTGCAAATCTGGAATTAGCCCTGGAATTACCAAGTGCCTTGAGCTGCATAAATGTAAGAAGAGAGTGTTTTTTCCTGTGAGACCCACTTCTCGGTAGAGGGCATTTGTGAGATGCATGGAGTTCCTCATTCCTCTGTGAACTGATTCTGAGTCCATACATTTGGGAATTACTGGTGAAGTGGATTTGCCTCTCATGTTCCCAGATTGTTGTAGTTTCTGCCCCATGGTGTTGCACTCCCAGATGCACTCCTTTTGTGGTGGCTGGTTGTGTTTGTCCAGTTTCTTTCCCACTGGGGAGACTTACCTGTGGCACTCTCTCCCTCACTGTTGTGCCAAGTAATGTGTCACAGCTGCATGGTGAAATTGTCTCTAGGCTGAAATCTGAAATGACATCTAAAGACATGGGTGGAGTCTTGTTTTAAAAGAGAATGATGAACAGTTTGTATGTGGAGATCTGAATTCTGACTGGTTTGTGTCAGAGTCTGTGGATCTTCCCCACACATGCCTTTCCACCTCTGCAGGAAATTATATTCATACTGTTCAAGTGTATTCCATTGTCTTTATATAGGCATCTGAACAACCTGTTGTGGTTTGACACAACTAAGCGTCAAGCATCTAAAATATCAGTTATTTTATAAGGAAAAACAAAATAAGGAATATTGAGGAAAACTAGATAGCTGTGAGTCAAAAAAACAGGTTCAAACTTAAACAGTTGCAGTACAAGGAGGAAGTTTTATTACTAACAGAATTAAAAGATATAACAAGAAATTAAAACAAACACACGCCCTCCCCCCTGCTCTCTTCTTCTCAGCACTTTACTCTTTCTTTTTAACTAGCACAAAAGATAGCACAACGTAGGATTCTAGTCAGTGTTACAGTTCCTGAAAAGTCTCTTTCTTATGCTTAAGGAAAAAAGGGTTTCTTCTTCTTGCTTCACATGGTTTCTCAAACTGCCCTCAACAACAGACCCGCTGGGAAAGAAACAATCTGCTGTGGTGTAATACATCTCTTCTATGAAAAAATATCAGTTTTTTCATACTGCCACACATGGGCCATCACATGGGGTTATCAATCTTTTTAAGGATGGGTCATTTTGGCCTGAACACAAAGGCTTTTTCTGCTACAAATCCTTAAAAGCCTCTCACTGCTTCTATATATATATCCTGGCATAGGCACTCTCTCTTCATAAACTTTACAGGCCACAAGTAAGTCTTCCATCCCCCCATGTACTTCAAATGGATTAAAGAGACAAACAGTTTGAGATATTACAGTTTCTTACCACCACATGCAAGAAGTATTTTTAAGCTCCGCGCGAGGAACGCGGCACCGCCCCTTTTCTCCGTCGCCATTTTCAGGTCTGTCTCACATGGCTCACTCTCTCTCTGACTCTGAAACCTCTGTGTTGAAGAGTGTTCTTGTTCAGGCTTTATGGTGAAGAAAGCCTCACTCCCTTTGTGCTGCTGGTTGCATGGTAGTTTTTTTTCAGTTCAGTGCGAAGTGTGCTGGCTGCAGAAAAGAGACTCCCACCGGCTCCATGTGGAGAACAGGGGGGGAACCCGCTGGTCCCAAGAAGTTGCTCTGGAAAGATTTTTAGCTGTGTAGCAGTCCATGGCTGGGTTTAGCAGTCCATGGCTGAGTTTAGCAGTCTATGGCTGAGTTTAGCAGTCCATGGCTGAGTTTAGCTGCCTGGGCTCTGGGATGGCTCCTTCCCCAGCGACCCAGGCTCCGTGCCGCGGCATCAGGAAGAGGGGAAGGGGGCCGGGGCTTTGGCCCAGCCCGGCCCGGCGGGGCCTCGGCCCAGTGGGCCCGGAGGCTTCGAGGCCGCCCCCACCTCTCTCAGGCAGGCTGGAACAAGAGGAACTCCTGCCTTTCTGTGTGGCTTAAATGTGTAAAATGTGAGAAGCGCTATTAGTCTAAAAATCTGTCCATCAACTCAGATTCAACCCACTACACAACATTAGAAGCATAATCTAACTTTCTGTTTTCCGTGAGCTGGAGACACTTTCTTCAAAGCTTATTTCCTTGCTGTTCAGAGTTCTGAAAAATATGGACTAGATAAAATCAAGTGCTGACAAAAATCAGGAATATAAATTTCCACTGAAAATGTTCCTAATTCCTCAACCTTAGGAATTCATCCTGTTGACTAAAGGAAGATAAAATTCACTAGGATAGAAGAAATTCTTCTGGAAGACAGTAGTAGGAGTGGTGGTGTTGTACAACAGAAAGCAAGGGGTCTTACCTCTCTCCATGCAAACTGCAATAAGTTTATACCAATAGAAATTTTTAAAGTGTTCTTTTGTTGATATTCATGCAAAAAGACTCAACTTCCTCTTGTCCCAAGAAAATTAATATTAAAGACATGTTGAATTTAAACTACTCTCCCAATGGGAATCATATTGTTTGTTCATATATAAACACATTTTCATACAAATTAGCAAAGGGACCATACTTTCAGTGTTAAAGTTGAACTCACAGTGTTAAAGACTTATATTGGATCTAGCCAATGGGAACCAAAAAGACTGATTTGGAGTGTTAGCAGAAACATGACTGTTGTTGACCTCAGAAAATTTCATGTATGCTCAGCAAAGGGTCACAGCAATTTAGATAAATATGTAAGCCATCAGTAAGGCTACCTCAGAGGGAACATAGTTGAATTTGAAATTGTGTGGATGAAACTTGATCAGTAACAAGAATCACCTCCGGAGAAGCTCTGTGATGATTCTGATCAGCTGCTTAGTGGTAAAGGTGAGGTATTTAGCCTAATCCTTTCTGAGGCCTGGCACTGGTTGGGTTCTAACAAATAATCCAACATGATATGAATCATTAATTTACATGACTTGAACACATTTGTACATTCAGGGATGTGAGAAGCACATTGTTCACAATGAACAATGAATAGACATAAAGAGGTGTAACTTTTAAGAAAAATTAATTATTTTTCTTTGATAACCTAAGTAAAAGTTTATTTAAGAAAAAATTGCTGACTTAGTTCCTACACTAGACAGCACGCCATGGACAGACCATGCACACATGACATGCTTTGCTTCTGATATTTCAGTGGTCAGACTCTCCATAGACCTGTCACAAACCCACAGAACTTCAAGAGAACTGTTGTAGTAATATGAACAAGCAAGTTGTCTACAAGCTCATGCATCCTCCCTTTTGAGAAAAGGAAATAAAGGAATCAGTCTGCAGAACATGTTACTGGCAAATGCTGTTGTTATTCTGCCTTAACATTTTATCTTGAAAACTTCAGTCCAGTGGTTCTGCCTCTCTTTCAGCATATTTACACAGCTGCTTACATTCATGGCTTCTGCTGGAAACAGATGGAGCTGTTTGGAAAGCCTATACATGTGCAGACATTCAGAAGTAAAAGACATCACTGAAAAGCAAGAAACATTAGGGACAAATGCTAATCTTCAAAGAGGCAAAAAACATTCATTCTCCACTGTGTTATACCATTTGCAGAGTAAATAATGGATAAAACACATCATCTGTCCCCCTTTCCATAGTCGAGACCATTGTGAAATGCAGCTTCACAAATCAAACCTTAAAACTTTAAACAGAGCTGATGCTTCTGAGTAGGATCTATGCAGAACCCACAGCTGGATGTCAGGAATAAAATCTCGTCATTCTCAAGCCCCTTGCTCCCCGCCACCCTGCGTTTCAAAGCACTGAGGTTTCACCGGGGTAAGATGCTGAAAGAGGGGTTTCCGGAGGGGATCCCGCGTTTTGTCCGAAGTGTCGGACAGCTCTCCGTTTTGCCGGGCAGAACCTGGCGAGAGCTGCTTTGCCGTATGCAGCGGCGGGGAGAGTGACTTCACTCGCCCCTCCCGCTCCCCGCGTCTTTCACATCGCGCTCGGGGGCTGGGACCCCGCGGGACGGCGGCGGCTCCGGGATCCGCCTCTCCCTTCCCCGCAAGACCCACCTCGGCGGCGCGGGGCTGGGGCGAGGGCACAGGCGCTCGCAGGAGGAGGGGCGGGGCGGCTCCTCCCGGTACCAGGTATAAGCCGGTGCTGCGGAGAGAGGAGCGGGCTCGCTCGGCGCCTCGTCCACGCGGCCTGGGCAGCACCGGCGCCGCTGGACAGCGCTGGCGGCTCCGCGGGTGCGGGGGGAGGGGGCGGCCGGACCGCGCCTTGGCCGCAGCGGCGCACCGAGAGCGCTCCCGGGGACGCGGGCAGGTGGCGGCTGTCCCGGCGGCGTTCTCTGCCCCCCAGGCTCAAGATCTCCTGCAGACAAGGAGAGTCTTGTCTGAAGACCCGAGAGGCAGTGCATGGGAGTTTTTCCCTTCCCCGCCACTGCGCCGGCGGACATTCCTCTGCATTTCTTAAGGGAGAAAACTCGGCAAAGAAGGGGGAGGAAAAAAGGCAGTAGGGAAGGGAGGAAAGTTGGTTGACTTGCAGAGAGGTGAAGCTTTCCTGTGGCTCCCACTGCACTTTGCACTGGAGACCTTCAGTCCACGCGAAGCGGGAGGATGGAGCCAGATCCCCCGCCCGAGCTCATAGCAGTGTCCCTCGGGGAGAATGGGAGTGTCCACCTGGCGCCCGACAAAGCCCTGCTGTCCCCGGGGAGAGCCACGGCCATGTTCATCATCCGCTGTGTGATCCCTTCACTTTACCTGATCATCATCACAGTCGGCTTGCTGGGCAATATCACCCTCATGAAGATCTTCATTTCCAACAGTGCCATGAGAAGCGTGCCCAACATCTTCATCTCCAGTCTCGCTGCTGGCGATCTGCTCCTGCTGGTGACCTGTGTGCCTGTGGATGCCTCCCGGTATTTCTCTGAAGAGTGGCTCTTTGGGGAAGTGGGCTGCAAGCTCATCCCTGTCATCCAGCTCACCTCCGTTGGTGTCTCTGTCTTCACCCTCACCGCCCTCAGTGCTGACAGGTAGGAAAGCTGGGCTGTCACTTCAGCCCTCTGCAACTTGGGCTAAGGCTAGCTGGAGCTAGATGAAAGATAAATCACCCCCCTAAGATAAGGTATCCCTGGTATGCAATTCCCTCATTCCAACTTGTGAGGTGTCCTTGCTTCTTCTTCTCTAACTGATGGCAAGTGGTACTAATTGAAGTTGAAGGGTGTCTGAAAATGGCTGTGTCTGGGCCCCCAGCTTCCAGGGTGTCTGCTGCAAGAACTGGATTTAGTCCTGTCTTCTGCACCTCTGGGATGGTCCTTTAATAGTCCACACGTTGAAATCTTATTCATTAAAGTTTTAGATGCCAGATATGACCCTTGCCAAGTCACAGTGTTATGTGAACAGGGAGTGAGTGACTTAAACTAAGTTAGGCACAGATGTGTTTTTAATCAATTTATTTCTTTCTGCTGAGAAAGTGTAGGCATGTGTGCGTGTATGTGAGTCTGTGCCTTAGTAGAAGAGCAGGTTACCAGAGGTGACTGTCAGAACTAGTTTAGCTTCTGTGAATTCAGAGACACAAAATTGCTCTCTCGTAATTGTCAGTCTTAAACTTTTGTTCAAACTATTCTTATTATCTTCTGAACTTTTACAAAAGTTTTAAAAAAACATACCCCCAAACAAACTAGAAAGTAAGACTTTCTTCTCCAGTACTTGTCAAAGTAGGAAGAAACAAAGAGTTGGATCCCCAGATTTTCCTCCCAATTACTGTGAATGGGTACTTAAAGAATTTGTAGCAACTGAGTGGCTGTAGGATTATGCTTCAGGCTCTGAAAGACAAAGTCTTGCAGTGAAATTGTAAACTTAAATTGTATGAAATTATTTTTATTCTTTTATCTAAGCAAATTTTTTTTGGCCAGAAATGAAAATGTTCAATTCCTTCTCCATAGAAATTCTCCCATTTTCTTTTGTTGAGTTTTGAACTGAGCCCCTGCATTATATTGGTGCATGATGTTAAGGGTTGAAATATAGAAATACATCTTCACACTTACAATAATATTTCTTTGAAACTTTTAATCCTTTATTTTCTTTACTAGAAGATAACTATTTTTTAGCTAATTCAGTAAATTGTTTAGCTCCACCTGAGGGTAGTCTTCAGTGAACATTAATTTCAGTTGTGTTTGAATCAGGACCTAGCATACTTGTCTATAAAGACTTCGTAAATTGTGAATATGGATTATAGTTTTGAAGAAGAACTTGCAAAACATGCCTTAAAGTGAACACCTGTAACTCTCTGATTACCTCAGTTAAATAGTATTTAACAATCTGTCCTAACAGAGCCAAGGAAACCCTGCAGTTCTCTTTCTGCTCTGTTTCCACTCCTTAAAATCTTGTGGTGTCTTATTTGAAAAGGGAAGAACTTAGTGGAGATCATCTCTCTAGGGAAACATAATGTGAGGGAATGCTGGTGATTTAATGTTTAAGGATTCATTAATTTGTTTTTTATATAGCTTTGGAGCATTCATTGTTTGATTTTCCAGATAATTTATATCCTTCTTTTTAAATCAGTAAAGATTCAAGAATTTATATTGCTGAATCTGTTTACATTTAGTGCATCTAGAATAACACATACTAGAAAACAGCTACAGTTTTGTGTCCTGAGACCAAGTAAGCTTGTAATAAATACATTCCTCCAGCATTTCGGAGTTCACAGTATATGCCAATGTCAGAAATGGTTATACCAGTAATTTAACAATGTTTCTTTAACCTTTGTAGTTTTGTTTTTGGTTACTGAGAACAAAAAACTTTTGTTTTCCAGTTAGAAGATCAGCTATGACTTCAGAGACAAGTCTCCTTGGAGACCAAGAGATTGCTGAGCGAATCTGGCTGAACTTTCAGTGGAGTTTGGGTTGGAGTCAAATTTATGGTCTTTGCATAACACTTATGTTGAATTAGAGGGGAGGCACTGCTGTGGAGGGGTTTCTGCCACGCTAATCTGTAGCCAGATTCTAATGTGTGTCATAACTAGATCAGTTGTGGGTGGTTATTCTGGCAGATCAGAAGTGGTGGCAGCATCCTGCCCACAAGAGGTGCTGAGCAGGTGAGGCCTGGCTGGTTGGCAGTGTTTCTCCAGATTAGTGAATCTAGCATAGGATGTTAGCAGTTTGTAAGCAGTGATGGCACCAAGAGGGCTCCATTATAATCCAGTGCATGTTTGGTCTGGCACACAATGTCTTCTTAGAGGCCCCTTCTTTCACAGATAGTGCTCAAAGTACATTTTAATATAGGATTATTTAAACCCTTCCTGCTTTTTGCTCCTTCTTACTGTGAGACTGTATAGAAGGTCAGACATTGATTACACTAAAGAACAGATTTAGGAATATTTATGATTCTTTGCAGCATGCCTGTGTGAATTAGGATGAGGGAGGTTGTCTTGGTTTCCACAGTCTAATTTACACTTATTGTTTGTGTGGGAATTCTGCATGACAATTTCCATGTATGTGATATATTTAACAGAAGTAGCTACAGAAGCTACAAACTCTGAATGAGTGTTACCAACAAACTGAAGCTATAAGGAAGAAAAAGTAGTACTAATTTCATGTCTTTAATATGGATTTTTTTTGTCACAGAAGTCCTTCTCAGCATCAGTAATGCTTTCAGTGTGACAAACATTTTATTTGGAAGCTTCATTATCTTGTACTGAGATTATTTGAGTTTTAATTCGGGGTTATTTTTTTGTGTGTACGTACAAATGTAATATGTAATTATTAACAATACTTTCCAGACTTCCCTAGAGAAGACTTGCAGATGGAATTTAGCAGCATATCTGCCTGAGGTTGCCCATCCCCATCACAAGAGTAGCAGCTAGACTTTCCCACCCCTGAGCTCCTGGAGGTCTGGCTGCCAGGTGTGGGGAGTGGTGCCCTGCTGCAGCCCCACACACGTTGGGGCAGGTCAGTGATGGAGTGGCAGCAGAGATGATGGAGTGGTAGCCCTGGTGGTGCAGGGTTTTGGTGTGAGAGCAGTATGCAGTGTCCCTCTCCAATGGGATGGAGAAGGCAGCACAGGAGCTGTGCTGCTGAGCCAGCTGTCCCTTCTCACTGCCATGCAGGAGTTATGTAGGGACAGCAACCTAGCCCCTCGTGGCCACTGACTTTTCTCTACTGTGGAGAAACTGGATCACTTCTACAAACCATAATATTTCTCTTGTTTATAAAACCAAGGAAGAAGTAGAAGGTGGGTAACAGAAAGAGAAAACTTAATTGAGAGGACAACAAATGAGAAAAAGGAAGAAGGCTGAAAGACAAAAATGTACAAACAAAAAAGAGGGGAACTTAGGGGAGTGTAGGACAGAACATTCCCAATAGCACTCAGCACATCCTGAAAGTGCCTAGAGCTGGTGGGTGATGGCCAGGGATGCACTTCCTAAACATGTGGTTGGACAAGAAATGAAAAATGGGGCCTTGATAAGCTTGTTTCCCCAGGGTCCCTGGACTGCAGTTTTGGCCAGGGCTAATGGGTATTGATGAGAAAGTCTCAGGACTTGGTGTGGTCTTTGACAAGGAGGATAAAAATAAAGAAGTGATAAGTATTGCCAGAGGGAGTGAAGCATGGCACCCATGAAGAAAATGTGTGCCAGCATCTCCTCACTGCAAAAAGGGCAGAAGCCAGGGCTGAACCTGATTTGAACCATCCAATGAACTTGCTCACTGCTGCATGAAGTGTTTTTCCAATTTGTGTCCATGGTGGACCATACATTTAGCGCAGAAGGCCAATGGGCCCATAGGGCTCCTCATCCTCTTCTCAGGGGGAGAGATCTTGCTGTATTGTACCAGGAAAGGAATCTGGGTAGGGTAAGAATATAAAGGGAAAGGTATGGAAAGCGGCTTCCAGGATGCTTTTCAGAGTTAGAGGTCTGGATGGCATTTTAACCTTGGTGTGGACAGCTTGGGGGCAGTCTTAACTGGGAGCTACAATGTGCCCCTCTGGCCATTACTGCATTATTGTGGGGTACCCACAAAGTGCCAAGTCATCTGGAGTGAATAGCCTTTGGAGGAATGAATAGCAGCCCCTTCAGACAGCTTTAGATTTCTCCCACATAGTCTTTCCTGTTCTCTTTAGCTGTCATTTATGCCTCATTTTTTACATGACCTGTAAAAATAGGATTAAATTTAATTCCATTCCTTTTCCTACATTGAATTTTGTTTCTAATGAAGGGTTTAAATGTGTTAGCTCTAATGCAGTTCTGCTGCACTCTAATGGAGACAGCAAAGCTGTCACACTACTACAATAGGAATAGCATCATATTTGCTTTCTTCCTAAGTAATGTGACATAAGAACACCTTTGATGAGACAGATACTTGATTAACAGGTAACAGTTTGAAAATTTAAATTCATAATTAAATAGCTAACTACAGTGCCTCAGATGCTTCAAATGTATTCTATAGATTTGCATTGCTAAACTATTTGATCCTTCTATTTTTTAAAAAATTCCTTTGTTTATTTGTTTTAGATTTTGAAGACTGCAATCTGTGTTTAAAAAAAGAACAACCAAAAATGTTTTTTGCAAGTTTGCACTCTTTACTGACTTCTGATGACATCTGATAACAAAAACTGTTTTGGCTCAGTTTGCTTGTCTATTATCTCCTCCTTTTTTGGGGACTCTGGAAGTGTTCTGAAGGGTGAAAAGCTGCCCTAGTAACTTCTTTGGATTTTTCATTAGTAATGTCACCATAATAAATTTCTTTTCACTTTCTTAATAAATTTCTTTTTACTTTTCTCAGAATTTATTTATAGTTTCTTCTTTTATTTTGGCAGATGCTGATTCAGGCTGAAATACAATGACTGAAAAAATAGAAAATCCTCATTTCTTATTAAATGTAGTGGAGCAGGTGAAGCAGGAAAGTGGACATGATTTCCTTTTGAGCTCCAATAGCTGATATTCAGGGACTGAGGAGTCCTTATGAGGAAAGTAATATTAAATGATATCTTGAAAATTACTTCTAACTAACCAAAGAATAAAGAAAAAATAATCAAAGGTAAAATGAAAAATTATCTGTGTAAGAGGAAAAACAATGCCTTAGCTGTGTAGATATAGTAGATGGGAAAACAAAAATAGATAGACCAAGTAGAACTATGAGATCTGTAAGAAAGTATTTTAGAAACCCTAACCCTTAAGGTAAATGTATTAAATGAATGAATTACTGAAGTACACTAAAATAAATGATGGTCCAGGTATTTCTCTCATTGTAGGCTGTAGAAGTATGGTTATAATTGTGCACTAACAGGCAATGCAAAAGAAATTTAAGAGAGGTTTGGCAAGATTTATCTGTCACATTTTTTCAACTTGCCTTTTAGTTCATATGTGCAAACTTGACTCACAAAATAAAGCTTGCCAGAACTCTTTCATCAAGTTGAAAAATGAAGCCTGTCCTCACCCTAAAAATTTCTAATTAATTTGTATCCATTTTATGCAGATAAGAGGAGTATGATGTAAAATATTCCAGGGAAAAAAAAAAAAAGAGATGGCAGGACCACCCCCTCCCCAACAATGCAGAAAGAATTTTTTATCTGGAGTAGATTAAGGAATTAATGATTCTAGGGTAATATTGTCCATGCCAGGCAATTCAAATCAGCTGTTGAAGAAATTCCTTTTGTGGCTGTCCGTGATTTCTCAGCAAATAATATTTTCCTCTCAAGTCAGGCAACTGTTTCTCAAACTTCATACAGACACATGCATGTGTTAAACTCCAGCCTTTGTGTGTGTCCTGTGTGTGCTCTCCAACCCACACAGAAACAGCTTAGACTGAGGAAGGAAAGTGAGGAGTGGCTGTGGTGTGGCTGTGGTGTTGGTCCTAGTCAGTGATCAATGCAGCGCCGCTGTTGCGCTGGCAGCAGCCCCTTTGCTTTAGCAAATGCAAATGCCAGTATCCCATTGCCTTTTGTAGGCTGCACCTAAACCCGGAGCAACAGCTTCAAAACCATCCCTCCTGTTCCCTGCTGCTTTGAGCAATTCAGTGAAAGCTGGTTTCTGTGACAGACAAAATAGCTGCTAAACAGCAGATCCAGCCCGATTCTTAACAAACATATAAAGCACTGTTCATTTATCTTGTTTGCCCCTAAGCATAACGTTGAACACAATTCCCTTATCTACTTAGTACACTGCAATGGGTTAATACAAATTGGACCACTGGAATTCTCAAGTCTGCATTTAAAAGCAGATCCTCAGAAATTATGTCAAAGATCAAGTATGCTCTACCAGTACTTTCTCTAGGGAAAAAATTTCACATGATAAATTTGTTAGAGAGCAAATAATGCATCTCTGTATATGTGTGCAGGGTGATGAAATTCTTCAATATTTTCCTGAAAAAGATAATTTAATTCAATATACATTTTAAATTATTTAATTATAGAAAAACTTGAGGTTTACTGCAGGGCCATTCTTACAGACTATATATTACTGGCGCTACATTATTTTATGGGTTTTTATATGTATTAATGAAATAAGGTATTTGCAGTCCCAATCTCTAGGTCTAAACATGTTCCACTAGCAACTACTAAATTCATGCTGAGATTCAGCCCAATTTGAGAGTGTAATTACAAATAGCAGGGAAGTTCTTATAAGTTCATTAAATTTGTGGAAGTAAGAGGAAACCTACTTTGGTGTCCATTGAAGACAAGCATATTTTGGAATTAAGTTTACACAACTTTTCAGATATCAGAGAAAATAACTACAAGACAAATAGTCCACATAAGCTTTTCATAATTGCATCTGCTGCATGTAGATTTGTGTATTTCCAGCTTTGTATGAGCATATAACAAAATTAAATAGCTGTCTGTGTGTACAAACATCAGAGAAATGGGTTATTTTGATATGTTGTCATTATACCTCATAATTTTTTTTTCCTTCTCATGAGTATCCCAAGTATGTTTTCATTTTTTTTCCAACTGCTTTACACAGTATTTTTTTTTAATAGTTTCATGCTTGTGTTTTGGCTCCAAGTTTGATTGATTGTGTTTTAAGGATTGCTATATTAACTTTTCCCTCTATAATGTTTTTATATTCCTTTTTTTACTATCATCTGTACTTGTTTATTTTCCATCTACACTGGTTTCAGGGCAGACCAAGATCAGAACTTGCAAATAAAATTGAACTGGAGATGTGTTTAAAAGTGACAAAGTAGAGCTTCTACTTGATAATACTGGAGCAAATAAATGAATTTGCTGATTTTTGAATTTAGAAATTAAAGATTTCAATTTTAGATTCTCAAATGGTAAATTCTAAGTCTGTTCTAGATAGAAGTTTGGTTATTTAATTCTTCCTGGCTTGCAAGATTTCTAAAAATCATCAGACCATGTAAAGTTCTCCACAACAGTATGTTATCTGCCATAGCCTGGATATAACTGAATTCATCAAGGAAATGGGAGGAATCGTTTTGTAACAGCAAAAATTTTATAAAGGTAAACTGGCACTAAGTAAATTTTACTCTTGAGATTTCTTCTTCCAGGCACTTTAGTCTCTATAACTGATATTTTTATTGACCTTCTGCTCCAGCAGTGATGATTTTATGAGATCTTTTTCATTCAAGTAGGTATAGATATTTTTGCTGGGAGATGTGCAGTAAACACATAGTAAGTATGCAGACAAGCATGCAACTCTGTCTTGTCAGCCTAAGGGTAGGGGTATCAAGGGGAGTTGGATCAAGCTCATTTGGAGAAATGGTTCCTCTTCTCTCAGAGTCCTTTGATTATTCAATTTTGAGAATATAAACCCTGAAAAAATTAAATAAGGTTAGTTGTGGTTTTCTAAGTTTTTTATAAAGAGAACAGACAACTTGGAGACAAAGCCAAACAATATGTAAGCTTGTCCAGACTGCACATTTCAATGCCTAATATCTAGCCTAGGTGCTGACTTTCCCCTCATCCTATCCACCCCTCCTGAGCAGAATCCAAAATCCAGAATTCCAAATTAATGTTGGAATGAGATAAATGCTCCAGAAAGCTGATGGAAGCCAAGAGACTACACATGCTAAGCCTCCTTATGCTGCCCCATGGAAAATAGTATATCCAGTGGTTTGTGTGATGCAGCAGGCTAAGAATATGGTTCTCTCCTCACAGGTGAAATGTTAATTTTGAGCCCCTGACTAGCAGGTGTGAGCAATGGCTCCCAGACACCCTGGCTGCATGAATGGCTCCATTTTGTTCCTGGAGAGGCATGTGCCAGAGCTGCCTTTGCGGTGGCAGTTTTGTGAAGGCTGATGACTTTGGTGTGCCCCAGCCATTATTTAAACATAACTTTGAGATCAGACTCCTCAGCTTTGCTGTGTTAGTGTCAGGATTCTAATGAAGCTTAGGGGTAAACAGAATAAGTACAATCTAGGGAGCTCCTGGCATACACAGCAGAGGAAATACAATGGCTTGCTTATTTTAGAAGTCAAGAACAAATGGCCACAGTGGGTTAGGATGGGCCAGCCATTGTGTGAGGCTTCTGGGTGATGCTTTCAGGCACCTATGTGTGTTTTTTTTTCTATGCACATACATATGTCTGTGTATATCTATCTATATATATGCACAAACCCATATTCAACAGTACTAGAGCATTGGACTGAGGACTGGCAGTCAGCCACTTGTCAAAATGGTTTTGGAGAGGTCCATGATGTGGTTTTTACTTAGGTCAATCAATATTCTCCTAAATGATTTCTAGGCATGTTTCAGGATTAAACACAAGCTCAGGGGCCATTACCAACAGAAGTGTAAACTGCCTAATTTGTTTGGATGTGGTGGTCTTGTACTAGGATATTGAAGAGATTAATTAAATAGTCATGGATGTCCAGGCAATGCCACTTGGCCTTAAGGCCTAAAAAACGACTTTGGCAATGTTTAGTTTACTCATATAAGTGTAACATCTTCATTAGATTTGGTTCCTCATTCCTCTCCTCTCCTCCCCTCCCTCCATCTCTCCGCCCCTCCCCTTTCCTCTGTCTTTTCGTAGTAGAAACTTAGAGAAACTACAACTCTAATGAAGACCTATTTGTATGTCTTAAGATATGTAAAAACATGTTCATCAGTGACTTGAGATTATCAAACTTAAATATAAATTTACTGTCAATACTGACATATAAGAACTTTTCTGAATAATATTGTTTTCAGAAGCAGAATTGAACAAATTATTGATGACACTTTTAACTAGTGCAGTTATAAATAAATGGCTTTAGAGAAGTAGAACTAAAAATCCAGATTGCAGGCAATGAACGAGCATTGCCAGATTTGCATGGGCTTGTAAGAAGCATAGTTGGTTACTGTGAGACGAATAGCAAGTAGCAGAAGTAGAAATAGAAGAAAAAATGAAAAGGAAAGAGAAAATTTATCCTCTGAAACACTGGGTGGACATGACAGGTAATATATTTCATGCAGGAAAAAATCCCTCCACCATCCTGGGAAACTTCTAGTTTGATTCTTTTCAGGGTGGAGATATCATAAACCAGTGTTGAAGCGTTATTGATAGTTTTTGGCTCAGCAGAGTGTATTTTTACAGAATGGAAAACTTTTTTCATTTAGGAAAATCATAAGACTTTCCCCCCTGAGAAACACAGAATCCATGTCATTGACATTGATTTTAAGTATATTTACACATGGTCTTCTAGTCTGCATTTCAAATACTGTTCATTATATTCACTACCAGACCTCAGAGATGCTCATTCCTGGGTGAATGCAATTCTCTGTTCTCAAGAGATAAGTGCAGAACAAAAATATTGATATTACCTATTACAAAAAATTAAGAAATTTGCTTTACATTGTAAGGATTTATAAGAATAAAATAGAACAATGCCAATCTCAGTCCGTTTATGTGTTATGAAAGAAGCTCCCACAATGGTGGAAATCAAATGATCCCACAGTGTTTTCAGCTAGAAAAATTGTTCTTCTCTTAATGATTCAGCTGGAGTTGGGCCAATTGAAGTCCCCATGAAAGGAAAAGGGCTTTGCTCCCATCCAAAATTTCATTCTACTGCAGTTGAGTCGACTACAACTGGACTTGATATTAATACTTTTAACAAATATTGACCATACAACCATATTTCCTTTTCAGATATATTTATAGGTTTTATGTTAAGATTTTTGTGTTTGAAAGCACCATGCAGGGACACAATTAAGTACTAACATATGAATGGTTTTGATAAATTACTCTAGTTTGCAGGAAATGTAGAGCTATGGAGTAGCAACATCACTTTAAAAAGCTTACTTATAATAAGGCAAATAATTCCAACCCCTCCAGCTCCAGGATTAAAATGAAAATTAAAGCAAAGTAATATGAATCTGCTCTGCCTCAATTGTGTCTCTGCTTGGCTTATAACACTTTATTATTATATTTATTTTCATCCTACATTCTGTCATGTAGGAAACTAGGTGATAAAATAGGGTCCTATTTGTGGTAGGTACTACATAAAAAGCAACAAGAAGAAAGTCCTTGACCTAAAGGGCTTTTCAGAAAGGACAACAGACCATGCAGAATCAAAAGGGCAAGGAGACATTGAGGCAAATCTGATTAGAATGGTAGGCTATTTTCCAGTGGCTGCCTAAGTATTGTTGAATTGTTTTGGGTTTTTCTTTTAATTTTTTTTTTAAGATCGTCACAACAAAGTACTCTAGAAAAAAAAGTAGCGGAGCAATGGAAGGACAGCTTAGGCCTACTCAAAGAGCAACTTCTTTTGAAATCAAGTGTGTGGGAGCTGAACTGCTTTTTGGATGCAGCAGAAGCAGGAATAGAGCCTTCCATTCTAAATTGAAGCTGAGAAATAACTGTAGAAAATCTCTGAAAACAAAGGTTAGGAGAAGTAGATAAAATAGATCAGCATTTAGAAGGTAGCAAAATGTTATAACTGTGGAAGAAGAGAATATTCTTTTCAGCAATTTATTTTGGGATTGTGTGGAAGGGGAGGAGACTGCTTTAAAATGGAAAAAATATGCTATACAGAAGAAAACCAGTCTGCAGAATCAGAAGGGGCAATTTCATACTGATGTCTGTTGGCAGAAACCACAGCTCCTAAGACAGGAAGTGTTTCCCAAGTTGGGGTCCCACTGTCAGCAGTGATAATGATAGAAGATATAGGAAGACGGAATTTTCAAGAAGGCTTTTAATTAAAACCAAATGCTTATTTGTAATTATTTCCTGAAATTCATGGCAATGTATAATTTGCTCTTCATCAGTGAAATAAAAGATGAATTTATTTACTAATTTGACTAATTTGCACCCTTAGTCTAATTTAGTGACATGGTTTTTATTCATAGAACATATGGTCTTTGTAATTTGAATGATTGGTGGTATGTTTTAGCCTTATGCTAGTTTTATATAAAGGAAGAGGCTGGGTTTTCTCTTTAGGAACACTTCTCAGTTTACATTTCATTTTATTTGTAACCTGTTTCCTTTCACTCTATAGCTTTTCAAAGATATAAACAACATGACAGGCTGTGTAAAGCATTCAGTGCATTTTTCTTCCCATTGACACTGAGTACTGTGAGGGCTGAGTCCTAGAAAGAAAAGTGCCACCTTGTAGTCAGTAAAGTAGCAAGCAGAATGAAAGAAGGACTTTTTTTTGTGCTAAACTCAGCTGTTTTGTGAAAAAGGGCACTCTGCTCCAATGCCTTCCAACTTGGAGTGGCTCAGGGAAAAGCCTACAGATTGCTGAAACAGCAATATATGATGAAGTACCAATATATGTCACATCTTGTGCTAATGTAAAGACTTCTGAAAAAGTCTTCCATCTAGAGATTAACTAGGCCAATTTGCTACTAAAACAATTATTTGTGACATGGTCATTTTCTGGGGTCATAGGACTGTGGTCAAAATATTTTGAAGCAATGAAATGGAAAAGGAGAAAAAAAAATCTGTAGTACAAACCATTATTTTTATCCAATGCCCTCCCCCTGCCCCAAAATCCCCAAACCAGCTCTTCTCTAAGAATGCAAACTTTTCAAAAAATGAGCAGATGCAAGGACTTGACGTCACCTCAAAAACAGAGGGTCTGTCTTTATGTAATGAAATAAAGGCAGACAGCAATAGGAAACAATTATTGAATAATAAGGTCACAATTTGTGCTAGGGAATATTCATGCTTTATGCAGAAGCTTCTGTCCTTCCTATGGCAGTATAAAGGCTTTCTTTACACCTTGGTGTCCAGGGAGTTTCTCACTATGTGTTAGCAGAAATGGTAAATATAAATTAACAGACACAGTTTGCTGAGTTTTGTTTTCTACTCCATGATTGTAGTGAAAATAGACTAAAAATTCTCTCTCTGAATTTAGAGAAGATATGAACATTAATAGCCATTATTTTTAATTATTTGATGATTAAACAATTTATCACAATCCTGAAAAAGAGGACCTCAAGGCACATTTTGACTCACACATTCTCTGACGGAAAGGTTTCCTTGGGTACCACAACAGTGCTCTGCTCCAGACATTTTCATGGCACAGCCAGTTGCAAACATCTGCTTAAGGTGTTGAGGGGCTATGAATTACCTGTCAGGACCTACAGATTAGACCTAAGGGATATTTGGGGCTCACAGCTCCATTTATCAGCATTCTCTTCAGCAACCATGTTATATTTGGGCATAAACTAATCCTTGGGAAGTATTTAAGTCATGTGCTCATACCTGTACATGTTTATACATCTGTATGCATGTTTATCTGTCTACATGCATGGATATGGAATTTTATCACAAAGTAGAGGCATCTAAGTTACTGTTTTCCTCAACCTAAGCTCATTGTCTAGCGATCAGAGAAAAAAATAAGCACCCTGGAGGGTGATCTAATATACCCTAAATCTGAATCGCTTTTTGAAAGTACTTCTCCCCTCACTACAAACACCTGAAGAAGAACCAATTTATGTACCTGCAGTATGAATCTCTCCTGACTCCTGTCTTCCTGTTAAACTTTTCTTTGGGTATTAAAGAAGTATAGTTTTTTTCCATTTCTCAAAACTTCTGCTCTTTCAGAAAAAATCCAGCCATCCCAAATCAAATTGAAAGTAGAAACAAAAATATGAAAGAAGTTAAAAAATCCCATGAGTTTCCATATTGCCACAGCTTAGACAAAATTAATTGTTTTGTTTAAGGTTTAGCTTTTAATAAAAACATTAAAACATAATTTACTTACATTAAAAAAATAAAATAAAAATCAAAGTAGAACTTGAAGATATCCTTGAAATATTTTTCTCAAATTATATTTGTCCTTACAGCATGAACATTTTCTTGTGGAAAGTTTGACTTTGTATCACGTCTTGCAATGATTTTTTTTTTAATAAAAAAAATTCCTGACCAAAGTCTACTTCTATTAATTTATTTTACATTGCTCTAGTGTGATATTTCTATTCTCTGCAGTTCTTCGTGTTTCCATTGCAAGGGCTATGGAATTATCAATTCCACAAGGTTTTATGTGCAATCATACATTATGGGACAGTTTTCCAAAATGCAGTGTAGAGCAGCAGCTTCCAACTATTGATGTGGAAATGTTTACTTTATGTAAGAGTTTAATACTTCCTGCACAGGCCATTGGGAGTCATTTATGCCTGACTTTTTGAAGATGCATACATTCCTCTGAGGGGGGCTGGGAGTGTCCTAGAGTGGGAAAGTTGTTGTGGCAGAAGGAGAGAGCCCTGGGCTTCAGGAGCCAAAGAAAGAAGGAAGGAAATGCTAAGTGAGCATGTTCTGGTACAAGAGTGAGGTAGAAGTATGGGATGTAGGATGCACATTTGGAGATTTGCTAGGGGTGTTTGGAGAAGAAAGGGGTAGAGCCATGGCTGATTCTTCACTTTCACCACACTGGCACAGAATGGGCCGTAGGATACAGCCATAGGTTGTATCCAGGGCTCCTTTTGCCTCCTCTGATGCGTGTTTACAAGAAAAGGTAGAGATTAGATTAAAGTTTAAGAAAGATTACAAGCCCCTTGACATTTCAAATAAGAAAAAACACGACATTATTTTAGCCAAAGATATGAAGTAAGCTTGTGCATCACATGTTGAATTTGAATACCTATTAATTTGCATCTGCATTTTGATCAATTTCAGGTACAAAGCAATTGTAAATCCCATGGACATCCAGACTTCCAGTGCAGTGCTATGGACTTGTGTTAAAGCCACTGCCATCTGGGTAATCTCCATGCTCCTAGCAGTTCCTGAAGCAGTGTTCTCCGAACTGGCTCACATCAATGACACAGATAATGCCACTTTCACAGCATGCATACCATACCCCCTGACAGACGACATGCACCCAAAGATCCATTCTGTGCTGCTTTTCCTTGTGTATTTCCTTGTCCCTCTTGTTATTATTAGTATCTACTACTATCATATTGCAAAGAGTTTAATAAAAAGTGCTCACAACATCCCTGGAGAACACAGTGAGCATTCCAAAAGACAGGTAAGTAATTTGCTTTTTACACCTCAGTAAAAGATTTGTGTATACACTTATAAATGAAACTCAAGGAATTATAACATCCAAATTTTTTGATTTTGCAGAGGATTAGTTCAGTTTCCACATGAACTAAGCCAAGGATTATCTAAAATTTTTCCTTGTTTTCACAATTACTCAGTATTAAGCCCAGTATGTAAATGAATATGAACAAGGAAAATTATAAATTCATTGCCATCAATCCACATTCCTAACAGTAAATGAAGTTGGTATATATGTTTGTATGTGCTGTTACCATAACCTTTACTTGTATTCTTACTGAGGAATGATGTTTTTATAGTAAATCACAGTGGCTTCAACTATTTCTATGGGCAGTCATTTTAGGAAAGAAATCTTACATGAATATTTTGTGAATTGTCCCCTTTTTTTTGTGCTCGGAAATGAGAAAACTGACATAGGCAGGGAAAATTTTACTTAGAGGATCTAAGACTTCTCAGATGAAAGAGTGTTGGAAATGTAAACATAGAGCATTAACTCATTCTTTTTTTGACTTTCTCAGATACAATACTGAACTTGCACTTTTCTGACATCGCTTCTGTTATAGATGCTATAAAACTCTTGGTATAGATTCTGTATGCCTTTGAGACAAAGCATATTAAAATGCTGGACAAAGCCAATTTTCCCTGTAAGGCACAAGAAGCAATAAGATAGCAACATTAGCAGGAACACAAATATGTACAAACAACAGCTTTTGCAGTGAAAGTGCCTCAACTACTTTGCAAAAGCATTAGTATTGATTGAGAAAAATACTTCTTCCCATTTAAACAGTTTTGAATGGTTTTCTCTGCCAGTAATTTAGAAAACTACTTTTATACTCACAGAAATCTCCTTGCATGCACATATTCTTTTAGAAAGACTACATTCCTTTATGTCCTTCTCATTTCTACTCTAGTCTGTTTCTTCTCAAAAGTGCATACGTATTAGCACCTCACGTATTATTTTATTTTCCTGTGAAATATAGAGAGCCTTTTGGCTGAACCCTCTAGATGGAAACAATATTTAATTTATATCACATTTCTGTATGCACATGTATTTTCAAAGTAAGAACACATATTTTTCATTCTACTCAGTCTTTTTCCCTTTGTTAATCTATGAGGCTCAGAAGAACAGAAAATTCTGGTGTACTTGCATATCTCGCAGCAAGAGGAAATAAATTCAGACTATTGCTATCAGCTTATGTTTCTTTAGGCCAAATGTAATATTCACACTATACTTCTGCACCTTTTAGTCTGCTCTTGCAATCTGTCTGAGTGCAAAGGCTACCAAATTTGACTGTTAGAGTTTTACCATCTTTTATGATTTTTTTTGTTTTGTTTATATAGACCCAAGAAAACCATTTAATTTCACAGATTTTGAAAAACTGTTAGAATAAATTCACTTCATTTTCTTTTCCCAGAAAATTGAGCAGAGTAGAAAACTTTCCTTTATTTGCAAAATTTTCATGCCTGGTATACCTAATAAATCTTTTAGGAGGAATATGGATAAACTTTCTGCCTCTCTTTGGTCTCTTCTACCTGGCCAGTTTATCTCCCTCTCTCAGTTTGGAACCACTGTGTAGGCTCGTGTCCTGCCATCTTTTCAGCCACTCCCAGTATTTACATTTTAATCTGTTATACCTTAGCACTGCAATTAAGGTACATTTTGTGATGTTATTGCGATTAATGGAACTTTTCACCTTACTCTGGAATTAAGATGCTTCAGAAAGTGTAATGCAATTTTGGTGGTTTCTCTAGGAGAGAGGTACAAGCTGACATTTTATTGAAAAACAAAGGGATATAAGTACCACTGTATAGCTAACACCATAGTAACCTCTGTCTCATGATATCTCCAGATTTTGATGCCAACAGTTTCTAAATAGCTTTCTAACTAAAACCAAACTTTCGAGCCAAGCACTGAGATCTTGTCAGAAAAGGCTACGTCTCATGACATCCTTTGGTGCATGCTTACAGGCTAAAAGCCAGCGTTTCCTTGGGTCATGAATCACTCTTGCTGTGTGTATCATAGAGAAAGAGCAATTTCTGTGACTGCAAACAGCTAAGATCTTTTACTGAAAGTAAACTGAAAGAGGAAAAGGAAAGTAAATGAGATAGCAAAAGTAATTCAGGCCCCAAAGGAAGCATTTTTGCTGGCCTTACTTATGATAATTGTTGAAGCTAATATAGAACAAAATGCTACAAGTTTTAATTAAGTCTGTTATGTGGGGTAGTTATATTCATTGTTGTTCATTTGGGTTCTCTTCATCTTTTTAGATGGAAACTCGGAAGCGTCTGGCAAAAATTGTTTTAGTTTTTGTTGGCTTCTTTGCCATCTGCTGGTTTCCTAACCACGTGCTGTACATGTACAGATCTTTTCATTACAATAAGATTGATCCGTCGATGGGACATATGGTTGTTACCTTGGTGGCCCGAGTGCTAAGCTTCTGCAACTCTTGTGTCAACCCATTTGCACTGTATTTTCTCAGTGAGAGTTTTAGAAGACATTTCAACAACCAGCTTCGCTGCAGGAAGAAAGCTCAGAATGAGAGATCTGCCAGCTACTTGCACAACTCTTCTGCCATTCAAATGACTTCCCTGAAAAGCAATACCAGGAACACAGTAACTACCATGACACAAGTGAATGGGCACAACTTGAAACAAGAAATGTCACTGTGATTTAATGGCTGTGATTTTTGACTGTGAAACAAATCTGCACTTTTCCTTTGCAGCTTGTAACTCATTTCTGGCACTTGTTCTTTGACAGTCCTCAGAAGAGCAGCATCTGTTAAATTCTGGCCAATCTGAGGTTATTTCACTCCTAGTCAGACTCTTAGATAGAATGAAGAATTCATTTTATTGAGGAAAAAAAAACCCCAAAACTGACTGGCATCATATTGTACTTTAAAGATGATGCTAATATATGTTTTTCTAAAGGAAAACAGTGTATTTAATATAACATTGCTTTAAAAAGTATAGATTTTCTGATCTGAAAATGTGTATTTTTAACTAAATATTGATCCAGGCTTGTGTTTTGCTTTAATAGATTTTGCATGGTTTTAGCTCTGTGGTGTCTGTTAGCATTGCTGATTAAGATTGTTAGGCCTTTTGTATTCAATTAAACTTTTAATTTTTAATTAATTTTTTCTTTAATCAGCTCTCATGTCAGCACAGGTAGTCAAACAGACACAATGACTGAAGGTTATTGCTGCTACTTATACAAGGCTGTTCATGTAAAAGTTTTGGAAAGGAGTGTCAGAGATGATTCCCCCTTTATACAATGGCATAGAATCTGACAAATAATCATTCCCAAGCCAGGTGAGAGGTTAGCTTTTGTGTCTGAGCTCCAGAGAGAAGGTGCTCACAGTGTCTCTGTCACTACACTGTATCCTGTACTTCTGCAGTGACTTCTTTAAGGTGAATACACTAAAAATTTAGATTGGATTTCAGAATTAGTTGCTAGTCTTATAATTTCAAAAGCTGAAGTGCTAATGCAGTGTATCAGTTTGCTGTTCTCTTTGTCCTTAGTAATACACTTGTGCTTATTTAGTTCTGTTTGTAACTCTGTAAACCATCTGAAGTTCAAAATTTCTTTCTCAATTCCTCTTTCTTTAAGACTAGTTATATCCCTATCCCAATTTTTAAAGCAGTGAGAAGTTACATGGATGTAATCTGTAAGTGTTCTAACTCATTATCTGGGAAAAAAATCCACAATTGTAACCACTCAACAGGGAAAGTAAAAGAAGTTCTTAATGTCAAGTAGCATGGTCCAATTGGTGAGACCTGTAGGGGGATGCAATGTAGTTAAAGCTGTGTGCAGCATTCAAATGAGAAAACTTATTTAGTGTAGACTGGCTCCCTATGGCCTTCCTTAGTTGGTTGCAGTTGCCCTGTGGCTTCAGTGGCTCCTTGGAAGTCTTTATACAAAGGAGTTGATTAACATGAACTTGTAAGTCTGTGTGGAATAGTTTAGAAAATTGTCACCCTGTCAGAGTTTAGGAATGGCATCCCCCAATTTAGTGTTATCACAGAAACACTCCAAGTGCTGCTGTCTCACTCCCCATTTCCCTCTGTCCCTCCCCCTGCAGTGGGATGGAGAGGAGAAACTGGAGGCAGAGAAAGTAAATATCAAGGGTTAGGATGATAGTAATTTACTAGAAACAGCAATGAAATAAGCAACAAACAGTAGCAACAACAATATTCACAACAGACTGTTCTTAAAATTAGTGACAAGAGGTGAGGGATTCACATGCGAGCTTGGTGCTACCTGGGTCACTCACTTCACCATCGGCCTGACTGGAAGGAACCCATCCATCCCCCACCCCCTGCTTTGGCATGAGGTGGTATAGAATAACCTCAGGGTCCTGGCCATGTCCCTCCTGGCTGCTGCAGAAATGAAATCTTCTCTGGCTGGAGCCAGGACACATCTGTAACTTCCTAACACTGCCTCATCCTTCTTTTTCTCCATTTTGCCTCTTCTCTTTCTTCATGCCTTAGTTCTGTGTAAGCCCACATGTTCTTAGAACTGTTTTGTGATTTTATACCACTAATTATTCCTGGATGCCAAACAAAGCTTTGGATTCTGCTCTTCTGATTAGTTTTGAGTCCTTTCCACTCACAAATATTTTACACCTGCAAAGCACTAAAGCTTAAAGTCTTCCTTTGTCAATTCTTGATTTATATCGACTGAAATCAAGTTTTCTGTATATTTCTGCTCAGGGTTTTTTGTTCCCTGCTCCTCATTTTGCTTGGCCATCTTTCTACACTACATATTCTTTCACAGAACTTCTGAATCCATTGTGTTTTTTATTTCCTATATGATTTTTTTCTGATGTGGACATTACCAGATGATACAGGTGCCCTATTGGAAAAATAATAATCTAATTTGTAGTAGATTTGATGCTTCTGTTTGATTTGTGCTCTCTACTCAATGTCTTAAATTGCTGTGAGTGGTATGGACAGCATGAGCCAGCTTTCTGGCAGAATGATAAGCTACAGTCTGTTCATTTTTGTTGTGAAGGGAAGGTGTTCCCAAGTAGACTATAACTCCTTCTTGTCAGGAAATCAGCACAGTTTTGGCTCATTATTTCCCAGACTTAATATTTAAAGTCTGTTTCAAGTAAGTAAACTAAATTGTATATAGCTCCTCTCAAATTCTTGTAGCATGATGTGGGGAAATTATTTAATCTGTCTGGAGCTTTACTAGGCGTGTTGCTAACCCAATGTGCACATTTTGGAAGTCTGTTACTGTGCTTCTGTACACATTGTATATAAGTACAGCTGTATGTATAAAGCTATTTTCAGACAACTCTGCTTGCTAACAAGTAAATGATTCTAGAATGCATATTATGAAGTATTTTCTTCTAACTGTAGTTAAAGAAACAAAGGAAATCTGTAAATAAGATCATGTCAGCTTTTCACATACTACATTGAGATCTATGCCAAAACAGTTGTTAAAATGCCATCTGAAGTTTTTTTTCTGTTATAAAAATTTTATTTCAGAAACATCAATTCTTTTCTATCTTCCTCTCCTGAGTTTTGAAATGCTTTCTTTCAGAAGTATTTTTGCAGAGACTGAGAAAACTACCATCCCTTCTCAGTCTTTGAAAAATGAGAGAATAAAGGTAACTACTGCTTCCTCGGTGAAAGACATTTATTTTTTTTTATAGACCAGAGCTAGTCTGATAGCATTTTCTCACTCCATCCTGTCAATACTAGAAACATTACATACACTGCTGAATCCTGAAATGTCAGTGTGGTTAAATTCTCAACCGACCTGAGGTATCTCATTTAGCATTGTGCTGTGATGTGATAATTATCTTCAACAAAGCCACTTACAATACAGGACAAATCTTTACAACACTCTTGCCCCAAAGATATTTTTCTTGACTCAGTCAAGACAGATTCACAGAAACTATGGTCACGAATTAGCAGCGCTGATTGAGAGGTCTTAAACTAGGCTCGAAGGGTTGGAAAGGGATAAGACCAAGCTCACTAGAGGTCAGCCTAGGGGGTAGCAGGCTTGTGAGAGGACAAAAGCACTAGCCCACCAGAAGTGCATCTACACCAATGCACTCGGTACAAGTAGCAGGCACAAGGAGCTGGAAGCCATTGTACAACAGGAAAGCCATGTGTTTGCTATAATGGAAACAGTGTGGGATGGCTCTCATGGCTGGAGCACTGCAATGGATACCTTATAAGTTCTTTAGAAGAGACAGGCAAAGCAGGAGAGGTGGTGGGGTGGAACTGCATGTGGCTGTGGGCATAGATCAGGGGGAAGGTCAGCAGGATGGACATCATGGTGGTCCAAGTCTGTTATATTTCCCGCATCAGCACGAACAGACAGAGGAGGAATTCTGTAAGCAGCTGGCAGAAGTCTCATGGTCTCATGGTTGCTGACCCCTGTACTCATGGGTGACTTCAACATGCCAGATGTCTGCTGGAAATATAACATAGCAAAGAGGAAGCAGTCTAGGAAGTTCCTGGAGTGTGTGGGAGACAGCTTCCTAACACAGCTGGTAAAAGAACCTGCCAGAGGAGGTGTCCTGCTAGACCTGTTTTTTGTGAACCAAGAAGGACTGGTGGGTTATTTGTTAGTCCATGGTTGTCTTGGGCATAGTGACCAGGAAATGTTAGTGTTTCAGTACTGGGTGAAATAAGGAGGGGTACCAGCAGAACTTCCACCTTGGACTTCCAACTAGCAGGCTTTGGCCTGTTTAGGACACTGATTGACAGAGTTCCTTGGTAGTCCATTCTGAAGTGAAAAGGAGTTCAGAAAGGCTGTATGTGCTTTAAAAGGAATTGTTAAATATTCAGGAGCACGCTGCCCCCAACTGTAGAAAGACAGAAAGACAAGTCATGAGGGAAAAATACCAGCCTCATTAAACAGAGAATTTAGGCTGGAATTTAGAGAAAAAAAAAAGAATCTATCATCTCTGGAAGCAGGGCCATGTAACTTGTGAGGACTATAAGGATATTGCAAGGTTATGTAGGGAGAAGATTAGAAGATCCAAACTAGAATTTGCATATATTTTATGAGATTGAAAGTCTGGAGTTACACTCAGAACTAAGGGTATATGATCTCAAGACAGTGCAATATAATCAATATGATCCCACTGTGAGTGATGATCATCTTCAAGACCACCTGAGGAACTTGAATGTAGGTCAATGGGACCTGATAAGATGCATCCCAGAGTCCTAAGGGAATTGACTGATGTAGTTACCAAGTCACTTTCCATGGTGTTTGAAAAGTCATGACAGTTAGGTGAAGTCCCAGGTGTAAAAGGGAAAAAAAGCCTGCAACAAAGATGAAGAGAGACTATTTACAGAATCATATAGCAATAGGACAAGGGAGAATGGCTTCAAACTGAAAGAAAGTGGGGAAGCACCAGAAAAGGTTTACCAGAGAGGCTGTGGATGCCCCATCCTTGTGAGTGTTCAAAACCAGGTTGGATGGAGCTCTGAGCAACCTGGTTTAATGAAAGATGTCTCTGTCCATGGCAGGATGATTGGAAATAGATGATTTTTAAGGTCCCTTCCATGATTCAATGATAAATGGTTGCTCTAGAAGTCTGGTTCAGCTGTGGATCAGAGCACTGACAAAGAAGAAAAGGTTAAATCAGTGGTATGTCTTTCTTAATGTTTGAGTGAGACTTATCATTACTTCTAGGACCACAATCTCTTCCACTCCTCTAGCACTTCTCTGCATTCCACAGGGAAGCAGCTAAACATTGTAAGGGTCACTGTAAATCCAGTATTTACTTATTTTGGAGATCTTTTCTTTGCTACTTACAAAATGACCTTTTACTATGGTTTTCTTGAATGCTCTGTGTGTTGTTTACAGAGAAGAGCAGTTTTGTGGGTTTAGCCTTTATTGGAACAAAGTGTCTGTGTCACCCTGACAGCTTGTATCACAAGAAGTCAGGCTGCATGTTCCAGCGTACTGACCAGTACTAACAACAGGCTCAAGAGCGCATTTCAATTAAACATCAAAGCTTCAAATCAGCTTATACCTGTACAGGATTTAGCAGCGGCTGACCAGAAAATCAGCTAATAAAGATGTATTTCTGCATAATATTATTAAAACCCAAGCAGATGCAAATTCCCAGTTTGACTCTTTTGCCCGCAGGTGCAATGGAGAACAGAGACTACGTGCAGAGAGGAGGAAATGGTCCTTTTGCACAGTATGTGCAGGAGGATTGGTGTGCTGATGATCACATCCTGTGAGGCTCCCAAATGGGCAAGCACATGCTAGGAATTTAACCAACTTCAGAACTGCTCTTCAAAGATGTAAACAGGTTCTATGATTATTTTATAATGACAGTATCAGCTTGAACTGGACTAAAAAAAAGGAGCACATTGCTAAGGAGTTTTCAGTAGTTTTCAACAGTGTGTAATTGAGCACTGAATTGAAGACATTGAGGTGCTGGAACAAGGTCCAGCAAAGGGCAGTGGAGCTGGTGAAAGGTCTGGAGCACAAGTCTTATGAGAAGTGGCTGAGAGAGCTGGGATTGTTTAGCCTGGAGAAAAGGAGGCTCAGGGGGACCTTATGACTCTCCAGAGGTATCTGAAAGGGGGTTTTAGCCAGATGGGTGTTGGTCTCTTCTCCCTGGTAGCAAGTGACAGGATGAGAAGAAATGGCCTCACGTTGTGCCAGGGAGGGTTTACATTGGTTATTAGGAGCAAAATCACAGAAGGGGTTGTAAAGCATTGACGGAAACTTCCAAGAGAAGTGGTGTAGTCACCGTAACTGGAAGTGTTCAGAAAATGCGTCTACGGCTCTTGAGGACATGGCTTACTGGTGAACGTGGTGGTGCTGCTGGATTAATAGTTAGACTTGATGATCTTAGAGGTCTTTTCCAGCCTTAACAATTCTATGCTGCAGGTCAATTATTGTTTACATGGTGGGTTGTAGAGTCTTTCTTTCTCCTTAGGAACACTCATCAGCTGTCTGTGGCAGTGCTTGCATTGTAGGTGCAAGTGTGATCTAAGAAGTTATGTGATGTACAGTATCAGCACTTGGTGACATGGAGCTTCCCAAAAGCAGAGCTGTTGGCAATTCCCATGACATGTCAGATCTGCAATCAGGTGTGTAACTGTAGAAAATAGATGCAATAAATATGTTTTTAAGCCTCTTGTATGTTACAGAATGAGAAGAAGTCAGAGGAGCTTTCCATTATGAAAAAATAGGAAAGTTTTTTAGGTCATAGCACAACATCTAGTACTTGTTACCTACTGTCATTTAGGTAACCTGCAAAACCTTGTCATCATGTTGATCATCCAGAAGATTGTTCTTAAAATATGGGTTATTATCCTACAGAAACCGTTTTGAAAACACAAAATGATTTTTGGAGAAAATAACTTGAGCTTAGCAAACTAACCTAAGTCCACATCAAATTACCTTGTAGGAAATACTAATCAGGTAGGTAATTAATTGCCATTTAATTAACATTTCATGTTAAACATTAAAAAATAAGAAATTGCAGCATTTTTTGGCTTGAAATTTGACCAAGAATTATTAAAGCATGAGTCAAAAAGGGCCATTTGTTCAGGCATCTCTTTCTTTACTGGTTTTGACCCTTATGATCCTCCATTTTCTTGTACTTTACATTTTGCCTTACGTAGAGAGAGCATGAAGATGCTTTCTGGTCTAAGTTCTGGTAATGTAATTAATTAGAAATCTCAGATAAAAGCCTTTGAAAATGTCAGGAATTCCCTCAAAGAGAAATAGTGAAAGTAAGAAAATAGTCTGGATCTCTGTTATTTTGTTGTTGGGGATTTTTTAATAACTTCTATGTTAATGGATTCACATATAGCTTAGAGACGTTTTTTAAGATGTCATTTTAAGTCTGGAATAACTAGAAATTATGAGTTCATGATTATTTTAGTCTCACATGGTGTGAGTACAAAACAGGAAAGCTTATTTTGTATTTTCTGGGAAGATTTCTTTTGTGAAAAGGAGTTAAGGTGATACTGGTGTTTCTGAAAGATTTTTTTAATTTCCTCTTTATCTTTCAAACGTAAACTCTCAGGCCCTGAAATATGACATGAATTCATGCATGTTTATTCATGGCAGTGTAAAGCCATAGTTAATATATAGTAAAACAGACTTTCTTATATGATTTTATTTAAATCTTTTTCTCAGATACATACAAGGCAGCCATGCAATTCTAATCCATATTAATAGGAAATGCATATAAATATAGAGAAAACAATAAGGCAGTTATTCAAAGTGTTTGTGGATTATAAATTGGACCATATGGGACTGAGTATCCATTGCACTACCTCAGCAGTTACCTCAATTTCAGTATAATTGAACTCTAATTAAATTTTACTTTTGGTGAAAGGCTGCTAAAAATTAAATCTTAAGAGCTTTATGTTTCAAGCTGAGAACATGTTGGCAAGTGTTCATGGTAATAAGCCTGTTAAAAATCCATTTATTCATCTCATTTAGCTTCTGTAATTCCCACAGAAGCACAAAACCAACAAAGAACAACTGAAAACCAAACTCAAGTGTCCTGTGTAATGGTTTCCACTAGAATTGTCTTAAAAATGGAAATTCTTCCCAAGAAAAGAAATTATACAAAACTATCAAAAATTTTTCTTGAAAATGTCACATTTTATATGAAATTATAAACCTTTTAAGAAAAAATACAGTACTTCTTGAATCCAAGCAAAAAATCAGAGAAAAATCAGAGTTTTTACTTAATGCTAGAGATTTTCTGGTTTTGAGAAGAACATTTCCATTTAGTTCAGTTGGTCAGAGCATGGTGCTAATAATGTGATGATTGTGGGTTTGATCCCCACATGCGCCATTCACTTAAGAGCTGGACTTATGATCTTTGAGAATCCCTTCCAACTCAGACTCTTCTGTGATTCTGTGAACCCAAACTTCCCAGTTCAAACTCTCCAGCATAAATCTTAAATCTAGGGAACAGTTTGACAGTCCCCATGCAGAAGTTGTATGTGTAAAAGGTCAGTTTTTCAAGGATCTGCCACGTATGATGAGAATTATTACTAGAGAATTGCCTTTTTATTTAGCAACATTATGTATGGCTTTTATTTAATATGAAAGATATTGATATGAAAAAGCACAACACAGTAATTTGACTGAAAGGCAGAAAACAAAAGTGCTTATTCCATCAGTCTGTCAGATGAAGATAAACTGTCTTTCTGACACAGTCTAATATCAGACACTGAACAAGTGAAGCCATAGCACATCAGAACAATTCAGTGTTTTCCCAGAGCTTGCACAATGGCAGAGCCAAGGCAAAGTTTTAATGCACAAACATTTTCTCTTCTTACTGAAGCAAGAATATACACAGCAGGTATAGTCCTTGGGCACCCCCTTTAGACATGTCAGATAGATTGAAACTTTCCTCTTTTGCAGCTGTCTTTCATGTAATCCTGTTGGATCAATGTCTGCATGCAGTAATCATAAAGAATAAGAGAAAATGTCAAGTCTGTGACTTCTGTGTTCTCTTGTGTTTTTTAAAATGCAGCAAATAATGTGTGACAAGTGAGCAGAAAATACTGGGGGTGGTATAATCAATGGGAGAATACTCATTCTGCAATGCATCTGTTTCACACCTTTTCATTAAGAGACAAATAGATTTGAAAAGATACAAAATTGTCACAAGCCATAAACACCTAGCAGAGGACCAGAATAAATCACATACCTGATACTGCTGAGTAGACACTCCCATAGATGGCTGTGGGCTTCTGTACCCTTCAGAGAGTGTGTTGCCTTATGGCATTGGTCAGAACTGGGGATGGATAACAGTACAGGACTCACCAGGCAAATGCACTTGACAAAACCCCACAAAACCAGATCACTACCAGTCTTTTGATAAATCAATTAAGATATTAAATATTAATTATATTAATTTAATGTAACGACATCAACATCAAAATTAAAAGTGTGCTTCATCTGGCTGCAATTATTCATCCAAATGTAATCTAGACATTTTTTCCAGAATTGGTATTCACTTTATTTGCAACGCACTCCACGTAGCATAGATGTGTAATTCACCTTCTACAGTATTTTCCTCTGTATATGTCTATGCCCTCATCCAGAGTTATGCATAGCCTGAATCCCTGGATATTTATACAGTCCTGCAGTTAAAAGAAAGGTGTTTGCTGGAACCCACTTTGTTTTCTGTACACAGTCCTTTCTCCCCATAATCATCAGAACTCTTGCAGAAAAGAAAATCCTGCTAGCTTTTGAAGACTCTTTAACAGAAGAGCCCCATAATTTGCAAATAATGGTGTTCTGCCAGGACAGAAAGGCATAACCTCTGTAACACCTGTGCTGAAAGCAGAGGTGGTTGAGTATCTCAGAGAGTACTGTACCACAACCATAGTGCATACTTCACTGATAACCCAAAAAGAAAAGCTCCCTTCCACACCTGGAAAAGTTTGATCAGTCAGTCCTGCAGACTTTCCTACGCAATTCAATAGCTGCTCAGCATGCCCAGCAAGCTGGGCATTACACTTGTTCTTATGAGGGTGCTACAATGGTATGCTCATCCAGAAGGAGGAATTCCACTGTCATGAGATGAGGAAATAGTGAAAAAAGACAATAGAAAGGTACCAGAGAAGAAACCCCTAAGATTCCCCAAAATAGGAAATATTACTCTGAAAACCTGCTTTGGTTTCATCTTGGACTTAAGAGTCTGGAGGGAAGCATGCTTCAGGGACTTCATTGTATTTTCTTAGGTTATGGGGAACTAGAAAAGTTGATGCTATACATGCAGATCTTCCAGTAGGGGAGTACTTTCTATAGGAAGATGCATGGGTAAAGCATGACATGAACAAACAGGAGGAATCTAGCAATCCCTCAGCAGGGATTTTGGACACAGAGCTTCTTTTGCTTCCTTTTAACAGGCATTTCTAATTGTGTATTGCAATGTAATGCACACACAAGGACTTTCCATTCTGCCAGGAATTCTGATCATTCACACCATGAGAAATATCTGGACAATTTCGTATGCTGCAGTTTGTGCTGTAGCAGTTAAGAACACTATTTTTCTCTTCCTCTTTAAATTCAGTGATTTTTTTCAACTCCACAAAAGAAAGAACCCCCCCAAAGCTTGAAATTAATCTTTTATACAGTAATATCATGATAGAAAAGCCTTAAAAGGGAAGAATAAGATAGTCTCAGTCTGTTTTTACACCTCCAGGCTACAGCAATAAATAACACTGGGATTTTCCTCTCCTTCCCCATTCCTGTGGCAAAGTTATTGTTGCTCTTTCTGGAAAAACACCATGGAGCAAATAACAGGACAAACCCACTTTCACCATGGTGGGAGTTGAAGACAGAACATTAACTTGAAAATGTAATGGTCCTCATAAGATTATAATTTTATGGGTGGGGAAAGAAGGCATCTGAGACCAGCTTTTAAGTCTTAAGAGGGCTATATGGGACTTCACAGGAAATGCAGAACTAACTTTACCTACAAGTTGTTTAGGGTGTTCAGGAAAGAAAATTCCTGACGCCGTCTGTGATGTGCTGGAGGATGTAGCTAGTTACAGAGTTTTGTGCTGATATGAAGCTGGGATATAGGTAGGACATTCACTCAGATCTGAAAGTTGGAAAATATCTAAAAATACAAGATATTCTTACTGGACTGGTATGCCTTCCAGGAAGAAATTATACAATAATGCTAAGGCTGATCTCTAAAATTTACCATACAGAAGGAGTAAAAAGGAAACTTCTTTTTTTTAGTGATTATTAAAAAAAAAAAAAAAATCGTAGGTCTTTGTGGTAGGACCCTTGCTGTGATCTGGATGAGCATTTTATCAGAAGTATGACAGAGAGAGAGGAAAGTAGCTGAGAAGGTAGACAAAAGGGCCTTAAAACACTATTATTTACTTTTAAAAGTAAATCCCATCATCCTGTATTGACCGAAGAGGTCCTATATTTGTTTTAAAAGCTTTACTGAAATAGGACACTGTTACTTTCCTGAGAGCAGATAAAGGAAATTTTAAGGGCAGATCATGTCTGGAAAAATTCTCAAACTATTGTGGAGAGCAAAAGCTATCTCAATACCTTTCTTCCAGTTTTTACATTCTAAAACTGCCTGATACTGAGGCCCCAAAGAAGTCTGAGAAGCAGTAGGCTCCTGGTGCATGAATGCTCCTTTTGTGTTGACTGAGCCACCCTGACCTTGCTTCTAAAAAATAGCCTTGTGAGAATTGGCAACCACAGTATGTGTCCCATAGTGGACACCAGCTGAGCAGTCTGACAGGAGGACAGTTTGTACTCGGGGCTCTCAGGCATGCAAGACATGAAGGCAGCAATGTGCCAGCGCTCTGGTCCCTCCTGGGGCTGTGTGGTTAGGCTGAGTAGACCTTACATTCCCTAAAACATCATCTTATGCACAGACTGGAAACTGCTGGTGGACAAACTAGACCTCCCCGAAATCCTTTAAATGTACACCTGACAGTCACAGGCTCTGTCTGGGTACTGTTCAGGAGAGCAGAACTGTGGCCCATGACAAGAGTCCAAACACTCCCTAAACATGCACACACACACACACAAAAACACAAGTACTGGTAAGAGTTAATGCTAAATGGATTGCCCTGGTGAAATTGGTGATCAGCAGTAAATCTAATCAGATTTGCTAATTTAAAATATTTATGTGTTGGCGCTGAGTGCTTGTACAGTGCTTCACCTTCCTAGTCACACGTCCAGTCTTGGGTAGTTTTAGGTGTGTTATAGTGCAGGTCACTGCTGAGATGTTCCACTAGTCCAGTGGGATGAGCATGGAAATGATAATTATGTTGAATTGTAGAATGGGTTGGAAGGAACCTTAAAGAGCATCTACTTCCAGCCATAGGCAGAGGACCTCTCACTAGACCAGATTCTCAAAACCCTGTCCAACCTGGTCTTGAATATCTCCAGGTATGGAGGAGTACACAGCCTCTCTGACCTGTCCCAGTGCCTCACCACTCTCACAGGAAAGAATTTCTCCCTAATACCTGATCTAAACTTACCCTCCTTCAGTTTAAGGCTATTCCTCTCTTGTCCTGTCACTACACACTCTTGGGAAAAGTACCTCTACAGCTCTCTTGTAGGACCCCTTCAAGTACAGGAAAACTGCTAAAAGGTTTTTCCAGAGTCTCGTCTTCTCCAGATTGAATAACTCCAACTCTCTCAATCTTTCTTTGAAGGACAGGTGCTCCAGCCTCCTGGTCAACTTTGTGGCTCTCCTCTGGACTCAGTATGAGAGGTTTACACTCTTTTTAAGTTGGGCCTCCAGAGCTAGACACAGTATTCCTGGTGGTATCCCACAAGAGCAGAGTAGAGGGCAGAATCCCATCCCTCGACCTGCTGGCCATGCTGCTTTTGATGTAGCCCAGGATCTGGGTGACTTTCTGGGCTGCACATCCACACTGCCAGCTCACATCCAGGGTCTTGTCCCCCAGCACCCTCAAGTACTCCTCAGCAGGGCTGCTCTCAATCTGTTCATCCCCAAGTCTGTACTGATACCAGGGGTTGCCATAACCCAGGTGCAGGACCTTGCCCTTGCGCTTGTTTAACTTCATGAGGTTTGCACAAGTCCACCTCATAAGCCTCTTGAGGTCCCTTTGGATTGCATCCTTTCCCTCCAGCATGTTTACTACATCATGTAGCTTGGTGTTAGCAAACTTGCTAAGGGTGCACTCAGTCCGTCCCACTGTCCTTGTTACTTACAAAGAGGTTAAACAGAGCTAGAACAGTGCAGTCTCTTCCTGGGCATGATGTATTTAAGATGTGTCATCCATTTTATTACCTTTTCTTTCATGGGCTTATCTATTTGTCCTGTAAATATGTGTACATGCACCACTTTTGAAGGTTTCTACTCTTTCTTGGTGTTTTAAGCATTAGCAGAATGAAACCAGTGCTAATAAAAATAATGTCATGTTATCTATTTCTAAGCCTGAGTGTAATGCTAGGCAAATATTTTCATTACATCCTACTCAAAATATCTACTTTATAACTCTTATTCATTTCTGTAAATGCTGATGAATAAATTGGTTACTTTTTGTGTACTCTATGACTCTCAGTGATTTACCATTCAGGAAATAACACTGTGAGGTTTGACAGCCTGAATTTTACCTGTCTGATGGTTTATTTCTATAAGAACATTTTATAAACTTAGACTTACTGTCTCCTGTACTGAGCTGACAAGTAGATGTATCATTAAACCATATAAACATTAGTTTATGAAATATTTTCCTTTTTTCCTGCCCTTTCTTGGCATGATGAATGAAATCTTACCTAGAACAAAAAATATTATGAACTATGCCTCAGTTTTCACTTGAAAAGTGTCTTTGATAAACTGACAAAAAATGTGTTGCTTGATTTCTCATTCCCTATCTATAAAACTGTTTTATTCAGCTGTTAAAAGGGGAAAGAGTAATATGCAGAAAGGTGATTATTACATAAAAAAGAAGGGGGAAAGTCAGAAGACTAGTCCCTAGTTTGCATATATTAGCCTTAGTCCTCTCCCCTAAGTACAAAATTCATTGTCTAGAACATCTCAAGTAGATCTTATATTTCCAAAACTGTCAGCAGTTTCCTTATTCCCAGACTTCATGCTCATTCAGCTGTTGGCATATCTGTAATGACTGTCAAGAAGAGGTTGATTAGTACATACTGTGGTACCTTTTCCAATTAAGGCTTTTTTTTCCAAGACTGTGAATTTCACATTTTGGTAGCAATCCATGAAGGATTAAACTTTTTGTTGACACATCTGAATGGGATTTGAAGTTACTTAATCCCCTAAAAACTGGCCTCTCAAACTTTTTGCCTGTTCACTTCCCCAGAATAGTATTTAATGAACCTCAAACCTCATTTTTCCAGACATTTTCAATGTAGTATTTTAAGCAGAGTTGTGGCTTTTTACTAGTTTTTGACAGATATTCTGGCTCTGCAGAAAATAGAATCTATTTTGATGCAGGATTTCCAAAGTATTCATGTACTCAGAACTGACCCAAAAGGTGTCCAAATATGTTTCTCTCAAGTAATTAATCCTCTAGCTGTTTGCTTAAAGCCAACTCTTTTGTTATGCTGATGGTTTTTCATCAATATAAGCAATGAGAAGATTTTTCTTGGGAGGAAGAAATGAATTATCAGCCCTGCAGAAAGAGTAATATTCTCTGTTGGGCAAAGGGAGTGTTTAGTGTGTCAACAGCGTGATGGACAATAAGTACCAGGGGTTTAGTCCATTACTCATGACTGAAGTGACTGCAACTGTCTAAGACACACACAAGACAATGGTCATCTTAGAGAGGAAGTATTCCCTTAATGCCCTATTTGGGGTTTTAAAAATCAGGAAAGCATCACAGTGGCAACTAATGTGGTAAGTAAATAAGGAGGTGAAACCTATGCAGCGAGCTTCAACACCTACATGTTTTTCAGCAGTGTACTCTTCCAACCTAACACATTCTCTGAGGATTCACCATGAGTTTAAGTCTGTTAATTCTCCAATTAGATTTCTGATTAACATGCAAAGGATATGCTCCCATCTTACCTTCCACCCTTTGGTTTAGCTTTTATAAAGTGTTTGTTCCACTAAACCTGTCAGGGAAGCCAACAATCCTTGCAGAATGTGGACCACGAGCAGTTTCCACACAGTGTAGTGAGTCGTAGATCCTAAATCTGAAGCAAGAGTTACCCACTGGAAAAAAGACAATCTGCTTGTGACCATCTTGACTTCTGAGTAAATCACAAAAGCAAATGGAAGGGGAAGGAGAGAAGTGATTAATTTGCTTGCCAGCATTACCTAGAATGAAGTAGGTGTTAAAAGATAGACCAGCTGTGAAGAAGAGGGAGATGCCAAGAGCTGTCATAAAGTCATGAGGATGCGAGAGGACACACAGGAAAAGCTGGGATAGGTAGATGAAACCAACCAGTGACTTGGGATTGGTTAGTCTGAAAATATGGAAGAGACAGCAGTGACTTTGTAGGCAGGGAGCTGGGTTAGGGGAAGCTGGAGCTACCTGGTGAGTGTGTGTCTAGGCTGCTCTCCCATGTGCCTTTTGGCCATGCAGGAGCTCTCAGCTCCAAGGAAGACAGCTGCACAAAGAGGTAATGACTCTGTGATAAAAGCATGCAGCACCTGTGGGACTTCTGGGAGCTGCTCTATCAGCTTGATTTGTTTTCAATTTACTGTATATTGATTTCTGTGAAAAAGATGTAGCTGGGAAGCAAGGAAGGAGATTGCTCATTTCTAGGGGATGCTGCCTGACACGTGCAGCACTCTTTGGACTCTTCATCTCCTGGAAGCAACTGGGAAGGGAGGAAACCTGCAGATTGCACGCAAGTCACCTGATAGCTTAATTTTCTAGAAGTGATTAAATATGTTGATTCTAGCAGGGGGTAGTGGATACCATCATCTCTCAGTACATGGTCAATGAAAACCAGTTAGCCCAAATCCTCTAGGAACAATGCTCCAGGGAACATCCAGGTATTTCCTGAAACAGCTTCCATGACATAGGCAGAGAAGTACTCTCAAGACTGCCTTTTGGAGAGGCAGGCTCAAACAATGAATTGGACAGAAACCTTGTGTGCCTTTGCTGAAAGGTCCAGATGCTAATTTGTTGGCAGCTGTTCACTATCACTGCAAGTTTTTATTATTTGCAGAACAAATTGGTTGTCTTTCTACATATGTCTGCCAAAAAAAACTACTGCCAGACAATTAGCTAATTGCTAACCCATAATCTTTGGACAGTGTTACATTTCAGCTCATTTTTTGAAGCAGTACAAATTAAGAGAAACCTGCTTCAAATGAAAAACTAGTTTAAACCTGCTCTAGGCTTCACTAGACTGCCAGTTGCAGTGCAGGAGGGGATCTGGCACAGAAGGACAATGTAGTTTTGTCCTCCCAATTCTTATCCTGTACAGCCTTCATGCTGACCCAGATCAGTGCACAGCAGCAGGAAGCCATACATGATACTTTATGATTTCTAGATTTCCTTCCCTGAGTAAACATTTTTATTTTTGTGGAAGAGGAAAAAATTGTGCTAAACGTGTCAGGAAAAGATAATTATTAAAAAAATAGAATATACTAACATCAACACAGCAACAGTTGTTTCCTGTTGCTTAAGCTAAGAGTATGATAAAGTTGGAATTACTTTTAAGGCTCAGCAAAATTCAGTGGAGTAATTAAATAACAGCTTGCACAAATGATGATATAAACACTGTGATAAATAATTTTTCTAGCTACCAAGTTTCTAAGTGTGTATAGAAGGTTCTTTTCTCTGTATCCACTGTGTTGAAATAATTGATTCCACAGCTGGGGGTACCATCTGTGACCATGACAACCTCATAAAAATAAGACATGGATAGAAAATGATCTAACAAATTGCATTAATTGTCAATGCATTGATGCTGATAACTCAGACTTCATTTTTCAGTTTTGAAATATTAACACTTCAGTCAAATGTTTAAATGAAAAACAGAATCATGGTAGCAGTAGAATCAATCTGAAGAAAGGTAGCTGCTTAAGAGAACTCAGGCCACTTATCCCAGAGGTGTATTAATGATTTTACACGGAGAACTTTCTGCCTTCATGAGAGATGAAATTAATCTTTTAGTAACCGAAATATAAATTTTCTTGCTCTATTTTACTCTAGCTATTTTATTAATTTATTTATTTTCCATGGTGGACACTCAGTTATGCCCCAAGGGAAAACCTTTGGCTGTTAATCATGGCCACTGAATTGCATGCAATAGCAGAGATGTAATTTGTTTTTTTTCAGTAGTTCTTACCAGGATACCAGCTCAGGGTACGTGCTTGGTTTCCTACCATTCTTTACCACAGTCTGCTAGCTCATATGAGAGCTACAAGAATGCTCCTCCATCACTGGGATTAGTTGCTCTATTTCAGCTGCCACACCATGGAAATGCCTTTTTCAAGGACCAAGAAACCAGAAACTGAAACAAGAGTGTTTCAGCATTCTTTTCTCCGTAGTGCTCGCATCATAGTGAAAGGAAAAAATAATCAGATTTAAAAATCTGTTTTATCTAGTCATCATAGCTCCTTCACAGATAATAGACTTGTATAATTTTACAGAAATTCAGGCGTGAGGTTAAATCACAAGAAAGAATGACTTACTTAAACACATTCAATGAGGTTTGTGAGCTTTCAAAGGTTTTGTATTGTTATTATGTGACCACATTAACAGCTCTGAGGGACAATTTGGAAAAGTTAAAAGAAAAGCAAAAAGAGAGAGAATTGAGCTCAGCTATTTGTACAGGTCACCAGCACACAAAATAGAAATCACAGCCCTAATGTAGGCATCCTGTAAAGATACTTTCTTTAATGCAACATATGGCTAAATGAAAAAAGAGGGGATTGATCCCATCTGTCTCACCCATCCTTTTTATTCTTTGTATTCTCTTCTAGGGTCACTATTTCATTTTAAAGCAACCTGTTCCCAAATATTTTATGTTTTTTCTGGGAATTTGTTTTTAGTTTTGTTGGTTTGTATGGTATATCAACCAATTGATAATATTTATCTTCTACTAATACAAAATCACATTCAAATCTATTGTTGTGTAACACAATTCCTTGACATCTTCAATGCACTGATTTTTTCCTCTATACTAACATACATTCTTAACTTAAATCTTTACAGTTCTTCTTTTAAATCATCTTTTTACTTAATTAAATGTTATTACTTTTAGAATTCTGCACTAACATTTCTTAAAATTTGGCCTTGCAAGCTAACAAAAAAATTAAAATATAGTTTGCAAAGACTATATTGAAAAGATCGATGTACTTATGTATATAAATAGTTAGCATGATGCCTATAGAATACATTTATAAAAAACAAAAATTAAACAGTACGTGTTTGAGTGATGACTCGTCTGGTAGTATAAGCATAACTTCATTCACTAATTTCAGTTTTGCAGGTGAAATTTTTTCACAGCTTAACAGAGTAACCATTGGGAATGGTAGACTAATTTCTTTAGGTGGCCTGTGTAATTGGGAATGCTAGGTGAAAATAAAAATCAGAATTTTTTCTGACATATTTTAATTATGGTGCAGGGTTTGAAGACTGCTACAGGCAATGGTGTGAAGGGTGTATTCTGTGAAGTAAATTTAATAACACTGTCACAACTGGCTTCAGAATTCTGCAATAATTATGATAACTGGGATAAAATAAATGAAGTGACAAAGGCCTCATGTACCTGGTCATGTTTCAGCAGTGCAACATATAAGTACAACGGGAAGTGGCTAATAGTGTGCCCAACCTTTGCTATGCCAAGTGATGTTCCCCCAATGGCCAAGCTTCCACACACCACTGATTCAACAGGTTCTGCTGATGGGATGGGTTTCTCTTCTACTGACACCTTCTTTCCTACAAGACAGATAGTAGTAGCTAAATATTTTCTTGGTTCTAAACATAAGCTATGTGAGTAAATACATCATTGTCTTTTCAGTGTGTACACAATTTATTTAAAAATAGTAGTTTTTTTTTCCAAAACTTAATTTTGTCAGCTGTTTTGTATGGAATGACCCTACAAGTAAGTAGAGTACCTGTCCTCACTCTGATTCCAAACGCATTTCAAATCTGCTTCTTTTGGAGGTCTTTTAGCCACTGAAACATGTGTTTTTATTTATCTGTGTTTGAATCCAATAACACTGTAACATTTTTCAGGTTCCTTTCCAGAACATGTTTTCAATCTTCTTTATTATGCTCCTTAAATGCTCAGCTTTGGCATAAACAACTTGGAAGATTATAGTATAGCCTGATTGGAGTACATATACTTAATTTCTTCTAATAACGACTGTGGAAAAAATTAGGCCTATTTCTGTTGGAATTTCCAAAGAGAAAACTGGTCTTTTAAATATTACCCATCCATAGTCTAAGGGAATTTATTTTCCTTGCAGATACAGTTTGATCCAAAAAGCTTAAACACAAGCAGCTCCAACTATCACATTTATTGCCCATAGAGCTTACATGAGCACTTACATGGAGCACCTACTGAAGCTGCAATAAGTGGTCTGATTCCCAAGAATCATTTTATTGGGGATTGTTTTACACTGGCTCCAAAGAGTCAGGCGCCAAGTCCAACAATAAATTACAGTCAATGTCACAATTAATGGAAATAAGTGATATATGTTATGTCTCTACTAGTGAAAACAAGTAATATATGTATCAACAAAAGCTTGGCTAAGAGTATAATATACATCATGATGATATCTGGATGGAGTTGCCAACATCAAAAATTACATTACAAGTCAAAGGTGAATTTACTGTGCACACATCCAGCATTATGAATTGGAAGGTTCTACTGATAGTATATGATAGATAAAACTAAACTGATAAATAATAATTTGTCAAAATCTTCTGCCCCTCCAATAAGTGATAACAACCCTTTTTTGTCTGAGTTTAATGAGTAGATGGAGATAACATATAATCTTCTCCTTTGGGTTGTTTTTTTTTGTTTGGCCATGTATTCTTAACTTGTTTTTCTACTCACACCCCATTTTTTCCTTTTTCCTCTAGTTGGATGCTTGCTTACTTCCTTTTACTCTATACTACCCACCATTCCTATCTCATCTCTTTCTTCATTTCTCTGTTGTTTTTCACTGTATTTCCTCCTTTTCTCAGTATTAGAAGGAAACTTTCCTTCTTCCTTCTTTCAATTGTTTTCAACTCCTATCTTAATTTTATTTCCATTTTCCTACTCAGTTCTGTGATTTCCTTTTCTTTCCTTATCACTTTCGTTTTTATTCTTCATTTGCATCCTCCTCCATTCTTATTCATCATGCTGAAGACTAATAACCTGCTGTCTAAATCAACTGTAAAACAGAGGCATGCTCCCACATGGGAGCAAAGAGATACAAAATCACATGTTTATTTGATTGTTCTAAGTGTATTCATTTTGTTCTTGTTCTTTTGTGTTACATCCAAGCCCTTTCTGTGCTATTTTTTTCTCCTGAACCTGTAACTCTTTAGAATCTGATTTCATGTTCTTGCATTAATTGTGCAAATAGCCAGCACCACATTTGTAGAAGGGGCCATAAAGTTTAACTTTTTATATTGTTAAGAAATTTCCAATGAAGACTTTTTCAAGGCCAAAATAATACTCTGTATCTCTTGGGGTGAAAAGGCAGATGTAGCAGAGAAACCTGAAATAACATTAATTGAGAAGGACTTTAAAGACCTTCTCAGTTTTTAAAGTCAGTTGTCTATAACAGACAATTTGACAAAACTGATATTTTGTCTCTGATAAAGAGATGTAAATTCTATCTTGAAATAAATGGATAATTACAGCCATTGAAACTCCATAGTCTGCCTTGCTGATGAATACCATTGACCTGATGTTTGATACATTGGCATTATTGAGCTTTCCGTCTGCTATTTAAAATTGTGCTGGATTACACTTAATTACATTAATCAGTGTGGTTCTATTATCATCTCCCTTAATGACAAAATCTTTACTTACCTGCTTGAATAAATGCTGGATCTGATCAGGCACCTGACAGCTTTTGAAGAAGAATGATCTTTAACATGAAGTTAAAGAGGATACTTGTTCTTATTTATCCTTGGGTGAAGTTCAGCTCATGAACATGTGCTATCAGATTTCTTTCTGAGAAGATAATTTATGTTAGGCACAAAAGCTCCAGCAATGTTTTCAGATACTGTAGGGCTTGCTGGTGTTATGAGTCTAAGTCTAGCATTGGAAAATATTTCCAATACTACACATGGCTGTTTCAGTCATCAGCTTTTCTCGTTTTAAACTGAAGATGTCACCATCTTCTGATGTCTAGACCTGCAATATTAAGCAGCTTCAAGCTAATAGACAGATACTACAAAGAATAATTTAAAACATTTTAAATATTATGGAATGTAATATTAAATCTCAAATTATGTTTGGGTTTGGTTCATTTCTCCCTACTGTTAAAAAGTGTCACTTATTAATACAGCCTTTCCTTTTGCAGAGATCCTTGAAGCATGCTGTCTACCTTCCTCTGCATGATGGCCTGTAAGAAATAAGTTTTCTCTCCCCTTCTGACAAGAAATTGCAGCTCCACATGCTAGCATTATCACTTGTTAACACCAGAAAGAGTGCTACCACTGTACATTGTGAATACCCGGTTCTTGCATCCCTGCCCCCGTGCAGGAAGGACGAGGGAAAAGGAGTGTCATTAATGTGAGCTCCTGTCACTCCAAAGTCCATGTTTCATGAAGGCAGGGAATTTAAGCTCTTCCTTTCTGCTTTGAAAAGCATTTAATTTGCCCTAAGCTATGGTAGCAACAGCATTCCAATATGTGTGCCTATATGAGCAGAAAACCCAGAGTGTCCTGCGGGCTCCAATTCCAGATTCTGTCAGCTGTTTGCTTGCTAAGGGGAGGAGCAAGGCATAAATCCTCGAGATATATCTTGCCTTTGCATATTCACATGGATCCTGGCAGAGAGCCTCATTTAGACTTCTGGGGTGCAACCTTTTCATTCTAGACTGATGCAGTAACAAAATCATACCCCTGCATTTTCAACAGCTTGGCAAACCATCACATCGTTTTGCAGATACAGGATTTTAATTTTTCTATAAATTCAGTCAGTTCAGGAGATGTAGATATTTTGTGAGCTTTATTCCCTAGTCCATGACTTAAGCACTTGAGTTGATTATATCGGTGTTACGTGTATCAGACAGTAACACAAAGTATTGACTTAGAGAATTTATATGGAAGCAGTAGCCTATTTCTATTTTTTGCTCAATTTTGGGGTTAAAACATAAAATATTCTTTGATATTTAAATGACCTTTTTCTAGTAGAGTGTTGCAAAAATAAAAGCTCATTTAATTTTCCTTTACTTCCTTGCACCTATTCCAATAGTATAGTTCTTTTCTCCCTGTTTCTATCTGTAAAGGAAAAAAAATAGAAGAAAAAAAAGTTTGAGGTGTCCTTTCTATTGCATTACAACAAAATATTAACTACAGTGTCCTGTATTTTGTTTGATTCCTTGATTCCTCTTGTTTTATCTTGATGAAATAATAATAGTTAATTTCCATGCAGCATTTTGATGAAAAATAGTATTTGTTTTAAGAGTAACCACATCAATTTTTTGTTATTGTCACCTCATAGAAAGCCTAATTCTCTGCAATTTTAAGACAATGTTCTCAGCAAAAGACTGAAATATCACAAAGAATTATCTCCTGGTGAGAAGAAGCAAAAGACATATTTCTCTCAGTAATGCAAATTCATTTCACAGGGTTTTGCTCAGCACAGCAAAGGGAACCATAGCAACATAAGCAAACTTATGCATTCAAAAGCTGTTGTTGACTGATGTGACTGAGACAAAAATTAAAGTGCAAAATCAAAAGTGTTCAAAGTTTGCAAGCAAAGGTTGTGATCATCATTCAAATTTTTCATTTGGATTCAGAGCTCATACAAAATCAAATATAAAGGTCACAGATAAGTAAATGTGAAACTTATGAGTTGCATTTCCACTGATATAAAAAATGTTACTAAATGGAAGGGTGCCTTGGGAAATGCAGGTCTTTGTGAAGTGTCTAGGTTGTTTGGTGGTAACTTTCCCAGTGGCTGGAGGTTCAATGACTTAGAAAGATAATCTACTGTGCTGGCTGCTATTGCATATATTACACTGATTAACAATCCTGATCTTTTTCTGTAGATAGCTTGTCATGACACCAGCATCAAATGCTGTTTTACTTCTCCTGCAGACTGGACATTATTTTGGTTGGAGAGTCACAGCCTACTTGGGAATAATCACAGAAATTCATAATTCAGACTAGATTCAATCCATAAAAGAGAAGATTATTAATGGCAGCCACTGTAACTTCCTGTGTGGGAACAGAACAACAGAAAAAAAACCCCAGAAGCAAAAAAATGATCCCAGAGTATATCTGTTTTACAATATGTAACATCAATTTGAATTGACATAATGACTTTGGCTGATAAAAGCTCTGTAAAACACAAAGCCTTCGAGTAAGCAGTTTGATTTGTATTTTATGATCTTCAGATTGAAATCTGGCATTTATGCACAAGATAATTAGATAAGAGCTGACCTGAAGCTCTCAAGCCTTGCCATTATTAAGAAATAACAGGTGAATGCAGTACCTAGTGTGGGAATTTCCATTGAAGACTTTCAAGGGGTGGTTTTCTGTGCAGCATGACTCAATATACTCAACAGTAACCAAGAACCAGGTTTAAAAAAAATAATACCAATGTACATATTAGACTAAGAGTCTAGTGTTATCCTTATTTATAGAGGGAAGGAATTAGCAAATATATGGCTTTACCTCTGTAAATGGCTTTTTTTTTCCTGTGAAAGGAACACACTGAATCCCATGACTATCCACATTTTAAGAAGGATTGTGAAACTTTGCACATAGGGAGGGTCTAAGACTAGAAGTGATGAAAGGTCTGTAAAACATGGCTTTCTTCCAAAGAATTGAAGGGTTCACTTTTTTTTTATATGTTTAGGGAATTGTGAGAGGCGATATAATTCAGTTGTAAAAGTATCTTCAGGAAGAGAAAATGGTAAGTATTTAGGATTTTTCCAGCTTGCTAAAAACAAAGTAAAATGTAATAAAATTAAATGTTCTGGACTTAAAGCTGAATAATTTAGATGAGAAAATTAAGTACATTTTAACCAAAGCCATAATTACTCTGTAATCCAAACCACCAAGATAAGCAGTAAATATTAACAAGAACACTTATTACCACACTTATTCATGAGATCTTCAAATGAAGCTTGAATTACTTCTGGGAATACACATTGCCTGAATTGAAATTACTGAGGTTAATATGAAAATAACTGAGAGAAATTCAAGATCCACTAGAAGCCAAAGAAAAGACTAGCTCTTTCTAGCTTTCAGATTTTTCATCAGCAATTCCAAATCAACCTTTTTATGCCAGTATACTGTGTATTCAGTAGCCATACATGGAAGAAACCTAAGGGATGTGTGTGTGTATAAATTTGTAGTGGCAAAAAGGGGAAACTAGGTTTCTGTACATCTCCTGCAAAACTTTTCTCTCTCCTTTCCTCTCTTCCTGCAAAAACTCTAATGGTAATTTCCTAACAGTCAGTTTATACTGAGAAGGATTTATCCTAGAAGGATAAGAAAGCTTGATGAAGGTAATACTTAGAAAAATGGTTTTATGTCTGAATTGGCAATAGCACTTGCCAGTTCAACTGATGAATTCATAAAGTGTATTGAAGGAGATGGGGCAAGGCTGCTTCCATGTACAAATATGTATGTAAATATCCTCCAGCCATATAACCAGGAGAGTGGTAACACTACCCCCTGTTCCTAATTTCTGCTCCAAAATGCAAAATCTGAGCAAATGGACAATAAGAACAGCACTGTAGATGACATTAGGACTTTGCTTATATCACTGGAATTGAGAATGTGGCTTGCTAAACAAAATATTTGCAATGCAGAGTTACCCTTTATTACCTCATGCCTTTAAATCAGCCTTGGGAAGTAATTTTAATTTTTTTTTTTTAAACACAATTGCAGCATTCTAAGGTTCTTATTCTCAAAACAACAGCCTAGAATTAGAAAACTGTCCTAGTAAGGCAAATACTTCTTCATGCAGAAGGTTACCTAATTTCTTTAGTTATTGAAGGCTTTGTACAAAGAGAAGGGCACACATTTTACAATGGGTAAATCTGAGCAGACTGGGAGCAGCCAAGGATACCTGGAATTCTTGTGCAGTTGTGATGAAACCTCCTGATTAATTTAATATCTTCAGAAGCAGCAGATACCATGGATTATTAATGCTCCATATGCCTGAAAGCATGCTTGTTGTACAGATGGAGACCAAGGCAGAGTCCCTAATTTATCATTGGACACAACCTCCCACGGTGCAGCAGCAGTGCCTGGCAGGTGTGAGAGGTCACATCCACAGCAAGAGGTGCTGTCTTGAGGCAAGGCATGTTAGTTCAGGGACAGGCTTGGGTGTACTTAGCTTCCAGGATGTCAGCCTTGATGGGTTGAGTAATGGTAGCAATAGTCTGAGGGGTCTGTTGGCATGAAACTCACCGTGGGAAGTGTTACCTCAGTAGGGAACTATATTAAAGCATTACCTTCAGCAATTTACCATTTGCAATCTTGATAATTTTGCTGAAATTTCCCTCCTAAATGCCTGTGTATGTAAAATTGATTGTTTATGATGCAGCTTTTATATGAGAACGCCTTGTTAGTGCATGCTGTGTAATGTACATGTTTTCTTTCTAGATCAGTACCAACTGTACTTTTTTTTCAAGCTAATTTTCCTTGCTCACCTTATTTTTCTTCCCTGTTTACCCATAACAGAGTTATTCCCAAGCTGTTTGAAGTCAGCAGAAGCACTGCTACAGACTTCAAAGGAACCTGAATGTGTTTTCAAGAATAGATCAGAATGTGCCTCCTGTGCTGAAGGATCAATTAACTCAGGGGATGCGAAGTACAAGAAGAGACAGTACCAGGCTCTGTCATTTCCCACAGAAAAGTGTAATTCTACTGAGCAGAGAAGATCATTTGTGCAGAATACCTGTCATGTTTGTGGAGGTGTTTTTAGGGTGGCATTGAGCAGTCTAAGGAGGCAGAAGCCATTTTAATTTGCTGCTGGTGACAAGAAAAGTTTATAGAATTAAAAAGTTTGTTGGTAGAAATAGCTATGCATCTTGTTTCTAACACATCTTTCCACTGAAAATGTATCCTGAATTAAATATGATTTTGTCTGATTTCAGTGAATCTGCTGATCAATGTTTCTATTCCAGAGTCCCACGCTTCCCTCCACAGAGTGTGATTGATTTCAAAGCAGACATAGTGTGTTTCTCTTTAGCACTGACTCACTTCATAAGCCAGCTTGACTTAGTTGTGATGTCTTAAACAACACAATATTTCTACTAAGATGAGTTTCTAATTGCCTGGAATGGCAGGAATTATTGCCAAAACAGTTTTTTTTTTTTTTTTAAATTACGGTGTCAAGAATGATGGCCGCTTCTTTCAATGTGCTTTATGATTTCTTAGTGTGTCCAGATATATAAGCTGTTTTTTTCTTGTGCAAGGAAAAATGTTTTATCAGTCTGCTTTGCAAAACACATCAAGATTAATCCTCCCTGCAAGGCTAAAATTCATGAACTTAGTGGTTTTGGTTGTCAACAAAATCAGCTAAATGTACCTGCAGTTTTCTGTGCTTATTGTTCTATCAATTATAACTGATATAATTGGCTTTGTAATTTTTACATTGCAATTGGCTTATCACTTGCCATTTGTCCCATCTTATGCTATAGAATACATTTGCTGCTTAGATTTACAAACGTTTTCTGAAGCAAGATCTCATTAAATCTGTGGGCATACTGCTTTCTACTTTCATTCTTATCATGCCTCCATGTCATGATAAACAAGCACAGACACTGCACAGGGAGTGACTTTCCAATTACAGATACCTGAAGATAAATAAAACCCTTTTTTTATTCATATGGGAGAAAATTCCCTCCTTCAAGCATGAATAGGAACTTATACTGAAAGGATAACTTAGGCAAAGTGAGTGATTATTTATGTTGTGAACAGAATTATGATCTAAATTGTACATACAGAAGCCTAACAATTTACTTGAGCAATTAGCCTAAGGTTAATGTGCTTCCTTGGCTGGTGATGTGACTCCGTGAGCTCTGCATTTTAAATAATATTATCTATATAATTAATATAGATTGAGGAGATGTTCAGAATTATAATGAATATGGTAACTCTTCAGCTAAACAGATAATTATATCAGGAGGAAAGAATTAGCCAAATTGTGTTGGGTTTTGGCAGACACTAACATTGGGTAGCTATATTGGGCTTCATTTGTCCCCAGCTGATACAGACAATCCAGTCTCCAGAGACAAACAGATGTACATGGTTCACTCTATCACCTGGTTCACTATATTCTCATCTCTGGTGTTCTTCCTACAGCAAAAAGATGATGCTGGTAGAAATTCAGCACAGAGACTCATGAGCAAAGCATATAGGCATTTATCTGAACACACAGCAAAGATTTGGAATATTGAAATATTTTTGAAAGTTCCTTCACCCCCATCCCCTTTATTTTGTGTGTGTTTTAATAAATCAAAGCTCTCTGAAGCCAAAGCATTAAGATTCAGAGGAAAGTTGTTATTTTGGTTTCAACTACTAGAGTTTTAGACTCCTGAAAACAGTTAAAATCACTCTAAGTGTTCTTAATTTAGAAACATTTTTATGCCAACAACCTGCCTGCTGTCGCTTACTTTGGTCTTGGCTGTTTCAAATTTCACTGCACACTAGTTTAGTACTTGCTTGTGTGCCAACTATTTATTAGTGATAATGTTAATAAAAATTACCTAAAACTAGGCCAAAAATATTCCTCATTTGGCAAAAAAAATATTCATATATGCTATGAACCTATAAAGGTTTTCCCAACATTTTAAAATCCCAGAAATAGGGACTTTTTACAGAGGCAAGTCTTTCTGAAGAAGTCTTTGATCAAAGTTTCAAAGATACTTAAGTCAAAGTAAAGGTCAAGATTTCAAATGTCATAAATGCAGAACAGGTAAATGTATATATATACTTTTGTACGAGTCTCTCTCTCTCTGTATAGTAGATTATGGTACACTATTTCTTTTTATATTTATATTATCTATCAAGAAATATAATCAAATTATATGCATATGTGTGTATAGATGCATGTTTTATGTTATATATGTACTTTTTAGGTATAAAATATGATATACTTATATAAATACATGGGCATAACCATATATAATATTATGAACAAAGTAGGAGGCCCTGAATATTTTTATGATTTCCTGTTTATTGACAACTTTCATCTTAATTCTGTAATTTCCTGGCTTTACTCAGTATCACCTATGAAGATGCTGTTTCTACAAAACTTATAAATTCTCGCAGTCACTACATGAACTCTTCAAATTCTATCAAAAATGCATTTATTGAGGGGTGCAAATATAGGTTTGGGAAAAAAAAAGTGTCCATTTTACCTAAGTCTTCTCCTCTTTCTACTTTCACACCTTGTTTGGTAAATTAAAGAACAACTTTCAGGGCGCTAACTTTCCTGTAGGCACTTCCCTGTAAGCCTTAGTGATAACTAACATCTTTCCTTGAAGTGTGAAACAAAGTGTCTTACAAGCTACTCACTCCAGAGAACTGGATTTTTTGATGGATTCATAGCACTCATTTCAGAAGGGCCTAATCAAAAAGTATAGTGACAGTATGACTGAAAATATAAACAAAATTAAAATTACTTTGTACTTGATGTGTGCCAAGAGTCATTCACCCTTGGCAATTGTAATAACAGTTCTATAATATAGACCTTAATCATGGAACCCTCTTGTGGCGTCCTCTGTTTTTATCAGGTTTCCATCAGAGTGGTGTATATTCACTTTTTGTTGGCAAAAGAATGTGAACTCTAGTTTTTCTTGAGGAGTCTTCATCTTACTAAAATTATTCAAAAACAAAGACAGTTTTTATTTTTTTCATACTCAAGGAATATTAGGCAGAACTATAATTCAGAACAATAAATACAGTTCTATTAAACTTTTTTCACAGTTACAATGAAGTTATAAAACTCTTCTGTATTTGTCACAGAATCGTAGAGGAAATGACTCATTGAGGTTGGAAAAGAATTCCAAGATCACCCTGTCCAATCTTTGAACAAACACCACCATGTCAACCAAAACACAGCACTAAGTGCCATGTCTAGTTGTTTCTTGAACAGTTCTGGGCATGGTGACTCCACATCCTGCCTGGGCAGCTTGTTCCAATTCTTAACCACACTTCCAGTGATAAAATCCTTCATGATGGCCAACCTGAACCTCCCCCGGTGCAGCTGGAGGCTGTGTGCTCTTGTCCTATTGCTGGTTCCCTGGGAGAAGAGCCTGACCCTCACCTGGCTACAGCCTCCTCTGGGCAGTTGTAGAGAGCAATAAGGTCTCCCCTGGGCCTCCTTTTCTCCAGGCTAAACAGCCCCAGCTCCCTCAGCTGCTTCTCATGGAGCTGACTCTCTAGACCCTTCACCAGCTCTGTTGTCCTTCTCCAGCACCTCAGTGTCTTTCTTTTAGTGAGGGACCCTGAGCTGGACATGAGTCTGGTTGTGGCCCTACCAGAGCTGAGTACAGGGGAAAAATTCCTGCCCGGGCACTGCTGGCTACAGTGTTTTTGTTACAGGCCAGGGTGCCACTGGCGCTCTTGGCCCCCTGGGCACACGCTGGATCATGTTTAGCTGCTGACCAGCACCCTCAGGTCGATTTCCACCAGCCTGCTTTTCAGCTGCTCTCCCTCAAGTGCTGCATGGAGTTGTTGCGACTCAAGGCCAGTCACCAACACTCCATCTTGTTGAATCTCATACAATTGGCTTTGGCATACTGATCCAGCCTGTCCAGATTCCTCTGCAGAGCCTTCCCGCTCTCCAGCACATCAGCCGTCCTGCCCAGCTTGGTGTCACCTGCATTAATGTTGTAATGTCTTAAACTGTGACATCCATGAAAACTTTCTACTGATTTTAATGATCTTTGAATCAACCCCCCAGTGTTTTACTTGCTTTTAATTTTGATTGTTTTGCACTGTTTCAGAGCATTTTCAGCAAACAAAAACAAACACCCAATAATAAAGGAAAATCCCAGTAAATTCTCCAATAGGAGATGAAAATTATATATGGTCTATCAGTTCAACTACTCCATGACTCATGGAGTGACATGCATGGTGAGTTTATAAAATTAAGCTTGTAACAAAGAGGCCAAATGGGAGGTTTAATTAGTAAGACAAATAATTGTAATCCCTCAGCATTGTTGTGTTTGTGCAAAGTATTTGTGTCATCTTTCCATTACATAATTAAGTAAAAATAATTGCTACCTTAATGAACCCCTAAAATGTCTCAATGACTTCCAATGGCTTCCAACACTAATGTTGTCCAAAGACCCTCAGAACTGAATGGTAGATAAATAATGCAAAAATCTAGGTATTTTTTTTTGTTTGTTTGTTTGTTTTTTTTTTTTTTTTGCAGCTGCATCAGTAAAAACCTTTTGTGGCTAAAATATTCTGCAGACTTGAGAACCTTGTCTTTATGAAGTAAACTCAGACAACTGCTGGGACTGACTCATGGCTAAAAATCTAGCTAAAAATCCACAAAATTCTTTGAGACACATTATTTGGTCCTTTTATCAACTTCTTTTAGTATTACATTTTGTTAAGAATACGGGAATGAGTTGAGAGCCAACACATCCTTTGAAGATGAGAGCTCAATGTAAATACAGTGCAATCAGTATAAGGGATAGATGATATCCCTTACAATCTTAAGCAAACAAAAAATTGTCTACATATTCTTTATTTCTATAGATTTTATTCCTGTTAAACAGAAATTATTTTCATTTTGTTTTAAAAATTAAAATCTACAGTAGAACGAAGTTCAGTATTATATAAGCCTATGATTTGTAATTAAGTAGGGAAATTTCAGTGCCTCCTTGTCTTTTCTCACATGTGCATTGCAATCATATCACATCACATCCTTCCCTCATTTTCATGGAAGAATAGTAGGGAAAATGAAGCAAAAAAACCTCATCATGTCTTGCTTGTCAAGCATGACTAGTAGGAGGCTCTACAGACTATACAAATTATCTGCTATTTTCCTCTGGCCAGGAAATTAATTTGAAACTGTTTTTAAAACTTATAGTGATCATCAAAATAAGTTAACATTCAGAAGTACTGAAGTACAACAACACAGAAAATGTGACCCTACATTTCTTATCTTCTTATGCACTAGTTGCAGTCTTATCTCTGATACAGTCCTAGCTAGAAGGAAAAATACAGATTTTAGCTGATACTGACTGAATGCTTAGTTCTTGAATAACAAGCTTGAACCCACTTTTGACAGTTTTCCAGTGGTGCAATAAAATCTGAAGCCTGAACAAATTGTCTGCCTTGAGTGTCTCACTGACCCCAGTCTTCTACTTCCCTGTGCCAGCCATTTACTGTGACCCTAAAACCAAATGCATGTATGTAAGACATATGTGTTTCTTGAGGTCTGCAGTGTGTGCTTGGAGATCCCTTTGGACATCATGGCAGCCACTGGTATCAGACCCATCAGCCTGTGCTTGGCTCGGCTGTTCCCAAAGCTGGGAATCTGCACTGCTTGGTGTCCGCCAGACATCAAAACCACATTGCTGTTTGTGCGACTTTGCCCAGGAGTGGGAGCTGTTCCAGAGTTGCTCACCAACTTCAGGAGATTTAAGGGCCACAGATCAGTTTTCTTACACCAAATCACTTGGTGTCCCTAAACAGTATCTGCATCTGCTTTTCTTGGTGGCTGTCAATGGGAAAGGGGAGTGTTTAATTCCAAACCCTCACTTGATGCAAATCAGTATCGCCCCTGTGAGCAGAGCAATAGCACTGTATGTTGGCCCAATCTGTGTTTTGTTCCTTGAAGTGTGTTTTCCCCTCCATTAAATTTTAGGGACTCTCACAGGCCAAAAGTATTACTTTACATTACCAAAAGCATGTTTTATTCATGTGATAATAATATCCTAGATAATTTAATATAATGTATCCTTAACTTGCTACTTAATGCAAATAACAAAACTACCATAAAGAAGCACACATAATTTTATGCAAAGAGCTTTCCAGCTGTCTATTCCTAATATCCACATGAAAAAACTGTTACTCTGATGTATCTACTCGGCTAAATATTTTTATATATTTGAGACCTACTTGATTGTATAAAAAAATACCCAAGAAAATATATTAGCTAAATATAGCCCAATAACAAGGCTTTTTCTTGAAAAGGTTTCTTTCAGAACATAAAGAGAATCTGGGATGCTTAGCATTTCAAGAAGAAAGAATGTTCTCTAGAAACTTTTTTCTCCCTTTGTTGTTTTCATCTGAAAGCTGATTGTTTATCTTGAAAACACTGTCCTGGTTGTACAGGAAATTATTAATTTCCTCTGTCTGTTTCCATTTTTCATATCCTTGCTCTGGGATTTTCAGGCTCTGTTGCTTCCTTTTAGTTGCTCTACCATTTGCAGGGGAGAGGGGGAAAAATGCTGCTTCATTTTTATTTTATATTTCTCTTCAATTTTTCCTGCCCTGTTACATTTGTGCAACTCCTGTCTTATCTTTTTCATGCTTTTTTCTTTCAGAATTCCATTGATATGAATTTTAAGAGTATTTTAAATATTTATTTCTTAAAACAGATTTATTACATTTTTATGATTTCACTAGTGAAGAAACAGATTTAGCCAATAGGATCTGATCACCAAACGTATTTTCTAATGAAAGGGTTAGACTGAGGGCAAAATCCTCTGGGGAAAGCTGTAACATTGACTCACACTTGCATCTTACTACCAACACCATTGCAAAAGAAATGGAAAAGAGGAGATAATTTAATATATTTCCACTTATATGTTCCCAGTTTCTGCTATAGAGATGCCAATGAGCTGATTTTCAGAAAAGTGAGGGGAATAGCAGATAAATTTAGTCAGGAATCCTAAATGAAGTGGACCAAGGTACAGAGCACTGGGTGACACTGAGCAGACATGGAAAGGTCTTTTACCGGGGGTCTGGTTGGATTTTAAATGACTACACATGGGAAAATATGTCAAGCCATCAAGGATGAGGTCAGAGTATCTGTTTTCAGTTCAATCATGTCAACAGCTTTTGATAATGCTGACAAATCTATGTGACTGGAAGTAGTTTGTATATTGCTCTATATTGCAGTTATGTGAATTACAACTCTTTATTTACCACAAAACCTTTTCAAGAAGCAGAAAGAAATTACCTTTCACTTAGTATCTGTTAGCAGAGAAAAAATAATGAGTACACATGGGAAGGCATTGCAAGGCAGAAGGCATATCAGAGATATGCCTCAAAGGAGCCATCCATGAAAGATCCATATCCCAAAGAAACTGAGAATCTGTTTCAGAGGAATTCAATACGACTTGTAAACATAGATAATTAAGTGCGTTAACACTGACTTCATATGGAAGAGTAAAGAGAGAATAAATAAGTAACATTTTCAAAAGTTACACTCTAAAACTAGAGGAAACCCCCTCTGAATCCATTCCAACTTCACTTTCAAAGTTCAGAAATCACAAAAGAAATGCAATTTCTGTAAATTTTCTAATGCCATTGAGTGATTTTTTCGTCTCAGACATGGGGAATGTCAGAGGTGTTGCTATTAATTTGGGTATACAGAGGTCACCCCTCTCAAAGAGCTTGATACTCCTTGATCATATATTTCTGAACATTTCCCTCCTGGTCCTGCAAGGCCTCAGCCAGCCCACTATATATTGAAAGAAGTTCCAGTACTGACATTTTTCTCTTATCATGCCTGGAATCTCTGGCTAATGAAATTTATATTTATATTATATTCACCAAAGGCATCATAAAATGTAGTGGGAATTAGGAAAATTTGGTAGATATACGAAACAATTAGAAATGTTTCATAAACTATCATAAGATACACAGAGGATCCAAGCTAGCCAAAATGTGGTCCTTCAGACCTTCAGAAAAAGCTGATATTTAGTTCACATAATGCCTCCTATGAAAAATTTCTTAGGTTGTGTGTGTATTTGTTTTTAATATTTCTTCTGCTTTACCACCCCTTGTTTGGGTTTTTTTGTGGTTTGTTTTTTTTTTTTTTTTTTTTTTTTTTTTTTTTTTAATGGACCTGATTGTCTACATGCTACAGATCTGCCCTTTTCTGGCTGCAGGACATAGTGTTCTGTTATGGTGATATGCAAATGTTCTTATCTGTAGTGATATCAGCTTATCTTGTAAAGGTGTAGGTTCATGTTCAAGGCTGCTTTTGATAAAAGGTGGTTTAAGTTATTGTGGTTACCCAGCTGTGTCTCTTTCCCTTGAAACAGTCACTTGGGAAAAAAAAAATCTCTGAACTTGGGCAGAAGTGTGATGGCAAGGTGAAAAAGAAAGAAAGAAACAAACTCAAAACCTGGAAAGTTTCAGTTTACAACTAATTAAATAAACAGCTGTAATGCTAAATCTTAAGAAGGACAGAGCTATTTCTGAATGTTCTGCTTACTGAATTCACTGGAGCCAGTAGAAAGCAGTGCTACTCCACATCAAAGTCCCACTCAATGCAGCACTTTGCCACAAAGCTGTCAAAACTCCAATAGATGGAAATACTGAGTCATCTTGGTATTTCCTAACACAATTCTAGAGCTGTAATGTCATCAGGTCGGCCAAACCTATGGGTATGATTGCCCCCTGTTAGTTCTTGTCACACCTGTGCTTGCATGGTGCCAGAGAACAGTGACTATTAGAAGCAAGATACTTCCATCTTCTTTCCCAAGGAGAACATTTGCTTATCGTGTCCTGTATATATGGGGCTGGAAGATGCAGTAATACTACAGATCTCCCTGTCTTCTCATCAAAACACACTCTTCTGTTGTACAACTTGTGTAAATGTTTGACCATCAGTAGCAGTCAAGATTTGTAATATGTGCAAGCAGTCATTAAGCTCCCTAAGTTTTTTAAATCCATTTGTAATTCACACATTTGTCTTGGCTTCTTTGTAATTACTATGAAGTAGAGTTTCAGATTATTATTTACCTGCTGTGTTACAATTAGCGTGTTCCTAATAGCTTCAAAATGGGAAACTAAAGCTGAACATCTGAGTCTAATTAACAGTTCAATTCACACTTTGCAGGAACGAATACTTGTTGCTTTTGGCAGAGTTAAGAGCAAATAAAATTATATTCATAATGGTTATATTATGGTTATATAAAGTGCCAAACTTTAAAATGTAATTAGTAAAAAATGAGTAAAATTTGACTTCTGGAGAGATTGCTATCCGAGGAAAAGGGGGGTATTACATTATGTTTGGGAGACAGATGGAAAGGAGAGAAAATGAAATTGTATTGTTCACAGTGCAGATTCAAACCCAGGAGAAGCCAGATTCATTTTTGTCAGCATTATAGAGTATAAAGATCACACACAACGTACATCAAGGGAACATTAATAGTCTGTTGGATTTCTCCAGCAATAATCTCTCATCGTTTGAATAGGGAATCACGGTATAGATGTCTCCTGCCCAGAGTAGTTTGAGAATAGCAAGTGGCATCCAGATAATATTGTTGGGAAGGCATGAAAATCCTGATTTTTACTTCTCTCAGCACTTCCTTGAAGGATTAATCTGGTGGTATCACTGAAGACCCTCTGAATTCTGTCTGGGAATTGTCAGCCTTGTTTTAATTAAATAGGGACCTTGGAAGAGCATTAGTCTTGAAATTTATTACAAAGAGTGAATTCTTCATTGCTTTTTAGAAATAGGTGTTCTTGTCCCTGGCAGAAATATTTCCTTTCTGTCCTTCCTCTGGTAAAAGGCCTGTGGTTCCTCACATAAATCTGCCTGATTCTGATGCTGGTATTAACCTTCAGTCCTGCTCTTTATGTTCCTCCTCTTGTATGCGTCTTTCAAAATATTTTTTTTATTTCCTACTTGCCATATGATATCCTTGAATACTGGTCTCTGCTTCACTGAATTTTTCTTTTTTTTTTTTTTGGAGGGGGGTGGAGGACTGTGCAGAGCAGGGGGCTAACTAGTTTTTTCTTTTCTACCTTATTATCACTTCTTTTCCCCTTCTTACATTAAATATTTCCTATTTAATTAGATACTGACTAACTATTCTCAGAGATTTAGGTGAGATTCAGTGATATTCTTATGTTACTTAACAGAGGAAGTGCTAAAGAATGATCATATGGTTGAAGTACTGTATGAAGGAGATTTTATAACTGAAATGTGTTCACAATAGGAACTACCCTGGGGAGACAGACACTGTGTGACTTCTGGAACAACAGATTTTTAGATCTGACATGATTATAGGGGAGGTCTATTGTGGAAAGAAGTTGGGAACTTATGTTGATACCTGAGAAGAGGACAGTCAGTTATACAAGAAACTTAAATATGTGAAAGAGTAACAAACAAACAGCAGGAAAATAAACCAGAAAAAGTGCAAATCTTCATGAGAAAAATATACAACTACACAGAGGTAATGACAAGACTTTTTCCATGGGGATTGTACAAAGGATAATGATCAATAAAATACAGCTGCAATGCTTCTAAAGTTATTTTACAAAACAAGACACTAAATTCGAGTTATCCAAAATAATACTGCAAACATGGTAACTGGATATAGTGAGACTTGCAAACCCACCAATCTTCATGTCACTGAAGACAAACAGAAGATTTGTGTGTTTTAGTCTATGAGTTTACATTGTAAAACACCAGGAGGTTTCCAAAGAAGTGTACCTTCATTTTAAATAGAGAGGCAAAATCTTCAAATGTTTTAAGATGGAACTCAGTCCATTCACCATAAGGATTATTGCCATAGCTGCTTTCAGGAAATATCTGGGACTTGTTCTATATTGTTTCCCACAAATGTGCAACAAATCCACAGTCACTAAAGCTAGCATTTGGAAACCCACCAGATTTTTCAATTGTGTGCCCAGGAAACTCCAAGTTTATCACTTAGTACATATTTCATCTTGGTCTCAAGTCTAGACTCTCCAGTCATTCACACCTTAACACATATGACTCGCACAAACTTCAGTAGAGATATTTTTCTGGCTTGACTTGCCACAGAACAGCTATTTGGCACTTGCCTCCTCATGAGCACAGTGTTAACATGTTAATCCTGACCTACAGACGGGTCATCAGCATGAAAACCAGGACACCTGAGGAAGGAGATCTTGACCTGAACTCTAGACAGACTCATTCCCTCTGGAGTTTTTCTGAGCTTCAGCTGCTGTTCCAGACTCTCTGTCTCCATCACATACACTTGCCCTTCTGTTCACTCTATCTATCCTTACACTTTTGCAGCTTTGGCAAATCTATAAACCCACATGGCTAATCTCTGACATACCATGCAGACTTAACTGCAGATATCTGCCCATTCATCCTCCTTATTATTTTAAGGAGCACTAGCTGCTCCATCTCCTGAGCAAAAAGCAAAGCTCTGATGTGCTGTGTTGCATCTCTAATCCTCATATTTTCAGCTATGGATCTCACTCATTATCAGCTTTCATCATAGTACAATTTTTAGAAGCTTTCTATCTCCTGCTTTTTCTCCAAGAGGCCACACTGAGACTGCAGGGACTGTTCTCTGGCTCTCTCTCCCTGCAGAGATTCAGACTGGCACGGTCAGCTGGCTGCTACAGACCTCTTTGTAACACTGTCAGAGAAGAGCCAGGGGTAGATCCAGAGCATCCCAGCTCTGTGCCAAGGTGTGGCAGATTTTTCATCACACCTCTCCAGAGTTAAATGTTCACTTGCACTGTGGGAGAGAAGTAGTTGCGTTCTGTTTTTATGAAACAACAAAAAGGCCTCTATTTTCCCCCAATGTCTTTTATCATTATATTACCAAATCTCCCTTCTGAATTCTTTCTCTGGGGGACCATTTTCAGCTCCAGAGGCCTTTTATGGCATATGGTTTGCCTGTTATTCAGGCATAAGAATATCCTGTTTACTCCTTCTCACCCTTTAGGATTTAAAAGCAGCTGAGACAGCACTGCAAAACTCATTCTTTACCTTTCAGTATACAGAATAAATTATCACTCTTTTCCACAATGGAATGCACTGAAGATTCATTATCTTTTAAAAGAAGGTTGCTCATGGTGGCAGATCTGTTTGTATCCTGTCACTTTTCTAGAAAGAGAAAGTATAATATTTTTTATAATTTCTCAAAAGTTCTTTGGCAATTCAGTATGCCTGAGTTAGTTCTATAACTTGCAACATTATGTATTGTGTCTTTGCAGGTATAAATACCGTTTAGACAAATTGGTCCTGGTACAGAGCCGCAGACCTGTGAACCTTATTAAGATCCACCTTAAATATATGGCTGTAAGATGCTTCCGTTTTAAATGGAAGTAAGATGAAAATTTTACATTCATTAAAAGTAAGTGCAAGAATTTATTTATTTCCATTGATAGTAAGATATTTCTGCTTTGTCTGGCCTTGCTTCTGTAAAGAACCCAAATTTTATGTTGTTTCTGAGTGGCAATAATGCCTGTAGTACAGGACCCTGGTCTAACTGAGTGAATACAATTTTCAGAGTTATTATTGTAGATGGCAAAGATCGTACCCAACATATTTTCTTCTGTCATAATTCCTTTCCATATTTTATAATGCTAAAGAAGCTTTTACTGAATCCAAACTTTTTATTCGATGAGCCAAGAATCCCAAGGGAAAAAAAAATGAAGTGAGAAGATATAATTGAAAACTGTGCCCTAATACACACATGGAAAAAAATAAAATTGCATGGTTCATTTTGAAGTTTTATGAGACATAGTTAGGTATGATTAAATTTCTGTGCTAATTCTAGCAAAAGTTAATTTGAAAACTTTCCTTGGAATGTGACTATAGATAGAAGTTGCCAACAGCACTAAAAATTCATTGATCCAGCCTCTCCATACATAAAATTACGTTATTTGGATCCATGTAACTGTTTAAGAAGAGAACTCTTGATTCCGGTTTCCCTGCTAAGACTAACTTCCATTTTAAATGGATGTATATCTCCTGCCCCTCTCTTGCTTCCTGTACAATTTGCTTTCAGGACAGAAGTACATGGTGCATTCTTAGGTCATAAAACAGTTCCACAGCTCATGCTGGAGCAAGAAATGAGATATGGAATGCACAGGGCTGCGCAGACCAGCCCAGGTTTCTGGAAAAGCAAAAAGGTCTTTCTGCAAGAGAGAACAGTAATTATGAACATGGCTGTGGCCTGAAATGCATTGTGGTGAAGATATACTTCTATTAGGTAGAATTCATCTCAGGGCATAAATTTGCCCCACTTCTTGTGTAGCATGGAACAACACTATGCAAATTTACATGCTTCAGGCTATAGGCTGTGTACTTGCAGGTTCATAATCACAGTAAAACCAGTACTGCACAAATATATTTATACTGTATTCAGACCATGGATAGTTTAGGTGTTACTGAAGTGGGTATCTACACCAACATCCCCATTTACTGGGTGTATGAAAAGTTGTATATCTCTGTGTGGTTCCAAGTAGAGTTAGTTTATTTGTTGTTTGTCTTCATCATTTAGTTAAATCTCTGAAACAATCACAGCATAATAATCCATAAGAATTAATAACCTCCTTCATTTATACTTTGATTGTCTTCCATAAAATGGACTTGTCTAGTTTTTTGGCAGATAGAATTATTTCATTGCACATGAGTCACCACAATTACACAATTAATATTTTAATTAACACAGATACACTTGCTGATAGTGCACTTATTTTCATTTTATACAAGTGAGGCTCAGGATTTCCAGAATGACCCAGAAAATTTAATGAAACAGTTAACTTTTGTAGTTTTAAACTGATTGGATTTTTCAGCAGCTAGCTAGCTCAGTTGATTTTAAATAGATTTTAAGCAAATTTTACATTCATATAACAATTTACTTCAAAAAAGAACTGCAAATAAATTCATGGTCCAAAACCTCATTCCCAACAGATTGTCTGTTGGGCCAATATCTGATTAAGAAGTTCCACTTCTGTTTAACAGTTGTTAACTGCCTCTGACAAGTCTCTCCCTGGGAATATACTGAAGATATAATCCATGGCTCTGGTACAGAAAGCAACATCTGCTTAGGTTTTGACTAACACAAACACAGCCAGAATTTTTGATGTCAAGGAGGAGACTTTGGAGCTTTAAAAGGTACAGCAAGGCAAACCTTGCAGCAATTTTCCACATTAGTTTTCAATTCTCTGGGCTTCTCAAGTATATATACATATCTATCTAAACCATGGGCAGAAAATGGAAGCTGATATTTCATTGCAGGAAGTCAGAGTCTGAATTCTTTGCAGATTGCAATGGTTGCATAAAATACTGCTCCAATAAACCTAGGACATTATAACATGACATTTTAAAAAATCTTCCACTAGAAATTGGTGAGGACACCATTAGGTTTCAGAACATTCTATGTACATTTATTCTAATAAATTCCTTATTTTTGTTCTTGAGTAACAACATTGCTGATTAATGAATAGCTAAATAATTTACGAGCTATTGTGAACCTAAAATTGCTTAAGTTTTGTTCTTGTTTTATATCAATTCAAATTTAAAAATCCTTAGTTTCAAAAAGTAATGATAGCATTATATTTCGTATGGAAATTCATGAAAAGGATACCAACATTGTCCAGGTTTCCATAGTGTCTCCAACACATCAGAATGCCAAAATGTGAATTCAGCTGTAAAATCAGTTTCCTGACATGGGTCAGCTAGTACTGTAAATCTGTGTATCTTTGCTCATTTAAAATGTAATTCAGGGAAAATATTTCAATAACAAAAAGAAAACATTTACACCACACTGAAAAAAATCTATTCTACTTTCATAAAAGAATCAGACAATTTTGAAGTTGTTTATATATATATATAGGAAGAGCACGAAGCTTTGAGGTAAAAAGCACTCAAATATATCATTTTAATAGAGTTAAAGAGGATTTGTATGAAGAAAAGTAAGGCTAAATAAATATCCTTTGCTATTTGAGCAGGTTAATAAAATTTTAAAAGGCCAATTTTTGTGATACTAATTTTTTTTCCTCTGAATGTCCAAAAAGCCTTCTATATTTCCATATTTTCTATTTCACATTTCCCCCTTCACCTTAGTTCACAAGAAAGGCAAGAAACATAAATATAAATGAAGATATCTGACAAGTTAAACTGTGCCCTTTGGAATATGCATAAAATACTACAGCTGGATTTCTGTGCTGTATTTTATAGTATAGCCATTTAATGGCAGTTTTTCAGTGAGGTGGTGAAATGAAACGCAGTTGACAAAATTCCAGCAGAAACACACAATCCACACATGTAGTATTGTGAAATGTGCACTCTGAAATATTAATACTGCATAGTGAATTGCCAGGATTACTGAAGCTGTTGCTATACTTCTCAATGCCTTGAGATGCAGAGACCCTCAGACCAGCTTCATTACCTTACCAAACCCAAAATTCCAAGTTCACCCACAGTGCAGAGCTAAAATATGTGAGCTCTCCCTCTTCAGCACGGTAAGTTTTTAAGGCAAGGTGCAAGACCAACGCAGATTTATGGTTCCTGGATTCATGCCCATGTGTCTGTGTCTTCTGTGCTCCTCTCCTAATTGCACTGGGTTGGTTGTGTCATGTCACCATCCTTGCAGCATGGATGACACTTCTGTCATTGTGGAGTGGGTGCTTCACAGCTGCTATAACCATGCTGAAATCACAGAATCATAGAGCGTCCTGAGCTGGAAGGGACTCCCAAGGATCACTGAAGTCCAACCCCTGGCCCTGCACAGGGCAGCCCTGAGGATCACCCAAGAATCACCATGTACCAGAGAGCATTGTTCAATTGCTTCTTGAGCTCCTTCAGGCTTGCTGCTGTGATCACTTCCCTGGGGACCTTGTTCCAGTGGCAAACCACCTTCTGGATGAAAAACCTTTTCCTAATAACTAACCTAAACCTCCCCTGACACAGCTTCATTCCATTCCCTTTGGCCCTGTCACTGCCAACAGAGAGATCAGTACCTCCACCTTCCCTCATGAGGAAGATGTTTTAAGATGCAAATTATCTCATCTGGGAACCTTTAGAAAGATAAGACAAAATAAAATAAGCGCCATATTTTTGTTGCTACCTAAAAGACTTGAAAGTGTTTGCAGATCTTTTGATGGCCCTGAGAAATTATTCTGCTTGAGCCTATGTGCAAGAAGGCAAGAAATCTATTTAAGGTGAAAAAATGGATGCTGCAGGGTGATGGCAAAATTTAGTGTGTGAGTGGCTTCTTGCACCTTCTTCACCCTCTGGCTTTAGAAGGAAGCAGTTCAACATTGTGACCTGCTTGCACATTTTCGAAGGGGAGATCTCCCAGAATTACAAGCAGCATGCAGAATGAACAGTGGCAGGATAACATGTACTATTAAACTCACTAGAACAGAATAAAATGAACTAGTCCTGGAGCTTATAACCATGGGTTGCTACCATAATAATGGTCAGGCTGAAGAATTCAACTGATAAGAAAAGGATAAATGCATGTGTAGGTTTTACCAAATGTTCACTGACATTTAACACAGATTAACCAAAGATTACCAGATTGTCCTGGGAAAGAAAAATGTTTCAATGCAGATATTTTCAATGACCAGTTCTTATTTCAATTGAAAACAAAATGGATTATTTGATGGAGGCTTCAACATCAGACCAGGCATTAAAACCTAAGCTAAACTAAATCAAACACTATTGAAGGGAAGGCTTCACTGTATGCCATGTGTATTGGACAGAAGGAAAGATGAGGTCTGCCAAAAAAAGAAGGTAAAATTTCGGACTGAAAGGTAAAAAAAGAGCACACAACGATGTTGTGCAGAATGACCTTAATTAAAATCTTAAAATGCTCATAAATTATTGCAGAAGGTACAACTGAACTGCTGCTTTTTGAATGAGACTGACTCATTCAAAGTTACCCTCATGCTGAGTGCATCCAACTTGATTTAGCTTAAAGGACAAGCAGTCTTCCCTAAGTATAACAAGAGTCAGAAGCAGCAGTATAACCCTTGCTAATTGATTTTCATGGCTTAATCACTGTCATAGAAAATTATGCCTAATCTTTTAGTTTAAATTATTTTTCTTCGGTTGTTGGTTTTATTGTTCTTTTCTTTACAAGATTAAAGAGCTGTTTGATGACTGATAGTTTCTACATGTAAAGAAATATAAACTTTGTAAATAAATCATTTAATCATCCTTTTAAATTTTAAAGATGTAAGTATTTTTTCCAATCCTTAATTTTTTTAATTCTGTTCTCAGCAATGTCTTGTTTCTGCTACACTTCTAAACTTATGAAAACTAGATTTATTACTCCATTGTCATTTTATTAGTTTGAATTTTGCAGAAGTTGTGCTACATTCTAACAGTGTACCACTTTGTAGCAAACACAGAATATTGTTATTTCCACAGATCTATTACTTCGCATTTGCTCTACTAAAAAATCATGCTTAAGCAAGTTTTGTTTGACAAACAAATCAGAGCAGCCTCTCTGCTCACTCTCTCCTTATCAGTATTTACCAATTTGTCAGCTCTGTGTCATCTGCAAATATCGGATTGCTCTTATGGGCTTCTCATCACTGAGGTACTGAGAGCTTTCAGCCTATTATAGTACAGTAAATGCTAGAAATACTTCTGTTTTATGATGACTCCCCCTTGAGAATATAATTTTGTCATCACTGCTTGTATGTATTTGAATCTATTAAACTTATGCTTCACAGATGCTGTGTCTGATAAATTTATAATCAGACTGCTGTGCAGCACTCAGATGAATGTCTTGGTTCTGCTTCTATTGTGCTTGCCTCTATTATGTCTTTATGTGCTGTAAGTGAAATCCCCTCCAAAGATATCACATTTGTTTCACAAGATCTTAT
>JACBWW010000002.1:8946857-9068205 GCA_020086605.1 Lanius collurio
TTCTTTCCATTTTGAAAGGTTTCCTATTTATTCCATTTGAATCCCTTGACCTGCCCTTTCATTTTAGAGTTGACAGTTGCTATTTAGAAGATATCTGTTTTCTAGTTGCTTCTATATGTTTCTCCTGCCATATTTAAAGTTAGTTTTGGGCAGGCACGAGGCAGAATCCCTCATTCTGTGTGCCAGCATCACCTTCTGAATTCCTCCATTCACACTAATTCTCTGCTGCACTTGGACTTTCCTCTTCCAAAACCAGAATGAACCAGTTGTGATCCTCAGTGAGTTGTCATTGCACTTGGGTGTCCTCTGTAACAAAGCAACCATGCATGCCATTCTGAAGTTAGCTGTTCTTTCCTTTGTAGTGCTGCATATTTACTTATATTTTCTTACCAGTTATGACCTTACTGGGTGCCAGACTAGAAGGTATTTGGTATGGATGTACTCTAATTTAAGCTCCTGAGCTAGATTAATTGTGCTACACATGCAAATAAGGAACGTGTTCAAAGAGCAGCTCTTTCTAATATATCAATATTAATTATATCAACAATCTGTGTGGAGAAAGAGGTTTATTAAAAGTTTTTCAATCCCAGAGTTAGTTTTTCACTAACAATTTTGCCTTCCAAAAGTCTTTTAAAGAGAATTTTCTTTCCTCTATAGAATGCATTGGACATTAAACTATTTAATAAATGAAATGTCTGCAGATATCAAATACTCATATTCTTCAGGAGTTATTTATGTTGAAGCAACATTCAGTTATGTACATCTTAAATGTTATGAATCATCAGTTACAGTACAAATTATTTCATTTTGCTGTTATTTGGTTTGTATTACTACCAGTTTGTGAATATTTCTTATGTTCAGAGATTTAAAAAACTGATCAGATGTCATCAGTTGCTTTCTAAAAACAAGGAGGGAACTAAAACAAAGTTTCTGTGGCATAAGGTGTAGATGGAAAAATCCAACATGCACACAACAGGTCAGAAGAGATTTGACACACTGTACATTTTTTAATTTTCTCCCTTTCAAAAACGTTAGCCAGTTCCAAGGTGAGAGCACCACATATTCATCACCATTAAGCTCAGTTAGTGCTTACCCCACACTGTTTTCTGAGTCTCGTTCTTTAAAAAAATTTATATCTAAATACTGATCTGACTCTACTTAGCTAAGCAGGAGCATTTCCTCACAGCTGGACCTGGCAGAGCTTCAGGCAATTTTCTGCTCCTTATGCCTTTTCACTGTCACTTGTTCTGCCTCTTCAGAATAGAAATAATTCAAGTAGTAAAAGACCCCATCAAATCACTACGCATAGCAATTAGACCATGTGTGTAAAAGCACCGAGGAAACTTAAGAACTCACTTATATTCAAGAAGGAAAAAGAAAAAAGAAACATTGCTGATCTTCCTGTCAATACCACAGAACTTCTATAGTCTTAATATCTCCCTTGTATCTATTATCTTTTAATGAGTTCACTAGTCATTTCCATCACTCAATACTTATCTTATTTTGCTCTACAACTATTTTATCACAATGGATTTTTTAAAACATGAGGGATTCAGCATATTTAGCAACAGTAAGAAATTGATAACAATTATTTAGACTAAATGTATTTGTGTTCAGCGAGAAGGTACAGCAAATCTTATAATTAAAAAAATCTTACCCAGTTCAGGAACATCAGATTTTTTTCCTTGAGGCAATAATTTCTTTTAAAAGATCACAAGCAAATTGAAAAGAGAGGCAAAGGAAAAAATACAAATGAATAAATACTAATTTTGCTACTGTGGAATTTTACAGTATTTCCCATTGGCTTTGCAGGAAACAGAATTGGTCATATGAGGACAACAGGATTTTGAAGACATTACTTAGTCTTTTTACAAAATTTTAGGACTGTTCACTTTTTTCACACCATTTAATTTTTCAGTTATTTTGGGACAAAAGAAAATCTTAAAAAAATTCTGAAAGGAAAAATTTTACTCTAAATTTTTCTCCTTGCTGCTATGTATTTGAGCCTTGTTATCCACGCTGGCTTTTAAGTAATCAGTATAGATATGCTAAGTAAAATTTAAGGAGTAGGAAATGGTTGTGATATCAATGTTTGCACAAAAAACAGAGAACTCTAGAAATCCTCTTTTTGTCAGGGAAATTACTTCATGCAAAAACCATTATATACGATAATATATTTTTAAAGAAAAAAATGAAACTTTTCCAATATTTCTCAATTTGCTATACTTTTATTAAATAAGTATTTTTCTAAATTAATAGTCAAGTTAAAAAAATATTCTTGTATTCCTCAGGCAAACTTGGAAGAGGGAATGAATAAAATTAAAAAAAAAAAACTTTAAAGGACTTTCCATGCTGTCTAAAATAATTTTTTTAGGAAACCAGATGAAAAGGTAGCTATTTGTTGCTGTTAAGTCTATCTGTTTTGATTTTTTTCTCTGCACTCTTCTATTATACAAAGAAATAGCTCAAAAAGCTGGGGTGAAAGAGCCATAAGGTATAGTTAAATGAAGAAAATAGCCCTATGAGGGGGGGGCAGTTACAACTTGGTTCATAGTTTGCTTCTCATCAATACACTGGGATTTTGTTGTCAATACTGAAGTCTTTTTTGGGGAGGTGCAAAAAATGAAGTGTGAAAGATTTAGATGGGGCCTTAGTGAAGATAAAGACACCCATAGCAGAATACCCTGAGCTTGCAGCATCTGTCAAATTTTCAGCATTTCTTTGTTTTCTGTTGCCTTCTTGCTCAGAGTGAACTCAACAGTGAGTAAAGACAAAGAGTAATCTCAGGTGCTGTCTGCTCTGCCTGACAATCCATTGACTGCACTGATGGTTGTCTGAGTGACCAAAAAGTTAGTGCAGCGCTTATCTCTACTAACACAACCAAACATAAGTATTAGAAATTAGAAGGAAAAGAATTTTACATTTGCACAGAGCACCAAGTGCAAGAGGCCTCAGAATCATGGTTAAAATTGGGCTTAACTGATATTTCAATCTGTATGATATTAATTGTATTTCAGAATGAATCATGTTCTTTCATTATGCACGGCAGAAACTCAAAATGTGCTAAACCATATTTCAGGGATTGCTTGTTTCAGAGCTGATGACAGATGCTGTTAAAAAATATTCTACTATGACCAAAATGTGGAGACAGTTGCTTTAAGTCACCAGAAATTAAGATGGACATATTAAATTGTGAGAAAACTATAGAAACAACGACAATTAAACTTGACAACTACTGCCACAAGTCTCGCCTGGAACAAGCTGGAAACAATGTCAGAAGAGTCTTTTTTCCAAAAATGAGTAAATTCAGCTTTTAGCTACAGTCATTTTATGTGATTTCAAAGGCCCTAGAGGACTCACGATATTTGCAGAACATCTTGTACACAGACTGCAGATCTGTTGGTTCTCCTGTCACCTTTCCCAACACCCTGCAATTTTATCTTTGACATGTAATGGTTGAGTACAATACTGATTTCAGAAAAAAAACCTCTCCTCTTTGCTAAGGGAAGATTTTCTCAAAAAAGGAAATAGACATACATTTTGACTCTTTCAGAAAGTGTTGATTTTTCTAATTTTCTAGATTCAAAATAGCATAACAGGAAATAAGGAAAATAAAAAGAGAAGAAATGCAGTTAAAAAAAAAAAAAAAGTATTTGCAGGGATGAGTAGACGAAACCTGAGTGTATTGGATCTGTCTGGGATGGAGTTAGTCCTCCCCATAGCAGCTCTCATAATGCTGTGCTTTGGGATTGTTGCTGGGAAGAAGTTGGTAACACACCAATGTTTTGGCTACTGCTGAGCAGTGCTGGCTCATTCCTCCACAAAGACCAGTAGGCTTTGGGTGACCAGAGCCTGGAGGAAACATAGCCAGAACAGCTGGCCCAAACTGATAGGGGATACCCCATATCATATGACATCATGCTCAGCAATAAGAGCTAAAAGAAATAAAGAGAAGGGGTAGAGTAGGGTGGGTGTAAAGATTATTTTTGGTTTCAGATTTCAGTAACTTTAATTTCTGGTCAATTCTAACTTTTTTTTTTTTTTTCTCTCATGACCTCAAGGACCCAGAAGCCTGTTGTTTACATCTAGTCCACAATTTACTGTTTTAATTTTCTTTTACCTTTCTGCTCTGAACTGTAATCAGGAACAGATTCTGTGAAAAATAGGGAATGCCAAAGTAGATTACTTGATATCAAAAATCATTTATTTTCCCTGCATCTCAACAACGTATAATTCCAGAAGCTCTTCAGCTGCCAAGAGAAATCTGCATTTTACCATCCAAAATTCATAAACAAGAACTTTCCAAGCCATGGGACATTTTTGCATTTTTCTACTGCTATGCACCTTTCATACCTGAAATTACATTCTGAAGGTAACAGGCTCTGCTGTTGAAAGAACCTGCTTGGCTGTATGCTTCTACTGCTCATATGATGCTTTTTCTCTTTCTCCTATTTGTGATAACATCAGGCTGGTAAATGACCCAGCTGATCAGCTGTGGAGCAGGGAGTCAAGTACCACCCAGCAAAATTTCCAGACCTGTGTCATGAAGAGAGCCAAAAATTAACTCTGGCTGATAGATCTTGTTAAAAGCCTGTTCTTAAGCTCATTTAAACACTAGCCAGGCTTTAGTCAAGTTAAAGAAATTAAGAATTTATGGATGAATACTTCAAATGAATTTCATTTATTCCTCATGCTTTACAATATTTTAATGAGTTAGAGATTAGCTCATAGTCCTTGAAAATCAGTAACTGTTAAACTAGGCTGGAATATACGCATTTCACTTCTAGCTGGTAAAAGTATTACAATAGGGAGTATACTAATCATGTTTCTGGTATTATGGTAAGAATTGTATTAGAAAAACAAAATTAGTTTCTATGGAATCATAGAAAAGCCATTGTTTACGTCCTTTGAAATTAATTTAACTTTATGCTCTACAAGTAAATTCTAACCAAACAATATACTCAGTACAGCATGCATAGGAGTTATGCTACCTCAGAAAATTAGGAGTAAAACTGAATAACTGGAGTATTTAGCCAAAAGAAAAAAGGAGAAAAACCCAGCCCAAAACTAAAAGAGAAAAATACCAACAGCTAAACATCTGTGAGGCATTATGTTTTCTACTTAATTGTGCTTCTGAACATTTAGAATTACTAACCATTCAAACACTAGAAAAGTAAGGATGAATATGGTGCAAAATAAACCTAGACAGACATTAAATTTTTTTGTACAAAATAAACTAATCCTTTTCTCTTAAACTGACAGCTGTTGTAGTGCTAGGTTTAGTTTACCAAGCTGTAGCTTTCCCTGGGAGCTCAGTGGAGCTGCTTAGGGCAGTGCAACCATTATCTCCCTCCCATAGTCCATTTTGGACAGCTCCAGGGTTTTCCTCTGGCACATATCAGCGTTACAACCAGTGATGGCAAAGGAGGCAGGAGCCCTCCATAAGGGCTTAGAGGATCTTTTAAACCTCGTCCCAGCAATCCCCAGAGGCAGAGAGACCTCGTGATCCGGGCTCAGGGGGGTTTTGTCAGGGGCTCAGGGGCGGTACGTGGGTGGGTTGGGGTTCAGGAACCAACAGGGAGAGCCCGAGGGAGTGGGCATGAATAGGGGCAAGGGAGAGTGGTTTGGGGGAACAATATGGGATCAGAAAGGTGATGGGTAAACAGATCCCCACAGACAGCTAGCTGATTTACAGAAGGAATGTATAATTGTCTTTTGATCATTATAAATCTGTAAATAATTTTGAATATATTTTCATTAAGAACCAGTTCATAATTGTTTAGTTGTTAAAACAATGAATTTGATTTTTTTAAAGTGCTGATTATTGGCTGGACAGTTCTCACTGACAATGAAAAATTTGAAAAATCTCCTTTCAGACTTCCTAGACAAAACTATCCAAAATGCAGTCCCATACCAGCCATGGTGAAGAAAATTAACTCTATCCCAGCCAAAACCAGCACACTGGAAACCTTCTTTCAAATAGTGTATTAGCAAATTCTCAAAGGAGAAAAGTTTTTCTGCAAATCACATCATCAGAAAATCCTCTGTATCAAGAAGGACCTTTTGAAATTATCTAGTCCCATCCTCTTGCTCAATCAGAGCCAACTAGAGCAGAACACCCAACATCAGGTCCAGTCAGGCAACGTGATCCCCATGTTTGACCTCATAACAAAACAGTGTTTTGTTGTGTTCAGATATATTTTCATGTGTTTTAATTTGTTCCAGTTGCCTTTTGTCCTGTCACAGGACACCATTCAGAAGACCATGACTCCTTCATTCCTCCCCATAAAATATTTATATCCATTGATCATATCCTCTGGAGCTTTCTACTCTTCAGGCTGAGCAGTCCCTAGATTTGCAACCTCCATAAATAAAAATAAGTACATAATACAAAAGAAGCAGAGAATTTAAATTTTTTGAATATTTAAAGCTCTTAATCACTCAATAGCCTTGGATGCAATGATAAAAATATTGTGGAGTTTAAGATCCTGCTGAGCACATGGAAGGTTAGTACTAAGAAAAAGATTTTACATTTTAGAAGAACAAACTTCAGCTTTGGGAGGGATTCCATGGGAAACTTCCATGGAGAATAAAAGAGTCAGGGAGTGCTGGGAAATTTTCAAGAGCATGCTTCTGGAAGCACAAAAACAGTTAATCGCCTTTAGAGGTAAGGGAAGTAGCCAGAGCCAGTAATCCATTCTGAACTTGCTCAAAACCAAAAGAGAAGTTTTGAACACCAGACATGGAAATGTGGACAAATTCCCACTGAGGACTCCAAGGGCATTGCCAGGGCATGCAGAGATGTGGTTAGAAAAGCAAAAGCTGAGCTCAAGCTTGAGGCATTGACCATCTCCCAAGGAAGCCAGTTCCAGCATTTTACCACTCTCTTGGTAAAGAAATACTTCCTAATGTCCAGTCTAAACTTCTTCTGGTGTATCTTTGAACCATGCCCATGTGTCCTGTCACAAGACTCCAGGGAGAAGAGATCAGCACCTCCACAACACTACCTCAGGAAGGAGAGCGTTGCAGAGAACACTGAGGTCCCCCTCAGCCTTCTTCTCTCCAAATTAGACAAACCCAGAGTTCTCAGCCATTCTTTCTAGGCCTTGCACCATCTTTGTTGCCTCTGCTGCTCTGCATGCATTCAAGGGTGTAATGACCTCTGAAGTCCTGCTTCTCTGAGCACATGAAATTCAGAACAGCTATGGTGTTTCCTTGAGCAGAGCTCTAACTCTCAGTTTGACCCAAGACACTAATCAATGGATCAAAATCATAGCCCTAAGTATGCTAGCAATCTTTTTTGGACTGTGTTGGATTTTAATTTTTTTTCATCATCTTATTCAAAAAATTTCTTGATTTCTCTTTTTGGACAGTGTAATTAAAATTTCCCTTAGCTTGTGTAGTGTTTTTTTTGATTTTCTTCTCGGCTTATTTGTTTATTTATTTATTTACTGAAAATGTTCATTTTCTTTTGTTAGGTACAATGGTTCCCAGGTCCATACCCACATTTAAAAAAACAATGGATGACTGAAGCAACAGATATCTTGAGTATTACCAATAGATGGCTCTACCGGTGTCTGAAAGATAGGGGTTTGTGTTCTGAGGCATGAAAAGTGAGGACTTTTATATAATTGAAGGAAACAAGTTTTAAAATTTTCCATTAAACACTTAAACCTGACCAGTTATTTCAGTAATTATTATAGATCAAAGTTGAAAACTATTTACAAGCATCCAGATTAGAAAATGATTCTTTAAAGACCTTTTAAAGCTGTTTGAAATATGAAATACCTTTATGTAAGTATTTTTATATAAGTTCAACTAATTCATATTATTAAGTTATTAAGTTCCAATGTCTATAATTTAGAACAAATTCCTCTCATTTTTTTCTGAATGTATTACCCTTTTCCACTCCAAGAGATCACATCATATAAACCATATATACCCCACTTAATTAGATAAATCTGAGTTTATCTAACTTAGTCATAGCAGTTAAGCTTGGGCAGGTCAAAATGTACTGTTCTTATATACCCCACTTAATTAGATAAATCTGAGTTTATCTAACTCAGTCATAGCAGTTAAGCATGGGCAGGTCAAAATGTACTGTTCTAGATGATCTCACTAAAAATCAATATTCAAGTAATGACTGCAGGAAAATGTATTTAAAAGGGATTGATTTCACTTTTCCTTTTTCCTTGTGTTATTGGAGTTTGCAAGTTATTTTTACTTAGCTAGAAAAGACAACGTCCAAACTCATAAAATATGTATGGAGCCATCCTCAGACGTCAAAGGTAAGGAGGCTGGAAACTCATTGAGAAAGTCTGTCTCCTGAATATGTCTGCTTTGTGTGGCAGGATGGCAGTGCCCACGCACCGCTCACTCGGGGCGCTGATGTGAGTCATCGCTGACGGAAGGAATACTTTGTGCAGCTTCTTGCCCTTGCACACTTTTATTCTATCATTTTTCTTTATCAGTTGATGTGTTGATTTCCTAAGGGTGACAGACACTGGCCCCACTAGTTCTAGAGGGAAAGAATAAACCTCATTAGGCTGTGCCTACATTAGCACCTTGGCTCAGAGCAGCACCTTGGTTTTGAAGCCCTGGCAGTCTATATTTACTGGGGACAAAGTTGAGTCCTCTGGGTTGTTTTAAAGCAGAAGGACTAGATTCTCTCCATGGGGAACTAAACTGGCAGTTGTGCTCCAAAAGACTCTGAGCCAGTGTGACTCATGCTCCCCCAAGACCCTCTGAAGTGTGCAGCAGACAGCTCCTGATCGATCTAGAGGGCTAACAACCACCTGGAATGTTTGTAAAGCAATATAGAGGGACAGAGGCTGTGAAGATATTTCTGCTTGCCCTTTGCTGCCAGGCTTCAGCTCATTCTTCTGACTCTGTTGCTCCTTTCTCATTCATCTCTCACGCTTTCTCAGGAACCTATTTCTGCTCGTCTAAGCTCATTTATTTTGCTGTTACTCCCCTGATCTCACTGAACATCTTAATGTTCAGATGAACTTTTAATAACATTTAAAATAATTAGTTTTGTTTTTTCTGTATATTTCTGCCATGTTGACACTATTCACTTCATCATTCAGAAAATTCTAGGAAAAGGAGCCTTTGGCAGTATCAGAGGTCCTTAATCTCTGTGTGTGAAAGATAACTGTTTCCAAATACACAGCACAGAACTCAGTACGATGATGGAAACATACTTGAAATCATGCTTGGAAGGTATGCACTTGTTCCTTGAGCACTTGAGAGGTCTTTGACTGGAAGCATAACTCTCATTCACACTCCTGAAGTGACTTGCCAGGGCTGGAAGACATGAGAAACCAGAGGAATATGCAGCCCTGTCTCTGCAGAAGACACCTGAAAAGCTGCGTCTTACAACCATTCCTGCAAAATTTGTGCCAGCAGTGCTCTTTTTGTGTCCTCTGTTACACATAAGTATGATCATCCATTTAGAGATAAACACAGACAGGACTACAGTTCTTGTACAGGCATCACCTATACACAAATATGTATATACTTGTGTAAGAAAGAACAGTAAAAATGGCCTGATTCTTCTCTGTCTTGCAGGGTGACGAGATTGAGAGCTCACCAGGAGATTTTATTTGAGCCTCTCTGGTACCTGTCTGAAATGCATGATCCCTTCAGTGTCCAGCCCCTAAACCCCTAAGCCTAAAACTCCAGCTAGTCCAACTTGAAGTTTGTTAGTGTCACATATAAACACACACACACACACACACACACACACACACACACACACACACACACACACACAGAAGTGTCTCCCATAGCTGGTTCACAAATCTTGTCCTACTCTCCCATCTAGTCTGGCTTGAAGCACCACAAATGTCAGATGTAAAGAGATGAGAGCAATCACACTGAAAAATACCAGGTGCAGGACTTGATCAGGCAATTGTTCTGCTCAGTGTCTGGTCAGATGGCCCTGTAAAAAGAAAAAAAAAACAACCAAAAAAGAAAGAATGGAGTTGTCTATGTAGTTACTAGCAGAACACTGAGCACCTTGCAGGTTGACAGGAATTTGAGTGTCTGAAAAGCAGACTGGCAGAGGCACAGGATGCTCTGTGGAGGTGGTGAGAGATGCTAAAGTACTTTCTGGAGATCTTCTGCCTCTTTAGTGCTGCAAAACTGTGCTCCCAGGCAGCAGCTGGTGAGCCAGATGTGGGAGGATAAAGTACCTCAGATGACGAAAAAATTTATTTCCATAACTTCAGGGTCTAATCAGCCAGCTCTGCTTCCATAACCTTTCTCAGTTTTCCCCCCTCTTGAGCTGCAGCTGCTACTCACAAAGTCACCATGAAGCTTCCTTCCCTTTGTCCTACTGCCTGTGAGCTCTTCAGTGAGCAACAAGCAAATGTGTTCTTCTCAATTTCTTTTCTCCTTGCTCATGAACTGAATGTAGAATCACATTCCCTGCCTTCTCCAAGGCTAAAACTATCCTGTATGCAGTGCTGTTCTTGCACCCTGCAGGAGAAGGGCTGTTTCCCAAAGCATGTGCAGGTAGCAGCCAAAGCCATCAGCCAATATACAGGAAAGGTCAAAGAGAGCTTTGAAAGTCCAAGGAGATGTGATGAAAATAAACACACTAAAGTCAAAGGACTTTGGCATAAGAGTGAGGGGGAAAGCAGGCAAACCTTAAGGAGAGGAGGGGAGTATGACATCACCCCTTCATTCTCATTCTTTTTACTTTTATCCTTGGGAAGTTATGTTTTTGCATTTTTTTCATTGCAGTTACTATTTCACACTAGAAAAGGAATTGACATTTAAGCATATTCCTTCTGACATACTCAGTTCATTCCTAGATATATATTCATAATTGCTAATAACCAGGGAGCAGAAGTTATTCTCACTTCAAGAACCATACTTTCATGTGATCCATGTTCTCACACAGGTTTTGGAGGACTACCTGTTAGAAATGATTCAATGTGGACTGAGGGGCTCTAGAGTGCTTTTGGTGTTTTGTGCAGGAACAATGGATTAACATGAAATCAGCTTTGGTGCATGCTGCCTGGAAACCTGCTTTCCATCATTTCGGGGGTGAAGGGCATGGTTGGTATAACTGTGGCCATGTGTGGGTAGTCTTATGACTCACCAATATGGGAGTAGGCAGGCAGGAATATGCAGATTATCTACAAACATCTTCATATTGAATCAGCCCATTTCTTCTTAAGAGAAAATATTGGTGTTGCCCATTAATCTTAATAGAGTACAGTGTAGGAGTTGATACCTCTGGATCTCTCAGTTTGAGAGAAATGAGATGTTCCAAACAAGGTGGTTCTATTTCCTTTGTGATGATTTTGTTTCAGTCACTAAAAATGGGTAGAAACCTCTCCAGTATTATGCATGAGTTTGAAGAAGTTCTTTTTCAACCAAAATAGGAGTTTCTAAGCATCTATTCTATAAGTGAAAAAAGGAAAATTGTATTCTATATTGATATTAAGTGATTCTACATGCAACTGCATCTGCAGTAAAATCATGGATAATTGGCAAAGTAGTAGTAAAGAAAAAAACGAGAGAGGGATAAACATTGTTTATGTCTTTATGTTGTGAACTAAAAGATCAGAACTCTGTCTAAGCAATTTAAGTCACATTAATAAGAATATAAGCCTGATTCACACAGAGTAATTAAAAATATTTCATTAATATTACCGGAGGACTTATTCAGTCTCTACAACATGCAGCAGTTTTTCAATGAAATTTTGCCTTTAAAAGTTTGATTCCTTCCACCATTCTTGCTATGTTTTTCCTCAGATCTGAAAAAAAACATACATTTTTTGACTTTATAGAGAAGGAAATGAAAATCATAGTTGCTTTTTATCTAAACTGGGTTAACAAATAGTGTTCCTGTGTTTTAATAGTGGAGTGAATGGATGCTAATGTTGGAGGAGCCAAGATTCTGTTCAGTTTTAAAATGTAGAAATGGTGTGTTTTTGTGATGTAAAAACCATTTTCCTCTCCTATTGAGCCATCTTGTGGTTAATAATTGTAATATACTTTTCAATACACTTCTAACATGATGGGAAAGGGCCTGCCCAGAGTTATTCTAATGTTACATTAGTGAGAGTTACTTTCTTATATTCTTGGATGTTAAAACAAAAGGTTTCTTGGAGCATAAAAGAGACATGGTATGATACATGTAAATATAAAATAATGTGTAAAATATGGAGAGGAAATGGAAAGGACACCTCCCACCAGTCCTGTTAAGCAACAAAAGATATCTCTTCCTTGCACTACATGTATGCTGTATTATGCAGATCACACAAAAGAGAAAGTGACAAGTCAATGCAGCTGTATTACATTACTAATAGGGGTTCAGCGAAAGAACATTATGGGGAACAGTAAAACCATAGAAAAATTTCCATTAAAAAAGAGTCAAGTCATGCTGTGGAACATCTTAGAGCAAAACTGAGTAATTCAGTTATTAGTCAGAATTGAATGAGTCTCATTTTTTGTACTAGTGACTCTGTATAATGGTTAAGCTCCATGTAACTCCATGCATTGTGAAGCAGTTCTTTTACAGACTTTGTCAGCCTTTGACAACATTTGAAATCCATGTGATATCTGGCATAAAATGGAACAGTGGCAATCCTCTGAGGGGAAGAACAGAATATTCCTAGTGAATAGATTCTCTAGGAGGTGTCTGGAACAGCAGAAATGAAAAAGAGAAGTTTAAAACATTTCACCCTGTATTCTTCACTAAGGGAACTCGACTGAAAGGCAGGTCATAAGGTAATCCTAACACTGACAGCAGTTTGTTTGCAGTTCTTGATGATTTATGATTTCTTCCTTAATTTTGTCAAGGGATGCTGACTAGGCAGCTATTGAAGACATTCAACATCCAAGATGAAAATTTAATATGTATGATTTATACTATTAACAAGGAAAAAAAATAATCCAGAAGGAAAGATGTAAACATAGGAAGACTTACGCCTTACAGAACAGCAAATCTGGCTGGTTTGGTGGGAGCCTGCTAAGGAACTCAAGTGACTTGAAGGAATATTGCTGGTACATCAAGAGTTTGTCTTGACAAATTAGTAAGAATTTATTGAGAAAAGGCAGTCACTGAATTCAAACTGAAGTTTATGAAGGTTGAAGGTGTTCTGATCATAAAATATGGTAGGAAATCTGTAAGATTCCTTGTAAGGAGGCCTGATAAAATACTCAGAATTAAAGACAAGCAAATCAACACAAACCAAGTCACTCTGATATGTGTGAGCTTGTGTTCAGAGATGTGTTTGTGGGTGAGTGAAGTTTCGCAAGCACTAACAAAACATTACATTGACCAAGAAGACAGCTAAATTTTAACAGGGGTGACAAGACTGAGTCAATCTGAAAAGCAAAAGGGAGGTTGATTAATTGATACTAACGTCTGTGGCAGATTGTTACTGATATTGCTAATATTGTAAGGATCTCAGGGTGTTTAGTCTGGAGAAGAGGAAGCTCCGGGAGATCTCATTGCTCTCTGCCTGAAAGGAGGGTGTAGGCAGGTGAGGATTGGCTTCTTCTACCACGTCTCAAGTAAAAGCGTAAGAGGGAGTGGCCATAAGGCAAATCAGGAGAGGTTCAGATTAGATATTAGAAAAAGAATTTTCACTGTAAAAATGGTCAGGAACTGGAATAAGTTGCCACTCCATGGAGGTGGTGGAGTCACCATCTCTGGAATAGCTCAAAAGGCATCTGGTTGTGGCACGTGGGAGTATGGTTTAGGGGTGATTATACTGGTGCCAAGTTGATGGTTGCAACAGATCATCTTTGAGGTCTCTTCTAAAGCTAAAGATTATGTGATTCTATTATTTTCTATCACAAATGAACATGTGCATTTGTGCATTGCTTTGGAGGGCTTTATTAGCGAATCAGCAAGAATCCATTCCTGCAGGCAAGCCACATAACTCATCACTGCTTCAGAGGAGCCAACAGCTTCATCTTTCACAGTTATTTGTTTTTCTTTAGTGTGTTTTATAGGTGTAGAAAGCAAGTGTAGTAATTAATTTAATTTAAAAAATAAGTTGGAAATGGGAATGACTTACAGCTTTCTTTTGCCATTGCAAAAGGATTTAGAAAACAGAACCTAAGAATATGTCCAAATGTGACATTGACTGACTGGTTTTGATAGATGTGTATTTGCATACAGCTGGAATACTCTGTATGCTAATGGAGAATTAGTTGCCTTCCCCTATGTTAGGAAAATACCCAAACACTCTGCTGTTATTTCACAGTTATCTGTCTTTCGAAGATTAAAATAATATGCTAATAGTGAGAGTGAAGGGCAGGAAAGCTCAGAATCAGGATAAAAATTAAAAAACCTCTTTCAAATGCACAGTTCCCCAGATCATTCTTGAAAAAAGGCATAAGAGGACACTTATGACTCCAGTGAAATGACCAGGGAGCACTTAAAAAGACACAGATGGTGCAGGATGAATTTCCTTAAAAGTACCTAATAAAACATATGAAGAAAATCCTCACTTCATGAAAATTTATACAGAATTTTAGTAATATTTTACTGCAGATGTAAAACTGATTCAGTACAAATTAAATTGACTAGAAAAAAGGAACAGTGAAATCTACAGAGGTTTAAAATCAATATATTAATAAAAAAAAAAGCACAGGGCTGGACAAAGAACGATCGCTTTCTTTATGAATGTTTCTGTATCCGGGCAGAAAGTGTTTTTGTTTCATTATTGCCCGTTATAAGGTTCAATAATCAATTTGATAATGGATGGAACGGGGCCGCTCCGACGGGGGCTGCAGGTGCGGGAGCGGCCCGCAGGGGGCGCGCCGGGGCCGCGGGACCGCCCGAGCCGTGCGGAGCCGGGAGCGCTGCGGGTGCGCGGCCGCGGGCTCCGTGTCCCTGNTGTCCTGCGGCCGGGGGCTCCGTGTCCTGCGGCCGGGCACGGCTCCGTGTCCGTGTCCCGCGGCCGGGGGCTCCATGTCCTGCGGCCGGGCACGGCTGCTCCCAGGGCGGCTTTATCCTCCCAGCCCCCGGACAGCTCTCAACAAGCGGCTAACAGCTGGAAGAAATGCAAAATCCCAAACTTACCACGTCTCAAAGCAGATTCCGAAAAAGATGCGGTAGTGAATCACAGCTCAACAGAAAAACGGGAACCATACAACCCCGTTTGCCCCATGAAACGCCCCCTTTACCCCCAGCTCCGAGAACCTTTATGTAGTTTTCCATACCATTTTTTCAATTTTTAATTGTGACATTTTGGGTGACATTGTGACATTCCCTTCTAGACAGACAAGCCCAAAACTGCTGCAAGAAAACTTGAACAAGTAAGTTCAAGACATTTGCAGCCTCATGAAAACAAAAAACCCTCCATCCTGAGCTCAAAAACTAGCTTGGGATGGACATAAATTCTTCGGAATTTTTTACCTTGTAAATACATGATGCAATATCTATATTTTGGGTCACTGGAACAACACACAAATTTTAAAACCAAAATGATAATGGACTAAACTGTGAAGTGCATTCAGTGGGATAGCTGAAGTAAATTAGTTTTAATTCTAGAGCTTCTCATGATGTCTCAGCTAAAGAGATACTGTATATTTATGAGTCTTTCTCAAGATTCATCAAATCTGATGTCTAAAAATAACTGAAATGAAAATATTATTGTTCCTATTAGTACTCCAAATTTGTCATTAAACAGTGTTTAATAAAACATCTTAATGCCCACCAGTCATGCTGAGTAACCAGAAATTTCTGTCTTAACAGAGTCCAGAATGACTGACCATTGCTGTGCAGTATAACATCCTCTTTGGAAGCCTCTCTGCAGAAGTACAAAGTTGAGTACCACAGGTTTACTCTGTTTCGGAGAATACACATGGGATTTTATATTTACACTGTACAAACCTGAATTTTACAGAACTGGGCTAGGGTTCTCAAGAGAATACACTCTCTTACAAGATTTGTAGCTCAGCTGACTTTTCTAGTAAAAACTCAATTAATATTTAAAAACAAACAAACAAAAAAGCAAACCCAAACCACAAAATTCGAACATTTCCTGTGGGACTTGACTAAAGCAAGAATTAAAGTCTCAGTAAACTGAAAAGCTGTTGAAAGCTACCACCACTTGGTAGTCCAAAAAGGTTTTGATATAGGTCTAAGAGAGGGGTTACTCTGGAAATAGAACACGAGATATGCACAATCCCCTCCTCCAAGAAAGTTCTTGAAGATTCATAGCACAATATCTGCCTCTTAGTCACCATTAGTCATCCTCTTAGTCACCCCTTTTCCCCTTATGAATAAAGAAAATGATGTGTCCTGGAACTATTTCAGAGCTGTAGGAATTTCATCATTCTTTTGGTCTCAGCAACAGAACCTCTCACATCTCTTTTGGGTGAGAGGAAAGGGAACTGATGCCTCAGAGTAGCTGCAGTGTTCTAAAACATCAAGCTTTAAGGTCCTGCAGCGTTTGACTGGGTTAGCAGAACTGAAGCCCATCTAGAACCACACACCTTCACCCTGTGGGGAGGCTGAGAGAAAAGCAGCACATTTCTTTCTGGAAGCATAAACTGCGAATTCCCATGGAGGATGACACTTCACAGGGGGAAAAATACTTGAAAACAAGCCTTCTTTCCAGTGTAAATGAAACAAATAAGCATGTCATCAAATGTGGAAATCTTGTAAAGTGTATTCCGAAATGTCTCACATATTAACTAGTCCAGTCTTCAGTTTCAAAATCTTGCCCCATAAAACCTGTTCATTTTATTGCACAAGACAGCTATGAATCTAGAGAACATTTAGGAAAAGTCGTACTTTTTTAACGCTTTTGCCAGATTATTCTTTCAAGATTTCTTCTTTTTTTCTCTCTCCTTTTAACTGTTTTAGGGTTAGAACTTTTTCAGAAAGCATATTAAAAAAAGCCAAGAAAACAGATTTTCTTATTTGAAGAAGAATAATCTTTTACTGTACAAGAGCATTCAAACCACTTGGGAAGATTCATGTATTTTTCCACTAACAATTATAGCATTTTAAGCCCTATTTTCATAACGTTAATTATACTAATTACTGCTGCACTACAACAAATTGCAATAAGATCTAATTATTTTTAATATAGATTCTCCATACATACCCTAACTTCATCATATGCTTTTCTGTGAGGACATTAAGTCCAAGATCAAGTCAACACAGCAGTGGAATGAGAAAGCCAAAAAAACTTCAAATATTTCAGTATTTCAAGGTTCAAAAAAGACCCATTTTATCACTAGCTGAACTTACTCTAGAAACCAAGTGTTCTGCTCAACACATGCACACATGCACACAAAACTATCCAGTTTTCCTAGTAAATGTATAAAGAAATAAGAAGTAATTGCTTTCCTTCTTCAAGAAAGATTGACAAAATGCAAAAAAAAAATTTGCAAAGTTGGATTTGCTTAGAATTCTTTGCTTCAGATTCACTGGTTCAGGTAAAGAATCACCTTAAATTGAGCCTGAAGACAATAAGTAAAGAATAATTAATAGAACTCGTAAAATTTTTTTTACAACGTTTTTTGTATTTGTTTTCCCAGTAAAAGGGGAACAAAAGTTGTAAGAACATCTTCATCTAATGATTCTGGAAGAGAATTTTTCTGCCAGAGATGGGAAATATTCTCAGACATGCCTGTTTTGGAGTGAGAGCTAAAAGGTTTTACACAGCTTCCTGTCTTTGTAATGGAGAAAATAGTCCCAGCAATCACGCCATGCAAGATTTCATTATCAGTCATTGCCATTCCCTCCCACCAGAACCCTAACACTTCACTTTAGGTAGCTGAATTTTTATCAGACAAAAAAGTCTCCAGAAACATCTGACTGGAGCACTTGGAAGTTAAGAAAACCTTTTTAAATCAAGCAGCAAGAGACTTAGAAGTAAATGCCACAAAGGCCTTATATAAGTGATTATTCCATGTGGCTCCTATGTAAATCATGTTCTTAAACCATCCAGCCTTGAAAAATCTCCCCTTGGCTGTATTTTCTGCAACATGAAATCCAGCTGGTTTACCCTGATCACTCCTACTAGGTCAAGCCTCACACCCAAGTGGAAACAGTGAGGGAGAAATACCTGTTTGGGCTGAGGTGGCAACCAACTTAGCCTCAGAAGCTGTCTGTAGCAACTTTGTCAGCAAAAACATTGGCATCGTTGGTTTTAGGGGCAGATCTCCAAAACCTGTAAGTATAGGTTTTGGAGATCAGTGTTTAAGCAGGGGTGATTGAGAAAATCCCAAGCAATGCTGAGATTTGGAAGTCCCTGATTGGCTGTGGCCATAACTGATCATCTGAGATTTGCAAAATTTATCCTAAATCTGGTATTTATTTCTCCAAACATATACAATCCAGCTTGTTACAGCAATTAATGAAGTTACTCCTTTTAATTACATTAGAACCCCACTTCACAGCAATAAAATGCAGCTGATTCCCCACACAACTGGTGTGCATTTCATTTTTAATTGCATAATGTGCAGACTGAGACACCCTGTTTTGCTCTTTTATCCAGACCTTTACTCTTTCCTTTTTCTTCCAGCTTCTAACTCCACATCCAAAAAAGCACAGAACCAACAACCTCGTGCCAGATTTTCCCTATATATGAACATCTTTTTCTTCCAAACAGTAATGCAAGATTCATATTAGATCTAACGTGGGACTGATTTGAGTTGCAGCCTCAAAGCTGAATGCTTATATTCAAAAGCTCAAATTCAGCATTTTCTTTTGCTTTGCCCCAGCTGGTTGTAAAGGCCTTTCTTAGGGTATTGCACTGCTTGGGACTCAGACTCTTTCTCCCAGACCAGGTTTATTAAATCAAACTACATTTACTCATTTGTAATTCCATACCTTTAATCTTCAAAAAATATTTCTCTGAGGCTTTCCTTTGATTTCTATTAAAAGGTGTGGTCTATTCCACTTAAAAAATGAAACAGTGAAATGGATGGTAAGAGCAGGAAGACATAACCATTGTCACTCTATTTTAGCATGAGGGCAGACCTTTCTGGTTATTAAGTCAGAGCAAAAGAATAGCTGTTAGAGAGTTTAAATTAAAAAAAAATCTACTTGAATGAATTCCAGGGAAGATAAGAGAAGTACAAATGATATATTCCATTATAAACCTTGTAATAACTTAAAATTGATTAGTGTTTGAAGACTGTTGGATAGCTACAAAGCATTACTATTATAAAGCAAAGTGCAATTTTTGATAGCATGCAACTACTTCAAGATCTCTAATTTTTCCCTCTTTTACAATATTCATAGCAGAAATAAAGAGATATCTGTCATTCATGAGAAATGAGTCTAGTTCTGAAAACTATATTGTTAGTCATACCAAGTTTTAATAGAAAAAGTGAAATAATGATTTGGAAATAGGGAGAACCAAGATCAGAAGGAATGGTTCAGACAAGCAAGCACAGGAGGTCTCTATCTGCTTTGAATCTCAATTACAGTAGATCAGTCAAATGGAGTTCAGCTGCAAATACGAACTTTAAGAAGGATATATTCAATGACATATGGGAGAAAAGGCCCATACAGATAAACCACAATTTAGTCATGAATTCCTGAGCAGATTGCTTAATCTCCTCCTTACATTTTTCCCTACCTGGTATGTAAGAATTTATAGGGCAGTAGTCAGAAATTGGGCCATGGGAAATGGTTGCTGGCTTTAAAGAATAAGGCAGAGCCTCAGAAAACATGTATGATCTCAAGTTATTTTTTAACAAACAATGAATAAAATATTACATTAGAATAATAGAATTTAAAATCCAATTTTGAACTCAAGGCAATTCCATTTAGAAGAACATTTTTTCTCTGATTACAGCATTTTAACAAAGCCAGCACAATTTAGGATGGTAGTCAAACTATTTCATTATAATCCAATGTCACAAAAATGGATAGCTTCTTTCTACTTCTTATTTTTCCATATAAATACATTTCTAAATAATTAAATTACCTTTGCTGTGTTGAATTTTTAGATTATGGCAAACCTTACCTTCTCTTTAGGCATCTACCAAGCTTCAGATAGGTACAGGATGGTCAGATTGATAGATAGGTAGACATGGACAGCTCTCTGACAGACAGTGTGATTAAAGTGAACATGACAAGGCCTCTTGAGAACCAAAATGTAACAGGGTAATGCACTGCACCTGTTGAAATTATGTAAGAAGGTGTGGTGACAACACAGATATTAAGGTGATGTATTATAAAAACATTCTCCCTCATGCACACCTCAGACAGTTTTCCTTTCTCTGACAACACAGTTAAGAAAAAGTGCTGGGAAAATCATTGATTTCATTTAAATTTAAGTTTCCTGGTAGGAAATGAACAAATTCATTTAAGAAGAAAAGTAAATTACCAATGATTTCTGTCTGGTATTTTTGTAAAGCTCTTAGTAACAAACGTGGACTTGACAGCTTTCCGATAGAGCTGCAACAACGTGGGTAAGGACAGAGAAGAATTTGGCTGACCTGTGAATGGTCACCACTGATAACCACTGATACCATTTTAGGTGGGATATGAGACAACCAGGACAATTTGCATGTTTCAGATGAGGCAATGAAGGATGAATGTACCTTACTTTTAGAGTTTGAAAAAGAGCTTTGAGCATGTAAGATTGGGTGGACAGACCGAAAAGGTGTCTCTTGAATTTTCTTTTACATTGCATTCAGGCAACATAGACGAATAGTTTCAAGATCTAAACTTAAGGAAAATTAGCTGCTAGTAGATAGATTGCCATCTTTTTCTGTCATTTGCAAGGGACATGTTTCTTTCAAAGGCAAAGAGAACCAAATTCCAAATGGACTTCCAGCCCTTTGGAAAATGCCATCTAACTTCTCCAGGAATTTCTAGTGATCTGTGGTATAGAAGGCAGTTTATCCAAAGCAATAATGACAGCGTTTGTTCTAATGTCTAATTGTACACATTAACTGCATATTTTAGACATGGGCTATAGTGCTGCTATCAATTCCAAACATTATATTCAGAATTAGAATATATTTTAAAAACTTGATGGAATAAGCTATTACTCTAGCCAGAAAAGTGGTCATGGGGAGGGGGAGTTATGAGTGTAGAAATCAAAATTCTGTTGCAGATGACTAATACTTAGCTATACACCAGTTGGATAAAAATCAACGAACTTCAGGATATGTTGCAGATGAAGAAAGCAATTATTTCTCAGCAGAAATTGGTTTTGACAGATGCCATAATATGCAGGTAAAATTAAAAACTAGTGAATAATTTAAATGGCAATCTAGACAACATCTAAATAGATTTGAAAATGGAAAATTTATATAGAAAATGTACAGTTTATTTAATTTTTCATCACGCATCTTCAGAGATAACAATAATAGTCCTAACATGACCTTAACAGAAATAAAAAATTGCTTATGGGAAAAATTGTAATTCACTCATTAATTCTGAAGCCTTGCCATAATAAATTGAATTACATAACAGACATCAGTGCAGTCTTGCATGATTTAGTTTCTTGAAGTGTGATGTAATCTATCTTTTTAAGTGTTTTGTAACATGAAAGAGGAGGTTCTTAGGAATATAAGGATTTTATGCTGGAATAGAGCAAGAATGTCTCTACTCCAGGAGTCTCCTTTGAACAGACGCCACCCAGAAACTTCAATGAGAAAATTAACCTTTACGTAATGCATATTATTGTCCAAATCTTTATAATGAAAATAAATTTCTTTCTTGATTCTAAATGATGATCACTTTATTTCCCAAGGTATTAAGGTTGATTGATGCTTTGTATGGTTTGCTCTTACTTGAAGCTTAATTGGAGGGAGAAGACACATTTATCCCTATTAATGCTGTTTATATTCTCATGTTAATTACTCCAATATAATTCCAAAGTAACTTCCTGAATATGAATGCATTGCTCTGCCTTGCAATTGATGCAAATGGATCTGAAGTCAAGGGTCCTGGTTTGAAACTTTTATTAAGATTGAATCCACCTCCAGAGTAAAGGCGAAATTACACAGCAGTTAATACCAGCACCAGTGGACATTACATTTTATGTTTTATTTAGATAGCACCTTTGATCTAAAGCACAAGGAAATGTTAAATGGGGAACAAACATAGAAACAGAAGTGGTAAACAAACAAGGAAGTAGGAACAAGCTATCAGGCACTTGCACAGAAAGGGATCAAAAAGAACCATCAAGTGGTCATTAATACCTGTGCTAAAGCAGTGCTAAAACAAGTAAGAGATAGACTTAAAATAAAAATGCACGATGAAGTTAGGAGAATCACCCGGAAAACATCCTCCCAGGGAAAAAAATCCCTTTGTGGAGAACAACACTACTCAGAGCATAACAAATGTTTAATTTATTACCAAAATTCATTAAATAATTTCATTTATTCAGCACTGCCATTGGTTAGTAAAAGGCAAATCTTATATTGCCAGAGAGAAATAATTCTCTTTTTGGGAGGAATATTTGTAAACTGAATGTTTGCATTTTAAACACTGCGTTTGCATGAAGACATGAGCATTAAATACTGACAAGACAAGAAAAATACTGAATTTCTTAGAATATTAGTGTAAGAGAATCTGCCATTCTCCTACTGCGCCTGCAGGTTATCAGCTGCAACTATCAGGGAGAAGTTGTCAATCAACTCTATTGCAAGGATGAAAGAGTAGATGGTACAGTTTAATTTTATTATGGAAATTGATTTGCATCTTTTATATGTCTTGATTGAAAACTTTCCAGGTAATGGCATTGAAGAATACTCATAAAACTGCCATGACTGTGGTAATAACTATTATTATGATCGAATTTAATAATAAAAAAACCTGCCTGCAAGATGGGCAATATGAATAATTCATGTACAGTGTTGCTTAAAATGTGATAGAGAGAAAAAGACTTGTAGGAAAATTCTTAATGTATCCAGACAGGGATGATAATTGGTTTTTGCAACTAAATGAGTACTTCATGTACCAGACAGCACTAACAAGGCAGGAGAAGATATTTACACATTGGGGAGACAATTTCATTTATCTGGTTACAGCAGGATAAGTGGAATAAATGGTTTTCCTTAAAGGAATTGACAGAAAATGCATATCCTGATAATAATTAGTTTTGTTTACAACTAGAGAACAACAGAACAGGAGACACAATAGCATCTTTTCAATATGTAATAACATATGTAGCATATGCTTATGTAGGCCTTACTTATGCCATTAATCAACTACCTGCAAACACTGACCAGATCTCTTCCAATGCTGCCTTTTAGTTGCAAGCATAAAGAGCAGACCAGCATATGGAGAATTGTTTCACAGTTGCACTTTATTTAATTTTGTTTGATTCCTTTTAAGTATACAGTAACAGATAAGCTTCTGTTTCCTGCTTTTATTGCCTACCATCTGGTGGGAAAAGCATGGAACAGCAGAAAAAGTGACAGGTGACTTAAGAATATTTTAGTGGAAGGGTCTGAAGTTACAGTGAGTAAGAGTTCATCAAGGATAACAACTTCGGGAACAGAAAGCCATGCAAGAACTCATCTCTTCCCTCTTGTCCAAAGGCAATGATTGAGAATTGTCTTCTCACTTGTTGATATAAGTTGAATTTCTTAGATACCACCTTGTAAAATTATTAAAAACAAATGAAACCAAAGTTTCTCCCTCCAAAATTCATAGGAAAAACCATTTACAATAACATACTAAAAGCAGTTAGGAAAACTGAAAAAAACCCTTGGGAATTGGATTTAGTAAAAATCCTTGTAAATATATTGTGCTTTACCCATTTCTAATTCTGTCTTACTTGAACCTGAGATCAAACCTCTTAGTTCTGGCTTGCCACCAGGATTTCTGATCAAAGTTGATAAAGCAAAATGACAACAAAGAAAGCTTTGAAGGCTACTGTGAGAACAGTGGGAAAACAAAACGAAATGAAACAAAACAAAACTGTATTCTTTTGTTATGACTATGGCCTGTGCCTCTGTGTGTTTGTTTATGATGGATTACTTTCTATGGAGATTCCATCCAAAGGGAATTACACTTGAGAATCTATACAATAATCTAGCTAAGAGGCATCTCGGTAAGTACTAAAATACAGTTGCTTATTTAATATATCTGTGCTTGCTTTGCCAAGACTAAGATCTTGAAATGATAAACTCCCAGACTCCTTTGGCCAGTTAAAAAATCTGCCCCATGATGTAGTTTACAGGAAGGATCAGAAAAAAAGGTTCCCAAATGTTTACAGAACTATAGTTTGAAGTCTGACTACTCTTGCTCTTCTTGACCATTTCTAAATGTAACCATGGGGAATACAATTTTGTGTTTCTGGATCACAAATAGAATTGGGACATTTTGTTGATTCTGCAGTAAAACTCTTTTCACCTTTGTTAATTACAGTGGAAAAATCAATCTCAGAAAAGGCCATGGTGACATATCAAAAGATTATAGGAAATCCTGTTCCACTTCATTAACACAGTTTCTAGAATTGCTGTTTCTGCATGTTATTGAGTTGTAGTGATATACTGGAAATCTTAGAAATGAATGCAACATGCTCCTGTAGCTTCTGAGAGAAAATAGAAAAAGGGAAAACAAGATTCTTGTCTACTTGTTGAGAAAAATAAACGAATAGTCCTTACTCTCCACAACTGGAACATTTAAACAGCTATTCATTAGCTTATTGGTGGGAGAACAACAAAGAAACAAACTAAAAACCAAGAAAAACCGTCCCACACATTACCTGATATGCAGTCAAAATAGATCCAATAAAATCAACAGCAGGTTCTGCTTGCCATAGAGAAATCTTATTTATATAAACCTTTGTACTTGACATTATAGAGAAAAATCAGAAAAAGTGGCCATTAAAATGTCATAGCTAAAAAGCAGATACATTTACCTAATTTAATCATTATAGTGAATAGCAAGAGAATGTCTCTTCTGTGTTTTCTTTTTAAAAAAAGAATAATAATTCTAGTAGGAAGAAGCTTTTATTCTGGCTAAAACGCATTTATTTTTCATACCAAAGTACTGTGGAAGAAGAGAAAGTTTTGATGAAACTTGCAAATACAGAATATTTCCTCTGACACCAGCAGTAGTACAACCAGGCCAAAGGAAGCTGCTCAGGACAAGTGCTGGAGATCATGTATAGGAAACGGGAGACCTGAAGACACGAAGCATTTAACATCTTGAAGGTAAGGAATTATAACTGACTATGACAATGAATGAAATTTCTGTAAATTAGCTATGTCCAAAGGACGTATAACATAAAAACTAAATTTGTACAGCTGATTTTGCAGATTTCATGAATGTTTCAGAATGACACAGGAGACATTTGAGGAAGATAGGCATTCTTTGGTCTCTGTACTGACTTTACACAGTCTTTTGAGAGAAATATGGCCCAGAAATCCAAGAATTACTGGTTCTCCATTTCCACTGAGAAAAATTACTTGCATAATTTTTGAATCCATTATAAATTTCCGATGGACTTTCCCTTGTGCCTACAAGCACCCTCATGCTCCACTTTGTGACTTAGACTAATCCCTCCTCTGTCTCCTGACATACACTTAATAGTAATTTTCCCTTACAGCTCAAATATGACTTCTGTGAACAGTGGAAAAGACAATTCTTATTGGGAAGGCCAACTGGTTTATGAGCACTATGAGAAAAAACTTCCAGATCATGAGGTTTTATTGCCATACCAAGGGTTTGCAGGAAGGGAGAAGTGATGGGCTGTCATCCTATCTCTTTTCAAAGGTTTACAGATAAAATTCAGTTCATTGTTCAGTCCTTTGTTCTCAACTTTCAAACTTTTTACTTAAGGGCAAGATGTTCTTTACAGAGGAAAGAGACATGGGTGTCAGCTCAGATGATGTGCTGTATGACAGTTGTTCTTTGGCAATGGGTTAATGGTCTCATTTCATGCCTCTGGATTTTTCCTACAGTTGAAGGTACTCTAGACACAACTTTAGTCTGGGGAAAATTAAAAAAAAAAATCAAGTGAATTTTTTGTCATTCAGAAATGCTTCTTCTTTGCAACCAATATGTACTGCAGACTAATACAGAACAGATGAAGGAAGCCAATACAGGAAGACAAGCTACCTTTTAGTAATTTGCTAATCGAGCAAAATGGGAGTAAGAGCTGAGCACTAGTCTTTGTTAAAAAAGGAATTTTAACTCCTGATTGTTAGGGAAGGTGTGGGGGAAGAAATAAAGGGCTCAGCAGGAGTGAAAGAATTGTTTGGTTTCTCTCAAAGAGTCCAGAAGATCTTCTTTTTATTCCAGCTGAGACTAAAGTAAAACAAATAATATATAAAAATTTTCAATATATCTCATAAACCTGGTATAACAGAAAACAAACTTTCAGCTCTGAGATGACTGACAGTAAAAAAAAAAGCAAAGCAAATAAGCATAGCAATACAAAACTCTTGGGTGGTTCATTAGGTAAATGGGATAGAGCCTGAGATCTAATCTCAAAAGCACCAGTCTGTACTGTCCAATCTAAAAACTCTTTCTTCTGTCAGAAGACAGTCATCAACTGATAAACCCTTTCCTCAATGACAATAAGAATGTATTTAAGTTACTCTTGGACACACAGAAGAGGCATGGGTGGTCTGCTTTGAAGTGTCAGTACCTTAGATTTAATATGTTAATAATATGCTAATAATTTATGCATAAAACAGGTTGCATTGAAGGAAAAATCCAATATTGTCGGTTTCCATGACAACCAGTGTGCTAGCAGATTACACTGTCTCACATCAGATGGTTGCCAAGGTTGTGACCTATTTCTTAGTTTTAATAATTACGTTTGCAGAATTTAGAAATGCTACCTGAAAAACAAATGATAAACTATCGCTCATGGTTAAGGATATAAAAGAATATCAACATAAAAGAATCTTGCATTCTAGATTAAGCACTAGGCTTAGAAACTGAAAAAGAAGCATAAAGTAATAATTCCAAGAGTGAAGGAAGGCATGGAAGGCATGGACAGTTGTGTGAATAAGCAGTGGACTGGTGTACAATATTTCAGGGTGAAGTCAGTGGTTATATATACAGCTTATGTCAGTAGCAGGGACAGTTTTCAGGTTGCTCAGAGCCCGATCCAACCTGACCTTGTACAGTTCCAGGAATGGGACATCCACAACTTCTCCAAGCAGCCTGTTCCAGTGACTCACCACCCTCCCAGCAAAGAATTTTTTCCTAACATCTAAGCTAAACTCACTCTCTGTCAATTTGAAACCATTCCCCCTTGTCCTGTCACTACATGCCCTTGCAAATAATCTCTCTCCACTTCTCTTGTAAGCTCACTTCAGGGTTTCTGGGCTTTCTGGGCTGTGAGCACACACTGCTGGCTCTCATCCACCAGCACCCCCAACTCCTTCTTGGCAGGGCTGCTCTCTGTCTGCTCATCCTCCTGCCTGCGTTGTACCGTGGGTTGCCATGACCCAGGTGCAGCACCTTGTAGCTGGTCTTGTTAGACCTCATGAGATTCCCATGGCCCCATTTCTTGAGCTGTTTCAAGTACCTATGGATGGTATCCCATCCTCCATGTGTGTCAGCTGCACCACTCAGCTTGGTGTCATCTGGAAACTTGATGAGGGCAAACTCTATCCCGTCATCTGCGTTATTAATGAAGATATTAAATAACATGGGCCCCATACAGACCCCTGAGGGACACTGCTTGACACTAATGTCCACCAGGACTCTGGGCTGTGAACCACTACCCTCTGGATTTGACCATCCAACCAATTTCTTATCGATCTAACAGTCTACCCATCAAATCCATCTCTAATTCTTGGAGAAGGATGTTGTGGAGGACCATGTCAAAGGCCTTACAGAAGTCCAGATAAACTACAGGTAACCCTTCCCTTCTCCACTGACATAGTCCTTCCACCACAGAAGGCCACCAGGTTGCTTAAATGATCAAAACTTCCAAAGATTTTTTTTTTTTTTTTAATGAGTGCACTAGAAAGCAAGTATTTTGTAGGTTGTGAAGCAGAGTATAAAATAAATTAATTGCTATTGCAGTTAAGTCAAAAGGAGCATTTTCAAACACCAACATATGCTAGTGGACTAGATGAGGTCATGTTTTCTGGATTCTTCACTGACCAAAGTTCACTACAGTTTGAGTAATCCACTCTGTTTTTTTATTTTTTTTTGCGCTTAGAAAGGTATCAAGTTGCCATTCTTAAATAAATAAGTTGCAACAGTGCCTTCAGGGGCTGACTGTGGTGTTAGATAGCAAACAAATGGTCCTCTACTACTTGCTCATTTTACACTGTGTCAGTGTAAAACAATCCAGGAATGTAACAGTTTTGTCACCAAGACTTTTAACTGACATTTTCTAGTTGACTGAAGAATTTGTCCTTTATTTTTCTGTCCTATCAGGCTACAAGCTTGGAAGGCAATCACTGTCAATCCTGTTGCTGAGATCGATACTATAAGTCCCAGTTCCTACTACTGAAACCTGTTTTCTGTGGCCCATAAAACAAATAATCCTGCTAGTTTAATCAGATTGGTCTGACCAAGTCAGTTGAGGTAAAAAGGAAAACAGCTCAAGCCATTCTTGTTTTTTTCAGGTTTGCTGAAATGTCTATCAAGTGATACAGTTATAATAACTGCAACAGACCTGTACAACTTCCATAATCTATGGGAATTTGATTTCAGTTATCACAATATGATTAGAGAAATGCATTAGTCATAACTTGAATAAATTATCTCTTTTTACACCAGTATTTGTAGACCTGCTTTGTCGTTCTTTTTGTTCTTTGCCTCCACTCCTCTCTTAGAAGTTGTCCTATTGTGGTAAAAGATTATCTTTGAATTCAAGGCTCTTCAGGTTTTTCATACTAATTTTTTTTTTCTTTTTTCAGTAAGAGATGCAAATAGTATGCAAGATGAGACATTGCAAAACCTGTTTCATGATGTTCTATTTTTCTTCCAATTGTTATTCTTGAACCTATTTTGTTAATGACACACACATTTATAACTGGCCTTCTTTGGGAAAGGAATTAATTCTAATGAATAAATACAGTAATGAATGTTCCTGCTTCCTCCTGCCCCAGGCTGGTCAGCTAGTCCAAGCAAAAGGATTTACACATAACTCTTGGCATAGATTTGAGTTATTTTCTAGCTGCCTGGTTTATACAGAAATGTATTCTGTGTAAATACTTACTGTTCAACCTCTTCAGAAAATTCTAATACTGTAGAACACTCTTTTGTTCAGACCAGAACATTCCTGTTCCTAGGATTTTTTTGTAGCAAAGAAATGAAGGCTTGTCTTTCTAAGGAATCAGACAAAATCTCATCTGGAGTGCAGCCCTCTTTCACTGATATTGAAACTACTTACTATTCATTGACCCACTTGAGAAAAGTTCAAGTATGGCATTAATGGATGAGAGAGGAAACAAAAAAATGAGAGGAGGAGAAGAGTATGTCTAGCAACAGACAAGTATCACAGCTATTTTATTTCTACCTACCACTTGCTATTTAGTTATATACTGGATAAAATAAAGTCTTCCTAGAGAGGCATAGTTTGTCCTAGGAACTACTATCTGTGACTTTCTGTTACAATGTAAAATCATTTCAGCTGCTCACTGTGACTTAGCCCACATAACACTGGAAAAAGGGGCTATCTCAGCAGGAGATAGAAAGCGGAAGACAAGCATAAAAAAGACAAATATAAAACCTAGATCTCTTAGCAGCTGAACACTTGGGCTAGTAGTTTGGTGACACGTGAACTCTTGGTATGTGGATCAGAAAAGTTGGACTTTTTTTACCAGTTCTCATGGGTAAATGGGAGCTGAGGGCAAAATGCTGCTATTTTTCCCCCTGCTGTTATAAGTGGTGACACCTCCTTGGCTCTACAAAAGAGTGTCAGATTTCAGTGGCCTTGTCCTAAGAAGCAGTGCTTTGAAAACCCCTTAAGTGTCAAGCTGGCTATGGGATGCTAGGAGCCAACTGGGGCTGGCAGGGTATCCTGGATGTAAAGTGGACACATTAATTTTTGTCCTTTGATTAGAATTTCCTGAATGCTGGCAGAGAAACTCAATCTGAGCCCAGTCTTAGTGAACCAAGTAGTGAAGCTCCCATTTCATTAAAACTGTACTCTTTGACATGCTTTGGTGGACCACTAATACTTTGATGACTTTTTCCCATCCATGTATATTTGACATGGTGAGACTATTTCCAAAAATTTCTAGTAGTCAGCCTGTATGTTACTTTTTTTTATTAGAGTCAATCATCATTATGACAAAAACCCCCCAACAAAAAAAAGGGAACTCTCTTGAAATTTTACTTGCACCACTCATTCATCTGTTTCCTTTATCCCATGATCTGCTAGTAGTATCTGGGTCAAAGAGTGATATGATACTTTATACTCCTTATGTTCCTTGCTTCAGCAAACCATCCCTCAAGTTATTAATTCGTGAAGAGGTGAAAAGCAAAGGCAGGCTGAGGAGGGAGAGGCATATTGTGCATATTTGCTTCTTCTGCTCTATAATGTTTTATCCACACAGCTATGTAAGTGAAGAGTGAGAAAAACCTCACATATTCTATGCCAAAATCGCTATGCCAGCCAAAAAACCCCATGTGGACACAGCTATGCTGACAAAGAAGAGATTTACGGGCTGACCTCTGGGTGCTGGGGGAAGTTGCACAAGTATGCAGGCAGAAAAACTCCTTCTGTCAACATACTCTACCTCTAAAGAAAAGGATCCTGCTGACACAAATTAACCACTATGGATATATTTACATAGTTATACCTGCACTGTAAGTCCTGTGTTTTGGGCAATGGTGAGGAAATGGTAGAAGAAACAGTTGTGGCTATTTTAAACCTCTGTGAATACTTCTTTAGCACTTGTCAAAATTTGACTATTACAATCACAACATCTTATTTCTAAAATGTAAAATTAATTCTCCTTTATGATGTTGGCTTTTTTTTTCCTACTTTGTCTCTGAAATGTTTGTACTACACCAGCATCTATCATCAGGAGCTGGTTTTCTAGGTCAGCAGTTTAGTTTCTTGATTATCATTTATAATATGTCACATTCTCTAATTGCATCCTAATGTTTTAAATTTTCCTAACACTTACTGGAATTAATGAAATATTTAGAAATATTTTCAGCCATTACATTTTAGCAACAAGTTATACTATGAAAATATACATTTGTTTATGCAGTTTTTGAATGTTTTTTAGAACTGCAACAGATAGAAGGGGAGCACTAGGGAAACTGGCATTTTGCTGAATGTAAGTAATTTACAAAGTACTAACAGGAGAATCCCAATTATTTTCTGTTGTTTTAAGGAAGCAGCTAAGTGACAACCTGGCAATTAGCAGGATTTGGAAAGAGTAATCAAATTATACTTTTCCCATAATTGTATATAAATCCCTTCATGTTACTCAATCTTATCCATATATTTTTTTTTTTTTTAATTCAAACAACTTGTAAAATAGCCCTGTAAAAACTTAGCAAAAATAGACTTTTTTTTCTAGCCAGGAAAAATTCTCAACACTTCTATCTTCATTGTCCTTTCTTAATAGGGTAGTAAAAGAAATATTTACTGCACTTTAAACTCTCACAGCAAGTCTTTTACTCCTACCAGTTATGGTGACATACTAGAAAATCCATGTGCAACTCCCTTTCTCCCATGTTTACACACAGAAGGAAAATGTAGAACAGATTGAGCACCTCTCATAAAAATACTCATCTAGGGACAGGGATTAGGACCAAGCTTTTTCATTTTCATGACAGTGGTGGCCTATCTTCCTCAGATTTTGCATTACTTTTGTGCTTAATCAGCATGAAATAGTCAGAGATCCCTAGGTTATTGTATTGGTTTTGCTTGGCCTGTTTTTTGGTAGCAGGGGGGCCACAGAGGTGGCTCCTGTGAGAACCCCCTGGAAGTTTCCCCCATGTCCAGCAGAGCCAATCTCTGATGGCTCTGAAGATGGACATGCTGCTGGCCAAAACTGGGCCAATGAGAGAGGTTGGCAATGCCTCTGTGATGACATATTTAAAAAGAAAACGAAAACAAAGTCACAAGATTTTGGATTCTACTCAGAGAAGAGGAGGAGGTGAGAACATGTGAGGGAAAACAACGTGGAGACACCAAGGTCAGTGAAGAAGGGGGAGGAGATACTCCAGGCTCCGGAGCCGAGGTTCCTCTGGAGGCCATTGTGCAGACCATGGTGGACCAGGTTGTCCCCCTGCAGCCCCTAGGGATCCATGGGGATGCAGAGATCCACCTGCAGCCCATGGGGGAGGTGCCAGTGCTGGAGCAGGTGGATGCCTGGAGGAGGCTGCGATCCAGTGGGAGACCCTGTGGAGAGAGAGGGCCCTGCTCCCAGTCTGGAGCATCCTGTCCTTGGAGGACTCCAGGTGAGGGTGAGAAAGTGACTCTTGTGAGTGCCTGGCATCGGGCACAAATATATTCATATAGACACACATATGTAGACTTATGTATATGCATAATAGCTGGGATTTAAGAAGAAAGAATAAACCATTGCCTCCAAGATAATGTCAAAAGGCAATAAAAGAAAAATTCTCTTGAATAATTTTCTGGTCAGAGTATCTAAACTGTGTACAGTTTCAGTAAGAGCTAGGCACTTACACAGGAGATCACAGTCCTACTTTTCATTATGGGCCTCATTTTGTCTGTGAGCAAGTTTCTTATCAGGGAATGTGATAGCAGTGTCTAGCTAAAAATGGTCACTGAAGCTTGCAAAGCAGTATTGTCACAAGGGAAGAATTAGTTTGGAAGACAGATGAAAGGACAATAAGAACTTTCTTTTCCTAATTTTGGTCAAAGAGAAGCCAGAGGTCAAAGAAGCAGGAGAGTTTTCTCCAAACATACACACACTCACATTTTGCTTGTTAAATCATGCCCCTCTCTTAATTTTTGAGGTCTAACAAAATCCTATACTCTTGTCTCTGCCCTGAGGAATGTGCAAGTAGGTCTGGCTGTGGGAAGACTCTCGTACTTAGAGGTGTAGGGCTCTTTCCCCTAACAATGAGGGTGCTAAACCAGGTAATACAGGAGGTATTGTACTGTTAGAACAAATTAAGCCACTTTTATTAAAGCAAACAAGGCAGTTGAGAGCCTTTGATGTATCCATAGTGCCAACATCCTGCAGATGTCTCACTTCAGTCAATTAATCAGCCATTTCCCAGAGCATGGTAATTGTTTATGCAATCCACTTTGATATGTTTTATAGCATTTCCTTTAATCCTCCCCAACTTTTCATCCCTGGCAAAAGCTTTATGGTAACATAAACCGTAATTGTGCAGTAAAGAAAATCACCTTCTGTTGCAGTCTACAACTGCTTTATCACCCTCATCCTAACATACATAACCTACACTCAAACAGCTAAATATAGGCTGGGAAGCATGCTGCTTTAATAGCAGGTAAACTCAATGACTTCCTGACAAAGAACTTAACCTCTGTCAAGGGCAGAGTCAGAACTATCTAGGGGACCTTTATACTTCTTAGTCAATGACATTTATTGCCATTATAGCTGGCAAAAATTTTTCTGAATAGAAAATTTTTCGTAAAGACAAAAAAAGGAAGACAAAAGCTCTTTATCCTCTCTGAGAAAACTTTTTTTGGAAATTGAAAGCATTCTAAAAAAAGTTTCTACTATTTAAACAGCAGTATTTTGTCATTAGATTTCTATCTTTTTGTTTAATGAAAATGAGAAATTAAAAAAGCTAGAAGTGAAAACTTGTAAAAATATGAACAGTGTATAAGAAATAGACCTAAATATTTTGCATTAAAAAAGTAAAGTAAAAAAAAGTCAATCAGCTACAGACACTTCCTTTAATCTTATTATGTCAAAAATGTATTGAGATCTGCCTTGCCACTTCTATTTTCTGATCTGTTTTGAGGTACTGCCCTGTGACATCCTACACTGACTCTGGTAAAGAAGGTGTGTAGAGGGATGTTTGTAAGCATTCAGTCATCCTCTCTAGTGTCTGCAAACTCCCTCTGCATCATACCTTATAGCATAAACCCGAAGCACCATTTCACATTTTAAGTGCTGACAAACACTGTGCTGAACTACAACTGTCAAGAAATAAACTTTGGTCATAAACCCCAATCTCTTTCCTCTCTCCTTTGTCTCCTTTAACACTTGCTGGCTACCACTAAGAAAATCTAAGCCTGTGAAGAGATTCTCTAGGATTTATGAATAGTATTTTTATGCAAATTAATCTATGTCAGCAGGTTTGGTTTTGTTTAGACTTCTCCCCCTCACAAAGGACTAATGACATAATTCCTACCCATCAGTAATTCTATTCTTTATTCTAACACTGCATAATTTTTTTGCTATAGGTTTTTCTTTGTTTTTTTTCTTTCTCTTTAGGTTAAGAAGTGTTGTGGATTATATTTGGATCATTTCCAGTGTTACTGTGGTGTCCCATACTATACCACAATGATCCTTAATTGGCAGTAAACAGAGAAGAAGCCGTCATCCTTGTAAAGCAGCTGTTCTATGGATATATGATATCACACTAGTGTGGAGGCTGCGGCAGGAAAGCTAGGTCACAGATTGCTTAGCTGGAGGACTTTGTCCTATGGACTAATAATAACTCCACTCTAAATTTGAGGGAAAAGGATGGGCAGGAGTCTCAGACAGACAGACTCTTGCTTGGCCAGAAATGAGACCATTCTGTTCTATGAAGGGGACTGGTTCCCTTTTGTCCTTTACTGCATCAGTTGGATTAACTTGATGATTAGAATAAGGACCATTATGCTGGCTTTGTAGCATTTCACACTAGATACTTTTGGTATTGTTTTAGACACCACCAAGAAGAGTGGAACAATGAGATTTGGACTTACATACTTAAGTATATTTTGTAGTGTTTAGTGTAGGAAGAGTTTGGCTTGTTTTTCCATTGAGGATGCTCTCACTTCTTGGTTGACATGAACTTAGAGGGCTAACATTTTTCAAAGATAGGAAATAAATTTAATTAACTTGATAATTCCTTTTTCTTATCACTAGATAAAACACAAGTTATCTCCAAATTCAATTTGTTTCAATAATACTGTTAAAAGAGACAAAGGTATTCACCTTTTGTATATGGCTGCTAATGGGCTGTGTGCTCCTTTAATTCTCAAATATACCAAACCTGGATAGCTTTTCAGAGTGAGCAATTGCAACCAGGTGGATGCAAATTCGTTGCCCAACAACAAATTAATTTGCGTAGGTATGATACATCTTCTTCCTCTTCCCATTATGGTAATTGAATATTCATCACATAACAAGTGCAGTTAATTAGCAGATTATTCATTTACTGGACAAATAATGAACATCTTATTTTGAACAAAGAAGAGGGATAGGAAACCCAGAGGGAGAGAAAATAAAACATACATTTTTATAAGGCCATTATTTAAATTAGTCTTCTTTTAAATAAGAAGAGAAAAGGAATCACCGTGGTCCCACAGAAACCAGCGGTAAGCCTCCCAGAATATCAGTGGGGCTGGATTTCTGGCCTCATATTTCAAAAAGAGCAGAATATTAGCATCACTTTAAAACAAAAAATAAACTTCGTGACATGTCAACATTTATTCACGTTTTTTGTTTTTATTTATTATGCTGCTGTTTCCTAAAGTTATTTCTGCGGTTGCCTGTCATCATCATTCTTTTGTCTGTTTTCTAATGTTTAGACTGTAAAAACCTTTACAAAGGCAATTTTTGACCCCTTCTCTATTTTTGCACAGTGCAGTCCTGGCCCATAATTCAGGCTCTTGCATAGTAGATTCTTGTCATCACCAGCCAGAACGAAATTTTCTCGGTATAAATTGACATGTCTCCTCTAAGGGGAATGGAGCAAATCAATTTGAGGAAGAATAAGCCTTAGTATTCAAATTTGTTTACTTAGGCTTTAATATTTTTGAATTTTTTTTTAATGGGTATTGTAAAATAACTTCAGTTTCTTGCTGAGGTACTTGTTATCCAGAAATTTTACCAGATTTTTCAATGCTGAAGAGACAAAACCTATCTCTGATATAACTCTGCTAACACCAGTGGTCTTGTGCCAGATTTCATTGCATCCAGCATCTTTAAGATGTGCCAAGAATAATTCTCATTGAAAGCTCAGTGGTGAGAGGAAAATATTTCAGTTCTAGATGAAGCTAGAACTGTATTGTGTGCAGCTACATGGCACAAACTCTTTGTGGAAGGTTTTCTCATGTTGTGATAGTTTATCATTAAACTACAACCTGTCAGTGTCTGTCAGAATGGTTCTGATATCGGCTAACTTTCATGACTCTGTTAAAGTGAAGGTATTGGACCAAAAAAATTATATACTTGGAGGAAATTTTTGACAAATTGAGGGATTGAAGCAGAGAGCAAGGAAGGAGGAGGGAATGGGGGTGGGGGGAAAGAGACAGAATAAAAAGGGAAAAATAAAGTTTTCAGTTATGTGGATCCAGAAGTCTGGGGCAGGGGAAGTTGGCAGGAAGTAGCTATGGCTTTACCTTAACAAATGCTCCATTTTCAATTACACTGACCTGAGAAGTTCCTGTTCTTCAACAAATGAGGTTGAATTTTATTGAGATACTGGAAATAGCTGCATCAGCCTCTAAATTTATATTTAGCATCATTGACTAATTGTAGATGAGTAACTCGTAATTAACTCAGTAAAAATTGATAATGCTTTAGAGTTATACCAAACATTGTACTAAGTTTATAGAAAGACAACCAAGAGAAATGACATCTTTAAATGTTTGAAGGCTTCTAGTGGCAGCACAAGGGGATTCTGACAACTGGTCCGATATCACTGCTGCAGCTGAATACAATAATCTAGATCAAGTCATGGCATGCATGAGTTACTGTGTTTTTTAGCGATTATTTTCAACTTTCCCTGCCATAGGCCAGGCAGATTAGCACACTGTTCAGATTTCTTTCTGTCCTTGGCATGAATTTATGAAGCTTCTTTTCCTGGGCAATGTGCAGAACTGAAGTTGAAGCTGAGAAATGGGGCATATCACAACAAAACACCAAACACACAGCTCAGCCCTTCCATGCTAACTCCTGGGTTTGAGAATTATTTTCTCTTCCCCTCTGCTTCATTCTCCACTCTACCAACCTGTGTTAACTGAAGTATTAGCAATAGAAAGTAGAAGAAATCACCTTTGTTGTTATTATATAGGAAATAGTGTAAAAAATAAGTGGAAGATGGTGGCCATTTATAAGGATAAGGAAAAAAATCTCAAACCATTAATTCAACATGAGACTTGAGATTATTTTCTACACTTATTCTTCCACTGTGTCTCTAATTATTGAGTTTTTTTTATTTTACCAATCATAGAGGGTGTCCAGATTAACTGTGTTGGATTGCTGAAGCCTTCTACATATAGACAGATAAGTAATACTCCTGAAGGGAAGTCTTAGTCAGGTGAGAATTGATCCTTGAGGCTATGACAGACAGACAGTCTGTACTTCAAAGTAAGTATAATACTTCTATTCCCCTTGAAATCCTAATGCAGAAATAATTTTACAATTACAAAATTCACGATTAATGCTTGTGCCAGACACAAAATTAGATGAAAGTCCTAACCAGAAATGGCTGGGAGCTTAAAAATGGAACTATGTCTCACTGGGCTAATCACTTCCCTTAAAATTAATATTTTTCAAAGTTAAATGTCAGTTTTGACATATAACCCCAAAGTTCTGTGAGGAAATCTGTCTGTATGGCACTGCTCTCTGGCTTATCAACCACAGAAACTTCCAGAGTCTTGGTACAAAGCTCTGATTAAAAAAAAAAATAGAAAGTCTAAGCAACATGCTTCTCTGTATCTGTATTCTTCTGTTCTGTTCTTCAAAAATGCTTAATAACAGACAATTTTACTGAATGGGAATTATTGTTTAGGTGCTAATAATATGAAGTAGTAGAAAAATTGATTTATTATCCTATAGACTTGAATATTTTTCTTGAGTAAAAAATAATGATTCCATAAATCAGAAATTGTTCAGTTATTTGCCTGCTGGATATTTAGTTCATTTGGAATGAATGGAAATTTACCTTGGCATGTCACAGCACAGAGAGGGGAAAATAAACTTTGGAACATAATTATATTGTTAGAATTTTGTGCTATTATAGGAGGAAGATAAGATTAGTCTTACAACTTTATTTAAAACTGTATTTTAACTCCAAGGGAAGATGCTGGATATGGCATATCAGAACATGCTTAACCTAAGGGCGATAGGTGGAAGAAGAGGTTGAAAACTGTTTTCAGGACATTCCTTTTTGAGATAGCAGGGGTGAGCTTCAATCTGCTCAGTTTACACTCTTCACATCTAGCACTGGTTTTGGCTAGGTCTGGACATCAGCAGCTATGTCCTGGCATGCCACGTGCTGGAGCTGGAATCGGCATATTACAAAAGGGTCATAAAGAGGAACAGGCAGTCCTGGTGAATGGGTTCATTAGGGTGTGTAGCTGACCTTCAGAGAGGAAGTCCTTGAACGGATGAGTGCTGCTTGCTGGCACAGTGCATCAGGGAATGAATTGCTTTGCACTGGCTCTTTTTCCAAAAGCAGCTGCTCTGAGGTCCAGCCAGAGAGAGGCGAGACAGGCATTTGCTTTTTCCTGCCTAGATCAGCAGCAGCTCACCACTAATACTGTACTATAATACTAATTGAGTGAATCACTCAATGAAGACTGATAACAACTTATTTCAAACTTGTAAATGGGTATCCACAAGGCCAAGCCTTCAGTTATCATGCTGTTTCACCCCACCAAGATAAACTCTACATATATCAAAGATGGATTGCAGATGCAAAGAAGCTTTTTGAGAAACATGAGGAGGGTGCATGTTACAGACAGAAACTGAACGCCACTAATAACATGAGATAGAAATACTTCTTGGACAAATGCTTTGCTTCAGTTATAATCCAAACTTAATCTGGAAAATTCCATAGGTTTCAGGATGTAGTTAATATCCTACATCAATCTGCATCTGGAATATGTAGGAGGTTGTCCTAGCAGGATGCAAGTCTTGCTGCACAGTTTCATGTGCAGCTCTGTTAATGAGAATGAAGCTCAAAAGGTTGGTTCTGTGTCAGAAAACAAAGCTTCATGGACTTTTTGGAAATAAAAGAATAAAGAAAATCAGGTAAGTGGACAGGTTATTGCACCTACCACACTAACAGTTTTGTATTGAGCAGCCTTGGCAAAAAGGGAATTCTCAAAACCAGAAAATACATGGTTTAAGTCTCAGCTGCAGAACAGCTTGGAATTTGAATCCATCTCACAGAGATTTGCTCTCCATGGGGCTGTGTGTGTTTCTCAGGATCAGTCCAGAAATCCCACTCCCTAGTTAAGCAACCTCTCCAACAGAAAGTACATTTTGTAACAGGAAATATTTGCAGGAGGTGGTAGTTGCAATAAAAATATTCCTGATCACTCCTTTAATTAATACTCAGACTCTTTTAGTTAGTGATCATGAATTGATCATGATCATTGTGGTCCTTTTTCTGCTCATTTCCCATGTGGGTTTTGCAAGCATAATAGAGGTTCAGGACAGCTGCAGAAGGGAAAGGTGGGGTCAGTTCAGGTATAGAAGGATTAAAATGTAGTGGAATAGTTTTCCTCCAGTGGTAACAGCTACTGTGAGCAGGTGAATGAAATCAGTGATCTTGCCAAGTGCCTGATGGAGAGGTGAAAAAACAACAGAGGTGGAGCTTGAGGCAGACATTTAATGATAAGGGGATACCATGAAAATATGTGATTCATATCTCATCTGTTGAAACTCACACACATGTTGCTTACAGTTCATGTGAAACCCTGCTGCTTTCTCAAAGCCTCAGTTATTGCAGAGTCATTTCAGAAGCTGCTACCCTGGTTGATTGCTCTCAGATGTGCCATGTGAAACTCTTGCCAGTTCAGCTAGGTGAAAATCTGGGGATGTAGCAGATCCTTTAGATGAAAAGAAAATTCTGGCACACAGTGAAATATGTGAGTGATGCACCAGCTTGAGTATTTAGAGCAGAGTGCAACATGAGAAATTCAAACTGAAATGTTCCATAACTGAGGATCCATTATAGACTGAATGAGCAGCATGGAAGTTATAGCTCTTGCTCAGGGACATCACTCACCTAAATCCAAGGAAAATAAAATGTTAGACTATGAATTCTGACCCAGGAGAGAGCTGACGGAAAAATATAATGCAAAGGGAAGAACTGTAGATATCCTAACAAAGCTAAAAAGTAGAGACCTCGGTTTAAAGATTGCATCATCTTCATCATCTAGAAAAAAACCCACAAAAATCTAATAAACTCACTCCAGTCTTATATTTCAATGATTTTACTGATTCATGTTACTATCTGAAGTAGTGATAGTAGAATGTGAAAAGTTAAAGGGTATTTCCTCTACTAGGTGTTACATTTCTAAAAGACAAATTTAATAAACAGAGTTAACTTGCAAACAAGAGATTGTTCCAAATGCATGCCATGTACACAGATGATCATCCTGTACTCTATTAATCTTTCTATACTTCACATACCTGAATCTATTATTTGTATAGCATTTATTCTCTAATAAGGTAAAATTAAAATCTGAATCCCCAAGAGCCTGGGGAGGTCACCAGTGTGAATTAATCACTAATCAAGTAAAAGTGCTGCACTCCAAGGAAATTGTGATCAATTCTGATCTGCATATTAATTGATGGCTCATTCAGGAAAGTGTTAAAAAGCAATTTTCAGTCAGACAAAATGAATTAATTCAGAGGAATTGTTCTTAAGATAGTTACATAGTTATCCATGTTGGAAGGGAAAATATTAAAAGTCAAATCTACAAATATACTGCCACACAAGGCAAAAAGAAAACCACATGTCTGCTCCTCAAAGGGAGACTGGTCTGAGCAAATGCACATGTGTTTCCATCATCATATCAAAGAAGAGTACTTCAAAGAAGGGAAGACCTGGAATAGGGATAGATGTATCCTGCAGCATACTACCTGGAAGGAATGCATATGCAGCAGGAACCCCACATAATTAATAACTGCTAGGTAACAGGAGTCGAAGTTTAACCAAGCTCTTATCTTCACTAGAGGACTACATTTTGAATTGGACAACTTAATTCTTCAGAGTAGCACTATTTTCTATTAACTGAACAGACCCAGAAAAAAAAGTTTTGCTCCCTGAACTGTATCAAACATAATGAAATTCAGGATTAAATCATCAGTACTTTTCAGTCCACTGTAGTTTACATGTCAATGACTAAACTGCTCCATCAGCCTTCCATCTTGAAAGCCTAACACTTGAAGTGTGTCCAGGGACTGGCAGAATTGGGTGGTTTCAGATCAAGAAAAGTGCATGTGTCTGTGCATATGTGTGTGTGCTTATGTGTGTGTCTGCTAAGATCAAACCCTCACTAATACACACCCCAGAGAATGCTGTATTTTCTCTCTACTTCATACTGAGCTAGTTTCAGCTAAAGACACTCAGATGCAGCAGCTACAGAGCATAAAGGATTTCACAACATCTTCAAGGATATTTCTGTCCACTTAAACCACCAACAGGCAGAAATGTAGTGTGCACTTCAGAGCACCAAATTCTTCTATTTCAGCAGTCTGCTGGTGCAGTGGGATGCTGGGTGCTGCAACACCATTTGCTTTGTGGATCAATTTGAGGGATAGCTTCAGGGAAAATCTGTGGCCTTATATAAAAGTTGGAATAAAAATGGCCGCTCAGGGCCATATGCTGTATATCTCTGTCAGTAGTCAGTAAAAAATTCTAGGCAGAAGATGTAAGAGATTTGCAGTCTTTTTCCTTCCAGCAATGCCCATTTTCAGGACCTGCTGAAAATGGATGGATAAGATACCTCATTATGTTTGATAGACTTTGATTGGTCCACTAATCATACTCCAAAATATTATTACGTAGTATTCTGCACTACTTTACAGTTTTTACCTCTACAGTACCATCTAGCAATCAATTCCAGACTGAAAGGTAGGCCTTCAATGAAAACTTGGGTTTTAAAACTTCTGCTGCATAATTTCAGCGGGTGAACATTATTTCCTCAATGTTATTTTGCATTGGACTTTGGACCAGTTCTTATTAATTGATAATGTTTTATCTGTTTTTCCAGCTGCTTCTGACATTGGACCCAGTGAAATAGAAAAAGCCCCATGATGACATCACAGTTCTCTTCCTCAGGTGGCTATAGCTTAGATGTAGACAACCCCAGTGGACAGTATAAACAATTTTTTTTTTTAAGACACATATCTCATGTTTCATTTTATTACTCAGTCATTAATGATGCTCATCTGAATTTTCAATGTCTGCTTTAGTTTTAGCAATTGAAATTAACTCTATATTGGCTTCAAATTTTGTCATTCCATTTATTCATGTTTCTTTGTGAGCTTGTTTAAAATATGATGGAATAGTGCAAGTTCTCCCATAGGTATTTTGCAGACCCCCCTCAACTGTGAAATTTAGTGTGATTTTTTAATTTCTATATTCTGTGTGCTTTTACCCCTAGTAAATTCAACAAATAAAGTGGAAGACTAAAAATATTTTGGAAGCAGTGCATACTAAAGCAACAGGATCACTATAACCCACAGATCTATTGATGCCTCTATAGAAATCTCATATGTTGGGTGTCTTTTTGAGACAAAAAATCCCATTTTTTTGATGGATGACTTATGTATACAGAAAACACTTAGACTCTTCACTGGTATATTATGCTTAACTATGAATGGTTTGCAATGTCAGTTTTACCACTTTTAACAAAATTAAATAGTAGCTCACATTTCCCAGGTAACTCTGGAATCCCTTTGTAAACATCAGCATCACATTTTACCTCTTCCACTCTTATATTGCTCTGATCTTGAAGTAACATTACAACATTTATTACGCTGAAAAGATCATTATTCAATAGTTCAAATCATGCAACCCACAAATCAGATCCATAGGAACAGAGCAGGGTTTGAAACGACAGAGTAACAGAAATATCTGTAACAAGCAGGGCAGAAATAAGTGCATACAGATTTTTGCTGCAAGAAGCTGAGTGGGGTGGCAAGTTCTGAAAGAGACACCAGTGTGTGATGCAAATGTCAAGGTGAAGTATTTGCTGTGAAAATACAGTTGCTAGCAGCTATGTTTCTATGATTCTAGGATTCTGTGTTGGAAAGATCAAGTACTTGCCCTTGAAAGAAAAGATTGCAGTCACTTAACATCAAAATGTTTTCTGCAAGGGTATGAACAATACTGCCAAAACATAGCCATAACTTAGGCATCCTTTCATTTCTATGGCATATAAATTGTATATTTTAAATAGCTAGCTCACAGTCATTTCTCTGTTTCATCGAAGCATTACCAAATGACCAGATATTTCATGGCTAATCAGGAAGAAATAGATGTGGCTGAGAAAGAATAAAACCAGACTACCAAAAGTAACAGTAATCTCAGGACTTTGAGTGGAGGGTGAGACCACTGGTGCCACAAGGAAATCCAGGGGCAGGTAATAAAATAATGTTAACCAGTTGCCTTACAATTGTATTCTGAATGCTCAACTTGAATGGAAAAAAGACATTCAAACTACTACCTTCAAACTTTCCCAAGTTCTCAGGATTAGAAACATTTATTCCTTTTTCTTAGAAGATGAAATGTAGTTTTTCAGATATTGAATTAAATAAGGCTAAGTACATTTTTGAGCAGTCTACTTCCCAACTGGAGCTTTTTTTTAGGTTACATCCTAGTATTTTATTTTATTTTATTTAATATACACTACTGTAGGAAATCCTTAAGATTAATAGGTATTAATGCATCTAGTGCCAGGAGTTTATCTACAAGTGCTTAAAGTAAAAGTGTTTATTGCATTTAAACTATATCCTACACCAACAAAAGCACAATTCAGATCAACTCACTTTCATCTGCAAGGAAATCAGAATTAAATCCAGAATATAATAGGCTTCTCAGTCAATGAGACATGACAAGCTGTTTACTACTTATAAGAAATCTACTGATCAAAACTATGTAGAATCTTCAGATATAAAGACCCTGCTGTTAGCTTGCATTTTTGGTATTTGATAGTTCTGCCTATGCAGCTACAGCACAGAATAACCTGTTATCATTAACATTGTATTGCTTCAGTCCAAAGAATGACACAGTACAACATAGAGTATTGAGGCTGAATAACTTTCTTCAAGTTCATCTGCTCAGAGAGCCCTAATTAGAAAGCAACAGATTTTAAATCTTTACTTAGGCTGAGGGAGTCTAGTCGGCACAGAGCAACAAATAAGGAGAACTAGGTAAAAGAGTGCTTAGAGGGGTTAAGAATGTGGCAATGGTGTGAGTCATATTTCCCAGCAACAAATTTTGCAAACGTGGTTTGGAAATGAGAAGACATTTTGAATGGCTGCCTATCCCACAGGACTGCCCTTTACACAAGGCCTCAGTTGTCTTGGGCTGTATTTCTTCCCTTCTCTTCTCCTGCAGTTTTTCCTCTCACTATTCTGTTGAAGAGTTGCATGCACAATTTGACAACTCAAGACTGAGGATGCTCCTGAAATCATCAGTGATGCCTGCTGGAAATCAGCTACTGCTGTTTGACACTCAACAAATAGAATATTAATCTTTATACAACATAGCTGTAGGATCAATCAAGTAGGCTGCTGGGGATTAGAAGAGAGAAATTGCAGCCTCAGATCAGAGTTGTTACCCATTTATTCTAGAAGGCTGTCACTGACCAGATGTTTCAGAGGAACAAGGAGAGAGAGACCCTATGGTACATGGACACTCTAAGGTAGTCAAAATCAGACCAAGGGAATTTACAATGATATCTTTCTGTGAACCCATTAGAAAAGATCTCTATCCCTCTCTTAAACCACCACCATAATTCAACATTTTCCTTCCCTCTTGTTCCACAGGAAGGAGAAACAGAGAATTATTTGCTGTAGCTTAAACTGTCTTCCAATTATCATCTCTTTGTGACAAATAGAAGTCATTATTTAAAACTGCTTATTTCAAATTATGTTTTGAAGTGTTCTGTTTCCCTTAAGCTATTATAGATACTTGAAAAATATTGAGTCTCATTGTAATAGTTTAGATCAAATGAGAAAATGGTACTGATAACACCATATGATTTAGAGATACAAAGTTCAAACCCAGTGGGAGGTGTCTTTCAATTCAAAATGCTATTTCTCTCAATAGCAAAAGAATGAATAAATGCTCAATGAATAATTATATTTAGCAACCTAAAATATTGAAATAGTGTTTTGTTCAAGAAGCAAAAAGAATATTGTATGAAAATAAATTTCTATTAAACTGCCTCTGCTGTGAATATTACATTCTGATAGAGAAGTATTTTGTTTCCATTTCCTTATGCTCATGTTCAAATTTGCAACTAATGTCTTGAAATTTATTAATTGTCTCAAAAATCAAAATACAGTTATTAAATTTAACATATAGATGTAGTTTAATTCTTTTTTGTATTTAGATTTTGTTATTAAGTGTGAATAAGTGGGTTATAATTAATTTAAAGTATTATTTTATTATATAGTATGTTTCAGAAATGCATTTAGCTTACAAATACTCTACACATTAATTAATATACTTTATTAAAGTTGGAAAGAGACCAATGCTGTGACCTCCTTATGGTATGTCACTTGTAATTTTGTTTTTTTGCACGTAACAAAAGTCATAGTCAAAAACTGACAAGGTCAGGAAGAGTGTATGTCTCAGGTCTGAAGTCATGCAGTCTCCACAGTCTCAGATCCAATCAGTACAAATGGTGGTATTCTCACTGGAAAGATTTTTATTTGTATCAAACCTTTATTCCTAAAGCCTTTTCTCCCATACCACATAAGCACGTAATGTTGATGGTGAAAGACAGGCACGTCTAAATGTTCATGCAAATAGGCCAGGGTCAAGGAAATGCGAGGCCAGAAGAATTAATCAATAAAGATCACTATGGAGAACCCATGACAAGCAATCCCTGCCCTGGTCCTGCTGGCCACACTCTTGCTGATACTGGCCACTGGCCTTGCTCAGCTGGCTGTTGACCAGCACCCCCAGGTCCTCTTCTTCTGGACAGCCCTCCAGGCACCCTTCCCCAAGCCTGTAGCCGGGGGCTGTTGTGACCCAAGGGCAGGACTGGGAACTTGGACTTGTTGAATCTCATACTGTTGGCCTCAGCTCATTGATCCAGCCTGGCCAGTCCCTCTGCAGGGCCTTCCTACCTCCAGCAGATCTACAGTCCTGCCCAAATAAGTGTCCTCCATGAACCTACTGAGGATGTACTCGATCCCCTCATCCAGATCATCAGCAAAGAGGATCTGGACTGGTCCTAATACTGAATCTCTGACAGCCCCACTAATTACCAGCTGTCAACCAACACCATTCACTCCCACTTTTTGAGCCTGGTCATCCAGCCAACTTTTAGCTTAGAGAAGACTGCACCTGTCCAAGCCATGGGCTGCAAGCTTTTCCAGGAGAATACAATGGCAATCAGTATCAAAGGCTTTATTGAAGTAAAATTTCATCTCAATTTCCCTAAGAAGTCTTCTATAATGTTACCTTGCCCCATGGCGTTCATTTCGTTGTTCATTTGCTGTTCATTTTTAAAGTAGACACTGCTATTTCACTGCAAAAGGCCTTTTCTGCCTCATCTACATTATCTCTCAGAAAAAAATCACACCAGCTCCCAAAAGGGGAGAACACAAGACCGATATATTTCAAGTTTTCCAATGCAGCTCTATGTTTTCCAAGCGCTTCTGTACTTTGACATTGCTAAATCTCAGGCTTTCTGTTCCTAAGGTGTTTCAGTGATATTGAAATCAGACTTCTTGTTCTGCTATCACTGGATCTTATTTTTCATTTTCCTACATGGCCACACCTTCAGTTTTCTGAAGAATATATTCTCAACAGAATAGATTAATTTCACCCTTCTTCTAAAACTGAACACTTTTATAGCTTGTCTTGTCTTATTGTTAAGACTGCATATATTTTATCTGAGACACTAATACTTATATACCTTAATCCTCTCCATGCTGCCTCTATAAATTTCAGTCATTTGACTGTATCTTTAAATTTCTTCTTAAAAAGTTATTTTCACTTTTTCATTTTGTTCTCTTATAGCAAAAACTACTGCAGAGCATATTTTTACTTTTGTTGTTTTGTTAAGAATGTTAGATGTAAATACATTATAATCATGGACACAGTATAATAAAATTTTGAACTGAGCTCTGCACTTGACTCATTCCTTTCTTACCTTGTAACTTTACCTGTGAGAATATAATGTTGTTCCATTTCAGGTGTCTTAAAATTTATTTTTACTATTATGTCTTAATGATTCCATGCTAATTTAGCTATGTGCAGCTGAATGCTCCTTTTATTACTTTTTTTCTGCCTTGATACGTGTTCCCTTAATATATTTTAGCTAATTTCATTCTCCTGGCTGGCTGAGTTATTGTACTGATCTTGTACTATGTTTTTTTTTTATTCTGTGTGGGATTTGAACCCATAGGTATTTTCTGTTTTCCAGTTAGACAAAAGACTTATTTGTCTGCTTGACTCTAGGATGAGGTAGAATGCCACCTCTACCAAGAAAAGGGAGTGCCTTGGTCTGAGACCTTCTCCTCCTTATTCCACATCTGTAAAAATATCTGACTTCCTGGGAATAGCTGTTTTCTCATCTCTCTGGAAAATGGCAATCAAAATGATGGAATATATAAACAGGGGAAAGACTGTAGGTGTATTTGTTCCCCAGACTCTCTGCAGTCCTTGCAAGGGAAAGACTTGAAACTAAATGAAATCCTGAGATACTGTTAATATGAAGAACAGGCTTAAGACTGCTTTTTGGGTTTTTTTTCTTCAGTCTAGATAAACAAGACAGCATTTACTTTGAAGTAAAAATAATTCTAAAATAACTATTTTATTTTGTTTATTTTCTGATAAAACATTTCAGTACAAGAAAATGAAATGTCTGCAACAGTCCTAAATAGCAGCTTTGCCTCATGACTCATAAAAATCTTAAGCAAGGACATTTCAGTGTTAAGTTTTGAAGCAATGATGTATGACATAGTGCAAGGTGAATATGTTAGTATAAAAATAAATGTAGAAAACAATAAAAAATTACACTCAAACCCTCATAATTTTTCAACATTGCAATTCTGTGATACAAAAATAAACCGTAAATTTATAATATAGTGTATTTTCTAAAAAAATTTATGATAGTAAGTTATTTTTAATAATGTCTTTTGAGTAATTTTATTAATGATTCACTCAATAAAATTTATGCTGACTAAGGGGTCGTGGTCCTGTTTTTGTTCTCCTCTCAGGCTGGTGCAAGATCATGGCATTCTTGTCTACAGAACAGTTGAAAGGTTGTTCTCAGTAGGAATTATTTGACCACACCAACAAATTGAGAAAACTGCCCTTCATGAGGATACACAACACAAGGACTCATGTAGACTAAGGTGAATTACAATGCTATTTTTTTCAGCCTGCAGAATGAAGAATAAAAAAAATGTGTGTTGTATGGGGACACAATAAAATTGTGATTCGCAGAAATGCTGGAAAGATTAACTAAGTGTATCACTCTTGGACAAAGAGTGGTTTAGAGAGCCCATTACCCCTAGTGTATGACATGGGTCAGTGTAACACCAATTCAGAAATTATACAGTTACAAGGATGTTTTGGAAACCTCAAACACTCTGGAACAGAAATATCTAAAAGAGTTGAGATAATCCCACCAAAGCACTGAAAACATGCACACATCATTCCAGTTCTTCACTATAGTCTCAGCATTTTTTTTTGATGCTGTGAAGAAACTTTCAAAATAAGAAGTGTGTGAGAAATATTAGAATAGGTCTGTGGTGAAGATCTTTTTATATTTTTCATCCTACATCTGCAAAAGAAAAAAAAAAGGAAAAAAAGCAGCACATTTTTATAAAGTGTAATTGTGGTGTAATTTGAATGCCAGAAAGCTAGTGCCTAAGTGAGATGTTTGTTTCAGTTGTCCCAGCTGTATGTTGCCAATGTAGACTTTAGTTTAATTGCATGCGTTCTTTAAAATAAATCATTATCTGTCATTGTCATTCAAAAATGATAAAACATTAAAATAGATGCAACATTCAGCACTATTTAGACAGATCTGAAAACATTTTAAAAGTATGTATTCTGTAGTCTTTAGATCACAGAATTTTATGCAATTTCTAGAAAGACCTTTCAGATCAAAATATATGCCAAATTACCCATAAAAATATTGTAAGCTGGTAGAGGAAAAGAGGAGAAGCCTTCTCATTTCCACATTTGTCTGAAATTGGAAATGTTACAAAGTTGTTTAATTATCATTGCATAAGACTGCGTATTCAGTCAATGAATTGCACAGAGATGGGAAGATATCAAATAGCATATTTCCAAAAGGGTGAAATTCAAAAGTCCCCAACAAGATATGATAAAGGAAAAGTGGATGTGGTGTCTTATTTGTCACTTTAGGAGAGTCATATATATAACAAAAATATTCTCTAATGATCAAGAACGACCGAACACAAAATTAAAGGAAGTATATTTTGGCACCCTATGAAAAATTTAAAGTTACTTTGTGTAGCATGTAGTACAAATATCCCACAGAATTGTTTGAATTTGATTGTGTGTGAGCCAAATTTAAAATTATCAGATACCGTCCCAGCTTCTTTCTTTTTCTTCTGAAACAGTAGTATAGTTTCTGTACCAGAAACTATATTCTGTCTAAATATTCTTTTCCACAGCTTCTTTTCTACATATACACTTGCTACCCATTGCAGGAGCAGCTAAAGGACACGGTGTGTGGAGGGGCAAAACTGAAGACAGTAGAGTCACTCTGTAACAGAGAAAGGTGAAGAGCAGCAGGTCACAGCTGCTGTGAGCAATAAGGGGATTCTTTGGTGATCATGGGATTTACACTAAATCTGTGCATCACTCTGGTTTAGTGGTTCCAACATATTGCTCTGTATACCTTATTGTTGATTTAAGGAAGTTTCCTTTGTTGTAGAAACTGTGCTTCAAACCATTTTTCCTCTTTAAGATCTGAAGAAATCTGTTTCCCTTGATCAGATCTTCATCTAACCCACCTGCAGATTAAAATATAATGGAGTTTTGCATAATATTTTAGAGCCAAGATATACTAAAACAAACTTTGCTACAGAGCAGAACCTCTGCCACATCTACCATCAACCCTTTTTGTAAGACTGTGCAGCAGAGAAAGTGTGAGAAAGGTGTTCTCCTTTTCCATATAAACACAATCACTTTCTTATAGCCACAAGTAAGCTAATATTCATTATCACTTGGCAACATAATTTATAGCAACTACACTCAGCTGCAAATGCTTTGCTCCAGAAATATATTGAATATCTTCATCACACATCATGGTTTTCAAATCATGTTATTTAGAAGATGTTTGTATGGTAGAATTCTAAGGATGACCTAATTAAGGGCTTTTAACTGTATCTAGGATGCTTCTCATTGAGATTGCTTTTCCTATAGCTATCTGATACCATGTGCAATCTGTTTCATTTGCAAATAGTGATTAGCCCATTTGTACAGTACCAATCATATTAGACCTGATCTGATTGGAGACAAGAGTTGCTGTCATCATATGAATAGTAATTTAATTTATGAGCTTCAGGGAGTGGTGATTTTAAAGGTGGGAGGGATTTCTTCACAATTAGGATAGCCATCAGATTTTCCAATTAAAGCAGGGTCTGCTTAACTGCTCGCTGTGTTGGGACAATTTCTCCAGAGTTTTCTGCAGAGCAGTCTGTAGGAAGAAATGCAACCCAGACTGTTACTCCATGGAGCATTGTCCCAGTGTGCTCTTCCTGGACTCAACCCAACTTTGCTGTTTACACTGATATGCCAAACCCATCTGGTTTCACTAAGTTCCTCTAGGTTTTACAAGGCTCCAGCCACATTCTTTGGCTCTAGCTTGCAGAATGTGCTTCCAGGGCAGAGCATCTTTGTCTGCTATCACTTTTTGGAAATTGATCTCTAGCTACAAAAACAATTGAGTCTCCTAAGGGTCCCCCTACATTCTTAAAAAACTTAGCTTGGTTCTTTCTTGGATCCTGACACCTGGTATTGAGGTCAGAGTAGATTGTTTTAGCACTCTAGTATAACTTAAAACTCTATGAAAAGGACCACATGCTTTTTATTCTGTGATAGTTTGGGACTCCAAACAGTGTGAGTGCATGTCATCTGAAGAAAGATTAAAACTTTTCAAGAGACTTCTAAACCAACATCTCATCAGTTTGGAAAACCCAAAAAACAGTAGGAGCAAAACAAGCAAGCATCTACTGACTGCTTTTTCATTAATTGTTCTCAGTCACTGAGATTCAAGAACACTTCTAAGACATAGTAGTTATTAGTGCATACAATTTATTTTTTTTAAAGGAATAATTAGATTAGGACTTTTGCTTTACATACAGTTTCCTATCTGAAGGCAACATCCCTTTGCACATCTAGGCCAGCAATCAGCAGACCTGTTCTTACACAAGAAACACTCTCCAATGAATTCACCTACAAGTTCCCCTTCTCAGCTGTTGTGTTTTCAGACACTTAACATAGCTATTTGCCCCCTTTTTTTTTTTTTCTTTCTATGGACTTTTTATCCCCTTGAGTGAGTTCCCTGCCATGAACCTAGAGCCAATTGCTTTTGCTGAGCATGCTATCATTGTATTTCTGTGTTTTGGCAAGATATATTCATGAGCTGATGGTCACCAGCAGGTGTTCTGGAAGACTTTACTATGCTTAATTTATAAGCACTGAATTATTTTACTGATTATCCCTGATTATATCTATGGCACTTTTGGGATAAGGAAAACTGCTTTTCCAAAATAACTTATACATATACATATATATATATATATATATAATATTTATATTTAAAACATATTTTGTATGAAGTAATGACCCCAACAGAAGTTAGTAAATTTTAGGTAATACAGAAAAAAATCAGGTATCAATATTTGAATCTTTGAGGCTCAAATTCCAGTTCAATTTGAATTTCTGTGACAGATATGTTTTCATTTCCCTCTCAAATATTTGCTTTATCCCATGATTTAAAAACTAATTTCATTTTGTTCTGTCCCTTTTTTAATGTTGAATATCAAATTGGGTTTGCAGCCTTTCCTGATTTTCTGAAATCATCTCTATTTACTTGGAAAGTTATACATATTTTTTCCACTAAAGCAATAATATCAAAACCAATAAGAGCTATATGGATGGGTATTTGATAGCTGTCTAAAATAGGAAGTAGATTAAAATAATTTTGGATAAGAATGTAATTTCTGACCTAGATCCATTTCAGGATTTACACTGAACAGTCCTGTAAATGAAACCAAGAATGAACACTTCCCAGGAACAGACTAAGAGCAGTGGATGGTTCTCAAATAATTTTGGAGTAACCTTCCCTTTGGCTGCGATCATAACACAATAGAAAATACCACCCCTTTCGAGTTTTACCATGCTACCTTTCCTTGATACAGGACACTCAAAACCCAACAAGTGGAAACATTTTTGGTCTAACTTCTATGGGTGAGAAGAGATGTTTTATTTATTTTCTGATATATTTATAAAATATCTGGCCTCACAGACAGATCAGATGGTGTCGAACACTGTCATACCAGATAACCCAAATCAGACATCAAAAATGTATTCTAAAAAGAACTAAGATTCCAGGGAAATAAAGAGTGTCAAAATTATGTATATTAAGGCATTCTAAAATGTATCAAAGTAAGATTTTTAGATTGCATTATCAAACAATATCTATCCATTGATTTCTGTAAAAAGAGCAAGAAGATTCTGATTCTACTGGACCTGTAAGATGACAGCAGTTGTTATGGTATGACAAGGAATATAGGAGACAACCAGAAACAAGTTTATGGTCCTAGAACTAAGTGAGGTCTGTAACTATGTGGGACAGAAGGGAACATAATGTCTACAGTTTTAATAATTTTGGGTAGGTGTCCCATGGTGTGAATATTATAAAGTGTACAGATGTGTTATTTACATTATATATTTCTATAGTATTCCTGTCTCAGTCAACATACAGAATGAGCAATGCTCCCTTAGCCCACATTTTTCAACATCTTTCTCTTCCTGTTCAGTGCATACTCCTGCCAGTTACCTACTGCACACAGTTTTGACATGTTCCTCATGTTATTTTTTCTACAGCGCTTACCACTGATATATATGAGTGCTTCCTAAACAATTCCTTTATTGTCACAACACCTCTGTTGAAAACATTGCCTCTTTTTAGGCACAGAGAACTGTGGAACAGAGAGGTAAAGGTGAAAAGTGTACTTGAATGCGGAGTGGCTAATATGAGATGTTTAAAAAGTGATTATTTGCATCTTAAGGTATGACATAGAGTCTATTTAAACGTGAAGCACAGCTTTAGTTATGAATAAGAGTGCTCAGCATTTCTGCAAAGCAGATCCCAAGGTGAAGATGGATACAAAGGAGACAGGCAAAAAGTGTGTCTGTGCCTGTGGGGACTCACAAACCTTTTCACTGCACTTTGGCTCGGTGGCAAGAACCTTCTTTCCCTCCTTACCTCAGCATCCTGGCCACTCAGAGAGGCAGCAGGGGAATATGGTCTGGAAGGAAACCATGTCACATTCAAACCAAGCACCTTTATGGACAACCTGAACATTTGTGAGAGCAGAGTGAATGTTATTAATCCCCTGTTTAACATCAGTAGCTCACTATGAAATCTTTTTGAAAGATAATGACAATATTCCTTAAACTGAGAAGGCATATTTGGAGAATATGTTTCAAAGTTTTTAAAAGACTCCTGGACATTTTAGGTGCCCCAAGAAACATGACTGGAAATGGCTGGAAATTGTGAAGGCAATTATTTAATGCTGTATCCTGATACCTCAATTTTCATTCACTTGAATATACATTAAAATACAAGTAAAGTATAAAAAAAATGGTCATACTGGACCCTTTCACTAGAACAATTGAAAAAGGATGAAAGTTTTTTAGAAACAGAGTTTAAAATAATAGCTGATGTTTCCCTTGATTGGCACATGTTGGGGAATAATGTTCAAATTTGCTTACAGGAATCCTTAAGAGCTTACTTACTCTCACATATGCATAGCAAGTGGAGCCAGTGATGTACATTTAATTTCACAGCAACATCCCAATTAAGAAAAATGACCTTCAGAGCAGTTCTGAAAAAAAAATATTGACATGCTTTGAAAGACAAATAATGGAAAAAACATACCTTAATTTTCCAACAGTCAAATTGGGGTCTGGTCTGTAATATTTTATGTCTACAGCAATAGGAAAATATTTATGTTTTTCATTTTCAGTCCAAGGTATCCATGCTGAAAATGTTATCATAGATAAATAGGCTAATTGCTGCATGATCACCTGTCATTTTACAGGATTAAGATTACCAAAAATATAATTGCATGAGAGAGAGAAGCAAAATCTTGTACAAGTGCTTAAGACCCAAATCATTTGTGCATCCAATTTGTGACAGCTACAGTGGCACCCAGCTCTCCGTGCTCCATTTGAAAACCCCAGCCTACATCTGTGCATACAAAATGTTTTCTGTTTTGAAACATATATTTGCACTGTTTGAACATGCTGGGTTTTTGGGGTGTTTTTTTTTTGTTTTTTTTTTTTTTTTTTGTTTTTTTTTTTTTTTTTTTTTTTGTTTTGTTTTTTTTTTCTGTACTTTGCATCATTTCAAGTGATTTTTTAATCCCCCACCTGCCTTACAGAGTGTTGCCAGCTGTAGTTCAGATTCACCCGTGAAAGCTGCTCTGGAGCAGTAAAAGAGGAGACGAGAGCAGTATGCAGATAAGCCCGGCATCCAGGCAGGCAGGCTGGGGAAGGTCATTTGCTGTCGAGTGCTAGGGACAGGAAAATGCCAATCCCACAAAGAGATGCTGCTGGGGACTGCGGGAGGACAGGAATCACTAGGTGGCAGAAGAGCTCCTTCTGCTGCTCCTCCTACCCCTCGTGGTGTGGGCTGTAATTAGGTCAGTGTACAGTGAAGTAGGACTGGGTGATAAATAAAGTAGGTTTTCTGTCCTAGTATATACTGCAGCTTAATTTCGCTTCTTTTTGGGTAGTGTTACAAGGTGGATTAAAACTTTTAAAGGGGAAAAAAAAAAGCCTTCTTGCCAAAGTAAATGAAATTTAAACTCACTGAGGAGTAACAGCAGAAAAGGAGGAATAAAAAAAAGGGAAAGATGACTCCTCTCTGGTGACATTGATATTCTGTTCAGAAGAACATTGAGGAGGGGGAGGGCTGAGCAGAGATGTGTGTTAAATCTCAAATCCAAACAGGCAAAATGTGCAGTTTTGCCAACTCTGGTGCAGAGCAATAACATGCACTTTTTCCTTGAGGTTTTTTTTGTAATTTTGTTAAGAAAAAGGCAGTTTTAGTCAGCAAAACATGTCTGATTTCCCCTTCCAGAGATCAGAGTAATGTGTCTCACTATGGAGGTGGTACAGAAGGTCAAAGATGAGATAACATCTCCTGCATCACTTAATCTCCATCTAACTGGGAGCCACATTACCCCAGAGCTCAGTGTCAGCTCATGGAAAGGCAGGTACAAGTTGTCAGAACAATTGTTACAGAATGTGCTTAATCAGATTCAGAAAGCTGTTTTTTTCAGGGTTAAATCATGTTAAGGTCTCGATACTATTTCCAGAGAAGTCAATGCAAACCTCCCTTTGATTTGACTAAGATCAGATTTTGCCCTCAGTGCAACATCTGACTTCCCAAAAGATATAACAGAGATGGAGTTTCAAGAAGACGAAGACAGACGACAGGAATTATCCTCTTCCACGCTTGGCTTTCCACTTCAAACCATACAGGGTGAATAACAGATTTACTTAAAACAGAACTTGACCTGGATGAAAGGAGCAGCATAAAAATATCAAGAAAACAAAAAAACAATATATGTGCTAAAACATGATTTAGGCAGAATCTTAAATTCTGCCTAGACCTAAAATGGTGATGCTTAAATATGATACTGCAAATACATCCTAAGAACAGAAACCCTGAAAGCTCAGATCACTTCTCTATTCCATTCTCCAGGTGCTTACTTGTACTGTTTTGGCTTGGGGGTTTAGGTAAACAACTCTTGCTCAAAACTCAGTGGGAATTTAAGATAGGTAGAATGCTGCAGAAAGTCACAAGCTGTTCAATTTATTTAAGTATGGACAACTAACACAGACAGGATTTGGTCCTAAAAAATGCATTTTTATTTACTTCAGGTTTTAAACACAGTAAGGGTCTGTGCCTGTGACCACCTAATATGATATCCTAATGATCCAAAGTGAGAGGACAATTTTAGTGGCATCAGATTAAGTGTGTATGAGGAATTCTGGTATATCTCTGTTCTGGCCAGTGGGAACTGCTAGAACCAGGTCTGATCTACAGTGGGACAGTGCCTCCCCTGAAGAATACCTGTCACCTTCTGTTCACAGCCACTCCTGGAGTGGCTTCTTGGCTCTCTAAGTTATCGTATGGCTTTTGACCAAATGAAGATTTTTTTTTTTTTTTAATGTACATCTAAGTAGGCTGGACATTTCTGGTTTAACTGTTTGAAGATTCACTTAGAAAAGAGGAGCTCTAAATCCCACCTTTAAGTGGGTGAGATACCTACTTTTATATAGAGTTTTGCTTTTAATCCCAATTCTACAGAGCACTTGTAGCGATCAGCCTACAGCTCAGGGCACTTGAGTGAGGAAAACCTCACCTTCTTTCTGCCTTTTGTTACCCAAGTCTGAGCAGATCTCTGAGTTTCCAGGTGAATTCGCTGACAACTAAATTGTGCTGTAAATGGTGGGCCCAAGTCTTATAAATCATCTGGCTTCTAAAAGCAATGCAGTGAACTCTGCTCCTTGCAAGGGTATATAAAAGCAAACATTTCATGGACTCAGGTTTCCTTTGTTCAAATGAAGCATGGGAGCTGATATTTCCTTTGCTTAGTGTTTTTCAGTGATACCTGGTAATTCTGGGAGAGATCACATTGCACTGTACATTGCATAAATCCTCGCAATATACCAAATTGGAAAGCAGTGCCCAAAAGACATTGTTGTCTCTCTCTTTAGAGATGTTAAAGTCCTGTATTGGACCTGGGGCTATAATTTTGTTGTTTATTACAGTTAATGAATTTAAGTAGGACACCAACTACATTAGCATATAGATGCTGCTCTGAATTTCAGTGTTTTGAATAAGTTTTAGACAAGAGGGAAAGGTACAACATAGTCCTGGTATCTCTAACACCATTCTCTCTGAGATGTGGGGGGATATTCTGTGATGAGAATCATAGCTATCACAGCACAAAAATGCCATGGGCATGAAAGAATGTGTTAATCCTAGAAAGATAATTCAGACTCTCAGGTGGAGACAGTTATGAAAGAGTTAAAAGAGTATTAGAACTGTACTGTTCCTCAGTTCCACCATCTCTATTTCTCATGTACTTCCTACTATACAGGTATGAACAGTAAGTGCTTGTCTCAGAGAAAATGGAACGAAAGACCCAGTGCCGACCTACAGGCTTTCTCTAAGAGGTACCCAAATTGGTTTCATTTTTTTGTGTTTCCCCATCAAGCAACTAGTAGCATCACAGCAAAAAACTTTATTGCCTAAAGATTTGGTCAAGTATGGGAAAGATAATTTTAACTAGTGTCATTACAGTCTTCCATCTCCAGCAACAACTGGAGACTTCATCTAAAATTGCTGTCCTTATGTTGATCTAGAAATAATAAAAAAGGTAGTTAACTGCTTGGACTAGTTTATTCCACTTCTATACTTGCTTGAAAACGAACTATTCCATCAATCCTGGTTTTACGACCAGCTCAAGAAGCGTAGAAAAGTGAAAGATGGTGGTAAAATGAGATGTGGACAGTGGACTCTTGCCTACACCGATGACAATACCAGGACAGGAGAGCCATCAAAATTTCTTTCTTAGAAATTCTCTGTCGCCCTGGTTTTTAGAAATCTTTTAGCCTTCTGATATTTACATTCTAGTTACACGCTTTCCCATGCTTTGTTCTGTAAACGCCTAGTTGTTTGCATTCCTTCTTAGAGGTGGAGAAGGCGTGATGGATTGGTAATCTGTCCAGTGCCATGGGAGAGGTGGCCCTTTCTCCCTCCAATGCCCTGTCTCTTTTGTAAAACTATAAGTAGTGGAGTCAGATAATAAACTTCCTCTTTTCACCCTCACCTTCAGCTGTGTGAACACGCGTGTGCTTTCCGTGTCCTACCGCGACAATTCTCAGTGTAAACAAGAGATGACTGTGGATTTAGAATGCTAAACTTACTATTTGACAAGTTAGATCCAAAAAGGATTATTTTTGTTACTACTAAGCTTGAATCTGCTGTAGAATGAGCATTGGATATTTTTTTCCTTGGTATTTTTAACTGCTCTTGAAAACATTTTGTTGAATAGTAGGAGTGGTTGGTATGTTTCCAATTTGGAACTGCTTAGCTCATGAGTTCATAAAATAGCTGCTACAACTGAAAAGTACTGCAGCAGCACAGAAAAAAAAATAAAGAAAACTGCAGATTTATAAACATCATTTTCTCTTCTTAATTGAGGTCCAGCTGTTGAAAAGAAAACACATGGGCATAAAATAATTTTGGTCTTACTTTTAAACAAAACTAATACATTTTAATTCTTTTACTTGAAGGGTGTTATAGAATTCAGAATTTCTATTTTACAGTTGTATTATATGGTGCACACTGAGAGTTAGTGCTGTGGTACAAAATCAGTGGTACAAAATAAGATGCATTTAACTTCATCATCTCAACTATTTTCCCATAAGAATAAAATCTTAGTGGTAAGGGAAAAATTTGTATATTGTGTATTCAGTGCTCTGCTTCCTTATGAGAATCAATTCAAAACAGAGATGCCTAATCTTTCAGGCAGTGCTGACCACAGAGCCTGTGATGGGACCATGTCAGTGTCTCATGCTGTAACTTCTCCCCAGCAATTTGTCATACCCTTCCCTCATGATCTGGTGTACACATGTGCATTGCAGAAATATCATGAGTAGATATACAACACCTTCCATCTCATGATATTTTCCAAATCCATAAATGCCTGAATTATCACATGACCAGCTGTGTGTATGCTCACCACTCCCAGTGTCCTTGCCAGATGTGTAGGCTTATTGCAGAGGAGAACTCTGAAAACCACATGCAACAGAAGCAAGCACCAGCTTACATGTCAAAGCTGGGCTACTCCTACCTCAAAATGTCTATTTCTATCCTAGAAAACCTGTTCAGTGCACAAACATTTTGGGATGGCATCATGTTTTGACTATCACATCAGTTTAAGCAGATGTATTAGTCTCCATTTATAGAACAAATGGACTTTTCTGATAAAAGATACAGCTACTTGATTTCAAAATCAATTTTATTGTGTGCTGAACAGGTGAATATTGGTCCACTCATTCATGAACTGCTGCATGGGAATGAGATGGTTTGTTCAGCAGAGATATCAAACTGTGGTGAACAGGTTGCTGCAGTTTTAGTGATGAACTTAATTGGCATCCAGTGACAATAAAATAACAGAGGGCACTGCAGGTCAAACTTCAACTCTATCAGCAGAGCCCAGGAGGGAAGCTTCCAGAGTACCTGCTGTACTATTGTTCTCTCTATTCAGTACTATCAGCATCTCCCTTTCTAATGAACACTAGGCATTTTCTTTTAAACCAAAAAAGCTCACAAGGGGTTCTGTGTGCCAGGAAGGTGTAATAAATGGTTTGCATAAGAAAGAGTGATTAGTCCTTGAAAAGCAAGGAGTTGAATTTTCCTCTTTAATGATAAAGTCTCATGTCACACTCTGCATCTCATTGTGAGTCTCCTATAAAATCATTTGATTAGAAAAGCAGAGGATAATTGGCATGGCAAAAACAAGGACACAAGAAGTGAGGCATTATGTGCTGTTTCCACAAATATTGCTGCTAATTGTGTCAATTAAATTATCTAATTAGTCTACAGTAAATCACTCGAACACACACTAGCACAAATTCAAAGCATATGTTTCTACAGAGAAACTAATCGTTCTAAAGGGTCAGAGTTTAGAAAAAGTCATCAGACATGGCAATGGGCAAAGCATATTTCTGATTTTAACTTTGATAATTATCAAAGATTACCTAAGTATTTTACAGGTAATTCTGCTGTCTGGGAAGTGATCTGATAATAAGGTTTACACATGACAAAACCAGTCCTGGACATATCCTGAACATTCTAGGAAACAACCCAAAGCCATGGCTGTATTATGGCATGCTGAGCTCACATTAAAAAGCTTTTGTGAAAGGCAGGCCATACGTGCTGGCCTGTGCTCCACAAGTTTGGGGCAGGGCATGCTGACCTGCAACTACTCCAGAAGCAGACCAGTAGTGGTGAAACCTGTACTAGTCAATCAAATGCTCCCAGCACCACCATCTCATCCACTGGGACCAGCTGTCAGGGAACAGCCCATGCCCAAACCATTGAAACCTCTTGCAGCTTCCAAGTCAGATGCCTGCTGGGAACAGTCACTGGCCCATGCTCACTCCCAAATGTGCCCACAAGTAGTTTAGGTGAGTGGCAGTTCCCACAGGCCGAAACTACCTTGGGCTGTTCTGTCATCTGGGCTGGTCAGGCAGAACTGGGGGTCTCCAGCACTTTTACTTTGCTTGTGCATAAGCAGTCAATGACATCTATTTTGTACTCTGTATGATGCAGTCTTAGAGGGTCACCACCATTTTATAGAGACACCATGTGCATATTGCAGACATTGGAATCATAGGTTTGACTAAGATCCGAGTCCTTCTTCAATCTGAATCCTTTACCTCTGTAAAATCTTTATTTGCAGCTATAAAAAAGAAGCCTTTAGCTGTGGCCCCCCTCATGTTGTTCTACACACACGCATTCCCCAAACTGGTATGCCAACAACCATTTTCATTATCAAGATGTCTCCTTAATCTTTGGCAACATCCTGAATAAGATGTGTTGCCATGTGTGAAGAATGAGAATGGCCTTAGGATGATGAGAAGTTTGCATTCTGTTATTTGATACTTTCTGAAAACAATTGTCTCCAATCATAAGTACAACATATAAAATAAACAAGGAGTGTTCAAAGAGTAGTTAGATATAGAATTTTTGGGGAAATCAGTTTGAAGGAAGCTTCTGGAGGAGGTTTTTTTTCATTTGTCACCATTTGTTGTTATTGCTCATTGATGTTTTGTTTGTCACATTTCATATGTTTAATAAGAAATTAAATTCTTATTTAGTTTTGGTGTGATAAAACTGCCTGAAAACAAAAGCACACACACATATTTTAAAACTGACCAAATGAACCCTTTTGTCTGTCAAGGTGTCTGAGTATGATATGCTCTACTGTTTTAAAATATGGCTAATTTTTAATATAAGCTTGTCTTAATACAAACTCAGGAGCTGAATCTCTATAGAATATTATTTAGATTGTATCAAATGATAATTGAGAGGAATTTGTAAGTGAGAAAGTGGAATAGGAGCACCAAAATAATTTAGATGCCTTAATCATAAATTAAATTTTTAATCAAATTTTGAAGCTGCAGAAATGTCCTCAGGAGCTTTAAGACCAATTGTTAAAAGCTGTGAATTTTTAGAGCCTTTTTCAGCACTGAAAAAAAGTTTTGGATAACAAGAATTTTTGTCTCCCATTCAATAACTAGATGCTCCTCACCAGAAATGGTTACCTGCCCCCAAGACAGAGAATTTCTTACTCTTTTCATAACCAAAACTATTTCCACATTTATTGTTCGCAGTGGAGGCACTAAAATTTTGGAATCAAATTTAATCACTAGACAGGGATATTTACAGTCTATAGAGATCCACAGCAATTTTGTGAATTGTATCATTTTTCCAGAAAGCTGTAATATCTGTGTGTGCCTCTAAGTGCAGGAGGCTACTTCACAAAAATATCAGGGTCTAAAATAAGTGCTTATCTAACTTGTTATATAATGTCATACACGACACAATGGCACAGTTGTTGAGGAACAAGCGTTTATTAAAACACTATCTGTAGATGTGCTTCCAAGGATTGGGTGGGTCTTGTAGAATGAAAGAATAAATCTTCAGTATCTGTATTACCAGGGAAACACCCTACACCTTCATCAAGGTCAGTTCTCTCTGAATAGTAACAATGATGCTTTGTTTCCCTCTCAGGTCACTATTGCAAAGCTTAATTTGTTATTTTTTACCTTCTTTTCAGAATTTGTACTTGTAGCAAAGCAAAAGTGAAGTGCTTGATTGTCCAGAACAACTATGAAAGTAGATGTTTTAAGGGTGAGAGTATCGGTTTTAGAAACTGAGCCAAAATTTTATTAGCTTGATAATCCTATCTGCGTGCTGACCAGTCAGAAATAAGGATAGCTTTGGCACAGTGCTTGTAACCACAGCCTGGCAATATTTTTCTTTTCTGCTAGTGCTAAACTGCATCTGGAAGTCTGGTCCAGTTTTAGGCACCCTGGTCAAGGAAAGCCATTGGTAAACTAAAGCAAAGTTTACCAAGATGGCTGGGGATGGAGCACGCAGCTGTTGAGGAGAGGCTGAGGGACCAGAGGTGTTTCAGCCTGGGGCAGAGGCAGATTTAGAAGGACCTTACAGCAATCCCCAGCATCTGGGAGGGGTTTGAGAGGGAGGTTCGGTGAGAAGACTGTTTTGAGCCCTTTACAGTGGGGCTTGGTTGGAGGGTAAGAGACAACAGACTGGAGCTGAAAAACAGGCTTGACTGGATGTCAGAAAACACTTTTTTCACCACATCAGCAGACAATCTGTGGAACAGATTTTGCATTCCCCACCCTCAGGGGTGTTCAAAATCTAACTGGATGAAATCTTGAGCTAATTGAGCAGCTGACCCTGTTTTGAGCAAGAGATTGGAACAGACATTGTTCAAGGTCACTTCCAGCTTGAATGATTCTGAGATCCTGTGATTCTATAACTTAAAATAAAAATGATTTACATATATTTATCTGCAAAAAAATTATGTAGAGAGCACTTTAATTTAATAACTACCAGTTGGCTTTTCACACCTAACAGCTTAGCAGTTTCGCACAATACTGAATCATAGAATTGTTTCGATTAGAAAAGACCTCTAAGATCATGGAGTTCAACTATTAAACTAGCAATGCCAATTCCACCACTAAACCATGTTCCCAATATATTCTAGTATGGACCACTGTTCATAAGAAATAACTACCTCTTGAAAAAAAACAGACACCACTGTAAAATACTAAGGCAATGTGATCACAAACAAAAGGCTATTCATTTCATACTGTGATGTCTTGGCAGGACATGTGTTACAAGTGAAACCAAGATACTTTATGCCTTGATGTAGTTGACTACCTTTGATACTACAATTAGTTTGGGCAGGGACATCTGCCTTATAATTAAAAATAAGTCTTTGCTTTGCCAGACCTCAGATTTTATATTATTGGAAACATTCTTCTTGTGCCAATAAACATAGTTAGTGTTTTGAGTTAACTTTCCACTGAGGGATAGGAAGACATTTCCTTCTCTACTAGTTTCCCAAATGCATGGATTAATTGGCTTTCACTGTGCATTGAGCTATTTCAGCAATGATTGTATTTCTCTTACACTGTGAGAAATTGATGTTATGCCTCCAAAGCATGGGTGATCCAAGCAAAACAGTAAATGAGGTTACACCTGGGGTTTGGGATTTCTCTACCCATCTCCACCCAGTAGTGCTCCCTCACTTCTCACAGAGCTGCAACTGCCAAACTGGTTTCTGCATCTCCCACAGGAAGCTCTGATGGGTAGAAGGTGCTGCTGCTGCTGTTCCTGCAGCATCTGCTGATCCAAAGGTTGTTCTCTTTTGCCTCTTAAAGAAAAAGTAATGTGCTGTATTCATCTTGCAGATGATTGGATCACACTACTTTCCACTTGTGAAAAAATCTTCTTGTACAAAAGAAGAACAAGTATTTGGACAAAAATCATACAGGCTCATATTGTCTTCCCCTTTCCTTCTCAATTCTTCTTCCTCATACTAACTTGGTTTATACATTCCACGTAAATCTGGTTTTGAGTGGAAAACAGAGTTGCTGAAAACAAATAAGCCTCAGTATCACAAGAAAATGCATGTCTGTCTTTTAGAGACAGAAAAACAGCACCTACAAATCTTGCATAGTTGTGATGCTGTGCAGAAACCTCCTCGAACACAGGGAACTACACATAACTTAAAGAAAAATAGCATCAAGGTCACTAAAGGCAGAGAAAGAAAACCGTGGTATAGAAGAAGAAACAGGTCTTGATTTTTCTTCTGAGACTGACTTTTTCCACTTATTCTATGGTTTTAAGATATTGAACGTCCTTAGCACACGACCTTTATCGGGTACATCATGGATTCATTTTGCCTTTTTATTTTATTTAAAGATAGATGTCATTGATTTTATTGACTACTCTTCTTCACAGACAGTGCAGGTGTTCTAATGAAACTTAGCACAAGTGTTACAGCCTCTTAAAATCTGATTTCTAACTACTGGCCTGCATAGTGCAGAAATAATTAGGCATTCATGTAAAGAAATTTCACGAAACAAGTTCAAATATAGTCATAAAAATACATGTAGGATTTTTTTTTCCTCTTGGAAAGAAACAAATTGTCTTACAGTGATGGATTTAATTTATTCATGTTAATTATCAGGAAATGGAATATGATGACAAATTTTTCCAAATGCAACATGTTGCAAGAACTATTCTACTTTAAAAATGAAATTACTGGAGCTTTTCAACAAAATAATGTTTTTAATAGCAACTAAGAAGTGTTTACTAAAAAAAAAAATTGCTTTTCATGAGGACCAGGAAAGGAAATTTGTACACTGTAAGCCTCAGAAATGTGTCCATTTTCTGAGATAAAAAGCCTTTGTTTGCTGAGAGCACTTGTTTAATACGGATCAAGGGATTATGTTGTCTTTACTTGCTGATCACCATAAAGGTCACAAATTCACATGGATGGTGAAAGTTTCACTCTTTCATGTGTTGAAATATCTTCTTTATATGTAGAAGATTTACTGATGATGAAGAAAACAAAAGTTTCAGAAACTGTCTGAAAATATACAGGAATAGTTTGGAACTCTACACCACAACAAACATCTTTCTGGACAAAAGTTGTCTTCCTAAATGGCACTTAGTACTGGATTTGCTTAGGGAGGAGCTATCCAAAGGGCTGCTTTCTAAAGCAATGATAAGTAGTCATTGATCACAAGAGGTGCAGAAGTAGCTGATTGCACCTTTGTGTGTTTCTTATAGGTGCTGCTTTTCACAGTTTGCTTTACCATCATTCAGGGCTATCACTTTCTTTCACTGGATTCTGCAGAAGTGTTGGAAGGTCCTGGCAGCTTCTTCTTAGATGCATGCTCTAATTAAGTTATGCCTATATGTGAGTGTCCTTTAGTGCTTCTGACCTTAGAAACCTGGGTGTGAGACTTACTCTTTAGAAGATGATTGGAAGGGTAGTAGTAGGACAAGAACTATTTGACATTCTTTATTAGATACAGCATGCATGTGCTAGATGTAAATGAAAAGAATAAAAATATAGATCCTTCCCCAAAGAGTTTGTAGTTGAAGTATAGGAGAGAAATAAGACAGGGGGGTAAGAAGGAAATAAAAGGAAGAAGATTACTATTAGGTAGAACTCATGTTGTGGGGCTTTAAGTTCACTTTCTTACTTATTAATAGCTAAATATTTAATAGATAAACAAGAATTATACTATCACTATTGCCTACACAAGTCTAGGAAGAAAGGAGTTGTTAAGATCTTTTCAATTCTGTATTCCATAAAGTTTTCTTTGTAAAGATGGATTATTATGAGGTTGGGTGAAACATGAAGTAATAAATAAGAGGGATAATAAATAATTAATAAATGAGAGGGAAAACATTTAAGTAACAAGAACAGAGAATGTTGAAATGATCAAGAGAGAAAGGAGAAAGAAGATTTGTGGAATAGGTAGGGGGAGAACACATGTATAAACATGTGGGAATAAACCACCTATTGTGGCTGGAGTTCACTGGGCTGTGTCCCTGTTTAATCCTATTAACTAAGAATTACTTCTGGAGCTGGACTTACAATGTTATCTAGTATGTGAGAATTCCAGCTCTTAAATCTGGTATCTTCCTCCTTCAGAAAGTTTGCAAGAATCTAATGGTTACATCAGGATCACTGTGACAAAACAGTATATTGAACACCTATAATAATTTTATCAATACTGAATATAATGAGGATATGCCATTCCCTCTGACCATATTACTGGTTTGAGGTGACACACTTGTTTCCAAGGTCTATTGCATTCTACTCAGGTAACTTCTGCCTACAGCACATTTATCCCAGAGTGAAAAGCTGCATGTTGGAAAGCAAATACAACGAGTGTCATTGTTGGTGGAAGACACAGCTGTAGCTTATTAGGCTGAAAATGTATCCTGTACTGTATTGCTTTGGGCTTTGTCAGCACACACAGTGTGCATTTTTGATACAACACAGGCTGATCTAACCAGACACAATGTGACTCATGTAACAAACGGCACTGGAAAGAGATTTGCTTCTTTAATGCATAAAAACAGGCAACTCCTTAACAACAACATTTGCAGCTGCCTTTTCATGTTTGATATAACTGTGGTTATTAATAAGTACTTGACTCTACATCCATATTGAATTTCTGCTTGTTTGTTCATTCAGAAACCAGACACATCACCGACATGATGTTTCAGAGACATTTGCAAGCTTCATAGAACATCATGTATAGATCATACTCTGCCTACTGGGACCTACTGAAACATCATGGCCTCTTTCAGACATGCAGTTCTACCTTCTCTGTTTTGTTCTCAGAAGCAGCAGCACACTGTAGACATGCACAACCATTAAATCAGGAATTGCTTTCTGCATACTGGAAATAACATTTATGTAGTTCTTTTTGTGCGAAGGTAAAGAATGTCCTGACCTAGTCAATACATCTCTGGCATCAACTGTCCTAGTTACAGACCTGGCACTACAAAATGCAGCGCTGAACTGTGCCTATTGGACAATCGTTGCCAATCCAACCACTACCAGAGTCAGCGTTTCTCTTTTCTGCAGAGTAAGTGTGATCACGCTACTGGAAATGAGAAGGAATTGCTCCCCTAGCTGTTCCCAATTGAGTAGTCAGGAAAACATTCTGCAGCAGCTCAGAAACAAATGAATATCCTTGACAACACTTCTTGTAAAGAAAGTTACTATTAGATTTGCTTAGTCACAGATAAAACTCTCAGAGCCTGCAAGAGTCAACAGAAACAGGGGGTTAAAGTCTCCATGAGCCATCTGTGAGCCATGCAGTCACTGCTGTCAGACAGAGCCAAGAGCTTAAAGAATGCTTATTACGCACAGAAGCACAATAGGAGACAGCAAGATTAAAAAAGGAGAAAAAAAATTATGGCAGTTGACTCATGCACTGTTCCAGCTCCCAGGAGTTTGCTGCTGGCACAATGCACCCAGCTGAAGGTACACTGAGTACAACTTGCACTTTGCAGTAAGCATCCTGCCCAGCTCTCCCAGGAGGCAGATGTTCTCCTGCTTAGCCTACAGGCTGCATTTCACAGACATTGTCCAGGGTCTTAAATCAAGAAAAAAATTTTTAATCTCTTAAATTACACTGGAAACAGAAGACATAAACAATTAACTTTTATTCTTTTCCAGGAGAAGCTGTGGGCTGGTTTGTTTTGACCTTCTGTCTTGCAAATTAGGGGAACTTCTGAATTTTAGCCAGGTCTTCGATGGCAGATTCTGAAAAGAAATACTGCCCTACTATGTGAAAAATTTCAAAAGAGTGATCTACTATGTGAAAATTTTCAAAAATTTAGAATCAGGTACAGTTATGGGTGATTTATATTTTCATTTTATGGAAAATTATCATCCATATAAGTGGGCTCAATAAGTCAACACAGTCCTAACACAAACAGTTTGTGGACACCTTTTTCTTAAACACACTTTTCCAAAAATCACAGCAGCTGAGCAGGCAGTGAAGTACAAACAACATTTCCCTGTGAGTTTCAGTGCTTCTTCCTGCATCTCTTGCTAATGGGCCTAGTGCCATGCCATAAGCATTCTTCCAGTTACTCAAATACTACAGATATAATCTGGTATTTAACATACATTGATTGATATATTCACTGTTATAATCAGTCTATTATTTGTTATTGCTTATTAGTGATTTTAGAACAAGAAAGATTATCCATGGTAGTGGAAGTACAAAGTGACAATGTGCCTATAAACAACTATTAAGAGAAAAATGCTCTGTTTGAGGAGAATAAAGCCTCAGATCTTGGTATTGAGTCCTATGTGCCTGTAAAACTCCTTGAAACAGTCATAGTACCTTTAGTTATTGAGCCACAGTTTAATGTTGCTCCAGTTAAAAGAGGAAAAAGCACTGTTTTAGGTAGCACATGGGCTGCTTCCATACACTTTGTCCCTGAGGACAAAGTCATGCATTAACTGTATTATAAAACTCCAACAGAACATTGAAAGGTCATATTTAATGGACTGAAAAATCCTCAAGGAATGTAAATGACCAGAACTAAAGAAAAAGGATTAAAAGTTGCAGATGTCTGTAAATAGCCTTGTAGAGCTGCGCAGGCATGAGGAACAACTGCATGTTGAGACTTGGATAACGTTTAGTCCTTCTGAACTTGGCCAGAACTACAGGAATTGAGTAAGTGGTGGAGAACATATACTCAAGGAAACATTCATGCAGAGAAAAGAGCTGTTCTCCCAAATGTTTTGTATAGCTTATGTTTTTCAGCCCTCAGTACTTCCCATGAACCAGAACATTTCTTATCATGTAACTTCTAGTTGAAAAACACTCCAAGGCAATAACGTTTTGTTGTCCAGTTGCAAACCACATTACCGTGTCCACAAAGTTCAGAGTTGGAAAGTCATTTAGTTATCATCAATTATCCTGTTCCCACTATCTGGTAACAGAGCTCTTGAGCCTTTTAAAATGTTTCTTTGTGCTTCCAGTTTAAAAGTTTCCACTGTAGTTTATGCTTCCCAGTTTTAGATGTTTCTTCATTAAGATCATGGGTTTGGTTTCATTCTCACCAATGGGAATAAGCCTGCATTTGGAGCAAAGCTAATGTTGTCAAAAAGCACATCTATCTGGTAGTACAGGCACAGTATGTTCCTATTTGCTTAAAATGCACTGTGTGGACCTATGTTCTGTAACAGATCCATCCATTCAAAATGTGCAGCCACAGGTTATGCTTTTGGTTCGAAGACGCATGTGCACAAATTATGCAACTATTTCAGACATGACAAAATCACTGAGCATAATAGACTGCAGAAGAGTTGCAGTAATGGGAGAATGCAGTTATTTGAAGTTTAGCATACGCTTTCTGCCAACATTTGTGTTTACATTAGGCTTTCTTGACAAGTTTAAAGCATGTAGTTGTAGCCTACTTACCCTGCTTTTTAGAGAACAGTCTTTTGGTACTAGACCAGAAATGATGTAAATATAACACTGCTCAGGATTTAAAAGAAAAACTAAAATATGTAAGAAATCACCATGACTTTTAGCCATTCATGCTTCTGCACACATACTTCTACAGAAGAATGAGTGTAGTGCTCAGGCTAGTTTTCCCTCTCTCAGCTGTTTGTATCAAAGCAATCACAGTATCTAGGTGCCAGTTTTGACAAAGTTTCACTGGGAAAGAAACAGCTATTATAGGTTTCATTGTGAAATAACTGGTTATGTGTCAGCAGCTGCTGTACAGAACTGCAAATACATCAGTGACTGTACAGAATGAGTGTTAGAGAGATTTAAATACACATCACTGGGTCCTGGAGAGACTAGAGACACTGTAGAAGACTGTATTACATTCCTATTCTGCAAAAGGCTTTCCCAAGGAAACATCTTTAGAGATATCTTGAAAGGGAAAAATCCAATCCAAAGAAAACAGATTCCTAAAAACCAGAATCCTCGTATACTCCTATGTTCTTCAGAATACATGTCAATTAAATATACCTCATATAATAACATTTGAAGGATGTTAAGGGCATTATAATTGACTCCCTAATTCTAAGAAAGACTCAAATAGAGATGATAATATTGAATTGGCAGAGACAACTAGTGATAGTAATAGCTTGATGAAGCAATTAGCATTTTAATAGATTTATATACAACACTAGCATTTTACTGCAGCTACAACCAGTGCAATGTTGAATACTGTAGTCATTTGCTAAAGGAGGTAGTTATCTGATACTTGTTTTGGATCTTATAAAAATGGATCATTAAATCAATTTCTAGGAAGTACTTACCACAATACTTTCAAGTACAATCTATACTAGTGTGTATATTTTCAGTAAGACCTTTGTACTTAAATTCATCCCCGATAATTCAGGCTTCTACAATTTCACTACTCATAAATATATTAGGAATGTAAGATCTATGTTTCTCCTCCTTGTGATGTGCAGAGAATATTGTCCACTGACATTAAAAATTATGCAGCTATGTGTGTCTTTCACATCTAGGTGTCTTTCTACTGATTGCCAAGTTAAAAAAGTATATTTTCCATATATTTCTTCAAAATGTGGTATTTAATTATTCTAATAAAAATACACATGTGCTGACATGAAGTGTACACATAGAAAAGGAAAAAGTTTGTATTATCTGAGTCATCAGCTGCATAGGCAGAATGTCATTGTCTCTGTAGCCATTATCCTCAAAAGTATTTTAAGTTTCTATTTTCAGTTATGGAATGTTTTTTTCTGAGTGAAAAAAAAAAATCACAACTCAATAAAGTTTAAAGCAAAACTTTCTCAGATAATTTGAAAAATCTGAGGAAATGTCTACAGTCTAGATTACCCTGGCATCCACAGCATGTATTAAGATCTTGGTAATCAAGAAGCCTGATTTCTGAAGCCTTGGCTGTATTCAGCTATTCCTGGGAAAGCTATGTTGATACAACTTTGCTTATGTTCTGAATACTTTGTGATTTCTTATCAACTACTATGTGTAGCTGTTTGCCTTTTTGATTATTTAGAGCTCTTAAAAACAAATGGCTGGATTACAATGAGATGTGTCTTCGGGGTTGGTTTTTTTGCACGTGCTAAGTATAATTCTGAATGAAATGTTCATTCAAAACAGTCAGAAAACATTCTTGATACACAATTAATGTTTCTATGTTTTTTGTATACTTATACTGTCAATACTCATAGTCATAGAAAAAGCTTTAGCAAAGTTTGGGCTTTCCAGTTCATAAATACAAAAAGGAAAAAAAAAAGGAAAGAAGAAAGGAAAGAAAAAAAGAGAAAAAAGTATAAAACCAGCATAGAGTAAAAGTTAACTTTAGCTATATTTTTTTCTTCCATTCACTTCATATGTAGTTTCATTTGAAGTTTTGGGCACGTGTTGGGGTCATTTCTTCTTTTATCAAAACAGTTTTCCCATCTTAATTAAAATCAGTGGACTATGCAATTCTGTTAGATTGGAGGAAAGGAGAGTTTGTTAATTTACATTTAAATAAAACTGATTTTTTGAACTTCTGATATAGTTGCATTTTTAATATCTTGTGCTTCATATTATAAGTGGCACCACTGGAATTATAGGGAGTCTTGGCTCACATTTCTCACTGCTGTCCTTCAGCAGGAGTAGTGTGTTTGTAGCTGTGGTAGTCCAAGAAGAAAGTTAAGGCAAAGCATATAGATGGAGCCAATTTTTTTTTACTTTTTAAATCTATTGGTATAGCTGGAAAAAGACAATTCAAAGGAAATTTTCTCAAAACATTGTACGTTTTTTCCATCTATTCCTTTTAGTCTAATTGAAAGTATTATTCATTAGAGGTGAGATTACAATAATTTTCTTGTGGTTTCTCGAGTGGTAACTTTCCTGCTTTGATATTTCATGATCACAGTTTGAAGTTTAATTTCCTAGTGACCGACAGATTCCAAAGTGTTTAATAACTAAAGACACCAGGGCACTCTTTTTGCTTATTTTTTTTTTGGTCTTTCATTTTCCTTTTTTTTACCCCCTTTTGTTTCCTTTTTCTTTACTATTTGTTTCTAGTCTTACCTCTAGACTTTTAGTTTTCATCGAAGGCTTTGATGCTTCCACTAAAGTAGACAGGGTGTTCAAATGGATGTAGTCAGAGACTCTAGAGTACAAATGAAGCACTAAAGTACTTCAATTAACACTTGAACCATGTGTAATTAACAGGAATTCTCTGTAGTACAGAAAGATGTAAGATTTACTTGCCACACTGGTACACTATGCATGAAGTATGTAGAGATGCGCAAGAAAAATTTCTTATTTTAGTAGTGAAGTAGGAATTGCTGGGAGAGAAACTTCCTTAATGATTTTCTATTTAATGATTCTTTTTACATGGAAACCTGAAGAGGCTTCTTCAGTTTAATTTTATGCTGTGATATGTCCAAAATCTTCATTTTTGTAGTCCTTTTGGTCTTAGCGCATTTTCATATTGAATAATGCTTCAGTTAGTTTGCAGCTGATAATGTATATTTTTGGTTTTACCCTTAACAGGTACTGGAAATGCTGATCTGAAGGTAATGTAACATTTTTTGAGAATGCTTTTAGTTTATATTCTGTTGCTGTCACTGAATATAGAATTATAAGGAAAAAATTTTCCATCCCGTGAAAAGAGAAGGGAATTGGAACTTTTTCTAACCAAGGTGTAATGGAAAGCAAAAAAGATTTTTTTTGTAAGAATCTGAATAATACTGAAACATTTGATTTCACACCACTTATTATTAATGATTATACCACAGTTTGTAACCTAAAAGTGTTTCAAAAAATGGAAAATAAGAATTCCTTTTTAAAAGTGTCAAATGAAACTTCTTGACATTTCCAACAATTTAAAAAAAAAAAAAAGTGAATAATAGAAATTAATTCAAGCTAACTTTTCTTTAGGGCTATCAGGTATCTGATCTGATGTCCTGGAGTATTTCTCCAACAAAAAGGAATGTTTGTATTTCATAAAAATCCAAGTTGACTGAAAACTTCAATAAATTTGTTGTGTCAGGAGTCTACCAGACTTCCTGTTGAATTTCTTGCGACTAATTCTCTGGATAAATACATGTGAATTTTTGCTTTTTCAGTGAAAAAGACTTTATTTTGTCAAATTGCTATTTCCAGTTGGTGCCAATCTATATTAGATTTGGTAATGCTACTGGAAGTACCTTTACTTTTTCATTCACATCCTCCTTTGAATCAATTTACCAATCTAGGGGAGTTGGTTGCTTGATTTTCTTATAGTTTGCAGTCAGTGTGATTCTGAAGTTGTGTAGTAAAAAGAGAGACAATGAGTGCTTCATTTAATGCCATCAACATCAATTATACATGAGCTCAGTTTACCTAGAAAAGCTGAATGCTCAGACTTGATCTTACACTCTGGTCCCAAGAGAAAAGGCAGTCATCCTGCTGGGGATAATGATGCTCTAAATAACGCAACAAAGTTTTATCTGTATTTTCCTGGTGCTATATTGTACAAATTTAAATATCACTCAGGTTCAAGGAGGTTTTTCCACTATATGGGAACACTTGAAGCTGTGCTTAAATACGTAGACTCTCAATATTATGCCTTAGATTTAATTGGCAATTCCCACTGGCTTAGTGGCCGGTGTGCATCTAAATCTTGTATCATGCCCAAGTAATGTCTCATGAAAGATCATATGCATTAAAAAAGAAAAGAAAAAAAAGGCTAACCAAAAAAAAAAGTAAAAGAAAAAAAGGCCTTACAATTGAACTGTCTCTATGAAAAAAAAAAAAAAAAAACCCAAGAAAAATCTAAACCTATTTATTTTGCTGCAAAAATGGAAACAGCTCTGTTTTAAACATTTACAGTCAGAAATCTAAATCTTAGGATCTTTTTTGAAGCTAGTAAACCATTGCAGATGCAGCCATCCATGCCCAGGATAAACCGGGTGATGGCATTTGAGGTTATGAGAGTTGTGTCATTAAGAAAAGTTTTCTCTTTTTCTGCAAATAGCTTGTAGTCAATTTACATTTCCTCAGCTTGAAGCTTACCAGAACATTGTGTCATTCCCATACACTAATTGATTTAATTATGCTCTGCAACAGAACTTGCCAATAAAACAAGATGTGAGGTACTGTTAATGCAATGAACTTGGGAAATTCCAAGAAAAATACAATGTACTTTAAGTTCCTAGTGCCCACACAATCATTGCCTATAAATATTGGATGTAATTCTTGACAAAAGTATTGTCTTGAGGAGTTTGTTTTCATAGGTGTAATATTGGGCAGTGTCTGATACAAAGCTAATGATTTTCTATTAAAAGAGTTGTACCTCAAAATGTACCTACCACATTTGTGGGTTGAACCTGTATAGGTGCCTAACATCCTGCTGAACCAATCTGTTCATGAATGCGTACAATATAAATATTTTTGCTCCTTTAAGTAGAATTTTTACAAATATTGTGTATATTTTTTCAGCTAGAAATTGGGTTTTTTTGCTTTATTCACAAAATGTTGAGTATTTTGGAGCTTAACAGAATTTTTTCATTTTTACTGTATTAGGAAATGAATTTTGTGTGGAGCTAGTAAATTCTGAGTGTTCCTGAACATATATTTCAAAAACCACAGTGCAGAGCATGGCAGGATGGCAACAGCAGGAGCAGAGCAAGGTGAAGCAAAACAAAAAGAAACATTTGAAGTTTATTTATAATTGTAACAGGAAATAAATTAAGAAGGTTGAAGATAGATAAATTATCTTCGCAGCTGCACAAAAAAGTAGTGACAGTGCAGTATAGATGCTTTATGTCAAGTATACTACATTTTCCTCTGTCAAATCTAATCAATCATTTGTCAGTATCTGTGATGCTGCATGTCAGAAATCATACTGAATATAGATAAATTTACTATACACAAGAATACCATATATCAAAAAATTCACCTACCTAACAATTTTAGCAAAATCATTGAAGAATTGTCCTTCAACTAGAATGAACGTGATAAATATTAAAAATGTACCAAGACAGAAATAAAAATACCTGAACTTGCAACTAACAAAACATTATCTGGAAAATGCCCTGTGTCATCAAGAGGAGAATTTCACTCATTTCCTGAAGATGTAAGTCCTGATCTTGCAGAGCCTTAAGTATACCTTCAGAGAAGTCCCAGTGGGTAGTCAGGTAGAACTGACTGTAGTTCAATTAACACTTTTATTAGAAGTTAAAAAACATGGCTGTCATAACACTTTATCCATCACCGTTTTATTTTGACATAGCTTGTCTGTCCACCTCAGGTCTACTCAAGGGTAAAGGCATCCAACTTGAGGTAGGACCCAAGACCCTTGTGAAGACTTATAAACCCCATTTAAAAAAGTACAGAAGAAATGACACACCTAAAGTCAGGAATGGAAAGATCAGGGTGCTGAATGGGAGACAAGTTTGAGCTCTCTGAGGTGAAATAGCATTAAGAAGAAATGTCTGAAACTTTCATCCTTCAGTTCCTGGAGAAACAGTTCCTTTCTGAATTTAACCCAGTTCTCTGGGTTAAAATTTATCAGAATTGTAGGGGAAAATGGAATTTTTCCACTTCAGGATGAAAAGGCATTAAATGTCAGGGCATTAAATAAATGAAAAGAGAAGGAATAGATGTGCCACACAGGGCAGGTTTCCCTTCCCAGTGATTCCTGTTGGTGCTGGCAATTGGCAGATCAAAGCAATCAGGGATAATTCCCAGGGCAGAGACCAGAGATTGACCCTTCTAAGGGAAGTCTCTCTCTGTTCTACACCAATCCTTCTACAGGGGAAGTCACTTTCCCACACATCACAGTCCACCCAAGAGGCAGAAGCATGACCCAGCCTAACTTTAGAGTCTGGTGAAAGGCAAAGCACACGGAGGAACTATGATAACTGAGATGATGGCTTTTTACTGTATCTCTAGGACCCATGCAACCAGTATCCTCCAACCATCCTCTGAAGACAGGCCCCGTTATGTATATAACATAAGAATGACTCTACCCTTAATTGAAACAAAAAATATATATCAGATTAGGTATTTCTGCCTGTGGTGGAAAATAAAATTTTTAATAATGTTTCAAGTGTTCTACTGCTGGGTTACAGAATAGTTATTTGGTGGCAAAAAGATCACCACCTTTTGTTACAAACTTGACAAACAGTTAAAAAATGAAGGAATTTTTGGGCTTTCATGTTCTGACCATAGAATCAGTTTCAGGACATCTGTAGATATTTTGTTCATTTCTTGTTAGTAAATTTAGCAATGAAAATAATTTTAAGTAGATATGATGTGTTTTCTCTCCTTTCCTTTCTTTCTTACTACTTTTTTTTTTTCCCCAAGCTTTGGTGACTATTAAATATAATTGCAATTACATTTTTTGTTGACTACTACAACTATCACTGTTATAGCTTTATTTTTTAGTTGTGTTACTTTTATAAGGATGAGAGAACACAACAGAATTTTTAATGGTAGTATTAAAATCCACACATTGTCTTTTACACAAGCTGGTCTTTGTCCCTGTTTGCAAAAAGTGCACTGAGTTTTCTGAAATATTTATTAAATTTCTTTGTAGTAGAAAACACTCATGAGTACCTACTGACTCAGGAGAAGAACCTAAAATACATACTAATTAAAATTTAAAATTTGAACAATTTGATGTAACAATTCTGCTGAAAATGGGCAAAATTAATCATTGGGACACACTTCTTTCATCTTCAAAAAAAAGTAGTGACACTGTAAGAAAAATATCTGTATTAAAATGTAACCATTATTTGTTAAAAGAAACAGAGGAATACCAAATATTCACGATTAACTATCATATTGTGAACAAGGGAGAATTTTTTCTTAACTAGTTCTTTTTATTTTTCAAATGAATTTTTTTTTAGTTCATAAACAGAACAATGCTCAAGAAAACACTTCCACACCAGAAACTATTCAATTCCGTTACTATATGTCATTCTAATATAAGAGATATATCACGATTCAAATTAATCATAAATGTTTTTCTTGTATCTTTCATGTTTTCTTCTTGAAATTGAATTTGTAGCAATTTACCACAAATATTGCAATAACGTGGCATTCTTTTTGTTGGAAGTTTAATTCATTCTTACAGGAAAAAATATTAGTGACTGAAAATCCGGAATAGAAGGGGTGGGTTGTTTTGTTGTTTTTTTTCTCCAAAAGAATATTTTAAGATTAATTATATAAATTCAGTCAAGAGGTACTGTTCTGTCTTTTGCTCTGGAGTACAGTATTGTAACACATGATATTTTGCTTTGGATTTCATGAGGAGTGTTATAGTATCCATCAGCTCTTTTTCAGATAAAGCGTGATTTTTATTCCCAGTAAAGAAAACAGGAAGGTTAAAATAAGCAAGCAGATCAAGATGAATAGATTGTGTAGCAAAGTGCCAGGAGAAAGGAAAGGATAACAGTTTTTGTGCTTTTGAAAGTTAGTAGATTATAGGGACTGGCAAACAGAATGATTATTTGCATAGGTATCTGACATATGATTATGCCTCAGATGATTTATGTAAGGCCTTGACAGACTACAGTGATGAGCATACTAGAAATACGATAGATGGATGAATGGAAGGTACTCAGTGAGGGGAATGTGAATTGGAAAGTCAATATCAATTTGAAAATCAATCAGCAAGAATAAGACTGCTCAGTTTGTGTGCACAAAATATTCGGCTAAGGGCTGTTGGTAAAGGTTGGGTGGAATTTCTGAATCCTACAAAAAATTTTTCTCCAGTAATGTTCAAATGTCTGCACTAAAATGTGTGAGATTCAATTGTTTATAGCTCAGAAAATCACAATCTTTTTTATATCAGAACCTTTTCTTTCACTGCCAGGAGCCTGCTGTGTCTATCTAGGATTTAGAGGAGACTCATTTCCCTTTCAGCAACATGATCAGGGCAGAGCGGCTGTAACATTCTGACCTCTGGCTGAGAACCTCACTGTAAGCCAATCCTTTAGAAAACTGTTTTGGTGGAGACACTTGGCTGCCCTCATCTCTAGGCCACTTTGAAAGCCTTAGCAAGAAAAAAAATAAAAGCATTGCTCTTATTAAAAAATATCCTAAATATGCAAAGCACTTTCAAAAAACTGCACCTGTTTGTACAGAAAACTTCATAAGGGCAGTCATTTTCTCACTGTTTTGTGCAGCCTGGTACAATACTAACAGAAGCATTCAAGATTGCTTTTGATAGAATGCATCCAAAAATGTGTTAGAGAATACTGGGGTTAAAAGCAAAGAAGTCTAAACTTAGGAAATTCCAGATTTAATGCTGATCATACTTAATTCAGGATATACATCATTTGTTCATTAAACACTGTACTATTTCTGACCATTTCCCAGATTTTTTATTGCTTGGGGAAGCTCATGCTCAGCATATGAGAAACAGCTCAGGCTTTCATTCCACTCCCTTTGTTCAGGGTTCAGCACCATGCTTTGTTTACTGCACATGATTTAATTGAGTCTCTGAATACAGAATTATTAATATTCTCATGAGTTTTTCCATGACACTACTATAGTACTTGAGTGTATCAAAAGAATAAGTTATTCACCTTCTTGGTATTTTTGTGACATGAAATATAATTATTCACTTTTAATAGACAAGTAGATAAGAGCCATGTTGTCTTTTTATTTTTTTTAGACTGCTGTCATTTTGAATGTCCAACTGAAGATGGCTGGATTTGTTTCACAACTTATTACAGAACAGCATTATTTATCCAAAGCACAACCTTTATGCAATTCAGTAACATATGTAGGGACACAGTGTTTCTGAAAAACAGATATGAAATTTTTGTGGAGACTAGAACTAGAACAATCATTTGAAATGTCTAGGTGACTTATCTAACGCTATGTTTGGATATTCTCACGTAGATGGGGGTAAATTAATTTCCCGTAGGCAGTTCTAGCTGTCTAAATCATAAATCATACTTCCTTTTCCTAGAATTCTTGCTTTCTGTTTCCACAATAAGTAGTGTAAGGGGAAGAATTCCTATGACAAAATCCTACTCATAGCAATTCTAGAAAATCACAGGGAACAGAGGTAGAACTGTTAGGCTGGGTAGAAGAAGATGAGAAAATTAAAAAGTACAAATACCGTATTTCCAAGAGGAGCTTCATGAGCTCCAGGATGCAGAAAAAAGGATTGTAAAAAAGGAAATGATAAGCTTACAAGGTCCATTATGTTTGTTGTGATAAATGATAAGTAAACAGAACTGGAATGAGAAGCATGCAGAAAAAAGCTTTCACAGACACACACAAAAGCAGAACCTTCTTTCTCATACTGCAAAAACACAAGGAATGCATTCTTGACATTTTCAGTATGGAAAACCTGCCTCTTACCACTCCGTATCTCCAGAACATCCATCTAGCAGTGTTTTTATACTAAAATGGAATCTCCTTCCCAGGAACTTTTTAGTATTAAACACCTTTACTGCTACAATTATCATTAACTTACTGTCTACACTATGTTGCTGACATTGTTTGCATGTTAAAGAGAAGATACACACAGGTCTGTAGCAACTACTGACTGCAGTGCTGAAAATGTACAGAGTAACTAGGTGCTCTGTGGATCACAACCCTATTTTACCTTCTGTTCAGAAAGCCAGATACAGCCCCAGTCTGAGCAAGAAAAAGAAAGCAGTTGACCACACAGCTCAAATTCTATCACTGACCATGAAGCTAAGCTGGTATCAACAAGAGGGTACTGCTCAGGGTTCCTTACCTTCTTGGTAGAGAGAAAGTCTCATCTGGGGTCCCAATTTTAAGATGCACTTGCCATTTTTAATTCATCCTCTGTTTGTACTCCAGATTTTTTCTTAAGTCAAAATATTCCTAAAACATAAAGGTTTCCAAATGGAAATATCATACGTCTCTAAATGTCATCTTATTTTCATCCATCCTCCCAGACTCCAAGTTTTGGAAGATTATTTGACTTATATCAGTATTATACAATTTGGAATGCATATGTATTAACTGTTCCACCAAAGTCAGTGTAATTTCTACGATGTAATTACATCAAATGAGGTCACTGAAGACACCTATAGCTTTTATAATTTCAGACCAAGTTGCCAGTGTTTACAGTTTCCCAAGCTTCATTTTTTTACCGTATGTGCTAAAACTACAAAAATTATCTCTTAAAGACTGCAAGGAGTCCTGATGTAGTTGGGCTGTGCTAGACCTGTAAGCACAGCTAACCAATCCATATGCCATAAGAGGATATTGCTTGTTTAAGTGCATCTCATTTTCTCTTAAAAGTTCTGAAAGAAAAAATACTACTACTCTGCTGGATATCCTTCAAAGCTGCCCAGGGGCAACTTTTATGGGAGTTGCTTTACAAAATCCTTAGACGTTTTTGGAAAATCTAAACCATTTTTTTGCCTCTACAGCGTTCAAATATTCATTATTGCAGTAAGGTATTAAGGTTCTCCTCTCCTAAATTTTAAAGCATCTAACTCAAGCAGTCGTGCTCTCTAGCTGATAGTACTAAAATTCCCATGTCAAATAATAGATACAACCCAGAATGTGGGCCAAATGTTAGCTTCCTGCCTCTAGGTTATATTTCCCAGACCATCAAAAGGCAGTCTTCATAATGCAGCCCCTGAAATACATTTAACAACTATAATAAAAAAGATGATTTCTTTAATTAATACATGTGCATAATCTCAAAAATGGCTTAGTTGTTGCTTTCATTAGTCTAATTTTTTCTGGTCATAGTGAACACTGCCTATGCAATTTTCCAATTAAAATTACAATTCTGTGACTGTAATTGAAGCTTTATCTACTGATCCATCAATTCAGTACAGAAAATTATCTGAATGTAACAACTTGATTACATTTTCCTAAATAGCCATCAAGGTTATATATTCTATTCTAAATACATTTACACAAACTTATATAAAAGAGATTTCTTTACTACTTAAACAAAATGTAAACCAATTACTCAACAGCACAATAATTCTCAAAAACTAAACTAAATTCTATCATTAGAATCAGCCCCTCAAAGAGAGGACAGTCCACATCACATTTTTTCTCAGTTGGCAATACACTGACAAAAAGGGTAAGATTGCTTAGTCTTCCAAACCCATAAATTTTATTAATAAATCCAGCTAGTGCCACTTTTTATTATTTTCCATATTATTTTCCCCCTCCAATTTAATATAACTTGGAAAAATATTCAGTAATTTAGATATTTTGCAAAACTGGGAGTTACACTTATGCCTTTAATCATCTGATGCACAATGAAACAGAGAAGCCAGGGTGCAAATAGCTCATCAGGGCCTGCATTGTGTCATGAAGTTGAAATAAAGTCTTGGTTGCTTGGGTTTCCCAGTCCAAAATAACAAGTAATTGTCTATTTATTTATTTATTTATTTATTTATTATGTTGCACATAAATTTACAAAAGCAGAAAAACAGCTTTCTCTCAAATTCTGTTTTTGGAGGTTTTCATCTGAAATTACACCTTTAAGTGATTGGTAACTGTGCTCCAGAGAGAAGAAGATAATAGTTTATACTATTAGTAGTACCAGTGTTTTGATGTGATCACCTTTCAGCATTCCAGATCTTCTGACAGACTCTATAAATAGATTATTTTTTAAAGAATATGAAAAGTGTGATAGGAATTGTCTGTAAGGAATTAGAAAATGATAGACTGTGAGAGAAATACGAATGAATGTAGGGAGCTTTTGAAAAGGATGATTTGGCACACAAAAAATATGGTTCCGTAATCATGAAGAACAGTATTTTGTAAAAGTCAGTTTGTGAAACAAGGCAAGACAGGTGACAGAAATAGAAACTATATATATATATATCTATTTGGCTATCTATCTTTACTTATTTTATGGATCTAAGATATAGATGTATATAGATATTATTTTATCTATACACATATTTATCATATGAAGACAAACATAGATGATAACAGAAAATGGCCAGCAAAATAATAATTAGAAAGGAAGAAATTTTGAAAACTAATAAGGAAAGGTAAGGTTACTAGAATAATTCTTTGACTGAGAGAATTGTCTTAAAACAATATTCATTGTAAGCCAGATATAACAAAACTATTACTAAGAGTTATTCAATAAATGAGAAAGAGATTATATTCATTATAAGTACCCCTGCTTAGTTCACCAACCAAGAAAAGGAAACATGAAAAATGAAAGATAAACTCACTCTGTAGTGACAGCAAAATGTCAGGGACTGTCTATAACCAATACACAAAGAGCCAAGTGAGGAAAGGAAGTGAGGTTAGGGTTCCAAACTCAGGAAAATGGTAACAATGAACAAAATACTTCTGAAAAAATGAGACTCTTGTGTTTTTTCCATAGATTCTTTCAGAGTAACTTGAAACTTTTGTCCTACTCCAGTCAAGTTAAATTCTCATCTTTGTGGCAGCAACAGAGCCTGGTTCCTGCTGAGAGGACCTGATGCCTTTATCTTGTCTCCCTGTGAGGCAGTGACTTCATTTCTCATAAAAAAAAAAAATGAGAGTGTATTTTACATTTTAGGATATAAAAGTGATGGAAAATCACAGCACCGCATGCTGCTAAACTTCAAGCATCATCTACCATGAATAAATATATTCAATTAAGATAATATTCAAGAGTCCTTAAAAATTGGCTGAGGAAATGTCTGCTTCTCTGATGTTCATTTTAATAAATCTCCCAACAAGAAAATTCCAGCAGCTTGAAGAATTGTTAATCTGCCATAGTCAGTAGCTGGTAAGCCTTATATCAGTCCAAAGCAATAGTGGAAATGCTGGTATAAAATTCACTGATAAGAAATTCAGTGATAGGAACACAATTAATGCTAGCCAAAATAATTTTACATAACTTAGATCTAGTCAACTAAACTTGACTGTGGTGTTAGATGAGATAAAAAATTTGTCTGGAGAAGGTAAAAACGTGGATATTGAATACTCTGCCCATGATGGGCAGAGGACACAGTGTGACCCAGAACTCTGATTAACATTACACAATATCAACAGATCACATCAGAAATTAATAAAACAGATGGATCTCAAAAGAGGCCGTGCCAATAGGAAACAAGCACTAAGTATTTCCAGTGGAACTCCACAAATATTAGGTTGACATCCAACTTTTATGCCGCATACATAGAAATGGTTCACAAAAAAAACCAGAAATCATGGATAAAACTGATGGATGTTGAGTAATTAGTAATAAAGATGCAATTATTAATAAAGATGAAGATGCAGAAATGGGGTTGATGTGTGATTTCTGAGTAAAATGGGACTGCTTACACACAGCCAGGTTCAACAGAATCAAAAAGAAGTCAAACATTGTGTAGCAAAAGGTGCAGAAAATTTACACAGAAGACAGAGCAGTCTAATAAAAATCAAGATTCCAGAGAGGAAATAAGAGCCATAGTGGACAAATGATTTAATGTCTCTTGTCAGTGAGACAAGAGGCAGAAAGACTAATAGGGAGAGCAGAAGCAAGACACTGAATTTTTTCTTTACGATAAGATTTAGAGAGGTTTTAGTACTGGAATGCCATTCACAAATCCTGTGCTCCCACTTTTTGAAAAAATAATGCAAATTTGAAACGTGTGCACAGAATTTAGCCAAGTACCACAAAAAACCCTGTGAATTATGGAATTCTTCAGGCTTTTGCAAAGCAGGCTCGAGTGCTTGTAAGAAGATGAAGATGTGAGTTGATTGCAGTGTAGCTCTATTTCCACAAGAAAAAAATAGCAGGGATTATCAAGTTCCTTAACAAGTGAAGGCATTTGGTTGTCTTGTACCCAGAGCCAGGGCCTAGAAACTGAAACCAGCCATTCAAATAAGAAACAAGGCAAAATATTTAATAGCTGTTGTAGGAATCATAGTTATTCTAAGTAGGAATAGTCTTACGGTGCATAACTTCTGTCTTGGTTCAGTTCCATCTATGTACTTTCTTGTTCTTCCTTATAGTTTACTTGAAAAGTTCTGTCTGGGCAGATATTAATGTTTGTCCATCCTTATTGAAGTAATAGACACCAAAGTTACCTAAAAAGACAAAGACAAATAATCTTTAAGATAAACTTCTGTAACTCATGTAAATGTTGGAGCTGATGAAGACAAAAAACAACAGTCTTAAATGTTTTGGAAGACATCAACGTGTGAATTCTCAACAGAATTAATCAAGAAGATGAATGCTTGGTAATGCTTGGTGGATGTTTTGGTATAATAAATAGGTGAAAATATCAGTTTATTACTCTGTGGTCCAGTACGCCTTTTCTGTGTGGCTTTGGTTTGGGTTTTTTGAAGCCTGTGACATGTATGATTTCTGAGAACATCAGAATAGGATGCACCTTGAAATTATCACAATGAACACATCTTCCTGTGTTATTTCCATTACAATTTGCAATTGAAGACCACTTTCAAAAATTTGCAGAAAAAAAAAATTATCACTATGAGCCCATAACAAATATTTGTCTGCAAGGATGGTGTTTTATGCCTTTTTTTTTTTTTACTGTGCATGTTGTTGAATCCATTCTTCCTAGAAAATACATGCTGTCTCTTTCTCATTCAGTGTCTGTTATCCTACATTTTTTGGCCTATGTTTGACATGATAAGCAGCAATTTAATTGAATGATAAGCAGCAATTGAATCTGAGTCATAATTATGAAGGATTCTATGCCTGCTGTTTAAAACAGAATTATTTGCATGACAATTTATCCTGGAGAAATAGAAACCAAGAACTAGGGCAAGCCTGAGCTTAAACAGGCTGCTGCTTGGTGTCTCCTTTGGGATAACCTGAATCACTCTCCATGCTCAGACACAAATAAAGATCAGAGGTACCATTCAATTGACAGCAATATTTGATATGGGGGTGAGAGTAATAACACAGGATTTAAGAAAGCTTCACAGGTTGTGGGATTTGGATGCTTATTGGGATAATGGGGACTGCTTCTATTGGCACAAGATGACAATGCCTAACCTACTGACCTGAGCCCTGATTCGCTGTTAATTCCATTAACTGAAGGTCAATCACTTACTGCACCAAATGATCCTTATCCTTATCCTTACCAAATGGTGCCTAGGATGTTTAGGATTCTTAATTTGGAAATTAATACCAATTCAAATCACGATTGCCCTGAAAACACCAGTCTGTTTAGATTAAATGTGTGAGAGGTGAAACATTTTTGATACATATTAATTTCTTCATCGAGTCCCCAGATGTTTTCTATATGGAGTGAGGGATTGGTGAGTAGACAAAAGATTGACTGACTGAGCCTTATCTGTAGATGGAGTCTTATCCAGGTCTTGAGACTGAGCTCCTGATGGAAAAAGAAACCTCATGGAGTTGGCCTGTCTAATTGTGTAAAGGCCCTAATGAGCCCTCATATGTGAATATTTTGGAAAGAAAATCCCTCTCTCTTTGGAGAGAGTCATACCTGATGCAGAAGGTACATCTTAGTTTTTGTATTCCCACCAACAAAACATAAGTATTTGCTTCTATATCTGGACTGGAATGTTTTAGTGAAATTCTTGCACAAAATAAACCAAAACCAAAACAAAAACCCAAAAGCTCCCCATCCTGACCAAAAAAAAAACCCCAAAAATCATTCATTCCATTTTGTTCTGAGAAATCACATTCCTTTTTTTTTTTTGTATCTGGAAGAAATCAATGTAAGTCAAGTTTAAGGGAAAACTTCTCCTGGTCCAAAATTAATACTTTTAGTTTGGCAAAAGAACAAGCAAACCCAGTTTTACAATGACAGCTTTATAGAAAAATGACTACAGTCATCAGTACCTACATGTACTTCATAAAAAGAGTGAAATAAATTAAAAGCTATTGGGAAAAAGAATGGGAAAGGGAATTTCATTTTTATAAATCTGTTTAAGTCAAAAGCTACTATGAAAAGAGAAACAGAACCAGTTGTGTCACACAATTTTTTATTTCATGTTTCTTTTTGAAATATCAGCTCCTGGAGTTGTAAATTTGTAAAAATGGCTACTACCTTTACCTCAGCATCATACTCAATATAAAAATAGAAGAGTGGTCAGAACTGCCCATTAACTAAGCTGTTATTATTGAAGAGAATGGTTTGAAAGCCTTCTAGCAGTGACACTGCAATTGCTAAAAAATAAGACTGTAAAACATACTGTGATTACTCAAGACTCAGACCTAAAATGGGAGACACGTGGGACACCCAGATATTGCAGAAATTGTGCTTGAGACTTGCAATATTGTGCTTTTAATAGTGTCTTCTGTAGACTTATTAATTCTAAATGAATTAATTAGGTGTATAACAGATCAATTAGCAGAAATCTAGTTGAAAACCATGGAGATTCTTTATAGCGCTACACTGGGAAAATGTACACGCATATTTAAAAGCAATTTTTAAATATCTTCCAGTCACTTTTGTTAATGCAAATTTCAGAATAATTAGATATTTTTAATGGACACTTTTGTGAATACTTTATGTATTAAATACTTTAGAGTGTTTAAAGTCTCTTTTTTTGAAATTTTGTCCTTCTAGGAGAGAACTAAATCTCACAGTACAAAACGGATTTTAAAGTGAGATATAAGAATGTGACAAAATAAATTTAAATAGTAGTGAGGACAGCATAACAATTTTTGATAACTCTGCTCTTCACAATATTCATTAGAAATAAACGTAAACATTGCAGTATTTGTCTCTTTCTTTTTAGCAAGGTCATAATGAACAGAATCAAACATGCTTTACAGCATTAAAAATAGAAAAGGCAGAAGAATCTTTGAGCTTTATGTTCAGAGTAGAGAGAAACAAAGGATGTAACATATTAATTTTTCAGAAAACATATTTCTACTGTAACAGCACAATGTACACAATGTCAGATCTGTGGAAGTAGCATTTCTGAGTAATCATTAGTCAGGACAGCTGTATTTTTATTAAAATATTAGCTTGAATGCATCTGTGAAAATGATAAAATAAAGTTAATATTCTGGAAGCTCTAAACCACCCCTCCCCCCCCCCCCCCCATGTCTAGTTTCTAGTAATTTAAGAATACCAGTGTAAGAAACAGATGGCAAAATAGCTCAATATCTTTTGGAAAATCTTCTATTACCATTAAAAGCTACACCTGGTGAAATGTGTGATCCTACTTTAAATGTAGAAAAGCATTAATAGAAATGTACAGCAGTATGGTTATATCTCTTAATTGATATACCCTAGTGGAAACAAACATGCTAATTAAGCAATCATCCTGATTATAAGAGCCTGATAGGAATACACAGTGCTGGGAGATACTCATTTCTATTTCAGCAATGGCTTTAAAAATAATCATAGTTGGATGATTGAAATATGTATAAGTGTGACTCACTATAGAGCTCAGAATGAGCATGAAGGGAAAAAGATTGAAGTATAGATATTTGTGACACAGAACAAAGTTACAACTTCAACATCCTCTATAGATTATTGTGGACAATACCAAATGGTAACTTTGATTTGACTAGGCTTGTCCTTTTTCTGCTCATCAGAAATGGAAATTCATTGCATTCAATCCATTCAATCCATTCAATGTATTTCCTGAACTCATTTCATTTAAGACTTTACTTTAACCCATGTGCCAATCTAGAAACTGATTTTGAAGGTCTTGTTTAAGGCTCCTTCTGCAACATTAATTTTGAATACTTGGTTCAAAATCTTCTAGTTTGCCTTTGGAGGTTTTCAATGGCTTTCAGTGAAATTTTCCTCCATACTCAGACTCCAGTCTCACCTTCACTTTTAGCTGGCTGATCCCATCAGACTCAAAGCAGCTGCTGGGGTACAGCCAAACGAGAGAGGCATCAGAACTTCCATGCCCGTGGCCATTAAACACAGCAGATTCAGGCAACAAAATAGGTGTTTGGATCCTTGGAACTTTCTGGTCTACTTTTAACTCCAAAGAGAAGCAAAAAGAAATAAAATTCAATCAGAAGTAGACAATGGGGATAGAAACCAAAATGCTGTGTTTTCTTCTGAAGGAAAGCCTTTTTTTTGGAAATACAGACTATTTGCTCAAATCCAACAAGGACTAACAGGAACAAATGGTTTCCTTGACATAATGCATGTTTTTATTTGAACCATATGGTTGAGGAGAAACAAGATCAGCATTTATTTGATCCTTACAATGGCATGTACTGAATAGATGACAAAAGACTACAAGAAACTACAAATACTGTCAAACTACCATATATCATATGGAATAAGGACTGGAATAGAGGTTTACTTCACATGTTAGGTTAGGAACTGCATTTGGAGGTATGCTTGTTCCTAGAAGAAAAAAGCAAAAGTGTCAAACAAAGCATAAAGTTACTGCTAAACTTTTAATCCACTCTATTAAATCCAGTATTTTGGAGAAAGTTGAACATATTACCACAAATTCACTCTTAAGCTCACATAGAACCTAGAGAAAGAGAAAGTTTCTGTAATATTGTTAACAATATTAATCACCTGGTATTTAAAAAAAATCCCAACATGTAGAACAACATAACATTTCTGATAACAGTTTTATTCCTCATTGTATGTAGAAGAAAATTAACAACTTGTCTCCTCTGTTATGTGTCAACAAATAATAAAATAATTGTATTTATATTCAAAATTTCACAAAACACTTAGCACTTAGTGTTGTGGTCATGAGCAATAAAATTACTCATTAGCTGGCAAAAAATACACTCCTTCCTTTTTTTTCAAGTAGAATTAATAGAATAAAGCTCTAAGGATCCTACCACTTTTCTTTGGCAAATCTTTTCCTGTCTCACTCCAGCTGAACCCTGGGCTTTAAAACTGTGTGCCTCAACCCTCACTCCAATACATTCCTGAACTGTAGGAAATCCACTCAGTGCTTTTGAGAATCTGCTGGAAGCTGTTTCTTCAAGATTTCAGGAATAGTTTGCTATAAATGAGATCTGAGTCTTTATATTTCTATCTAATTCACCAGGTATTTCTATATAATTTAAGGGTTGTGGAAGTAGGTCAAAATAAAAATAAAATTTTACTATTTGGATACCAGGATTGGCATACAGAATAAAAGATACGGTATGCATGAAACTGCAGAGATATGGCATTACTCACTACTTGAGTAAAAGGGTAAAAGATCTCTGAGCAAGAAATAGTTGTTGAGTGGCCAGAATTAAAGAGACACAAGTAAGAAAAATGCAGAACCAAACATGCTTCCTTGCTACCCTTGTTTCATAATTGCATATAATAATACCTGAAAAAAGTCCATAGTAGTTCTAAGGTTCCTTTACTGAACTTTGGGCGCGTGTCTCCCTGTCAATTTTTTGCATGTTTTACTTAAAAAGTATTCAGAACACCAGGTGATAGATTCCCTCAGTCCTTCTTAATGTAATTTGTGAATCCTTGACCTTACAGCCTAAATAGGTATTTATGTACATGTGCATTTGTCTCTCTCTAAAGTATACACACACGTATGTAAGGGTGTGTGTGTGTGTATTCATCATGTGTGTATGTGTGTATATTCATATGAATATATAGAAGTTGAACCTCTCAGAAGTTAATGAATGACACCTACAGTTTAGGAATACCAAACCAAACTGTGCAGGAAAGAAAACGCGCTGCAAGTGCACCTGTGCTAATGGCCTGTGCATTTCTTTCCAGTTTGTTGCAATGTAAAATGTTGTTCAGCATACCTAAAAGACAGCACCACAATGAGAGCACCACAGACCTTTGATCCATGTGTGGGTAGCAGGACAACAGGGCACCTGCTGTAATACGAAAACCAATTGAAAAGACTCCTTGTACAACTGAGTGACAGCACTGGAATTTTCAGTGTTCAGAAGTAATTAGAAAACAGCTGTGAAGGAAAATCAATTGTTCCTGGTCATCAGTGGCTTGTTTTCCAGAATTAGAATAAAGGATGCAATATGACATCTTGGAAAAGAGCAAGTAATTGTTTCTTCTTTGTTTACTGTTTTAACATTTCTCTGTTTATTGGTGTTAGTTAACTTTTATCTGCTTCAGGATCACTTTTGAATTTCTTTGATTCTCCTAATTATACTGCAAACCCATTTAGTCATAAAATGTCTTTTACTGAGTTCTTTAAGGTGATGACTTATGATTCATGAAGGAACAGTTGAACAAATGCTTACAAATTACTCTTTGATGGTTTCATAACAGAAGTCTCGCTAAATGAAAAAAGCTGAAGCCCATCACTGAAATTCCAGACTTATTAATATTAGTAAGTATCTGACCTATGAGACGCCTGAAGTCTTCAGATTCTTTATCCTGATCTTTGAAGCGCTTTTGAGATATACCTGTATTCTAATGTGATCATTTTCTTTTTGTTGATATTACCATGAAAAGAGCAGAAGAGTATTTTGTCTGACCCATAGTACAATTAACAAACTCTAGGAAAACCTCTACAATCCAAATCATAAGATCAAATTTTAATTCTGGTAGGAAAATATGAGTTTTAAGCTATTATCATTTGTATTATGCCAGTGTTGTTAATATTGATTTAGTCTTAAACAGTGACAGAAATTGAAATGCCAGGAGTGATAGCTGTGCTGAACTGTTTTGAGCATGTAAAATGGTGCAGTATTCAATTAAATCAACCTAGATTCATTTGTTTATCTTGTGCTGCACTGTAAATTTAATCTCTCATTACATGATTTGGATCCTAATTTACACAGGATTCGAAGCAGGAAAGCAAAGCACAGGTATTGGCAGCAATATTCCCTGTGACCTCTTGTTAGAGTGAGGGAATGTTCCCTCAGAATGAGAAATGCTCACGAGTGTGTGTTGCAGGAACCTATACAGCTATTCAGGGAAAAAAAACAAACCTGCTCTCATTGTGTGCTTGCACACTGCTAAGCCCAGAGAGGCCCCAATCAATAATTTGAATCCTGAGGAATTACTGCCATGCAGCTGACTATTGAGACAACCATGCTAACAGCTCTTGGGAGCTGTTCAGGAGCAATTCTGTGCCTGCTGCACTGTGCCACTGCTGGAGGAGCTCTGGCAGGGGTGGCAGCTGCTGGTGCCCGAGCACTGCCTTTCAATGCCGACAGCCACCTGCACGCTGTAAAACTGTGCTCGCCTCTGGAGGGTAAGCTGAGGCACAGACTCTTGCAGCAAGCATGTCTTAATCACACTCTTAACCTTTCTTCCTCAGTCCTCAGGGCTGGTGTGTCTTCAGCCCTGCAGTCAGATGCCAGGGTCACAGACCTGGACTTACATTCTGCCGCCATTCTTACATTAGCTTGTTCATTAAATGGTTGTAAAGAAAATTCTGCTAAACACAGACACTCTGAAGAATATATTTGATGGCAAAGCTGCTAAAACCACCTTGCAGAATAATAACAAGGTGCTGCAGCTCCCATATTTCTTCTTCAAAAAAGCAGACTTCACAACTTCCAAACAAGTCTGCCAGAAAATTTCCAATTCACAGCTTTGGGCTTCATATAGGAAATAATATTGTAACAGCATTCATTTAAATGGAGTATATGCCTTCAGAATTTTAGCCTAGCAAAATCTAGACTTTAGGATCCAGACAAAACCATAAAGTATTTCCAGAGTATTAGTGAGGACAGATATACTGCCATCTGTAAGTTTCTACCTAAAAGTTTTAAGGGACTATATTTAATTGGCAGTATTCATAGAAATAAATGAAATAAATCTGAAGCATGATCTACTAATTTACTCAGAATAGTGGTACCAACTTCAGAGAGCACATTAAACACTGGTGCTAAAGTCACTTTTTGGGAAAAAGCTTTAAATGTCAACTCTTCTACTTACTGCAATTTTAAATTTCTGGTCATTCTGTAACTGTGATGAGGTTGCTCCTAATTTACACCAAGATGAAATGAAAATAAAGGTCAAATGTTTTCACAGACTAACTTATTTTCCTGTGGCAGCTTCAGTGTTTGACTAGGAAGATGGAAACCAAAGGTTGCATCATCCAGCAGATCAGCAACATCTTAAAGGTGATGTCCCCCTGTTCCCGTTTCCTGACAATAAGCAACCAAATAAACAAGTGAATAAATAAAGTAGTGCTATCACAACTGTCAGTCTTGATGGAGGAAGTCTTTCAAAAAGGGGTCAAACAATAAATCTAAGGACTGAAGAAACACACAGAATAAGCTATTTTACCTTCTAGGCAGCTTCTGAAGTTGAGTATTGGTTTTGAGGCAGCAGTGTGGGAGGGAAGGTGATGGAGCTGCCAACAGTTCTGGCTCTATGACCAACAAACTTTTATGAACATTGAATTTGTAAATAAATTTATTCTCAAACTGGAAACTGAGCAGAAAGAAATTTTATAAATGATTGAAAAGAGCTATGTGAAATGTTTATGTGACATTAGTGAATTGTTTACCTGATTGGAAAGCTATGGAGTAGTGTGAAGATTAAAAACCCAGAAATAGCATAATTTGTGCAAATGGTGGCTTTGGAAGTGTGAACAAGTGATGAGCAGTTATAGAAAGTGTATCCTATCTACAGAATTTGAAAGAGAATTTATTAAGACAGCATTTTGCAAAGAAAAGAATCTTGTAGAATAAATTTGCAAAAGAAGGTAAGAAAGAATAACCACTGTAGTAATGGCTTCTAGTGAGAGGTGCAAAGAGGGGAAAGAGATCAAGCAGGTATGATATGGAATGAAGCATTTCAGATTGCAAGAACAGAAAAGGAAGGATCAAGGAAACAACAGAAAAACATCACCTGGATACATGAAAGTTTGAATGGCTTAAATAAGAGGAAGGCTATGAAGCAAAAAAAGATCTTAAATGAAATATATGATCTCTTAATTTTAACATTTTCCTTGATCCTTGCATTTCACATCACTGCTTTACTTCGAACATTAGCACAGCTCATGTATCTAACTAAAAAGACATGCTGCTGTTTGTCATACAATTAGTAGTGCAGGGAGAGGGATGCTAATGGCTGAGCAGCAAAGTTTGAAATATTAAGATATTCCAGGACAGAGATCCAGCCCCAGACTTCTCCAGATTCACCGATACTAACTTTTCCTTCTTTCTATGTGTTTTCAACCTCTGAGGTTTTTGCAGGTGACAATATTAAGATTCCAGGATGCACAGGGGGGGCATTGAAATTCCCTGCAAGCCTTGAATCTCTCTCCATTGATCGGTGTGTCAGTCCATGATGCAGTCATGCACAGATGTTACACAACAGCAGCAGCAGGTTGCAGAGCTCTAAAAATATTTGGATTTAATTGGAAAAAAAAAAAAAAGGTAAGGGTTTTAAGCCCTTTATTTAATGCCCCAGCTTCCTCTTTGGCATAAAACAGTGGAAGTGATAGCTAGAAGGTGGCTTATTCTTTTTGGAGTCTACAATTGATTCACACAGAATTTGAAAGGAGAAAAAAAAAGGAACAGAAAACATGGCATCTGAAAAATAGTGTAGACAGAAGAAGAAAGGGAAAAGCAGACACTTGAGAAATTTTTCAAGCATGATTCTTTGTCTTCTTGAACTCTGATTTAAAGGTTGCTTAGCAACAGTGGCAGTAACAGCTGGGACACCCTTGATCTTGTTGTGTAAACTATTAAAAATAGGTGATGGAAAGTAGCACCATGGAAACAATGACAATTCTGAAGCAGGTGTCTGCAGTGCTGCTTTTCAGCTTAATGTCAGAGGTGTAAATTGCAAAATTTATTTCTCCCTTTAATCTGAATTTTTAGAAAGGAAGAAATCTTTCTATTCCCAAAATTAAGTAAGACTGAAGATTACATTATCCCATTCTGTGGAACTGACTCCCAATTATTGCTTTATATGCTTTCTTGCTAGAACCTTTAGAGGATCTTCATTTCCAGAGACTGAGGTAATTTCACTCCAGTGAATTGCTGAAGCAGCTCTTCGGCAAGGGTCATAACTGGTATTTACAGTATTAACCTCCGCTATGAAAGGATCATAACCTTGATTTCAGTTGGACAGCTTAGCTAAAGCGTCACTCAGAATTACTATTATTAAAATCATAATCTGAATATGCTTACCTTATATGGGGCTACTAATCACAGCTAGGATTAATAAATGTAGACAATGGAATCAGCAACACTCCTTCTGAAAACATTTAGACACCCAGGGTCAAGTTTTTCTTAATAAGACTAGTAAATCTGTGGCATGCAAAAGGGGACCAATCCTTAGAAAGAGTAATTATCTGCCCTTTGAAACAGCATCCTTTTAGGGCTCTTTAATTTAATATCCATGTTAAAGCAGAAAAACTTTCTTTAAAACATGGGATATATCTTTCATTAGGCTAAGGATAATGAGCACAAATAAAACACACTGCATTATCAGTGAGATTTCTATGCATTGTTAAGCTAAAATATTACAAAAGAGAAAAAATATTCCTAGCCCATGATAGTAGTATTTTACATTTTCTTTATTTTTTATTTATTTGTGATGAGAGGTAAACAAAATTGAGTATTCTAAAAAGGTTTAGAGGTCTATGTCATTTTGACATCTCTGTCCTTATTCTATGTCTGTATTCACGAATGTCCCTGCATTTTGATTTACTAAAAATCACCAATTGCATAATTGAAACAAAGAATTAAATGGAAAAAGAGCATAAAGAATTGTTCAATAAAAGCAGCTATGAATCTAAAAAATAACTACTTAGGGTGATTCTGACTGGCTGAAGCATGTCCATCTCTTTACTGAAAAATCTTTGAAGAATTCAGCTTAATTTTTTAACACTTCTTATGAAATCAAGAATTATTCTTTCCTTTGGCAATCTTTCCTGCCACTGACATTAGTACTTTGCTAAAGCAGCATCTTCTATCAGTCTTGCTTTTTCTTATCTTGGAAGAGAGATATTAGGTACTAGAATGCATAATTTTGATATTATGTTGTAGTGCACTGTACTATTTTTAGAAGATATCCCACACTGAGGCAGGACAGAGCTGGCATGCAATGTCATTGCTTCCCGAGGAATTAACTTCTTTTGCAACCTAGATATAAAAGAAATATTGGTATAAACCTTACATTTTTTGGTTTACAGAAAATTTCATAGAAACCTTTACTGCTATTTCGCTTGGATTGGCACATCTACAGTACCACAGAAAGGTTTAGTTTGGAGGGGCACTTAAAGACCATTTAGTTCCAACCCTCCTGTCATGGCCAGGGATGCCACACAACTGGATCAGGTTGCGCAGGGTACAGGGTAACATGAAAGTTACACACTGTTTCTTCTAATCTTCTTACGTACTTTCAGCCATTGCTAGGCAGAACAATTACAGGCACAGGCACATTCAAATAGTCAAACTGACATAGGGCTGTATTTGAAAGAACATCGGAGTATTAAAGCTTTGTGCTCAGCACCCATTTCTTCAAAGACTCTTCTGTAGTGTGCAAGAATGATGTGCTATCCAAGCAGAAAGACTTGTCTTCCTGACCTCCATGAATTAAAGTAAGTGCCAGAACTGACTTCACTGAAGTCTCTTCTTTCCAATAATTTCATAGGGGATATTCTACAATAATCTAGTAATATTGAATTATTTATTTTGCTCAAATTATTTTGTGAAATAATGGATTTAATTTCATTTGTCCTGCCCTGTATGAAAAGCAGCCTGTCCTCCTCTGCAATTTAGATTAATGGGGAGTTGTACAAAAATGTAGGATTTATTTTCAGTGTTCTGTCATTTAGATCTTATTGGTAGCAGCCAATTCACAAAGAAAGCTACTTCAAAAAGTTTGATTGGGGAATATAAGTAATGGGACTTATTTTAATTTGTGCCATATCCAAAGGTTGAGCGGACATCTACAATATGGGGCAGTAAAAAAGAGACTTTTCATTTTTAACCTGAGTATTACTCTAGTCTCTAAAATCATCTGAAGGCAGTGGAATCACCTAAGGAATAAAATAGCATAATTACCTACAATATCTGTTACAGATTAAGAAAACTTTTCAAGACCTATACCTGGTCTTGTTTAATGGAAATTGTTAAATACTCCTTTAAGTATTTTGGGGAGAATAAAACTTATGACGTGTGACTGATTTGTGTGTTCAAGCATCTATTACACCAAATCATTCCTTGAGTTGTGCCAAAACATTTGCCAATGTAAAGGCTTTAGAATATCAGGGTGTTACATATTGCCTTTACTATTTGCTAATGTCCTAAGTTTTCTGAGGTTCCTGAATTTCTGTATGCACAGAAATATTTTACTCTAACAACAACCAGAGCCATTAGGGTAGGCTATCACAGACAATGAAATCCATTTTACAGGATGATTAATAGCTAGTGAAATATTTTAGTACTCTACCACCGGCATACCAAAGCAATAGAAATTTCTAAATATGAAGGAGTAACTGTCCAGGTTATGTGTTTTACTAAAGGAAAGTTTTCAACTGAAATTTTTTCACAAATATGTCCTCTTCATTGGAGGAATTTGAGGAGTAAATCCAGAGGAGACATAATCTCAGTGTTTCTATTATTAGCTAAATGTTTCTTTAGATTCTTTTGCATTATTTACTAATGCTGTGTTTTTCTGGGAATTTGTACTTTACACAGATAATTTTCCATAGCTTTTTATATGCCTCTAAAAACTTGGTTTCTTCCTTTTTCCTTATTTGTCCCTTGCATAAAAAAGCCCATGTATTTAGGAGGCAAAATTTTTCTGGGGTCAGAACAAGATTACTAATGAAACCTTCTGGGAATTTAGGGCCATCATGTAGTCTCTACCAATCCCTCCTAATCACAAGGTGCGCCTGACTTCTTCTACAGACATATTAAAAAGTCCTACCACAACACCACACTTCATTGAAAAAGGTTTTCTTTATTTTTAGGAGCTTAGGAGAACAACTAAAGCTACAGAGGTCCATCACGTTGCTCAATGTACTGCTGCGATGGTCTATGATATTCAGGACAGGAAAAATAAAAGCAGTGAAATCTGAGGCAACCTGTTGGGCCTGAAACATCCCCTAATTGATCACTTTGTCTGGCAGAAGAGCTGCCTGGAGGCTTTTCATGTGGATTCTGAGACTACAGACTTTAGCTCAGCTATTCTCTTCTGTGTTTGTACAACATGAAGGATTATGTCCCTGATATAACAAGGGGAACCCCCTGAAGCTGCTGTCTGAAAATGAAATAAAACCAAAATAGTCACAGTATACATGGTATTAAAAATCTTCCCATATGACTCCCCCACTCTGGCAGTGCTCATCATCTTTTTGCCTCTCCTGTACTGCTAAAATTGATCACTGAGGTAGAACTGAATGGGAATGAAGAGTCTTAGAAAGGACACAAGACACCTTGTCATACAGAAAATCCCATACCTTCACCTTATCCCACTGAACACTGTATGGGAAGCAGGGGGGCGGGGGCTGAGGTGGATGCTGGAACATTAGAGAAGTCTGCAGGTCTGACTTGTCTTTGAATCTTGTTGCCTCAGGTTTCTGTGGGTTTTGGAGGTCAGCTGACAGTTGTGGGACAGACTGGGGGCCAAACCCAAACCAAGGTTGAAATGGCATCTCTGTGCCACAAGGGTAGCTTAAGGGGACTCAGGTGGGGCTGGTCCAGCAACACTCACAGGTACACTCAGGGCCCTGCTGGCTTTCTCCTCTGTCAGGCACATTTCAGTCCCCATCCTCCACTCCCTCTCTTCGAGCCTCTCTGTCTATATTTGCTGGATTCAGCACTTTCAGGATTTTTGTGTGAGTCTGTTTTCTGTACATGCTAGCAAATAAACATATGGCTCAGTCCAACAAGCCCATGCTCTTGCTGATTTCACTGCCTGCTGGGCAGTATAATGAACTACCAAATAAACTATTTGCCAGCAATATTTTGAGATTAATGCTTTAAAAAATTAAGCTTAAGAACAGTAATGAAAGAGTAGAAAACTGGACTAACTATATTCCATACTTCTTAGACAAGATGTATTTTATTCCTGCTATGTCTTGACAAGCATCTTCCCACCAGGACTGCAGTTGGCAATGTAGAAATTAATCAGATGTTCAAGATAATTAAAAACACATTTCTAAGTGCTGCTGGGAAAGAGAGATGTGGAATGAAGGGACAAGTTCTTAAATGGACTTACAGACAATGATTTTACAGTTCAGTTCCCCTGAGAATTCCCATTAAAATGAATCTTAAAAGTTACTTTCAATCTCTTTGCAGATTTACAGTATCAGCAAAACAATTATGGACACTTTTCTCAAATGAAATGCACATTAAAAGACTGGGGATTTGGGGGTTTGTTTTTTCTTTTTCTTTTTTTTTTTTTTTTCTTCTCTAAGTAGCAGCATTTAAGACGGGTGAGTAGAAAAAATTATATTTTATTCACAAGGAAAAGAAAAGCATAGAGGAAAATGAAAGAGTTTCATGAGGATGCATTGAACATCTAGAGGCAAACATGTACAGTGGGAAGTCATTTTCAAGAGGGATGTTGGGACTACTAACCTAACAGCAAGCCTAAGCCAAAAGGTCCCCAGAAATACATCTGTGACCTGAAACCTCTGAGCTTGCGAAGAGTCCAAGAGACCTTTGATGAGACAGAGATGGCTACCCCTTTACCTTTGCACAAGTTATGGAAATGGTGAATCTATTAAGAGATTTGCCTGAGAATTTCACCCCATCATCCCAAAAGATAAGAGGCTTTCCCACTGCTCTCTCTTTCTCTTATGTGTTTTCCCAGTGGAACAAACTGTTGGAAATATTAGAAGGATTTGTTTCCAAAAACCTTACAAAGATTCATGTGACTATTTTAGGAAAAAATCCATCCCCTGATATTTTTTCACTGAGAAGATTATGCTTTCTCAGTGCTCTGAAATCAAAATATATGCCTTTGTGATTAGCCCAAGAAAGGAAAAAGAAGTGTGATCATTCAAACCAAGAGGAAAAAATTATGCTTTCAGTAACATTCTTCAATTTTGGCCACATGTTACATATTTATTGAAAAGATTACCTATTTGTCTTGTTGGGTATTTTTTGTTATTATTATAATTATTAATAATAATTTTATTTTGAGAAATCTTGCACTTTTCAAGGCTCATTGTCCCTTCTGGCACTGGAACTACATAACACTGAATATGTGCGACACCACATTAATTTCCATAGAGGAGGATTAGGCTATTACAAACATGGGATTAGGCCCACTTGAAGGATCAAAGCAAAAAGAGAAGTGAGATGTGAAGAATATATATATTTTTTTTTGCCAAGCAAACAAATATACAGGATAATAGAGCAGAAAAGAAAGCAACTACCCAAGTGAATTTTTATAATTTAACTTGAGCTCTTGATCCTGAACTAAGAATATTGGATTTTATCTGATATATTTTTTACCAGTAGAAAAACTCTGAGCTGTTTGTTTTCTTTTGTCTTCCACTGCAGCAGCCTTATTCATACAGAAACCAATACAGAATCTCAAACAATATCCCGAGGCCATTTTCATACAATTTAGCATCTTGTATTCATGTGCATCATAGCTACACTTCCCATTCACGTTGCTAAGTTATTGCAGTACATTTGTTGTTGATTTTTCCATTGATGCTAGAGCAGTGTATAATTAGCAGTGAATAACTTATTCCATGAATTCAACCTCATTTTCCTCTTTGTGAAATGTCCACAAATAGATAAAAACATACCCCTTATTCCATTTCATTGTGGAATAAAGAGAAGCTTTCTGTTTTAAACTCTGTAGGTTTGTATTGTGCTGCAATTATTCCACAATTTAATTTGGATATTAAACAGGTTTTTGATAACATAATTTTTTCATCTAATTGCCTTAATTTTTTATCATTTAATTTAAAAAGTGTTACAATTTCAGGATGAAAGATTCATCTAATACAAAACTGGTATAAATTCCTGAAATATAAGAGCTGCTTTGGGGAGCTGAAAAAAAAGAAAACTGAAGCAACGTGGGATGTGTAGAGGTATTCTGGACAAAACAGAAAACTATAAAAGAAATAAAGTGTTCTGACCCTAAAAACCCTACATTATTTCTCTTATGGAAAATGTTTACATATAACCCCCATCTTAAAAGATTATATGATTTCCTTCTTAATTGAAACACTGGTTCAGTAATCTTTGGGTCTTGACAAACCCGAAGAGCCCTAACTGATTCAGAAAAGGTAGGAAGAGAAACATGATTTTCACATTTCTTTTTCACTTTCCTTTGTTAAGTTGCACCAAATACAGTCTTCTTTGTTGTCCAAGCAATCATCTGTTTTGCTTCCACATTTGAACACAATAAATTAATCTACATGGAACAATGTGTCATTTCATAGGAAATTTGCATAGCAGGTCTGAAAATGTATGTATTTAAATGTATTCTTTATGATCTACCTCCATACATAAGTACTGCATTCCTTGAAGATTAATGAAAATGCCTGTCACACGCTCAGGAAAGCAAACATAATGATTAATCCCTTTTAACTATCTTTTAATTTTTTGTCCATCTGGAGGCCTTACCAAGAATATTAAGGTACTCCATTTAGCTGGTGGATATTAGGATGAGGGAAGTTTCTTTCATGGACATAGGGTTAACAATGGAAATGTTTATCCCTACTTGTAGGTATGTGTCATTCTGTCATTCTGTGATTCTGTTTGCATCAGTTCCTTATAAGTGACCATGCATGTGTAGGAAATAATGTTTGAAAATAGTGATGATGTACCAGACAGCATCCAATTCAGAGTTTAGAGCACTTATTACAGTCAACAGCTAGCTCAGATAAAAACAAAGTGAACGAAGACTAAATGTTATTTGCTATTTGTCAAGACTGAGCCCCGTTCCCTAAAATGACCAAAATATTTCCCCATTTACCCAAATATTTGATAAACAGAAGTTGCCTTTGAATTAACTTTGTAAATCAGTCTTCCATACAGTGAGTAAATTAAAAGCATATACGGCCAATGCACGACTGACAGAACTACCAGCAAATCTAATTGCATATGGAACTTGAAGATCTCACTGGAAGAATCCTTCACTGAAAATAATTATGTGCACTTTAGGATGTGCTCTCTAGGCAGAAGAGTCCGGAGAGCTCAAAAGTTAAAAAAAAAAAAAAAAAAAAGAAAAAAGGAAAAGAAGAAAAGAAAGCAAGAAAGAGTGAGTGAGAGCATTTTCTTGCCAGGCTTATTTATCCAAGCTCACAGCTCAAGATTAATCCACAAGGGCATAGAGGCAGAAGATTAACGAACTAAAGACAGTCTTCATTCCTTGCTGAATTTTATTTTTACTTTGAAGCTATTTGAAGGAATAGGTCCATAATATTGCATTCTGTCAAGCACAAGACATTGTTTATGAAACAGATGTCCAATACATTTGTATCATCTGTGTAGTGGCACACACATACAACTGCACAATGGAAGCTATATTCTCTCAGAAGCTGCAGAGGAATTTATCATATGTGAGTAAGACATCAAAAAAGAAAAAAAAAAAAAATCCCACTTGCCTTGTTTTCAAGCAGCACTAGAATTAAGGCTATATTTACACTGAGGAGGGTAGAGAAATTTTGATGGAACATAGCATTCACAAGGAGTAATAAAGCAGCAAGACAAATTCCTCCCTTAAATTTGAAAGATTCAGGAATTATACAAATTATGGGAACTCTAAGTATGCACTACAGAATAAGAACAGAAAATTTAAAATATAGCAATTATTAAAGTTTGGTCTTAAAATACAGAATCACAGAATATTCTTAGTGAAAGCTACCCATGAGGATCATCAAGTCCAACTCTTAAATGAATGGCCCAGGGATTGAATCCAAAACCCTGGAGTTTTCAGCATGAGGCTCTAAACAACTGAGCTGATCCACAAGAGGCACTCATTCATATAGTAGGAATGTGCTCCAAAGACACCCATACAACCTTACACTGCACACCAAAAATTTAGCTGAATGAAATTAAATATAGGTGTACACATATAGAAAAATAAAGGGTTCAGAGTAGAATACAATACATCAAAGAATTTGCTACCAACCAGAAATTATTTGCTTACTTCTAATAATGCACTCATGGTTTCTCAGTTCTTTTTGGTTTTGTATTACTATTCTATAGCAAAAAGTATGAAAAAGCCCCCAAACCAAAAAAAACACCTATTTGTATTTGAAATAAAAGTAAAATTATAGTATACAGAAAGCATCTCATGTGCTTTGCCAAAAAAAAATATGAAATGGGCTCTGAAATTAACTAAGTCTTAAGAAAAGTGATGGGGGAGAAAAATTCCCATAAATAATGCAATAACTTGGATTTGTTGGAGATAGAATAATTTTCTACTCACTCATGAAATCAAAAATACCAAAAGGAAAACATTGATTCTAGTAATGGAAAATGCATGAGAAACATAAGACCCAGATGACTTAAAGGGCTGCGTAGATTAAGGTAACTTGCACATGTTTGATCACGGGAAAAGATTTCTGGAAAATGAACATACACAGGAATGTCAGATTGTAGGTCTTGAGTCCATGCTGGGCCAGACCTCTACCCTACACTGCTTTTCAAAATTCATCAGCAAGACTACTGCTGTGCTCAATGTATTATTCTTGTTCTTGCACAAGTTATTCTGGGGCATTTTATATTTAGCTCAACAACGTCCTAGAAAATCAAGAGATTTTGGAAGTGGAACAGCTTAGTACAGACCTTTTCAACGTGACATGTAAGTGGTCTCTTCCTTGAGTATTTTCTCATTTAAACTATGTCATGCAAAAGCAAGGAGAATTTGTGGTTTTACTCTGGAAAGGAGATTCAGGGATGAATGAAACATCTAGATATAGTATATGTTAGCTTTCTCAATGAAACTGCAAAATTTATCCAAGGTGCAAGGCACATAGGTGAAGTTAGGATCTACTTCAAGAAGTGATAAAAGTTTCTACTAAGTCACTGGAAACAGAATTTCACACTATAGAGTGCCAGTCCCTCTCTGACAGAACAGTGATAAGCAGTTGCATATGAACTCCAGTATCTCCAAATAGCTTACTTGTGCAAGTAAGCTGCACATCAAAAACACAAATTCTGTATTAGAAGAGCAATTTTTTTATTTTTTTTTTTTAATACTTGTGGATAATCTTTTAAGAAATGCAGTACTGTATTCAAGACATTTATTGCTTTTGGAGGAGTAAACTTATAAGAAGGCTATGCTGTCTTTCTGCCCCAGATGTTGTGGAAAAGAACTAAGGAAGCCCTTGTGCTGGTTTGGGCTGAGATAGAGTTAATTTTCTTCAGAGTAGCTGGTATGGGGCTGTGTTTTGGAATTGTGTTGAAAACTGTGTTGGTATTTCAGGGATGTTTTCGTTACTGCTGAGAAGTGCTGGCACATGGTCAGGGCCTTTTCTGCTTCTCACACCACTTTACCAGCAGGATGCTGGGGGTGCACAAAAATTGGGAGGAGGCACCCATCTCATACCATATGATGTCATGCTCAGCATATAAAGCTAGAGGAAAAAGAAGGAAAGTGTGATGGTGTTTTGTCTCCCCAAGTAATTTACTTGCTTCATTTTGCTTTTTGCTTTCATGCATGGCTTTTGCTTTCCCTATCTCAACTGAGGACTTTTCTCACTTTTACTCTTCTGGTTCTCTTCTCCATTCCACCAAGGGGGAGTGAGTCAGTGGATGAGTGAGGCTGAGTGGCAGCTAAGGTTAAACCACAACAGCCCCTTAGACAAAAAACATTTATTACTATTATCTGGAAAAAAACCCACAAAACCACGAAATTATTTCCAATCAAGGCACTGCAAACCTTTCTAATTCAGTGGAAACAGAACCCAAACGATGGTGATGTATTTGGACTGATATGTGTTGGTCTCAATATCAAATGTTCTTCCCAGTCCTTGGAATTGCACTGTCAGATCATGTTCTATATATGACTGTCCCTGAATCAGAAGCAGGAGGACAAACAGTGATTGTCTAGGCCCTGACGAGAATTTTAGTATCTAATGTAAAAGTGAGAGCATAAAATTATTTAATTGCCTCACATGAACTGAGTATATAATACTATGAAATTACCAGTATTTTTGTTTTGTCAATATCTTGTCTTTGAACCATATACACATATAAATGGCTTTTGACATTCAGAAGATTGGTATTTAGGACTTGGAATGTCTCTACAAATACATCTGGCTTATAAGTACCATTTCATTTCCTCTTCTTTACAACTCAGCATCTCATGCAATGTTTCTTAATAGCTGTAATAAAGTGGCTCCATTCAGGAAAGTGACAAAAGTGCATTCTGCCAGGAAACAGAAAACAACCTTTGCTTGTCTTATTCTTGACATACTCTGACACTGAGCACCTGATAATTTTCTTGGCCATGTGCTTTACATTCTTGTGACAATTCCTGATTTTCATGTCAGAGCAGAGCAAAAGAATCTATTTTTGTGTCTTAGAATGAGCACGAGAAGTACTGTAGCAAGAAAATATATGTGAGGAACAAAGAAAGTGTGCTGCAGAGCGAACAAAACATGGTACTGTGAGTTAAGACATGACAGACTGATTCAATAGGAGTCAAAATGGTTCCTTACTTAAATATGTAAGACGTAACTTCTGCATTAAGTAGTAGATACTTTGTCTCTTATTTCCGGCTTTGCATAACTTTTAATAGGTGATATAATTTTCTTTTTGCTTTTTTTTTTTTTAATATCTACTTTTTATTTTGAAAATAAATGAGTGCACTGGCATTCAGCTCTAAAATTGTGCAAATTCTACCCAGTTAACTAGAAGTAAATACTTTGGTATTTTTAGAGAAGCCTGAACATATGCAAATCCCTTTGGCCTTGCAAATACAGGAAAGGTTCTAAAAAATTTTTTTTTTTTATATTCTGTATAAATGATGGGGACACACACAAACTGGGCAAACCTTGATGTCAAACTCCTGTAGACAGCATTGCCTGCAGATCTCAAAGACACCTGTTCTCCAAGTTACTTCTTCAATTAGAGACCAAATTTTTTAGAAGGTTGCTCTATACATGGCCAAAATCTTAAGAAGCATTTTAGCTATCACCCAGGTAAATGTTATGTCTGTGATTCAGTTCAAGGGCATCTTCAAAAAAATCTAACCCGCTCTGTGTATTTTTCTTAGGTTTCTTAAATAATTTTTAACCTTTTCCTGCCTACTCTGTCAATTCATTCATAATTTTTTAAAAGACCGTTAAACAAAGTCACCAGTCAGTAACCACAGTGTCACTTAACAATAACAGCAACAACTCAAATGGGAGAGAAATAATTCACCATCAGAAAAAAAGCATCATGGTCATAGCCATCAGCTGTCCATGTCATCTCACACAGAAGAAAACTTGTGCACAACAGGTTTCCTAATGATTCCAGCAGCTAGAAGGTTGAACTTGTCCCTGCAAGCTGTATCTACAAAAAGCAAAGAAACTCCAGTTTTTATTACAGTGGCAATGGCAACAAAATTTTGGACATTAGGCAATTGAATTCTTAATGAAATTGCTGAGAAAAATACAAACAGGTTTCCTAGAAATTGGATTGTTCTGGGACTTCAGGATACAATTCTGAAATTTTTCCATCTCCTTTGTATTGGGGCATTCCTAGATATCTGATCACCTCTCTGCCCACAGGGAAATTGAATGGTACATATGCCAATTGGTATGTTTTCTCGGGCAGGTAGCAACTCTTGTGAGGTTTCCCAACTTGCATTCTGTCTGGAAACAAATGACCTTTTAATAGGAAAAATTTGCATTTTTTTCAGGGGTGCTGGCATGGAGATGGGAAAAGGCTTGAAGGAGCCTGAACACAGTTTTATCGTCCACTGATAATAAAATAAATGTATTCTATCTTCTTGGTATTGCCCACAAACACAGCCTCAAGATATCTGAAGTGTTCTAGAGAAGCAAAAAAAATCTGACTGCCAGAATCCCTAAACCTGATAGGCTCTAGTTCTGCTCAAGCTCTTGACTCCTGTCATTCCTTGAGTTCATAGATCACACTGGGGATCCACAAGGAGAAACCCAAAGAAGTGAATTTGAAAAGGTACAAATATATTTGGGTTTTATATGATATAACATCAATAACATAGTCAGTGTACACCAAGACCAATAACACTGTCAAAAGTGTTTCATGTCCTCAAGGACTTCACAAACAAACCACTGTGACACCACTACACTGTGTGGGTCATTAAAGGACTCCTGGAAAAAATAAGAGATGCTTTTCACAGTAGCAGCAGTCATGAGGAACTTCCCAAGCCAAATTACTAGGTCAAGTTTTCTAGACCTTTGACTTGTCAAAGACCAATACTCTGGTTGGCATGTCCAGGTATTGAGTCCTATGGAAGAAAGTGTGGATGGAGAGTGAGCTTCCCAATCTGATAATCCATTGGGCTCTTGATAAAATTCTGAAAAAAAAGGAAATTCAACATAAAATAAGCTTACAGAAAGCATATGGAGAAAGAATCATAAGGCGTTTTAAGTTTTTGCTGCAGAGGTAGGTGTCAGATGTAATATTCAGTCTAATGATTATCCTAGATCAGCTTTTTTCTTTCTAAAAAAGGTAAAATATTAGAGACACAAAAACTTTACCCAGGTAAGATTAAGATTTCTCTTACAATGGTAGTGATAAATGGGTAGTGTTGTTCTTCCCAAAAAACATGTGAGTTAGATACAGTATGACAGGAAAAAACAGCAGTAAAATTAATTAAACAAACAAAAAGATAATGTATACTGTGATAGATGAAATTGAAAAACTTTTAAAATACCCAAAAAAACCCTCTGCTCAGTAAAGAATGCTGACAAGAACTACTTTATTTCCTAATTCTGTACTGCATGCAATATTGTTTTAGAAGAAAAACTTTACAAAGCAAAGTATTACTAAAAAAAGTAACAGTGCATTACAGAGTTTAGCAATATTTTTTCAGGGTATTTCCTTGCATATGTGATGACACCACGCAGATTACAAAATAGAGAGCAACTTAAATTATTGCAGATACTATGTCTTAAAATCTCACTAAAGTTTATACTAAGGCTGAATTTCAGGAAAACAAGCAATTTATAATTGCATTTTCATACATAATTATCGTATTTTCAATACAGAAAATGATTGCCAACTAACAATTATAAAGATAAAACCTTGGAAATGAGAGTATCATGTACTTATTAAATAAAAGGTAGGTGTCAGGGTTTCTGAGGGGTTTATGTATTTAATATAGCTAAGAAAATGTTTTGTAAAGAAATTTTCAAGAGTCAGAGATGTTATTAATTAAGAGAAAGTTGTGTTTAAAAAATAGGAAGATTCAGACAACACTGAATCAGATTCAGTGAAAGCTAATTTCCACTGAGCCTATCATTCTTTTAAAAGCTAGAGAACCCACATGATACTGTATTATTAAAAATAATGTTCAACCTGAAAAATTAATCAGATGAAGCAGAACTGGTGTTCCGGAAATTCATCTGTTGAGTCTTTTGGAAATATCAGAGAACTAATTGATGAGATTTGAGTGTACTGTCACAAGAAATGGGAGGTATCCTTTAGTTCTATGAGATGAAACTTCACTGACCTCATGCTTGAACTCCATATTCAAATTATTTGCTCTTTATTATTAACAAGTATTTTTGATTGGGAGTTTCACCTTATAAATTAGGGGACAATCCTACAAGATTCTGAACACTACTGAGTGATTCTAAGAACCCTGAATTTTAAATGCAATTGAAGGAAATCATCAACTTTCAGTACCTCTTTCGAAAGTAAAATGCTTTTAAGCATTTAGATTTCTGTACTAATGGTCAGAAACTGATATACATGGTTTATACACTGTGCTTGTGCTCACTCAGCTTAGAGGAAAGCCACAGCTGAGTGCCTTGATTTCCTTCATTTAACAATAACTGCTAAAGACAACTAGAGCGTAGCATGCTGCAATATCAACTTGCACCTACCTGAATAGGCCCAGCATTTTCATTCAATCTCAGTGCTGTTTGTGGCAACCTTTTGAGTGTTCAACATGCATTCCAGTCCTGGCAATACAATAAAATCATGAGATTGAATCTGACAAGCGAGCAATTTTTTTCAAGAAAAAAATATCTGCAGACAAAAATTGTGTTCAAAAAATTATCAGGAAGTCAGTTGCAAGTATCTTCTCCATAAAGAGTAAGAAGAGCACCCTGAATAACTGTGAATTTTGTCATAGCTACAGAAAAATATCCATCTTTTTATATATGAGATGTTTGTACTCTTAGTAGCACAATATAGAATAGGACTGATTGCACCTGTCAGTCTCACAGAGAACCAAAACAGTATGCAGTATTTCTTCCTTAAATTGTTTTAAACTGTATTTGTATTGCACACACTTTTAAGGATTTTCCAAGCACTATAAGAGAAACAAACATATGCAACTGCTACTAGGATAGTTTCATGACTCTAAATAAAATAAAATATATGAATTACCTGTTCAAAGATGGAAATATGAAAAAAATTCCAACCTGAAATTGATCTGTAAAGGCTTATTATTTTAAATTTTTAAATTTGGAATTACTATGATTAAACTGTATTCATAAGGCGTAAACATCATTATGTATCACTTGTGTTATGTTGCATATAGCAATTATTTCCAATATTTGACTAATATGTTTTCTTCTATTGAAGCATACAGCTTCAATATTAATCTAGGTAAGTAATATTGACTAGAAACTTTTCAGGAAATTAATGAAAGCAACAAAGCGTAAGCAATGGAAAGCAGATATTTGTTTCCCAGGAAGAAAGCAGAAATCACTGGCTATTGATCATAGGCATAGGAAAGTTGATTAGCACTTAGTAATTAATAAATCCTGTTTTATAAAAGAGCACTCATAAAGAAAGAAGGTTTCTATAACAGGACATTTGCAGAATTTAAAAATGATTTTAAAAACAATACAAGTGTATAATTTTTGGAACATCAATACAACAGAACATTGATTTTTGGGTAATATTAAACCTTTGAACTAATTTCTTAAATGGAATTATGATGGATTAGGGATTAGAAGAAGAAGATTCATAACCAATTTGAAATTAAACCACACACAGAGAATAAGTGACATTTCTGATGACAGCAATTTTTGATAATGTTCGGCTCATGGATAAAATTTGAGGCAGTAACTTGAAACACCCAACCTTCCTATGCTCAGCACACTGAGTATTAGTCCAATATTTGAACTAAACTTGAAAAGCGGTATAACACTAAATGAAAAATTGCTTCAAGGTCTTTGATGCATATTCTATAGATCTAAACTTTAAAATGTTCTGTTGTCTGGAGAGATATTTTCTACCAGGGCCTGTAGTAACAGGACAAGGGACAACTGTTTTAAGCTTAAAGCAGGTTGATTTAGATTGGAAATAAGGAAGATATTTTTATGATAGGAATGGTGAGGCATTAGAACAAGTTGCCCAGAGAAATATTGCATGCCTCCTTCCTGTAAGTGTTCAAGGTCAGGTTGGATGGGGCTTTGAACAATCTGGTCCAGTACAAGATCTTCCTGCCCAAGGCAGGGTGTTTGGAACAGGTGATCTTTAAAAGTTCTTTCAGACAAAAAAAAGTGTCCAAAATTGCACTGTTTTATGACTCCACAAAATTTTTTTGCTGTCACTTATTTTTTCTGTGATTTCTTCTCTAATGTGCTCCTGAAAATCTTGAAAGCAGCATTTAACGAAGATACACACTGTACGTCTAAACACATTAAAGATCATTAAGAACTCTGAGGAGAGTGGGGGGCATAGCTATACATTATGCAGCATTTCTACTGAAAAGACACTTAATGTAAACTTTTATAGAAAGAGAGCAAAGGATGCAAGCTATGTAAACAGATTAAATTTTTCTGCTTTTGGATAGATGATTGTTTTAGCAGGACTGTGGTACAGCCTGACCCTCCATTTTAAAAGGGCTTGTGATAAATTTGATTTAAATTAAAAACAAACAAACAAAACCAAAACAGAAAAGGATGAAAGTTCAAGGGCAAGGCATATAAATGTTTCTATCTGGAATGATTTAATAATTGCTAGCAGGTTTGCTGCAATAGATAGATTTTTCCAACTTTAGGCTAGGGCTTTCAACACTTACCCATCTCCCACATTTGACTGCTTTCTAGGAGATGAGGGAGGATGTCTCTGACAGAACTTGCTGATTTAATTTTGTACTGTTGGGCAACAACAGATCAGCCATAGTGCAACCCTGGTGGATTTGTATGAGCTGGGGGATATAGCAATATCCTATTGCATTTTTTGCTATCATAGGCAGGATGCCAGACACAACCGGGAAAATTAATTATTAACAGCACTGATAACTTTCCAACTTAGCTTCAAGGCACTATTTTGTTTGCTCTCATTGATGGTGATTATTTCTCAACTGTTCCGTGTATAATGAACTGCACATGCCTCTCAGATTTCAAGCCTTAATCTAGCAGGTTATCTGCTGTAGCTACAAATCCCGTGATTTCTTCAATATTCAGGTATTGGATTCTGATTTAAACTACAGACCTCTCTGGTGTGACAGTAGTATGTAATGCATTTCAGTAAAGAGCATGTTCAGGGAGATCCATGGGATACTGGACAAATTCATGAAGGGTGCCAATTTGGGGACTTATGTTCTTATATTCCAAAATAAATTCTGTATACTAACAGACGGAGAGAAGTACGAATGCATTGAATGGACTCATCTGCAGGTGACAACTGCCATTGCTTCAGGAAGGTGACAATTCTCTTTCAAGTCTAAAAAGCGCCTCAAAACTTAAATTATTGTGAAGTCTAAGGGCATATCTGAACAACCTTTTTTTAAATCATGAAATTGCCATTTCCAGTGTCTTCAAAATTCAGTATTGTAGCTTCTTTTTTCCTAGTCAAGGGCATCTGCTTAGTGTAACATATAAACCATTAAAAACTCACTAATATGTCTTTGTATGTTGAGGAATGCAGAATACTGTCAGTATTGCACTCCTAAATCACACTACAAGTATGCTGAGGAAAATTAGGTGTAAAAATGATGAAAAAGATTAGAAGCAAGACTTACAAAATGACCCTAAAATGAGCTAACACTGGTATTTTTTCACAAAAACAAGTACTGAACTAATGAAAAATGAGGTTAAAGCTATTTGGTTTCTTAATATTTATATAGCACCAAAACTCTTAATGTGACCAAATAGGTAAAAACGCAACAAGCAACTGGCTTTTTAAGTGTCCAAGGTAGGTTTTTCACCGGTCCTATTATGAGGAGTTTCTAGTTTAAGCATTTGTTTGACAACAAACCGAGAGCTGTATAGTTAATTTCTTCTCAAAAGCAGTTAAAATTTGAAATGTGAACATTTCAAAAGATGTTCCCTTAAAAAAAATAACATTAGAAAATACAATTTCACTTCAGAAATATATTTTGCCCTTAGAAAAAAATATTGCTTTGTATAAAATAATTTTTTTATTTGAGAATTAAAATAAGTTAGATTTTGTGTTTTACTCTTAAAATTTATTTATTGGCTTATTTATTTCATACATATCCTTAAAATGTAATTATTCAAATAATACAAAATTAATTTTAAAGCAAAAAAATGCTAATGCATGAATTGGAACACTATGAAACAAAATTCAACCACAATTTCATGAAAAATTCCCACAGACTATGAGACAAAGTGACATCAATCAATTGGTATTTTTAACAGGGAAATCCTTAAATGTTAAAAATGCTTCTCATCTTCTCTTGAGACTGTTACAAGACTGTCTCAAAGATTAACCTGTTTCATTAGATTAATGGTAATATTCAAGTGTTTTCAAAGGAGCTCTGGGAGCACATCTTCACAGGAGAAACACAAAGAGAATATTTTTTTTCATGTGCCATTTCTCAATTCTCTCCTGTGTGTAATAGGGTAATGAGATACACATTTTGGAATCTAGATTCAAAGACCATATTTGAAATGTGCTTTAATGGACTCTGTATTCTTATTTGAACTGAATAGCAGAGAAGTTCAAATGTGGCACTTGGTATGAACTAGATTAAATTTTTAGCAATATTGAATTAAATTCTTGCCCTTATTTATCAGGAATTTTAGTCACCACTTTTGCCTATTTATTTAGAATAAAACTAAAAATGGTTCTGGACTGTTATTTATAAATTACTTATACACTTTTAAATAACGCTTTTATACATTTTGATATATATAGTAAATGGAGTAGATAACCAAATTGGGGATTCAAAGTTATTTTGGAAGATGTTATAAATTCAGTGTAGTGCCACATTGGACTGTGTAGCCTTCTGCAATCAGGGGATGAAAACCTGTAAAGCTTTCGGTATTTTCAAAAACTGATAATAGCTAAGGCTGAAAAATGAAAAGAAAGAACAAGAGAAAAGTTGCAATAAAGGTATTTATTTGTCAAGTTGCTGTGCTCCCTTCACTCAAGGTATGATTTGAAGTCATGATATCTTGTCCTTTGCATAGTTTCTTCTATGTAAATAAGAATGCTGTAGCATGGGAATGTAAATTCAACTCTCAAAAATTCAGGCTGAATGCATTGTACGTATTCATCAGAAAACCAAGGATGCAGCTTACAGATGAGATAAGGAAAGCAAGCAAAAAGCCTAAAAATTTGTTTAGCTTAAAAGATTTTTCGTAAGTATTTAGGTTCTCTTTTGGAGGTTGCTCTTCTGTAAACAGCATTTGAAATCATTATTTTATCCTCAGGAGGATGGAGATCCTTGTAAATTTTTTTAATGCATTAATTCTGGAAATAGTAGTATTACAACAATTCATGCAATGTTAGCTTGAGTGTAGGTAGAAATTAAGTGTGGAGTTCAAGTCTCGTTTGATGACAAAATAGTTCCTACTTCATAAAAACTTTGCCCAAAATGCACTTTTCCAGAGCACTTAAATTGAACTTCTGGAGAGGATTTCTAAAGTCTATTGCAATATCTGCTTCTCACCAAATGCAACAGATAATGTTTATGACATCTATGTAAACTCATTTTTCAGATCTTAATTCTTTCCTTTCATCTTTGCTTTGTAACCTGTTTTAAATTACTCAGGACAATGCTACTATTCAGCAACATATGAACTTCTGGGAGATGTCAGATTAATTTTTTCAATTACAATTGGTATTCCTGCAAAAATGCTCTATTTTGCCACACAGGAGCAATACATACCAAAGATATTTGGCAGCAGTATTGGAAAGACTGATGGTATTTTTAGCGCACAGTGGAGCTTTTTAAGAAAAGTGTTATCCAAAGCCCTGGCATTTGCTGAGTAAAAGCAATGGATAGCCTTATTTTCACTTGCATGTTTGTTGAACAAGCTTTGAGCATTATCATGTGGTTTTATACTTTACTCATTTGTCTATTTATTTCTTTTCATAGAACAAGCCCCAGAGAGCAACAGAGAAAAAAGTTAAATACATGAGCAATATTATCTGTTCTCAAATGTCCATAGAAAAAGAACTGGAAATCATAATTATTCATTGTGCTAAACAACACCCTTTTAATGTCTAACATTTATTTTAAATGTTAGAATCCAATTACATGTAACAATAAAGACCTTTACAGTACAATATCTTTCGGCACAGGGGGCTTATGTAGCTGGTTTCCATCCATTATTTGTACAATTCCAATTTGTTTAGTACAAGAGTATAATTATGTAGAAATATCGGAGAATAGAAAACAGTTCAATTTTGTCAAAAATGTATACAAATAGAGCACGATACAGGAGAACAAAAATAACATTATTAAAAAAGAAAGGCCAAAGCATTTAGGGAAAAAAACCAAAAAACCTTTATCTGCAAGAGAATGCAATTGAAAACAAGAGTAAGACAGCTGAGTAACCCAGTTATATATGACCTTGTTAAAGATGATCAGAATGAGCACCTGAAATAAACGTCAATATGATCCAAAATATCCCCAAGGGATACCAGGACTAAGACAAGTGACAAGCTAGTGTGTGTCTGTCCTACAAAACTGATGTTGCTGTAGCTACTTCTAGAAATAATATCATCCAAGACACACAAGCTCTTCTCACACAACAAATAAACATGCTCTTGCACAGAAAAATGCATGTAATCCCATTGCTTTTTAAGGTTTAAAATGGGAAAACAATCATACATGTAAGGCCACGGACGAAAGAAGAAACTTATTTTATTCCTACGGGAAGGGAAGAAGGTAAACAAGTTAAAGACTGACTGAAACATGAATCTCCATTCTATAACTGAGGATATAAAGCAAGAAGAATTACATATGGTATGGATCCAAGCAGATAGAAAGTTCTGAGAGCTGCAAGAAAATAGATGAAAACGAGCAAGAAGAAACTTAATTAGCCACAGACCAAGCAATAAAGAATCACAGACTTATCTCGATTTTAGCATCTATGTGCCAAATTATAAACCATTTGGGCTATTAAAAGAAATACTGTTGGCTTTCTGACTTTTTTTTTCATGTGTTCCAAAAATAATGTAGTTTTCTGGTTGAGTGTCACAGTAATATCTCCAAACCAAACAAGAAAAATCAAACAAATATTATCCACCTACACAACAAACCCTATTTGATTGGTATCTTAGTTTATTGTGGCCAACTATCAAATGAAGTACTTCAGCCCTTGTATATTTGTGTATCTACAGTTCAGAATGACTGCGAAACTGTATATATAAAATTACAGAATTTAAAATCCCGTAAAGTTAGATTATGTTGACAAAATCCTTCTGCTTGAGGAAACTCTTAAAAAAATTTTTATTGTGTAAATATGCACACACCCATATATACATTTATGTATGTATACAAACACACATATACGTATGCATGTGTGTATATATACACACACACATATGAATACAATATTATCAATATGTATTATTAGAATTTATGTTTAGAATTCAAAATAGGATAAATTCACGTTTTGATGCATGTTATCCACAACTCAGATTTTCCAATTTTTTAGTGTTTGTGTCTAGCCCCAAAATATCAGGAAAATTAGGTGTTTTGAGATGAAACAGTATAAAATTAGTACAATCTTATGAATCCTTAGAGGCCTTACTGCCACTGCAATTTGCTTTGCATAGGTCTACAAACTACAAAATAAATTTAAGGTAAGATGCAAATGCTATTACTTTTTTCTCTGTACTACTCTCCTGCTTTTTGTTTTATTGATTAGCTTTACTGGCAAATCCAATACCCGCATATCTCTGAAAGGAGACCCATTAATCTTTAATGTTCTCCCTTTAAAAAAAGCGTTCATACAGTTTGTTGAGATTATAAAGACAGCAAACTAAGCACACTGTATTTTTTTTTTCAACACAACACACAAAAATGAGTGCTATGTGATACAGTACGAAAGGTAATTTTTACATTGTCCTAGGCCTCTTGTGCTTGAAGCAAGTAAGTATGTTCTAAGGAACAGAAGGTTAAGGAGGTAACAGATTATTAAATAGCAATTTTGTAATAAATATGTTTTGAATAATTTCTCTCATAATCTAGTTCCCATTTATACTCTGTTAGCAGAGTGCTTCTAGGGAAAAAAATCATGAGTTTTAGTGAACTGATAACACTACGCTCAACCACCGCTCCCTGCTAACACTTTATCATCTCTTTGTATCAATTACCAATGTTCCCCTCCTGAAAACAAACAAAAATATTAATACAGAAAAAAGAAAATATGAAAGTATTGGTAATCTTTGTCCCTGCAACTCTGTATTGACAAATGCATGCAATTATACCTGCAATGATTTCTCCCAACTTGGCTTATCACAGTGGTTGCTTGCATTTTAGGCCTGCTTCAGTCCTACAATGAATTTAATTGCTTAATGGCTGTTTCTGTTCTCTGAACTTGTGCAAAAATTCTGATGTAGAGAAAAAAATTACTTATATTTAAATTTTACAAACTGTATCAATTATCTGTAAACAACTGAGAGGCCTCCAACATAATTCTGTCATAACCTTAGGTGCTTGTAGGCACAGTTTTGCCCAGTGTTCTGTTTTATATTCACAAATGATAAAGAGTTGATACATGCTAAAGCAAGCGGAGGACCACATGCATGTTGACAGAAATGACAGAAATTGTTCCTTTTCAGAGTTTACTGTTTAGGTTGAGATGAGTAAGGCTCTCTTTGGCACATAGCACAACAGTTAAGAGCGAAAGGACAGAGTACACAATCTCAATCTGTTCTTAATGTGGCTCAAATTGAGAAAAATAGACTTTAAATTCCTTGGCTAGTGAAATCAGTTTGAGACAAAGAATGTATGATACATACCTAGTCAGGCTTATGCTGGACTTGAAAGCATTGGGAAGCACTTTCACCTAGGATCATGTGTTCAGTGTTTATTTTCTGTACTCAATGTATTTAATAAATACCACTACAAAACCTTACATGTAAATTTTTTTGTGTCCTTTAATTTGAAATATTATTCCAGTATTCAGGGACAGGGTGCAAGAATATATAGACATATAGCATGCATATTCTTGATGAATGTTTTTTTACTTATTTACAACATATGTTTTGTTGTTTTAATTAGTATCAAACTTGGGCAAAACAGTTATGAATAAAAATAAATGTGGTTTTTTTTGGAAGCTTACCTGAATAAAAACAGTGAAATAATTTTACCTTTCATGTGTCTCTACACTTTCTAGAATTAAAGGAGTTGAAGATTGAAACAAAGACTATAATAGTAAGTGTTTAAGAGGGCACAATTATTCACAGTATTTATTTTTGTCCTGTGGGACTTCCATGCCTTTTTCTTTTCACCCCGGGATTTTGAATTAAGCTTGTTTGTACCACTAAAGAACTGTTTGAGCCCTTCAGGAAACCTACTATCATGGTACTCCTTGAATTCTCCAGGTTATTATCTTTTAATATACAAGGATCCAGAGTATACAACTGAAATAATCTAAGTATTCCTTCTCACAGTCTACAGAGTCTTGCAAATCTTGCAAACCATTCTGCCGTTGTTGATGCTTTTCAATATTCAACTCTGGTAATCGCAGTCTAAAGCACACTTCCAAAATGTGTAGAAGAAAATGTGGCTCCTGCAGATTTTGACCGGAACAGCAATCCTCCCAGTCCAGCCAAACTGAAAAGCAATTTTAATTCAATAGCATGATGTGTTAGTGACAGGGTTTTTTTCTCTATGAATTTTTAGGTTTTTTGCCATGACCTAGGTTGGTGCCCTTATTGCGAAAGAATTAGTTACAAAAGTGATTTTAATAGTGACTATATATCCCTGCCCTTGGTAACAAGCCAAAGAAACTGTTTTTTTGTAAAATTTCTAGTGCAGTTTCTCTGAGGACAGAGACAAAGGTTGGCAATTTTAGGACAGCAGAAAAAAAACCAGAATTGGATTTAGAATAAGAACCTGTTTTCAAACAACAAACACTTGGAACTACAAGATTAGAACCGTCTCTAGCATTCCAGCTACAATTTCTATTTTATTTGAAAACAAAAAGGCAGTGTTCGTAAAACACACATACATTTTTGTGCTACAAATATTTGAATCAAATAGCATGCTAGTGACAGCAATATGAGCCATTTACCACACTATAATTTTGGAGTTTGGAGTCAATTATTTGGGAAGACAAAACAGAGTCAGCACTGTAAAGTCAGCAACCAGTAGATTATTTTGAAGCACATAATATCATATTGATATTTTGATATGGATACTAAATAATCACATGGGGGGATATATTAAGTAGATTTGGAAGTAGTAGATATATTTCAACTAGCAGGCCTATGCCTACACATCATATCATATATCATTTAAAGAAAAGCACCTGACATGAAACATGATGTAAACTGCTGAATTTAAAGGCATCATGGGAACAGAAATTTCTATTCTATTCTATTCTATTCTGTTCTAATGTGTTAGACAAAAAAAGCTCAGAGGTTTCATAAATCCTGCTCACTAAAAGGCTTTATAAATCTACTTTTTTTGCTCTGATTAGACTTGGAAGGAGACACCAGAATTATAACACCTCCTGTTTGAGAGATAAAGGCTTTCTAAGTATAGGCATTTCCCAGTTTGCACAGGATATAAGTAACAGGTGTTTTGAGTCAAGAAAATGACTGCAGCTCAATTTGCTATGGTATCTTGACAAAGAATAATGGAACTTCATTCAATTCACTAAGTATTATTTACTTTAGGAGGAACTACAGCTGAAAAGAAGGAATCAAAGACTTTAAGACAGTGATCATCTTAATCTGTCTTTAGCTAAAAGAGAATACTAATCTTATGTGAATATGTGGGGGAAATATGCATTAAGAAGTCACTTTTTAGAGAGGTTAAAGCAATTGCAAAATATCAGTTCCAGGAATTGCTCAGAATATTGTGCAAGAAATCCTCTACTCAATGCTGGTAAATCCAGTGGTGGGAGGATGACAGCTTGGGGATTATTTTTTTTTTTTTTTAAATGGAAAGTAGGTTTTTTGCTAGGAAACTTCCCTAACCACAAAGAGAAAGATTCACTGTGAAAATATGAACTTGATTCTGTTACATGACTAGTTTCATGATGAAGGCAGTATTTCTTAGAATCCTGGCTGCTGGAATAAAGAGATTAGAGAAACACCTCAGCTTTCATTTTAAACATGAGTATATATTGATCTTTCCTACCTACAAGGGAAGCCGGAACAATATTCAAGTTCAAAAATAAGTGTGGGGGGTTACCATTTTCTATTTCAAACCTCATTAACTTAAAAATCAAACTTCTAGCTTGAAGAGGTCCAAGAGGCAGTGTTAGGAACTGGTACGTAAGCTGTATGCTTGCACTCATAATAAATTCACAGGCAGTCAGGAAGATGTTTCAGCATGCTAAAATGTAGGTCAGATTGGGGCAGTGATACAGGGACACTTTGATTGGGAAAAGAAATATTGCTGTCTATCAAAAGTGAAGAAGCTGGTAACTTCTCTCACACACAAACAATCTAGCAAATGACTTCTGTGTCCCATCTAATTATTCTTTTTCAAAGGGGAAGGAGCATCAGATTTCAAACACCAGGAAACAAAAGAAATGGACTATTAAATGTCATGGCAGAATTATGAAGTCAGGGTTTTATTACACCAAGAAATCCTAGAAGGAACTACCTTAGGACATGTCAGTGTAAACATGCACACTCAAACTCATTGCAAAACAGCTTATTGACACAGGTGAAGTGGAGCACAAATTTATACAGTCTTCAGCTCTGATCTACCTCTGCTACAGTAGTCTGAAGCAGTATTATGTTAAACAGTCCAAGTTCTTTCTATGTGCTAAAGGGAACAATTGATATGTGGAGAAGAAATAATATTTTGTATCTTGGCCTTACTATGGCTTGCTTTTGAATAGAGAATGCAAACCTGGTTGATGAACTATGCAGAGAGAAGTTAGAATCATTAGCAAAATGTAGAGGTGTGTTGTGTACAATTCTGCGGAGACCTTGCTTTGGTTTTGACCTATGCAATGTTCCATAGATAACCTATATGACAGAACACAGGTGATACTTTTTTATATTAAGTCAGTATGAAAATTGAAGGAATTTTATTTGACACATGTTTGTGGCAAATTATTAGTTTTCTCTGCTTTGTATTTTCTTTGCCTCAATCTTTTGGTTCTTTTACTCAGAGTTTGGATAGAAAAGCAGGAGACGCATAGTTGTTCTTTGGACTCAGATGTTTGTTATTTCTTATCTATGGCACAGCTGCACAGAATATACCTCTAAGTCAATAAGGTAAAAATGGCCCTGGAGTGCTACCTTCCAAGGTCTTTTAAAGTCCAATCTATCCAATTATGGAATGGCAACTAATTTTTTTTTACTTATAATCCAATGAGTAATAATTCATGTCCCACACTGTGGGTTTTTTGGACCAATACCAACCCACCCAGATTTATGAAGAAGAAGGAGGAAAGAACTAACCTACACTCAAAATCCTCCATCTTGTTACATATATCCCAGAAACCTAAATTTTCTACATCTCTACATATTCCACGCAGTGATGAAAAAACCTTCTCTTCAATTACACAGCAGCAATCTCAGTGCTATCACATAATTTGGGAAGCTTTTCTCAAGGCCTCAGGTCAAATGCAGTGTGCTTTTGAAGATCATTGCCTGTCAGAGCTGAAATACTGAAATTCTCTGAACCCAGGGTTCCAACAGCAAATAAGACAAATGTCCTGGAAAAACAAACAAATAAACAAACAATGGAAATAAAACACCAGAAAAATGGAGACAGGAACAAAACATTTCAGAATTAAAAAAATAAAGACTGTTTAAGCACAGAATGAGAAAGTCAAGCCTGGTCATAAAAGAAGAGTCAGTAAATGTGCCAATCTGACAAAAGTAATTGTGGCAGGAATTAAGCCTCTATGACATGTTACATGGTTCTTTGTTTTATGCAGCACTGGCAGTACCCCACCAAGTGTATTGCAAACAGATTAGAACATCACACCTCTAAAAAAAGTGAGATCCCTTGAAGACCTTCCAGAGGAGACCTGTGAGAATGATCTGAGGTCTCTAATAGCTTTGTTCTAGAATGAGAGAACAGAAGACTCTGAACAGTGTAGTCTGAACAAGGGAACAGAGGACAGGAAGACACAAAAACAGACTTTAAAATTTTAAAGACTGATACAACAACCGGAAAAAAAAACCCTTAGACTTGATTTGCATGTCACCACCTGAATGACATAGACATAATTGGTCCTGCCATTGTTTATATAGCCCAGTTCCTGGCGTCATGTTTTTTCAAGACAATTTTTTTCTATCTCCCAAGGTGTGCTCCTCGTATTGAATTGATCAGAGTGGAAAGTAATTAAATTAGCAAGCATGCATGCAGACAATTTTGAAGAAATAGAAAAGGAAGGAAATGGAAAAACTTTTAACATACTAAAGATAAAAAACATAAAACTCTTCACAATGTTTGCTGAGAATAGCTTTGGTGTCTCAGAAACTCAGCTTTACAATTTTTTTTTCCTCTAAAAACCATCTTAATGATGTTTTATATTATATGATTCAATAATGACTGATATACACAATCGTATATATAATTAATAAAAACCTACATGTAGACACAATTTTACTCCATGTTTTCTGTATCCTAAAGTGAAATAGTGATAAGAAGATTCATTTCTATTCTACTTCTCTATATCAGAATAATTTGATGGGGAGATGGCATAGCACTCACAGATATATAAAAGTCCAGAATATTTATAATAAAGCGTCGTTCATCCCTAACCATAAATAACTTATCAGACTAATTCTATGAGGTAGTTTTTAAATGTTCAAATATTTTAAAATGTGAATCATATGCATTATGCAATTAAAGTAATTAATTCTTATCCGTTAAAAAACTGAAGAAAATGTGTTTCTTTCTACTTTCTCCTGTCTCCTCCTGGAAAAGTAGTCTTTGGCTCATGGTTTCTTTCTGTATTGATTTTAATTAAGGACATTTAATGATTGAAAGCTAGAAAGGTATTTAAACTTAGTAGTACATTCTATTTGTTATGCCACTGTTTTGGTTTAGGAGAGGTATTTCCTAATTTAGTGCTCCCACCCAAACCACGCTGGCCCTTCCCTTCCCTTCCCTTCCCTTCCCTTCCCTTCCCTTCCCTTCCCTTCCCTTCCCTTCCCTTCCCTTCCCTTCCCTTCCCTTCCCTTCCCTTCCC